>VDFB02281492.1:563049008-563295189 GCA_007258455.2 Sequoia sempervirens
GTAGCCTTTAATGGTACTGCTCTTATTCATGACTATGCTCTGTTCCCTTGAAGTGCCATGATTTATGATGGTTTTTATGTTGAATATCTTCATTAAAACACCCCTGTGCAAGTATATGCCTTCACTATTATAGCCTATTGTTGGAATGGATGATCAATGGTATGAAAAGGTAAAAATACAATTGTGCTTTGCTTCCTTCACTACTTGTTGTTGATTGTTGATTGTTGTTCATATGCACTTGTACCATTTTAATGCTTGATGTCCTACATGAACCTGCATGGTTGTCTTGTAGCATAACCTCATAGTTGTTGTTCATATACACCTATACTATGGCCTTGCCTTCCAAAATGAGACCTCTCCTGAATCATAACTGCTTAATTGTCATTTGTAACTTTTTATTTCTTGTATGCAATCATAATCCATGTTGGATCAATCATGATGACCAAAACACCTACATGAAAGGTTATGAGCATAGCAATTGTATCTCGATCACATGATATGAGGGTTCCATTGCTGTCATGAACCTCTTGTAATGACATGTTTTCAATAGGCTTATTATCTATGTCAACTAGAGTTGATGTTTCTTGAATGTCTTTTCCTTTTATGCCTTTCCTTAAAACATCGTGCATTGAATGTTATTTGGAAACTTGTTCGCCTAATGTTTGATTGTGAAGGCCTTGAATAGAGCCTTATGCAACTTTAGATTTTGTTTTTGTTGTTGTCCTTCGTGAGGCCATTGTAGCATGCATTGTTGGTTGTCCTCATCAATGATAATGACCTTTACCTATTGCATTCACTTTCACCAGTACACCCATGAATGAATAAAATCAATCCCCTTTGCTTCTTGTAGCTCTTGCAAAGGTGTTGTCCTTGTACTTATATCATGACCTTGATTCAACCATTTCTCTTCTTTAGTTATGATTCAATCTCAACAATAATTCTCACTCTAACTCTAACCCTAAACTTAATCATAAAACTAACACTAACACTATTTTTAACCCCAACCCTAAGTAAATATATATCTAACCCTAACGTTAATTCTATAACTAAAAGTAATTCTAATCTGTCTTTCATGTTGTGCTGCAAATGCTACTAGCATATATATATTATTTATTAATATATACAAAATACCCCTTCTCCCTCTCTCAGTTCTTTCTCTCACTCACTCACTCCCTCTATCTCTCTCCTCTCCACCCTTAACCCTAAACCCTTAAACCATCTACCCCCTACCCTTAACCCTCCCTCCCTCTCTCTCTCTCTCTCAAGTATCTTCAATATCATATCCCCTCTCCCTCTCTTAGGTCTCTCACTCACTCACTCACTCCCTCTGGCCCTCTCCCTTTAACCCTAAACCCTTAACCCTTACACCCTCTCTACCCTCTACCCCTCTACCCTATGTACTCTCTATCTCTCTCCCACTCCCTCCCTCTCTCTTCTCTCTCACTCACCTACTCTTATCTCTCTCCCCTACCCATAACCCTAAACCCTTAACCCTTTAAACCTTAAACCCTCTAATCTCTCTCTCTCAAGTCTCTCCCTTCCTACCCCCTCTCCCTCTCTCGTGATTCTTTCTCCTCTCACTCACTCTCTTATCTCTCTCCCTCTACCCTTTTAACCCTAAACCTAAACTCTTTAACCCTTTTAAACTCTAAACCCTTAAACCTCTAATTCTCTATCTCTCTCCCAAGACTGGCCCTCCCCCTCCCTCTCTCTCACTCCTAATTCTCTCCACTCTACCCTTCTTAGCCGCCCTCTACCCTTAACCCTTAAATCCTCTACCCTCTCTCTCTCTCACACCCCCTCCCTCTCTCTCTCTCTCAAGACTCTCCCTCCTACCCCCTCTCCCTCTCTTAGGTCTCTCTCACTCACTCACTCCTTCTATCTCTCTCCCCTCTAATGGAACTTTATATTTTTGCTCCTTATGTTCCATTCCTACCCTGCCTGGCATTACTGGTCTTTCATGGTGTCATAATTTTCCTTGGGTTGGTGGTTTTAGCTTTATTTTCATATAAAACCCTTGTGTTTATTTTACACCTTGGTTGGGATCTATTTTGATGTTACTTTTTGAGGGGTTTTAAAATGACTTATGTCCTATCATTCTATCTAGGTCGAGTCCCTTTGTTTTAATATTTTATTTCCTCTACAGGGTTTCATTTTCCTAAGTCTTGGTTGGCCCCGTGTTTCATCATTTAAAAATAACTTATGTCATTGTTTACCATCCACCTAGTGATGTCCCCTTGTCCTTTTAATATTTTTTTTTTTTTTGCAGAAGGATGAAGTTTGTGCAACCATTGATTAACTATCATTTGATCTCAGCCGATCCCTGCCATCCCACGATGACCCCACCACATCACTTTGGTTGATCGTGATATCACAGGCGGGCACCACGTGTCCTATATGGTGAGACTGAAGGTGATATGTTTGGTTGACCGTCAATCAATTGTCATAAGATCTTAAAGGTTGCCCGCCATTGCATGATAGAAAGTTGCAAGGTTTTTACTGATCGCGATATCATGGGCAAGCACCACGTGTCTCATCTAATGAAGCCAAAGGAATGAAGGAAATACTGTTGTAAATTAATCTGGCCTTAATACATTAAAAGGCGGGTTACTAAAGTGTTCTTAAGGTGCACATTTTTTAAATCAGCGGATATGTTATAATCTTGATGAAAAAGCTGCTCGACAGTTAATAATAAGGTTGGCGACTATGTTGAAGGAACAAGATCACGAATGCTCAAGATCTATGGTTTCCCGCCATCGTGTGATCCAAATTTGCAGGATCTTTACTGATTGCAATATCGTGGGCGACCGCCACGTGGACGGATAAAATTTAAATCTGCATCACATATGGTTGGAGCCGTTCCTGCGGGACGCGAGTGAGCTTTAATGGTAGATGAGACATTTGTTGGCATGATTTGATCGAGATAAAATCAATTCTCCTATTTTATTTGTATCACAAAGCATTCAAGTATTTTACATAGCAGTTTCAGAGCCGAAAGTGAAGTTGTGAATCTCTGCAGCCAAAATTTTGGACTTTTGCAAACAAAGTCGTGAGTTAATTTATGTGCTTCCAGGTCATTTTGCACTTCAATTTGGGAAAATATTTGCTATGATTTTCATTGAGCTTTTTGATAAACATGTTAGGGCTATAGTTTAATTATAGTTGTGAGAAATTGTAGTGTTTTGTTCTATAATTTCCTATCTCTGGTTAGTCCTAGCTATTCGAAGTGTGAAATTGTAAAAAGTCCCTAGTTTGTCCAAGATGGCACCTCCAAAGCAACATTTTGGCCAAGTTGACTATTTAAAAAGAAACTTGTACGATGATTTCCTGAATCAATTGCCCTACTCAACGAATGATAGGAAGAAGGGATTGGTTCTAATGCAAGGGAAAATCTTGGGGGAAGGGTTAGTATATAATTGCTCTAACATTGCCGATGATAGGGTTCCTCTCATAGGCTTGGAAATGTTCAGATTATGGTATGGATAGAGGAATTCTCCTCACCCCTTTTCAAATGGCTAGATGTATGATTTGGGAAAGTTGGTGGTCCCAAATGTGTTCCTTGACATAGACTTACTTAGAGTAGTGGCTGCAACATATGACCCTGTCACATGGGTAACCAGGGATAATGATGGAAAGGTTTTGTTGAGCGTTAATAGAGAAGAGGTCCAGTAGATTTTTTACTTGAGTGAACCGAGCGAAGACTTGGTTCCTATCAATCTTGAGAAAATGAAGCAAGAATATGCAAAGTTGAAGTCTCTTTTTAGAGCTAAGTTGCTTCCACCTCATCTGGCTAGGTCAGGAGGTTCACGATTTCATATCAGCCCTAGTGACTAGGAACCTTTCAAATTAAACTATTTTGCAAATCATTTCTTGGCCACTTTCTATTCATTGTGTCAGATCTTGGGTTTCAGTCCTGGTGCAGTGATGCCTATTGCATACATGTTCATGGGGGTGCAAATACAACACCCTAACTTCTCTGTGACATATGACTTTGCTTCTTTCTTGGCTGAGAGGATACATGAAGGGTTGTCAAAGTTGTAGAAAAATGATACCGGCACTCAATTCTTCTGGTATTCTATGCTGATGCATATGTTCTTGTTCAAGAATGCTGGCTTTTTCTCTGAAAAGATGGAATTAAGGCAATCGGTTGATGGAGAAAGATTTCCAGTACAATTATGGGCTACAGATTTGTCTTGCAATAAGGAAAGCCCTAGTTATGTGCAATTTGATATTGCTTTGCTTCTAGATTGAGGGCTAGACTGATGGTGAATGTACCCAGGATCCCTGAGGAATTGCATGATTTCCTTAGGCCAAAAGGGAGGAAGCCAGAATTGAAATTTTTCCATAACTAGGGTGACATTATCTCATACCCAGTCAGCACTGTTTTGAGAGTATACGGTTTTCAAGGAACCCCCCATATACTGCCATACAATGTGCCACCAAGAGTGGGGTTTGTAGAAGTTATGTGGCAAATGGGTTGTATCCATGAGGACAACCTCACAGGGAGGGGTAAGGGAACATGTTTCCCTGATTATACAATGGTGTCTGATTTTTCCTTTTCAAAAGGAGGTTGGGTTGATTTTGAGAAATTCTTTGATGATTACCATTTGAGGTGTGGTCCAAAGCGGCAGCATGATCCTAAGGGTTTCTTTTCCCTTTTCAAACAAAGAATAAAGGCTGGAAAATTTGTGCACGAGTTCAACTTTCCTGAGGATTTGATCATAAATGAATTTGATCTAAATAGGCAAGAGTTGAATAAGGAGAAATGGATAGATTATGATAAGCTATTAGATATTGTGCATAAGATGGATATGAAGTATAATCCATTGTTGGAGTTCAATCCATACCATAAGAAGATTGGCTTTCTAATGGAGAACTTCAAGGAAATTATGGGCACATTGAGGACCAAAAAGATAAATTTAGGACTGAGTTTGGGTGTACAAGAACAAGGTGCCAGGCCAATTGAAACAAGGCCAGCATACCAACCTACAGAAAGGTGGCCTATTTACAGGAGGAAAAGGAATGATAGCAGTGATGAAGAGGAAGTAGACAGAAAAGGAAAGCAAATAATGAAGTTGCCTTCACAACTAGGTCAAAAATTCAAAGTGCCTGGGGCAATTAAAATCATTGATTTAGAATCATCACCAGAAGATAGTCCCTCATCACCACCATCTGAGCCAATCCCTAAAAGACAAAGAATTGATCAACCACAGGAGGATCTAATGGATGAAATTATTGTTACTGATCAGGACATGCAAGTTGGTATGCCTTCCCCTCCTAGGCCAGCTGAATTGGTTCTATTTGATTTAGATAAGAAAGAAAAAGTGTACAAGATGCAAGAATGGAAGCATGTAAGGAGTTTCTAGATGACAATACATTTGTAAAAACTTATTTATTCTTGCAATTGGTATGGAGGATGAAATTTTAAGAATATCAAGAGAAATGTAAGAAGAGAAGAGAACTAAGGCCTGACAGGTCAAACTAGGATAATGATGAGGTAAAAGTTGAATTAATGGAGGAATTTAAGAACATTCCTAAAGAGGGAAGAAGACTGGTGAGTCAAGCTGGTGTGTTGATTTTTCCTAAATGGGACATTGCAGATGTTGTAGCATTTAATGCTATTTTAAAGTCCAAGGATCCTTTGCAAGACTTTGAAGAAGTCAAGGCAGCATTACAAGATTCTGCCTTCAATGAGGAATATGAAACTTTGGCAATTTGGGCACTGGCCCCTCAAAGAAGAAAGCCAAATGTTATGGATATTAATCCAAATTTCAGAGGAGGATTAATAATAAAGAGAGCTTCAAAGATCTCAACCACTGAGGCCACTAATTTGACTGTGAATGTGGCCAAATTGGCCCAAAAGACTGCTAAAAGGGAGGAGGCTGAAAAGAAGAGCCTAATGGAGAAGTATAACCTTTTGATTGAGGAATACAAAAAGATGCAACAGAGGAATGTTGAGTTGCAGACTGAGGTGGAAAGGTTTAGGTATAAAAAAATTGGGGAGACATCAAGTGCTCCACAGACTAGTACATTACCTTCCATAGTAGGGTCAGTGCCTCCTATTTCTCCAATTGTTTCCACACCAGGGTCTCCCAGTTGGAATCTTTCTGTCACCCCTCCTTTAAAACAAATTGATGAAAAAATAGAGCGCTTTGTTGATCCTACAAAGAAGCAGCTCTTGCAAAGAATTGATGAATTGTAGACATCATTGAAAGTAAGTGAGGAGGGATCTCTTTCAAAGAAAAGGGAGATTGTTACTATTGTCTTGAGGCATTTAAATGAAAAGGTTGATAGTAAATTTCTATCTATACATTCTTTATATTCTTTGATGTTAGATGCAATAAAGAATATTGATAGGGATCAGGAAGTAGTGATACCATTGATTGAAAATTGGATCCTTAGGGCCAGTGATTTGGATGTCATGTATAAGGCTTCAAGGTTTGATACAAATAATAGGCCCCAATCATTAAAGCCTACTCAAGTGTTGGTTAAATCATTGCAAGGTTTCATACCCTACCAAATGATTTGAGTAGGAATATCAAGGAATTGGTGAATAATTTTAATGATTGGGGTAACACATTGTTACCAGATATAATTCATGAGCAGGAGAAAATCAGGTCACTCCAGCAGTGGCAGGATCAAGCAAGTGAAGTCATCAATGATCAAAATAAATTAATTTGTGATGAGTCAGATTATGACTTGTTGGTGAGCTGTATGGATAAAATTATTAGTACCTACTCATTTTTGGAAGCTTTTGAAAGAGATGCAAATCAGGTAGCAGTAAAATACACACCTTATAATACCAAGGTGAATGAGGTGATTAATTTTGACTGGTCGACCGATGAAGAATACCAGAAATGGGTAACTAAATATTTGACTAAGGAAGAGTAAAAGGAATGGACTACTAACAGGTGGTAAATTGGATGTTGTGGTTACAATGGTTTCCAATTTTTCTTTGATGGCATTCTCGACGCAGGTTTCTTGTGGTTTTTTGTTGTTGCATCAACTTTTCTCAGCTGACATGATGAATAAGAATATTCTCCAAGGTGATGGCTCTTGTAACAATTTTTGGAATATCACTAGGTGTGCCAACTGGCTGGTGACATGTGTACTTTCTGGCCCGATGCTTGTTTGCTCCTTCATTTTCTATAAGAAATATTTCAAGGCCAGAAGTATGGGTTAGAAATTTAGATAATTTTTGGTCGAGTCTAGGTGAAGTTGCAGAGCAAATTGTAAAGTCTGATGGTTTTAGAAAGAAATACAATTTAGGTTTTGAGTTATTCTGTAATCAGTTTTGAACTCATGGGGATTTAATGTTGTATAACAGTACTAGCATTTGAGTTGAAACGATAAATTCAAACTCATGTCTCTCCACTGTACATGCATATCCAAATTTTGAATAAGTGACTAAGGGTTGTTTCATTCATCTCACTGTGGTGGTGTGTATAATCCTTATTTTAGCTTTAATTCAAGGAATTAATTAAAATGCTTGAATGGGATTATAGGCAGATATGTTCTGTATACGAATTTGATTAGTATTGGGTGAGAATTCATACTGATGAAATTGTAATGCAATATTGTCAGGGATCTTATAAGTTATATTTTATGTATTAAATCTGTCATAAACCTTTAGATGCTTATGAATTTGACTCCTGCAATGGATATATGGCACTGATCTAAGTTGTACTTATTTGTGTAGTTCAATAATTATTTGTCTTTTCCTAGAGCTTGCTACAAATTGTAAATTAATGACTATATTTTAATATGGATTGTGTTATAGTTATCTCATGCTCCACATAGTTGATATTACCGGTGAACTTCCAATTTTATTCGATATTATCCTATTGTTTTGAGCTATTCAATGTGATTATCTGTTATGTGTTAATATTGTTTATGATATTGGTGCAGAGGTTGTAAACACATTAAGGTATCACCCTCTCGGGTCTTGCAGAGCTCAAAGTGTAGGAGGCTTTTTAAAGTCCTCGTCAGTTGGTCCAGGTCCTTCAAGTTGCCCTTGATTGGAATTGGTAATCCCATAGGTAGATTAGAAGACCAACCTGGTTACAGTGTAAAAAACTAACCAACACCCTCTACCTTTAACCCTAAACCCTAAACCATTAACCCTTAAACTCTAAACCCTTAAACCCTCTACCCTCTATCTCTCTCCCACTCTAAACTCTAAACCTTTCCTTGTATTCTTTTATAATTTTCATTATTTTTATTTATTTTACACTTACATTTACAAATATACATACATATGCATTTATTATTTTCATTTATTTCTCATGTAGTTTAATAGTTTGATCGATTTCATATTATATGTGTTGAAGACTTTAGAATTTCAATTACATTAATTTATGGATATGTTGTATCTATAACACTACAAAACCATATGCTCTTTGCATTTACACTTGCATTTAGAAATACACATTTATATACATAGATATAGATTTCTTTAATGATATGTTGAATTTATTGTTCTAGGAGAGCATCTAGTAATTGCATTTACATTTACATTTAAAAATACATATACATACACACACATACAAACATATATATATATATATATATATATATATATATGTATATATATATGTGTGTGTGTGTGTGTGTGCGCGCATGTGTGTGTATGTATATCATTTATATTCAGTGTTGCAAAACAACCCATTAGGTCTGCACATGGACAAAAATTCATAAAATTAGATCTCCCATACATGTTTTGTTGAAACCTAGGCTTGAACCTCTCATTTTACATGCTTTTCTTCACAAAACTCTTGAGGACAGCAGCTATACTTTCTTTATTTCTCATCCTACGCCCTATTCATGCATCCTAAAATTACAATAGTATCCATGGGGCCTCTTACAAAAGCTACAGTAATCACAAAAAGTGTAAGAGCCCCTTTATATCATGTTTCAACTACAAAACCCTTAAAAGCAGGGTAACTGGGCTGTATGCAAAGAAATGAAGCTTTCTAACTCAAATCAATGCCTTAAGCCCTCAAATTAGATTCAAATCAAAGCTAACACATATCTTCATGACTTGGAATTGATTTAACATCAAAATATGGCTGCATGTGATCATACAGTGTTGCATAATAGGAAAAATACATAAATTTTGAAAGAAAACACAAATTTTTGAATGTCAAGAGCTTGTATTTTAAATCCTCATCCATCAACAACCATTACAATGATCACTTTATGCCTTTTAAAGGCCTTTACACATCAACCACTGAACAACCACCTCTACAACTGACTTTTTAATCTTTTATGATCACATGAAACATAAAACACACTAATTTCAAGGGTGTTAACATCACTATTGAAATTTTTTAATTTTTTGACCTTTCAAACATTAAAAAGTACATCATTAAATTAATTATGTAATGGCATAAAAATTAAAAACATCATGAATTAATTATGTAACCATATAATTCAAATATAATTCTATCAAGAAATTAATATCAAATAGATAATATAATCGCATAACTCATACATTTCAATGTCGTTGATCTTCTTCTTCATCCAACTCTTTGTCTGTATCATCTGATCCAGATTCGACATTGTAAGGATTGGTCATATCATCATCATCTTCATCGATATCAGTTTTGATAATGTCATCATCCACACGGATATCATCTTCATGAACATTAACTCCTATATCATCATGATCTAGTTCCTCCTCTTCGACATCTTCGTCGGGGACATCATCAACTAATTGTTGATCCTGATCATAATCTACATCATCTTCTAGTTCTTCAGTATCTTCTTCTTCCACCACATTATACTTTTACCAACCTTCCTCTTGGATCATGTCTAACAAAATGACCAACCCGGTTTACCTGGAACCTCTGAGTAAAATACCTGCTCACATTGGCTTGGAAGAACATAGGGCTCATTTCCAGCTCGCTCGATCAACCTTGTATTAACCATGGTAAATCCATTATCATGCTCAATAGCAGTTCTCTCATGATCATTTTCATTCAATCGTAGCATGTACCATAGAAAGACGAACATAATTAATCTAAAGGACTTAAAGTCACACAAGTATATCATCCAAAATCTCATAGTATCGATTTTCTAAGACTTCTGGATGTACGTCGCTTCTAGATGAAACATTAGTCACCTAAAAAATTGTAGTTATACCAGAATCACAAGTTTTCTTCATGTCATCCAACATTTTGATTTGAAATTATGACCATTACACCACATAACCTTGTGGTGTTTCACCTGCAATATGTCAAACATGTAAAAATTATTGCAATATCATCCGTTGATAAACATATTTATTCTTGGCAGAATGTATGCAAATAAAACAATCTCAACATATATATACATCAATATAATTGAAAATAATTAAATAATATGGGTGATTAATATATTTATATGTACCTGTTTATGTCTTAAACCATATGTTAAATCAATTTCCCTTTGTATAACATTGGAATCTCCATTACGATGAGCTACTTTAACCAATGAAGCCACACCTTCCCATGTTAATGGGCGACCAGATTTTTGACATCGTTCAATCCATACTGTCATCCAATCAAGATCGTTGGCGACGTATAAATGTAGTGCATCCCACTCTCAACTAGTTGTAGCAAAATAATTTGAAATTCACAAACGATGTATAATTAGTTAAATACCACAGTATACGACCTTAATTTATAATTGATGTATATTGAAGATTAAAAATTAAATAAGTACAATATACATAAAAACTATATGTAAAATGTATTCCAATTAATATCCATGACCATCTTATGATTATCTCTCACTTTCCTCAATCTACCTTTCCCCATCAGGTACTCCCCTTCAAATTTCTTAATGGAGTTGGGATCCCAAATGCGATCTACATGGATCTTTGTTGCAAACTTAGGAAGATATTCACTAATGTATGCCATATATCCCTCCACCATAGAACCCTTAGAATGTGCTCTTTGTCTAACCAAATTCTTCAAAAATTTCAAGTGCCTCTGAACCATCCACATTGACCTTGTGTGTACAGGTCCACACAATTCAATCTCCTCAACTTGGTGTATGAGGTAGTGTTCTTGTGCATTGAAAAATGTCGAAGGTAGACACTTTTGCATTTCACACATTAGATGAGGAATTTTTCTCTTCCAATAATTTATATCTTCTTTATAGATTTCTTTAGATGACAACCATCTACAAGTGATTCAAGCAAATATATTAACGGATTTAACAAAAATATATAGTATATACATAACAAGTAAAAAAAATGGCAATTATAAGATGTATACAATGAATTGAACAAATATCGCTACTTACCTCATGTATTTTCCAAGATCATATATAACTTGCTTGACATTGTTGTCAAAGTTGTCTAGGAGAGATAGAGGTAGAACGTCAACAATTATAAAATGATCTTTCATTATTTTTCCAAAAGTAGTAAACACAATACACTGAAAAGTACATGCATTATACAAGTGTATATAATATACTAGAATAATTACCTTAATGAAGGTATGCCAATCATGCATTTTCATCCCTGACCCAAATTCACCTTTCTTTGTTATTATATTGTTTGTGTTCGCGGAAAATCCTGTGGGAAATCAAATTTTTCGTATGACTTCTTTTATAGCATTGTTTTGCTGCTCTATTAATAACCAAGGAAGGGCACTTATATTAATTTGGTCTTCATCACTATTTAATTGAATGACATTTTTCATTGCATGATTGGCTTCCTGAATGTCACTACAAATTTTGACAATTTTTTCTTTGTCATGCCTTCCATCCAATATTTTCCATAATGTTTATGTTATATTCTTTCCGATATGCAAATTGTATCAAACAAATGCACAATTTGTAGCTGCTCATAGTAGGGCAACCTACTAAATTGTCTAGGATAACTTTTCAGTCCATGTGGAAGTCGGCAATTAATTCCTTGACGACCTTTATGAAGCATATAAGTTAAAAAAATTAGCAACGACAATCATTGTCAATTACAACATGAGTAAACACAACACAATATAAAAATATAAATTCAAAACATATCATATATGATAGATAAACAATTTGATCTGATGTATAACCTTGATGATTAATTCTATTATATTACAACTTCCATAGGCGAGGTGTCATTCTTCATAGTTTTTATGTAGTCTTCTCTTTCCCATTGAAAAGATGTTTTTCAGTAGTTCGATACTTATGATTTTTATGGAGGAAGTGCCTATACTCATCAAACACCTACTTTCCTAAACTTGTTTAACGATGATATTTCATCTTTGGACCACAAATTGGACATGCAAATTTTCCCTTTGTTTGAAGACTTGAGAGATCATATATAATTGGATTAAATATGTCAATTTTTATAATTATATATAATGAATAGATTATTTTAACAACATGCATGATATCTACTTCATCAAATTAAATATTTTTAAAGTGCAGTCGAATGTTATAACATACCACAAAAATGTGTTAGCCCTGGGGCATCATGAATTATCCATACAAACATTACATGGAATTGAAATTGTCTTTGTCCTATTGGTCTAGAGACGTCATACATAGTGACGCCATTCCATAACTTTAGTAACTCATCGATAAGAGGCTTGATATATGCATTCATATTTTCAACTTGGTACTTACCTAGTTGAATGAACATAAACATTACATAATTATTATAACCATTTTACTGCAATATATATATAAATTAATGTACATGACTATTGAATAAAAAAATATGTCATTATGCAACAAATAAGAAAAATGAGATGCTACTACGTTAAATAAAATTGATGTAAACAAATACCTGGAATAATCATTGACAACATTATGTGCTCCCTCTTTATTGACATCCATGGAGGAATGTTATTGTTGATTAAAAAATAGGCCACACCGAGTAAATAGATCTCATCTCTCCAAATGGATTGACACCGTCCGCTACTAATGAAAGTCTAAGATTACGAGGTTCTTTAAAGTGTGGCCATTTTCCTCCATGTCCCTAAATGTAGAACCAGCCGCAGGCATTTGAAGAATGTCATCTCCACTTCTATTCTGTGCATGGTAATCCATAAATTGCACTAAGCTTTCGCACCTAAATAATCGTTTCATAAGTGGAATAATGGGAATATAACGAAGAACCTTGTGAGGCATCTTTTTTGTTAGTTGATCTATTTGATATCTACTGATATGATGTTTTGGGCATTCTGTTGCAAATTCCTATTGTTTATGATATATAATATGATCATTGGGACATGCATCTATTGTTTGACACTCCATTATGATATCTTTCATAATGATAGATAAATCTCAGTATGAGCAAGGTAAAATATTTGATGGTGGTAACAAAAATTCACCAATCAATCTACAACAAAAAATAATTTGTTAATATAAAGAATATTAATGGTATATATTTCATCCTTTATTTACTAGTGATGAACTAACAACAATTAAAATAGATGAAAAAAGATGAAATATATGACATACCTTAACATCCCTGAGATTGTTATGTTTGATAAACCATTTATAACCTTCAAATTCAACAGCAACAATACAATAGAGAGAAGAGTTGTTTGGGAGCTTTCATAAAGGGGCTTGTACGCCTTCTCAAGTACAGGTAAATCATGAACATCATCAAAGTCATCTCGATCATCATGATTAGCTCTACCACTAAATGTTTCATGTATCAATGTATTTGTACCATCATCTTCAACTGTGTTTTCTGACGCGTGATCATCTTCTTCCATAGGATCATTAACTTCAACTTTGATATTCACAGCTCCATGTTCATCTGCTTAAAAAACCACATTCTCCGAGCTGTGATAATCCATATCATCTACCCTAGGGTGCCCCACCTTTATAATAATGATAGACAAAAATAAACTATGATCATCATCAAGTGATTATATATATATATATATATATAATGTTAAAACGATCTAAACATTTACAAATTCAATCAATATAAACACATATAATAAACAACCTACCAATGGACGATAATCATGCCCCCTTTTAACGTGACCATGCTGCCTACAATGTTTCTCAGCTGTTGTGATTAAAAGTCATCTCGTCTTTAAGCCCTTGCAATTATTGCAAGGACAATAACATTTCCCATCACCCTTTTTCTTTTCAATCTAGCCCACAATCTATCAAGTGTCTCATCATTTTGTTTTGGACTAATATTATCTGACATGATTTTTCCTTACCAAGCTTGACTATTTAGATATTCAAAAAATATCAAACTCACACTCCAATAATTTTTATTCATAGACAGGTAACAAAATCTAATAATTCTGATATTTTACACCAAAAAAATTTGGCATGCAACCACCCCTACAAAAGAGAAGATAGTCTGAAGTTAATGACCCCAAAAAACACTTTAAAATGCTAATTCCAAAACTCATTAAATTCTGATTTTAGTATGATTTCCAACCATTAAGACTCCTAAAATAAAAATATTGAACTTGATCGCAAACTTTCTACAACAATGGAGGTAGCAAGTTAGTAAGAGCAAGTGACCCATTCCTAAGGAGCAACAAGTCAGAATCATCATTGCTAATTTCAATATGGATTTATCCTTTTAGTTAAAGATGCAATGTGTCACTTCTTATGACGAGCCTATCCCTAGGGCCCTCAACATTGAGAGAGCCCTAATCGCACAAGGAAGCACACACTAGTAGAATTTGGCAAATAAATGACTAGGTGACTAAAAATTTTAGTCCCAACTAAAAATAACTAAATTCTGGTCATTTTTTGCAACTCAGCTATAAATGAGTAAATAAATTACTAGTTTGGTCATTGATTAAAAATTATTTAGTCACACAAATAAAAATGACTAAATAGTTAGTCATTCATTTAGTCACAATCGATTTGAATAAATCATTTAAGGAATCAAGAATATAGCCCGCCAAAATACTCTAAAACTTTAATAAACATACCCTAAAACTTTTGTCAAAATCTTATTTTCAAGCGTAGCCCACTAGATTGGAGTTTTTATTTTAATAAACATACTCTAAAACCTTCGTCAAAACATTATTTTCAAGCATAGACTGCCAAAATGGAGAAGTGTTTCTGTAAAGAATGACAGAGAATGGTGAGGAGATGTGTGTGAAAGGAGGCATAAGATTCATTGCTGCTTATCTCATTCCTGCTCTACTCAACGAATCTTACATTGTTCCACTACTATTTGTAATCTAGGTATTTATTTGACATATATTTGCATAATCTCAAATTCCTTTAGAGGCTTTTGAAGTATCAATGTATCCTATATAGGGTTTAGAATGATTTCTTTTAATTAAAATAAATAAATAAATGATGTATTTCCCTGTAATTAGATAATGTGGAGATATCCTAAATATGCCCCAGCACACTATCCTCTTTGGCACTGTATTCATTACTCCAGCTACTAGGGTTTTGCATGTGACATCTTTAATATATTTATGACCGTGGCTTTTAAATAAATCTCATTCTTTGTTTTAATCCTTTTCATGGTAACCCTTGAGTTCCATAATCCACCTTCAATCTCTTCTAAGAACGGTGTCTTAAGCTAGACTGCATAGTATGCATATAAAGTAAGTCCTTCATACCTGCCATTGTTCCAAACCACCACTCACTGCCTTACTTAAAATGTTGCCTCCATAAGCACAATAGCATATTTTAAAATCATGGTTGTTAGTGATTGACCATTAAGGTCACCACTTTTATCAAGATACAATGATATTTTTATCTTCAAACTCAAGGCATTATGCAAGATAACATTGTGAATTTTTTGTTGTGTATGATTTGATTTTTTTGCACATTTACTGCTTTGCTAACTTCATTTAAGACTGGGCATTGCACACTCAACTGCAATCTCAAATAGCTCACTCACTATCACTTGAAGATTCCTTTCATGAGCATCCTTCTATAAAATTAAACTATGCCCTATAGACTTCCTACTTACTACAAAGGACTCATTGTTTCATGGTATTGTAGTTCTTAAGATCCTTCAACCTTATTGACACTACTTCACAGTCCACAAGGTATTATTCACTATTTTCCCATCTTTGATGAGTCTCAAAACACTGCTCAAACATGTAATCCACTACCTCGATTATACATTAATGGCTAAGAAGAAACATTGAACCTATGATTACCACCGTTACTTCATTTGGACAGTCATTCCCTGATTGCATTTTCCTTGTCTAACACTAACAAAAAGCATTTGAAAAACCATGAAGGTTTGCAAGGGGGTAAGGAAACTCACTGTTAAAATATCCACTTTACTATGCAAGGTTTGAGCTTTACTATCTTGTCACTGCTCAACCTCTTTTTGACTATCACATCTCAAGTGACTGTCATTCTTCTTACCATAGATTGCATTTACAAATGTCACTAAGCTACATAGTGTGCTTGTTATTGGCTACAATCTTTAGATTGCAAGATTTTGTTATTAGCTACAATGTCTCAATCTTTCTGGTATTGCAACCTCACTAATCCACTATACTTATTGTTTATGTTTCTACGGAGGCCTAGGGTTTGTACCCTAATCATGCTCTTACCAATGCTTTTGTTGGTATTAAAAAATAGCTTTAAATCTTGGGTCAGAAAATTAGTTGTCTTGACAAAGCTATGGTATGATCTTGGATTGTATCCTAGAGTGTGTGGGAAGTTTGTGTTTGATCATTAAGGTATGTAAACCTAATCAGGGAAATGTATCCTATATAGCATGGGTCTTGCTTTAATACTTTCCATAATGGTTATTATCATATCACATTATTATAGTTTGCGGTAACCCAAGATTGCATTCAAGTATGTAACAAACTTGGTTTGTAGTTTAAGCTATACACTTTTAAGTAACATTCATAAGGTTTATAAAATCTTGATCACTCTCTAAAATAGCCCATTAAACATGGGTTGTGCTTGAATGCACTACATAATTGATATAACACAACCACTCTACATATCAACTAGAGTTATAGGCTCTTTATTGCAGCAAGAGGTAATCACTCTTCGATCATGCTATAATTACATCCTAACCTGTTAAACTTGAGACAACCTAAATGCACCCAATGATGATTGACACCTACATTATACAACCTGAATTAACTACATTATATGAGTGCCTCCATTTCTATCACAACATAGCCACATTAAAATTGGGTCACACATGAATGCATCCTGTATTTGTTATAGCACAACTGTGCCACATGACCAATAGAGTTATGGATCACATAATTATAGTCACAAGAATTTGTTCCTTGGTTGTGATCTTATGGTGATTCCACACAACAAAATATGGACATGAAATTCTCAAAACCCTAAACCTCTTAAAATGAAATATGATGAGATGTTGCTTTAAAATATGATTTTCAAACCTGGAACTACAAATCTGACTTCACAACTGAATTGTACAAAAAGATAATGACTACCCTCAACCTGGTGATATCTTCTTGAATTTTTTTAGATTTTTCCCAAGAAAATCGTCCTTAGTTCTCCACAAACTGTCTCAAGTAGAGCAAAACACTGTTGCAATAAATTAGCGAACTCACTTTTCTTTATGTTGGCCATAATTTGATTTTTTTCTATTTTTCATGTTTGTCGAAATTTCAACGAAACCGATAGTCAAAATTTCGACAAAGCCCAGGTTCGTCAAAATTTCGATGAACGTCGGGGATAAACTTTCAAAAAATTGAAAATTACACATCAAATTTTACAAGCACCTGACAATACATCAAATTATACATATTTTGTCGAACATTTTCATCGGATTTTGTAGTCAAATGAGTTAGTGAGTGATTCATCAATTTTCAACCATTGCATTGTTGTTAATAGGTAAGTCAAAGTGGGGAGAAACATAACGGTAAAAATTGCATAGCTTGTTTCCCATGGAAGTTGGGAAATAACTTGATCTTGAATTTTCATTTTCATCTAAACTCATTCCTAGGGACCAAACCTAGTCCTCGTTTTATCCATTCCTATCTCGAATAAAATTCATAGTTGTAGAAGTGGTTTAGATTACTTCTACACAAATGAAAATTGTCCCCTTTTCAAAAGTAAAATTTAAGTTTTGGGCCATTTTTGTTTTCCCTCTAATGGACCATTATGATCCAACTTGAATCATGAAATAGTTGAGTTGCACACTAGGGTGTTGCTTTTAGGGCCAACCCCTAATTCATTTAGAACATTTAGCAAACATGTCAATCAAACACTTTCCAACACACATCACGAAAATAAAAGGAATCATATAGTGATATTAGCACTATAGTAGTATTATAGGTCACACCCACATGTCTACTTTTTTTTCTTTATCTTGTCCAAAAGTTGTTGATTTGGTATCTCTTACATTGTTTGAAATAATGGAGTAATTCTCCTTTCCACATGTAAATTAGGAAGCACAAGAGCCATTTTATATGAGAAATAACTAAATACTTTGAGGTAAGCTAAAAGTAAAATTCCAAAAATTTGAAAATATAAAATCCATAAGAAAAGATCAAATTCATTAATTTGATTTGGATCTACACTTGCAAGATTAATAGCACAATTATAAAAATGATCTTAATAGAAAAAAAATAAAAATGATTATAGTTCATTCATTAGATGACCCTAATTTGACATTACAATGAAAAATTACCAAAAAATACTTAAAACTAAATTCTTACATTTATTTATTTAGATTTTCTACAATTAATTATAACATATTTTATTTAACTCTTATTCTTACAATACTAAAAATTAATAAATATGTCTATAACTTTTATTATCTTTTACCTTTTACAAATTTATCTTTCATTATTCATTAAAAAAATCTATTTAAATATTTCATAAGTTATTTTTATGAACATATAATCTTCAGAAATGGTATCTACATATTCCAACTTAGTACTGTAGCTAGATATATTATTTTAGTGGTAGAGACTTTGTTGTTTGAATTGTGAAATTCGGTCCAATTAAAGTAAGGATGGCGGTATAATAAAATGGTCCCATACATTTGCTTGTGTTTAATATTTTTAGGTGTAGGTAGGTGAATTAGTTTTAGTTTAGCATTCCAAAAGTTCTCGTTGAAGATGGAAAGGGTGTTAACTTATAAGACTATTTTTAACCTCAAACTTGTCTTATAGTTGCACAGTGAAAGTAGCCATCATGGGATTATTCACTTTGAAAATATCTATAAAAAATTGAGTATTTGAGTATTTTATAAGACTATAAAAATGAAATAATAAAAGTCTATTACTGTTAAAAAAATAAAAAATGTCATGGAGAGGGAATGCTTAAGCAGTAAATTGTGAAGTATTGTATGTGTTAGAATCTATTTTATTTTAGTATGTAATGGATTTATGTTGAATATGTAATAATGAATGGGGGATATGTGTTTAAAATATATTGAAACAATAATTAGGTTTTAATGAATTATTATTATTATTTATATTATGTTTCTTTATAATATTAATGATATTATTTTGTGTTTATTAGTATTTTTTGGTCATGGTTTATTTTCTTGCATATTCACTTCTTAATAGTTTGGTTTCAAGAGGATTTCAACATTCCTTTGATGTTCTTTTGTTAAGAAATGCATATTTCTTTGGAGTTAGGTTATCTATTGCAGGTGTTAGCATTATAATTCTTGTTACTTTATATTGAGCATACATGGAGCGACAAAAGAATGTAGAGGCTTTGCATTGTATAATTTTTCTTATTTTTGAAGGTTGTTTTGACCTCTATTGCCAGTAAGAGGTGATTCAAACCTATTCTCTTAGGGGTAGAAACTTTATCCTCATTAGTTGTTGGATTTCAATTGTAGGTAACCTTTCAAATGTGTTTCATTCATCTTCAAAGAGATCTTTCACTATTGTTGTTGAGGGTGTAGAGTGGGTGGTTGTATCGTCTTTATGTATTGTCTCTATGTAAGTGAAGAACTTAAAATTTTCTAAGATTTGAGAAGTTTAAACCCATGAAGTCCCCATGGAAGCCCTATCTTTTAGTCTTTGGGGAGGACGTTTTGGAAGGAGAAGTATAATATCTATAAAATGACATGATCTATAAATTTAATAACTTTTGGCATAGTAGTATTATACTCCTATATGCAAGGTTTGTTTATAGAAATATTTGAATTCATTGAAGGTAGAGATTTAATCCTCAATTGTGAAAGCATGTGGTTCTGGGGGAATCGTTCTCTTGATGAAATCACGGTTTCCAAACTTTAACTCTTTGGTGGAAACCTTTAAGTTGGTTCTTGTTTGGGTTAAGCTTCCTACCCTCCCGCTTTAGTTTTGGATTGACTCTTACTTGCAAGACATTAGAAACACCCTTGTAAGTTATGTCTACTACTTTATAAACTTCTACTTTTTTCCATACACATTTTCCTGAATTTAGATAAAGATGAATGTTTCATAAGATCTCCCTATCGTTATTAGGATTAAAGTGGAGAACCATTTATGGCCACAATAGTTAATGATGAGAATCTAACCTTTCATTGTTGAAGGTGTTTTGAAACAAGTCATTAAGCTATAGTCTATATAAGTCTTAAATATAAATCTCCATGTAAATCCACTTGATAGAAAGAAGCCAAACCCTATCATTTTCTTTTGGATCATTCAATTTCCAATCTAATAATCCCTATGAGCCTTCTTTAAATATTCCCTTGGTTCCTAAGGACTCTTTAATTTCTTTGCTAAATCCCTTTATGATTGTTGAGTTGATATTGGAGGCCTCTTTAAAGTCAAAAGAATTTTTGAGGCTTTAGATTATTTTGCAGGTTCTTTAAAGGGTGTTCATTTTCCACCAATGGAAGCTAGGACAAGATCCATTTTATCCCTCTTTAGGTCTACTAAAAATTTTAGTGTTGCTACTCCCTTTATGATGATTCTAGAAGCAAGTCATAATTTTATTTTTCCCAACTAGCTAGCTATAGATGTTTTGGAAAGTTTGGATTGGACTTTGGTTTCTAATTACAAATTTGGATCTTCTAAGAAAATTCCTTCTTAAATGGAAATAAGATTGCATGACAAGAAATTTAAAGGATAGTTGGGTTTATGCTTAGTTGCCAATTTATATGGATATTTTTCAGCTTTATTTTGTATTTAAGGATTTAAAGATTTATTTTAGAGTTATCTTTTTGGGCATAAGACCTTACAAAACCCACATCCAATTAATATAAAAATTCATTTTCTTGTACATGAAACTAATCACAATATTTTGGTAAAAGAAAACATATATAAACATGCCTTTATTATGTAACCATTTTTTAAAGATTGTTTTTGATAAAGGGTAAAACGGGTTTTACAGGGACCCAAAACCACAAAGTTTACAACAGAAAAGAAAGGACAGCAAAGTCCAACAGGCACAACTGGCTGCACAAAAGGTAAAAACCAGAGCAAGCAACAACCATCTGTAAAAGACCAGGAAGGTCAAACAAAAAAATCCAACAAAAAACCTACCGTGATTAACCCAGAGTCTTCAGGATAGACTCTGTATCAACCTCTAGGTTCTACATATCTTGAACACCCTTCTTAAAGGTTTGAGTCATTTGCGGAGTGGAGGGAGCCTTCCTCTTCAAATTGGCCCTGGTTCTCTTAGAAATGCCAGCATCCTCCTCCTGGTTTCTTTCATTGGTTTCCTCTAAATCAACCACCAAAGACCCCTATTGACCTTTGTCCAATTTCTCAGTCATGGCGTTGATGATGATGGCATTGTGTCTGGCCATATGATTGTTTTGCTTGGCAATAATTTTGACAGTATTTTTCATTTTCACCACCTCAATTTCAACATTTCTGTTCTTTCCAACTTGGTACTGGGTATCTTTGCTGAGACCATATTCTCTTTGTTCCACCTCATTCTTATCAAGTGCCACAACCTTAGCTCCCAAATCTTCCAGTTTACTTTGAAGGGCCCAATTTTTTATCTTTATCTCATTAATTTCATGAAAAGTCCATTTCGAAAGTTTGAAATGGATATCAGCATTATTTCTAGCTAAATCCAAAACATCCACAGTGGGATCCCTATCAGTGTTGAAACAAGTATTAGCAGGGTCAGGAGTAACAGGGGAGCCAGTTCTAGCATTTCTATCCAATGACGGGTCAGCAAAGGGCTCAGTATTGTTAGCACCAGAGGCCTTAGAGTCAGGAGAATCTTCAGAGTACGAGACAAGGTTTTTAGCTGGAGGATTCTTAACACCTCTGATTTTAAGGGAAGGGCTTCTCGGCTGAGGCATAGCATGAGCTTTCATAATAAGGGGATTAGGGTTTTTCTTACCAGTTTGGAAAGCGGGCGGGCTAAGGACCGTTCTGGCCGGACTTAAATTGGGCAAAAACCCCGAGCAGCTGTGTTCAGTATCATCTTCCTCAGAATCAAAGGAAGCTTCCAGATTAGCAGGGACGGGCATTTTTTGGTAATGTTCAACAATTAATCTAATCAGGCCAGTATGCAAAATAGGGAATCTTCTAGGGTTTTTCTTGTGGTCATCCAAACTTTTTCTCAAATAACAGAGAAGATAGTAGGGGAAAGAAACCCTGACCTTGTAGTGGAAATGGTTGAGCAGGGAAAAGTGATACCCGTAGACCCTGGTGAAACGACCATCCACAGTTATGTACTCCATGATAACATGAAAAACCTTTCTCCATAGGGCTTTTATGGTGTCGGCTTCGAAGTAGCTGTTAGCAATTTTCACCAATTTCAGTCTTTCCTTCACTTTTTTCGAAAATCTGATGGCGACTTCATCAGAAAAAACCTTGTCCCTAAAAATTTGTTTCCCATCAGTAGACATTCCCGTCATTTTAGCTATAAGGTTTTTATTGAGCTCAACTTTCCTACCAAAAAGGGTAAGATCGCCATTATCCCAATTTTTCTCAAAAAGATCTGTAGCCTCCTGATTGGAACCATGGAGTTTTTCTAGGAAACGAAGTAATCCCCCGCCTTTAACTTTATTCCAAACCTTAGCATTTCTTGTGTGCATCTCATAGCTTTCCAGCTCAATTCTTTTCCTATATCCACCCATCTTGGCAAGCACAGTGGGGCAGACAGAGACGAAATCTTTACTAGAACTAGTCCCGCCAAATCTAAGAACCCACAAAGCATGACAGGCCACCTTGCAGACTAAGCTCGGTCCCATACAATCTAATGATTGTGATGTGATAACTCCATCCTGTCCTCATTAAAGAGATGACACGCCTCTTGCCCATGTGATTCATCATAACTCAATAAAGCTCTGACATTAACACTTAGATCACTAAAATTTAGCCAAGTGCTCTGATCATTACTCCTAACCCCTTCATTAGCAAAAAAATCCGCTACAGCATTGGCTTCTCTATAGGCATGTGAAATCTTTATATTGTCAAACTTACCAAGAGTCGAGATGGTGTCATCAATCCATGACTTTATAGTCCACGAGGGGGGGGGGACTTTCCAAGAAGATAATCAATAATATTTTTGGAATCACCTTCAAGCCAAAGATTTTTAAAATTAAGACTTTGGGCCAAATTTATAATATGAAAAGCACCAGTAGCCTTGGCTGGGTAATTGGTTTGGGAACCTAGAGGAATGGTCGTCGCACCTAGAAAGTTTCCAAAGGAGTCCCTTATGACTCTGCCACAACCCACCGCCCCCGTATTACCTTTAGTCGCTCCATCGAAGTTAGCTTTGACCCATCCATTAGGCGAAAAAAACCAACGAACACCCTCTCTATCCTTCTTAGCATTTTTAGGGGCACAAGGAAAATTAAGACTTATATTCCATTCCTTGGCAACTATAAGATCATAGGATGAATGAGCCACTTTCTCGGAATTTCTAACCTTCTGGGAGATAGCATTGGCATTTTCTTTCAAAAATATGATAATTTTATCAAAAACAATGTCCATCGGAGCTTCTTTATCTTTGTAAATATTGTTGTTACATTCTTTCCAAAGACCCCAAGCAACATGAGGGAAAGAGAAATCCCATAAAAATCGAAGAACAAAATTGTGAGTCGGAGCTTTCCATTGAAGGAAGAAGTCTTCAATAGACGAGGGAAAAACCCAAGAAAGTTGCCAATAACTGATTATTTTTTCCCAGATTGAGGCAGCAAAAGGACAATGAAGGAACATATGACGCACTAACTCTGCCTCCATCTTACAAAGAAAACATCTATTAGGTATTTGAAAGCCGCGTTTGCAAAGGTTATCAATCGTGAGCACCTTATTTTGGAGAAGGATCCAAAAAAAATATTAATTTTAGGGACCAAATGTTTGAACCAAGCCTTCGACCAGAAGGGAGGGGAACCCTAAGAAGAATTAATCCTAGCAAAGGCAGATGAAACAGAATAATTTTCTGAGGGTTCATCAGTCCAGACAAGACGATCTTCCAACTAATCAGAGCAATGTCTAGCAGCCAACAAAGAAGACTGAATAGGAGCAAGAGCCTTACTGACAAGACACAGATCCACCCATTTTCCATTCACTCTATAGTCTTTCACATAAGAACTGAAACGAGCTTTGCAATTCTCAACCCATCCACTAAAGGAATCAATTTTTATAAGGGGCTCCTTGAACAGCCATCTATCCTCCCAGAATCTAGTTTGGTTTCCACTTTTAACTTGCCAACCAGTTCTAGAGTCAACAATATTTTTCCCATTGATCAGATTATTCCAGCAGGTTGAACCTCTAGGAAGAAGATGGGATTCCTTTAGTATTATTAGAGAACAATTGCTCTCTAAATATTTACTAGCTAGGATATCTGTCCATTCACCTAAAGATGAAAAAATTCTCCATATTTGTTTTGCTAGAAGAATCTTGTTAATCATTATGATTCTTCTAAGACCTAATCCTCCGGCCTTTTAGGTCTGCACACCAGATCCCATCCTATTAAAGGCAGTCTTTTCTTTTCGTCAACACCCAACCAAAGAAATCTTTTTGAATCTTTTCTATGGAATCCGAAAACTTAGCAGGAATCTTAAAGAGGCTCAAAGCATAGATTGGAAGATTCTGAAGAGAAGCTTTGAGGAGTTGAAGTTTACCCGCTTGACTTAACAGAGCTCCTTTCCAACCAGCAAGCTTCTTGCTAAACCTCTCGACCAATGAAATCCAAAAGGATTCAGGGGGTTTAAGGCTTAAGGGTAAGCCAAGATAGGTGGTAGGCAAGGAGTCCACCCTACAACCAAGGATTCTGGCAATTTTGGTATGTCTGTGAGTTGGGGTGTTGAAGAAGAAAAGAGAACTTTTTTTATTATTAATCAGCTAACCAGATGCTCTCCCATATTTATTGAGCAGATATTTCAAAGTTTTACCTTCCGAGACCGAGGCTCTACCCAATAGCATAGTATCATCAACAAATTGTTGATGAGAGCAAACCAGGTTGCTTGAGGAAGGATTAAGACCAAGAAGGGTTCTATTGTCAATCAACTTTTTCAGGTTTCTTCCAAGACTTTCAGCCATGATGGTGAATAAAATAGGAGAAATAGGATCACCATGTCTTAGACCTCTGGAACTTTGGAAGAAAGTTGTAGGGGATCCATTCACCACAACAGAAATAGAAGCAGTAGACACAAACTGTTCCACCATTTGAAGAACCCTGTTGCAAAATCCAAAAGCCTTTAAAATCTTAAATAAGAAAATCCAGTCAACTCTGTCATAGGCTTTTGAGATATCAAGCTTTAACAAAAAGCCTTAAGTCTTAGATTCAACCAAGGAATGGATATTCTTATGCACTGTAACAATAGAGTCAAGGGTTTGTCTACCAGGGACGAATCCATTCTGTTGAGGTGAGATCAAAGAAGGCAAAAGAATTAAGAGTCTAGAAGTCAGAACCTTCGAGATGATTTTATAGATCGAATTGCAGAGGCTTATGGGTCTGAAGGCCTCAAAGTTTATCGCTTCAGGCTTCTTAGGGATTAGAACCAGGAAGGTGGCATTCAATTCTTTTATGGAAAAGCTAGATTAGCAAGTAGCTATATTTTAGTTATTTTCTTAAATTAAAAGTTATTATCTTGTAAGTGCATAAGTTTAAATTTTATAAGCAATATGTTATTGTAAAGATAAAATAATAGTGTTTCACCTATTAATTTTGTTTATCATTTTTGTTTACTAGTGAGTAAACAATAAAAAAGTAAACATAACCAAATGTTTAAGCATTTTTTCAGTTATTTCACTAAGGTAAGAATTAGGATTTGAGCTTGAGATTGTTCATTCAAAGTAAATATATAGTAAAAGTAAGGGGAAAAAATTGTGTTGTTTTCAACAACTAGATATGTGGATTAAAGAAGGGAAACATGTGGAGGATCTACACTATTAGAATTATAATTTGATGCCAGTGTCCTACCTTTATGTCATTAGGGACAATATTGTGGGTGGTGATGTCCCATTGGGCATTGTTATGTCCATACAACTATAGTTCTATCTAATGTGTACATTGATGTTAGCTACATCCATAGTCCTATCAATTTTTCTTCCTAGTGTCCTACTCTAGAGCAATTACATCCTCTATAATTCCATAGAGGAACTTACAACTTGATATCTAGAGAAAATGGATGCATGTGCCGCATCAAGGAAGTTATCTCAATTAGATCCTAGGTTATTTAACAATATTACTAGAAAAATATTAATGTGCGAAATATAAGTGTCAAAATAGGGGTGTGTGTGTTGTAATAATAGAGGTTGGCTAATGATGGTATTGATGACGTGTGTTTTCTACTCTTATGTGTACATTAGGTGCTACTAGATTATTCTTATGTGTTCCTTTGATCCTAGTTGTATTCTCCCTTCATGCTTGTGTATTAATTTTGTTAGTCTTCTTTTATAAGTAGATTGACCCATTGTAACCATTGGAGGAAAATTATGGTTCTTGAGGTGTGAAAAGGTAAGTGTTTGGGTAGGAAAAGGAATTTTTAAATTCAAGGAAACAAGTATATGTGGTTCTATCTAAAGGATAAGAGTGTGATGATGTCATCCACAATGATAGAATGACTAAAAATGAGGAAAAATATAAGTTCAAATGTGGTAGGGATTTTGTTTGGAAACTAAGTGTTTTTTTTTAGGTTAATACTCCAAGAGGTAAAACATGTTTAAAGGCATTCGTACCTAATAGAAGAAGCTCTTCGCACCTACAAACTTCCTTTACATGAGAAGCTTCCTCTTTCTCTATTGATTTCAAAGAATCAAATAAATCACCTTCATGTTTTCCATCTTGAATTTTTTTTCCTTGAGAAATACTTCTAACAGCCAATCTTTTCCAATATTTAAGAAAATACTTCAAAGCTTTTAATTTCTTAGAGAAAACATATATTTTGGTATTATAAAGACACTAATTCCCCTTCTAGGGATTTCAAATAATTTCATGAAAGTCTCTATATTCTAACCATATTTTTTCAAATCTTAAGGAAATCATTATAGGGTTCAGATGTCCTTATTAGAGTGGAAACCAAAAACATTTCTAATCTAGCTAAAATATTATCAGGATTTTTTATATTATTGGACTACATAAACTAGCCATCATATGATTTGATAGACAGATTAGAATCTCTTAATAAATAAGAAAATTGAGATTGTGGCTATAATCCTAAGACCCCCCCCTTCACTAACCCCCCCCACACCCCGCCCTCCTCCCGCCCCTGCCCCTTCTTTTTGGTAGATTCAATTTTAGCATTAAAATCTCTTACCATGATCTATCTTTCACAAAAATTTATTCTTAAAATAGAAGAAATTTGGGCCCACCCTTTCCCCTTTTCATTAGAGGATTGAGAATAATAAACAATGAACCAACTCTCTTTTTTATCTTTTCATTCCAATCAATAACTAACTCGACAATTAATAGCTTCCCTTCTCTAATATTGCCTCATAGCTTCCCTTCTCTAAAAGTGCAAATAAAATTTGTTCAAATATATTGCCTTCCTCGTGCTTTGTGCCTTCAATAAACATAGCAATGTCAATCTAAAACAAGCAAATTACTTGTTAGATGAAAAGACTACCAAACAAATCACAACAAAAAGGGATTAAAATGTGATGCTTTAAATGAAACTTTGTTGATAATCATATGGATGAAACTAAGGAAGTTACTCACCGTGTATAGAAGATGCAATTCTCATGACATGAGGCAGATCCAACTTAATTGCACGAAGTTTTAAAATATTCTATAAGTATTATTGATGATGAAAAGCCTAATTATAAAATACACAACACTCATATCACATTTTTAAATCTGTTATACCTCTACAACAACCAAACCATAATAACTCTACTGAAATAAGTTATACTCTTGATAAAAATATGACTGCCTTTAATAATAATAAATCTATATTACCACTACTTGAACCATTAGCTTAAATAAATACATAACAATAATATTCATAAAAAATAATTCAACTTCATATATAAAACACATTATTAAAAATTATTAAAAAAATCATTTTATAAGTTCATACATTTAAAATAATTAAACTTATAGTATAAACTACAATAATGAAAGTACCCCTTTGTAATGTATTCTCACCCTCTAATAAATCATATTTATCATTTGTTCATACCAACTTCAAACTCTTTTAAATGTTGCAGTAACTGGTAAAAGGCCTCCACAACTCTTTTTTTCTCCCCCATCACTATCATTCCCATGTCTTCATCGTGTGGTGGGATCGAACGTGGGCTCTGGAAGATTTTATCGAGCACGAATTTCTCTTCCCTTACCAAGGAGCTGGGAGATCGTGTGAAAACACCAATCCAGACCCATTTCCCCCTCCCAACATGGATGCCTACCGGAGAGTCCATTTGCAATCTCAGAAGGGTGTCATTGGAAATGGAATTTATAACAAAGCACAACATAGCTGCCTCGTTGGAAGAGCATCTCTTCCCACATTTTAACGTCAGGTAGTCTCTACGCTGCCAAGCAAGAAACGCTATGCCCCGATTTTCCTTGGTTAAGCATGTCTCAATTAAAGTGAGACCAGGGAAGGTCAAAGACTTCACAACCGCCTCCACGCCACGCGCTGTCCTTGCACATATTATACATTCAGCTGGCCATTTCTGCAAAAAGTACACAAAACAATCGACCGATAAACATTTATTACATGGTTGGTATGAATTTTCCACAGTCCATAGAGTAATAGAGTAATAGTGCAAGCTTCTGGATTCAGTTTTTAGATCAAACACAGTACATGGTTAAAAGTTCGTGTATCTAAAAACTATTTTTACCTTTATAGTTTGAAGGCAGGGTTCAACTGCTGATATGTTCGATGCTGAGAGCTCTAGTCTTCTCAAACTCTCCATATCTTCCAGACTTTGTATAACTGGCGCGTCCCAACAAGTGTGTGCTTTCAATGTCTTCAATGACCTGCAATATTCTAGGCCTTCTATTTTCTTCAGGTGTTGAGCAGATTTTATGATTTCAAATTCTTTGAGTGAATCTGACTCTGCAAAATTTGGAAGCTCAAGTAGTCCTTCCCCACAGTCCTCTATAGCTAGACTCTCTAGATTAACCAGAACACAGTTACGGCTTATCCTTTCCAAGTTTGGGCATTTGTACAGAGTCACAGTTTTGACAGATGTTGGCAAACTATCGATGTCTACTAATTGGTCATTATAGCTAAGTCGTAGAGATTCCAGGCTGGGGCAACATTGTTGAGAGATTGATATCCTCGTCACAAGAGATACGCTAATTGATATAAATTTGAGGTTGCACAACGAAGAAGAAAAGCACCCCGACAGGATAGTCAATTCTGTTAAGGGGAAGCCAGTAATATCTAGAGTATGAAGGTTAATAAGCTGCTGGAGTGCTTCTGGTAAGGATTCCAACTTCTCACAATCAGAGATTTTAAGTCTAATCAAGGAGGACGAATTCCCGATAGAAGGTGGCAAAGTTGTCAACAAACTGCATCCTATTCTCAGCTCTTCCAGTTTGCGCAGTTGACCAATGCTGTTTGGTAATTCCATGAACCTTGTGGAGTTCAAATACAGCTTTTTGAGTGATCCCTGATTTGTGCTTAGCTCAGGCAACTCCTTCAATTCCCGACATCCAGAAACTTTCAAGGTCTCCAGCTTTCTCATATTTTTAAGAATGTCAGGCGGGAAGGTGAGCTTGGAGCAACCACTTAAATTAATATATTCCAGATGTATAAGCTGGTTAAATGAAGCGGGCAACGTCATCAACCCAGTGCATCGACTCAAATGTAGATGTTGTAGGTTTATCAAATCGCCAAACTTACTAGGCAGCGATTTTAGCATCTGAAAACTTTTTAACTTGAGATGCTCCAGCGATTGGAGAAGGCAAAACTCTTCTGGTAGACCTTCGATTGGAGGAGCCGTAACGACCCCGGCGTCCAAGGATATCTTTTTCAATTCCTGTAGACGTCCTATTGAGCTCGGAAATCTCAGGAGACTTTGGGCATTATAGATATTCAGCTCTCTCAACTGCACAGGAGGCTGCAGCCACGTTCGTATTTTATTAAGACAAGACATACAACTAATATAAAAGATCTAGGGTATGGCTGTGCATAAATAACTGTAAAGAAAAGAAGATACTTACATCGGCAGTCTCGCTCCACAGTTCTTCTAATTTGTTAGCATAATGAAGCTCTAAAATTCTTAACTTCTTCAACGGAAGCCATGACTGAAGAGCTGTCTGCGGAAAGTTAACCCATCGCAGCCAGACAAGGCCTGCTGATAGTGTTGCTAAATTTTCTGTAAAATAATTTTCTTTGACAACCAGGATTTCTAATCGCCGCTTAAACCTTCTACCCGATGCTGCGACAAGCTCGACAAGCTCCATGCATTCTTTATAAAAATCATCTGTTTCTGCTATAATCCCCCTAACCCCCCGATTCAGCACGCTTTCCTAAATGGAAAAACAGAAAAAATACAGCGAGATTATAAAATAATTAGCAACATCTCCGTGTCAAAAACAGTGGATAGCATACAAAACATGATATTAAAGTTTTAAACTCACCTGCCCCTCCATTTCAATGTCGCTAATTTGCTGTGGTGACCAAAGACGGTAGGGAGACTCTGCAATTTCTTTTCCCAAAACAATTTCTTTTCCCAAATTCCTTAGATGATCATGCATTGTTATGCGGTTACTCTCATCGAGCTCAACCAGACACCTATTTTCAAGTATTGTCAAACTATGCAGACCACTCCATCCGGACCCATCCCACACTGTGATGGCCAACTGTTTTAGTTCTCCTATAAAGAAACAAGATATATCTAAGAATATCTCTTTTTCTTCCTCATCCAGTGCATCAAAGCTGACTTTTAGAAGGCTTTTAATGCCTTCGGGCAAAACTCTGGAGATCTTATTTAATTGGGCATCCCAAAAATCCTGGGGCTTTTCACGAACTAGTCCTCCTAATACCTTAAGGGATAAGGGCAATCCCTGGCAAACTTCTAGAAACTTCTGAACACGGCTTTCAAATTCATCCATTAGAGAATGTTTTGGGAAAGCATGACGGCAAAAGAGGTTCATGGCATGTGTGGGATTTGATTTTTTCATCTTATAAATTGAGGAGATTCCCCATGATGTAAGAATGTCAGATTTTCGACTTGTGATAATAATTATACTATTATGTCCAAGACTATCTTTTATTGGCAATAGAGATTCCAATTGATCCTGACAATCTACATCATCTAAAATAATAAACACCTGAACAGATCTCAAATGTTCTGCTATGATTGTTTTTCCACTTTCTACATCATCAATTTTTCCCTATGTCATTGAAGCCAAGTTCTTTTAACATCTCTTTCTGCTTGTTATGCAGATCTTTTTTAGACACATCCTTCACATTGGCAATAAAACTGCATCTATAGATGGAATATCTTCTCTTGTTATAATATTCTTTCACCAGTGTGGTTTTGCCACACCCACCCATCCCAACAATTCCCACAATTTTTACATCTTCAGAAGAATCAAATGCATTGCTTTCAAAATCTTGTACAATTTCATCAAGACCTATAAGAGGAATAGCCTGAGAATGCTTCTTTATATAATCTTCAATAGCCTTCAACAACTTTCCTTCTCCTTCATCACTAGACAGAAAAACATAATTGAAGGAAATTAATATTTTTTCTTAAAAGAAAACTGAAACTTAAATGAATAGAATTCACAATTTAAATTTAAATAAATAAAATTTACTAAATATCTTTGTTTTAACTGATGCTAAGGTGGATGATGAGGTTAAAAATAAAAATAGTGAACCATTTTGCATTTAAGTAATTTTTTAATCCTCTCACCTAAAAAGTTGGGAAAGATAAAAGCTAAGGAAATAAATAATAATAATATTTCAAAAAGATAAGTTTTATAAAATTAATATAATTTTAAAATTTGGATTGTAACAGATTAAAAAAATTGTTGAAATAGAAAAAAATTTACAAATTTTATTTTATTTTAAGTATTTTTTATTGTAATATTTATTAACAATTATTTTCTAGATAATCAGTATTGTAACATTTATTAACAGCTATTTTATAGGTAGTAAATATCTGATATTAATTTGTTATTGTAATTTGTTTTACTTTTGAAAATAATATTGAATGATTTGTAATAAGTTTGCTTCTAATTTTAATTATTTGTACAATAATCTAAATGTTCTAAATAAATATTTTAAACAAAAGAAATCTTAAAATTATAACTGTAACTTTTGATAGCATAAGATGAATATTGAGAAAAAAATCATATACATAGATAAAAAAAATAGTATTATTAAATATTAGAAATAAAAAAATTCACTTGTGAAATCCTACACTTCATATTAAAAACATTAAGAAAACAAAACAACATTCTGAATAAATTTAAAAACTATTAGAATCATAGTCTTCACTCGACCTGCCTTTTTGCTACCCTTTTATTAGCATAACTTTTTTTAATTTGTTTATTAACATCCTCATTTGTGTAAGTGGTATGTAATTCACGAGCACTAGTTTGGAAGAATGTGGATATTTATCAATAGTTACATAATTGAGGTAAGAAAACAGAAAACAGAAACCAAATGCAATTTAAACTCAAAACATGGATTTGAGCGATTGACAGACAGCGATTACGGGCCTCAACAACTAAAATAATCATAAACATAATAAAAGTATTTGAGGTCTCATTTTGATGCTTGTACTGAGCAATACTTAGATTATTGACTATCTCCATCAACTTACATGTGCACATCGAGTGTTTCTTTCAAATTCTCTAATGGAATATTGTGTTGCCTAAAGAGAGAAGATCATTTTGTTTCACATTAGTCTTGCCTTAAATAGAAATTACTTGTCAGACCTTGGATTGACTAATTTATAAGTTGTGCCTTTCTTAATTTGTTATGTTTATTGATGAAGGAAAAGTCTAGAGGCATTAAGCGATACCTATCGACTTATGATTGTGCGTTTCTTAAAATGGTCAAAAAACTTATATTTTCTACGCAAGATGTTCAAGCTTCTGGCCCTTTGGACACATCGCATGACGTAGAAAATGGATCTGTTACGAACAGGAGTGGTGTTGTTCACGGGTCTATGGTATATCCTTGTATTCTAATGGACATAGATATCTCCAAGGTTCTTTATGAGATATTATTTTTACGGTGGAGGATAGGCTTTGCATTCAACCATTTGACTATGAGAGTCTTCCCTTCAAATAAAGATGATATTTTTCCATTGACCATTTAGCTTCAGATTGTCCACTTTCAATGTAAGGCTAAGTTACCGATTCGTTTTTTGATTCGGGTATGGGTCAAAAAAAAATTTGGAGTTGGGTACGTTTTGGGTACGGCAATACAAAAAACATATAAAAATCAGAAATATATGCATATTTGCAGCAGTAATTAAGTTCAGAATACACCTTGGTGAACGCAGCTTGCTTAGGAGGAGGTTTCCATCTAGCATCAGGCCTGGCTTGAGGGCATGATTTTGTTAAGTGTCCAGCATCAGAGCAGGCTCAACATCTACAAGTGATCCCTTCATGATCCAAAAGATTAATCCACTTACTGTCACCAACCTTCAGACCAAAATTTTCTGGCAACTGTTTGGATGTATCTAATTCCACCAAAATGTGAACAAATATGAATTGGAAGAATAACTCAATACTCTGGGTCTTGGAATAAATTTCCAAATGGAGTTAACAATGGAGGCTAGGTTGGAAGAACTCCATAGCTGCAAAGGGAGACTCAGAAGACACACCCAAGCAGGGAAAGTTGAAAAGGATTATGTGATAGTGTTGAACTTCGGGTACCATGGTTTAATACACAAATGGGCTCTATCCCAGGACCATGGTGTAAGGTCCCTTGCTAAATCTAATTCAAAGTTCACCTCTTCCTCCAAGTTTAAGGATAAATATTTTATCACACAGTTGTATAGTTTGAGTTTGAATGGTACCTTTGTTTGCACCAGTATTTGTTTCAAATTTGAACGTTGGTGAACTGAGATGTTTTGGTTTTTTTTTTGCAGATTTGTTGCAAAGAGAAACTCATACACATATAGATATTGGGAATAAATATGACAAATAGTGGAAACAGAACAATGTTGACATTAATCACAAGACATTTCATTCATATGCTTTGCTGATATATATAGAAGTTTATTTAGATAAACCTGATGCAAACTGCGAAGTAAACAACTCAGATCTGACCTTTATTTGCTCACTGGTAACATTCTGTCGTAACAGCAATAGGTAATTATTTAATTATTTAGAAGGCAACTGTTAGTCAAAAAAAAATTTAAAAAATGCAAAAAAAGGCACTTTTTCTGCGGCCTGCACGTTTTGACATCTGGATTCATCGTGGATTCGTCACAGATTCTTCTTGGCGTATCCTAGTCGAATCCACAGGGTCAAATCAAATCCAAGGCGAATCCACAGACCAGATTTCGTACCCTACCCGAATTTGTATCGTACCGTATCCGAATTGTGAATCTGGTATGAATCGAATAGTACCCAGAGGCTGGGAATAGCGAATCGGTAACTTAGATGTAAGGGCATAACTACGTGGTGGAGGAATGCACACAACAATCACTTGAATATTAACACTTCTACTCTCTACTTGATGGTTCCCATAAGGATGGCAAATCTTCTTAGGATGTTAGGTTTTCTCTTCCCATTCCCCCTATAACAAGTCATGTTCCTAGAGAGGTTTCTCATGTGGTTGGCACAACTCTAGAGAGTCCTACTCTTATGGCTTTTTTAGCTCTTATTGATGAGTCCTACCCAACTCCTGATTTTGTTGCTTAACTTCCCATTTCCAATGTTCTTGTTATATCCTCAACTTCAATGCAACACCTTTATGCTCATGAGGCAGTTGATCGTCAATTGGCATCTCTTGCAAAACATTCCTCTATTTGCATTCCACCCATGGATGGGCCTAAGGGGGGGATAACATTTCTTAGATAATTAGTCAAAGACAAAAGAAAGGTCTTCCCAAATTTGTCTCTCCCAATTGCACACAATAGTTAAGGTGTGAGAGTGAATAGCATGAGGTCTAGCATTGTTTAGGTTGGATCCTTGGGTACTATTTTGTGCTTGGCAACTTGGTTGCAATTGTGTTAAATCTTGCTTGGCAGCTTGGCTGCAATTATATTGTTTATTTCCCATCTAGGAAATTGTTGTGTAAGAATTTAATTGTTTTAACTAACGTACGAGGTTTATGGTTTCTTCAAAACCAACTTATCTTAATCAAAACTATCAACCTATTGTTCTTGGAATGAGGACATAGAAGAGAGATGGATGTTTGATTGGAGACCTGCAGCAATGTCTCTATCAAGTGCTCAACGAGGGGCAAACATTTCTCAATGGGTTTGTTTGTCGGCTCCACTATGTCTAGGAACCCATCAATGACAACTTCTACTTTGGAGGATGTCATTTGCTCTCCAAAGTCCAATTTATTAAATCAAAGGCTAACTTCCGATTGCCTCCTACCATGTCTTCTCCTAGGATGCCCAAGGTTGTGGTTTGAGTTGGCCTTTTGTTGGCTTGTGGGTTGTCTAAACTCAAATTTCACACCCTCTCTCTCAACTCGCCTTTGTACATTGGTGTTCGATTGATTCCCAAGGTGGGTCTGCTAAATATTGCAACTAGTCTTGCTTCTTTGGCTAGTGCAGATGTTGGTATGTTGGTATGTTGTTTGTTGTTGTCAGTTCTAGGATTGATAAGATGATGAAGACCTGGGTGGATACTTTCAAAGGCCTAGTCACTTTCCCATCAGCTCTAACTTTGGCTCCATCAATAGATGGTCAAAAAAAATTTATCCATGTCCTTGATTTTGTTGTTGATAGAGCAATTTCTAGGTGTGAGCATTCACTTGTTGGTAATTTTTTGGGAGCTAGACCAAAAATTGATGTGTTTAAAAAATGAGCTTTGCAGAAGTGGAATACTAAAGGTCATTTAGAGATTTCTACAATCAAGGACTTCTTTTTTATTTCTTTTTTGAACCATGATGATTGTATACAAATCCTCTTGAGACGATAATAGTTTCTTGGCAATCTAAATGTTTATTCCTCAAGAAATGTGTTCTAGTTTTTTATCCTAAAAAAGAAAGTGTCAACAAGATTCCTATTTGGGTTAGGCTTCCTAGTCTACCACTAAATACTAGGAGGACTTTGCAGAAGTAGAATACTAGAGGTCATTTAGAGATTTCTACAATCAAGAACTTCTTTTTTATTTCTTTTTCAAACCATGATGATTGTATACGAATCCTCTTGAGACGATAATAGTTTCTTGGCAATCTAAAAGTTTATTCCTCAAGAAATGGGTTCTAGGTTTTGATCCTAACAACAAAAGTGTCAACAAGACTCCTATTTAGGTTAGGCTTTCTAGTCTACCACTAGAAGCCTAGGAGGAGGTTCTATCGCACATTGCTAATTCTTTTGGATATTTTTTTATGGTGGATGTGGTCACCATGTCCAAGAATTGTTATTTGCTAAACTCTATTTCATTGTGGAAGTGAACAAAGTTCTCCCCTCTGTGATTTCTATATCCTTAAAACTAGGTGTTTAGTTGTAATGAATTATCTTTGAGGATTCACTTGTGATTTGTAACAATTGTCTCAAAGTGGGCCATGCTATGGTAGGGTGCCCAAGCAACAAACATTCATAGCCTATCTATAGAAAGAAGGAGCACATGATTCCTCCTCAACCTCCTATTAATGAGCTTCGCAAGGCCATCAATTAGTTGCCACTAGAAATCTGCCAATAAAGAGAGATAGATAATTGCAAGGGTGTCAAAGAGACCCAAGTTACTATTATACAAAGTTCACCCAATTCAAGTAAAGAAAAAGGGATGATGATTTCAAGAGATAAGCTTAGCGCTTTGCTCCTTTCAACCTCTCGAGAGACTATTCCTATTAAGAAGAAAAATTGTTTTAAGGATCCATTGGAAGGGATTGTTCAATGCTCCTTGGAATGTTTTGGTTTCAAACAACCATGTGATATGGCTAGTATTTTCTATTCCATGAGCTTTAGGCCATTTATTTTGTCTTTGTGGATTCACTCATGGTTTGTAATAGTTGTCTGAAAGTGGGCCATGCTATGGCAAAGGGACCAAGAAACAAACACTCGCAACGTGCCTAGAGAAAGAAAGTGCCTAGAGAAAGAAAGAACACATGATTCTTCCTAAGCCTCCTGTTGTTAATGAGGATAGCAAATCCATCAATGAGTTGCCTCTAGAGATCTACTAATAAAGAGAGATCAATAATTACAAGGATGTCAAGGAGATCCCATTTATTGTTATACAAAGTTCACCCAATTCAAGTAAAGAAGAAGGATGTTTGTTTCGAGAGAAAAACTTAGCCTTTGCTTTTTCTACCTCTTGGTAGATTATTCCTAATAAGAAGAATATTTATTTTAAGGATCCACTGGAATGGGTTATCTAGTGCTCCTTGGAACATTTTGGTTTCAAAGGGCCAAGATATGGTTGGTCTTCTATGTTCCACGGGCTTTAGGCCCTTTGCTATTTATTTTTGGCTTCTTGGGGTGTGGTGTTGATTGCTTGCTAACGTTTTGCTATCTTTTACTACTTGTTCCATGTTGTTGCCCCTTAATGTTGGTTGGGTTTTATTAGCCTATCATTATAGCTTTGTCTAAAAGGGTCACGACCTTTCCAAAAACCCTCCTTTTATGCTTATTGTTGAAAATGTGAATTTTAGTATTGATACATTTGTTCATACTTTGAAAGAACCATTATGTGTGAGAGATGATGTCTTCTAGAGTATTTATCGGTGTTATATAATCCAAAATAAAAGGAGGTGAAATATTCCAAAAGGAAAGCAAAACTATGCATAATATACAATTAAACCAAATCTAGTTCTTCTCCTCCCACCAAGATTTGAAGAAGATTAATGATCATGAAAAAGATTTACAGCTTTAAAATATAATAATTGAAAAATGACAAATTAATTAAAATATTGTAACTAAAAATAAGATCTACAAAACATTATGATAAACACAAAAGATTATATGTAAAAAATAGGATCTACCATACAAAATGGCAAAGAAGAAGATAAAAAGATTGAAAAGCATGAGCAAATCCAATTCAATCCTAGTGCTCAATGAAATACAAAACAAATAAAATGGTAAAAAATAGAAAGGCATAACTTGAGCCAAAAATGAATGTTGTTACCCAAGCTCTTATGAAGATTCTTATAGAAGATCATACATCACATTACATAGAAACTCCCTCTCATTTTCATATGATTTTTAAAAAGTAATTTTATTATTGATGATTGAAATGTAGATGATCTTATAATTGTTTTTTAAAATTTAATAGGTCGAAATCTTTGAGTACTTTTCCCAAAAGTAAACACATAACATAGATAAGATAAAATGATACTTTTGATATTAGTCTCTAGGATTAAAACCAATGTGGATCCACCATCTTAAAAAGAGATTCCAGTGTAGGACAACTATAGCCCAAATAGAATATAATTTATGGGATAAGAGATAAGGATCAGAGTATTTGGTACTTACTCATTTTCCATGACAAGGTAGCCTTTAAGATATGTAACTCTTTGAAGCGCCTTTCTCCAATCCTGGAGCTTTTCTGAAGAGTACCTGCCGCTTGCTTCATGCTTGGAGAATGCACCCGTATAGATGCCTTTTCCCCAGCGGATATCACCGATGTCAACATTGTAGAAGACAGGAATAATGGTGTTGCCAGTTTTGAGCATAAAAGATAACTCGGCCAAACACCAAGGAGATTCTGCATATTTGGGTGAAAGTATGGCAATATGAAGGAAAGACATAGCCATGGCCTTTTCTATTTCAGCTGGTATGGAATCGCCAAGGTCAAGCTCTGGTTCATCTAAGAAAACTTCAAGTCCCATGGGTTTGAGGGTACGGTAGATAGAGGTGGCCAGTGTGTGCTTGGTGTCAGTTCCACGATGGTTTATGAATACATCGCAGCGCGCCTTTTGTGTTGGTTTAGAAGACGATGCAGATGCAAATGGCGGCACAATTTTCTCGAAGGCCTTGCCAGTCTCATTCGCCATTGCTATGCAAGTGAAAAGAGGAGGAACTGAAAGAAAGGAGAGATCTTAGAATATGCAACCCAGAGACTGAGACGCAGTAGGATAAATAAAGAGAAGTTACAGAGCAAAAAAATAGAGAGGAGCAGTAGAAATAAATAATGTAAATGCGTGCGAAGACTTGCCAGAAAGATGGAGTGAGATGGGCCCCACACAAATTAATCACCGCAGTTTTCTTCTACGACGAAATTTTGATGAATAAGGGAAGGAGAAGCACATGGGTGAAGGGCCCCACTCACACTAAATATCTGTACGCAATTTCCAGATAGGACGAAATCCCGTACAAAGATGACGTCAAAAAAAGTGGTGGAAATAATGTGGATGGGTAAAAAAAAATGCCCACATTTAAAACGCATGTCAAAATACAGATAAAAGTTGGTAGTAGAAATAATGTGTGGAGGAGCAATACCTAGACTAGGGTGAACGATGAAGAGGTGCAGATGGGTATTTAATGCACCATCACTAATTTCTCCACGCGTTTTCGACGTGTTTGGAAACTGCGTAGAGAAATTCCTAACAAAGATAAATGAGAAAGCACATGGGTATACACCGTCCTGTAAAAACACAGCTGTAATTCAAGAGCCAGTGGAACGCATGTCAGACGAAATAAAGACGATGGAATCGTGCCTTCAATCGTATCCGCCCGTTGGAAATTTTTTGTTCTTTTTATTGAAATAATGTTTGATTATAATTAGGGGAGAGGGCCCAATAGTCGTGCGGGGTCCAATAGTCACGCACCCAATCGTAAATATAATACCCAATAGTCGTTTATATAATGTCCAATAGTTGTGATTTGACTATCCATAATTAAACAAAATGTATGCTTTTGATCTAAAAAGCAACCAATCATGTGATACCACATTAGCGCTCAACTACTCATGATGTAATGCACGAGAATTGGTCTCACTATTTTTTGGGGCCTTTTTGGACACCTTGACAAAAACGCATGTTGATGTGGCATCATACTTGATGATGTGGCCCTGAAACCTTAGTTATAAGCAGAGAACTTGCCAAGTAAGCTGCTGTAAAAAATTGGGAGTGATTTGAAATTTCGACGTAGGATAATTAGAAGCGCGAAGTTAGGATGCACGACTACTGGGCCCTCTCCCCTAAAAGAATGCATAAGATAGTGTCTTTTGGATTCAACGGCTGGGCACACTCTAAGCGTTGACCGCTTAGGTGGCTGGTGTGGGACCCAACTGTAATCCGTACCTCTTTCCGTTTGCCGTTAACCCCGTTTGGTGGATGCATTTTTTAAAATTGGTTCTCCTGCGCATAACTCAAAACACATCGTCAAAGTTCCCGCTATGGTCACAGTCAAGTTTTTATCAGTTCAAAACATGAATCTGCTTTAGAAACTTTCAAGCAGATGCAATTAGCAAGTGTAAAGCCAGACTCCTCTATCTTTACCACCATCCTCCCTGCCTATGCCAAAATATATATTGAAAGTGTAATACATATTAATTTCTATGTTATAGAAGTATAATATATGTTAAATATTTGTTTTTATATTAAATATTTAAATAAACTTTGACATATATAATGATTTTTGGAAGTTAGAATATATCAATCGTTAAGAAAGTATGTATCTTTGTGATATTTGAGTGTGATATGTGAATTTTCATGTTAATTATTGATAAATTATTTATAACTTAGAATAATCATATATACAAAGTTGTAGAGACTTCTATATTAGTTAAAATAAATTATTGTACACTTAGATGATAACATGATTGGCAGTGATTAAGAATTAGAAAGCAAATGGAACATCAAAACAAAGTAAGGAGGGACAATACTTCTATATTTGATATTTTTTGATGATAGGTTCCTTATGGTCAAGATGTTCTAAGTACTATGAAAACATTTTTTTAAGGACTCAACATTGTCGTTGTTTTCTTATGTTGGAACTTTCATTATATGAACATGAGCAGTAAAGTTTGGTGTTGGGATCTCATAAATCAATTATTTATGTGGATGCATGCTTTGAATTATTGATGTGGATTGTTTATGGTCATATACATGTGTTAACTAATACTTATTATTGATTACAATTTTATGCATTGATTTCAATGGAGTAGAGTCATGCATGACTATGGTGATGCCACCTTGAATGTTGCATAACCTTTATAATGAATCATCTATATATGGTATATGTGATTAATCATAAATTATGAATTGAATTTTGATATAAATATAATAAGGCATGATAACGATAGCATGATTTATTATAATGCTTCATAGTATAACTAGGTTTATTGAGTATTATGCTTGTGATGTTGCACATTCCTCAATTTAAATACATGAGAACATGTTGAGATCTTGGCTTGATAGGTTGATTTCACTATGATTTCTAGGATTAAGGTATGAGTCCAAAAGTTTTTATACCTTACTTGCATGGGTTCTTAGTATATCCTTAGTATTTCATTACTTCTTATTTGTGAAATTTAAATTGGTATTGTTTGGTAAAATTATTGATACCTTTTGATTCAATTCCAGTTGGTTTGTATATAGATATAAATATCTAGTCAAGTTAGTAATAAACCTATAAGGTTAAATTGATCTTACCAATTATCTATGTTTGTCAACCATGCCAATTTGATTTCTTGTTTTATGCTTTTAACATAAATTGGCTATAGACTTATTCCACCAGTAGAGATTGTTTGTAGGTAATTTATCATTTCTCAATAATGTTTTAACCTTGTCAAAGTGTTGATTGATTGTTAAACATAGGAAGCATACTATTTTGAACTTATAGGTACATTTTGAGGTTCATAGGTATCCTAGTCAATCCATTCAAATTATAAGCTATGAAAAATTGAAGCATCAAATCTTGCTAGCCCTATATTGGTGTAAAGATGAATAAATTTTATGTTAATTTCTTGCCAAATATTGATGCATTGGGATGATGCAAACTCTTAGAGGTGTAGTATGTCATGATATATTTTTCATTCTCTTATTATATATATCATAATTACATTAACATATTTGCAATTCTAATGTTAATCCTATTTATAATTTATGTTAAATTTTCTATTTAATTCATTCCTTCATAGTTGTTGCATGAGAATGGAGGCAACATTACGGCACCACTATGCGAAAACAACTAAATATTGTTGAGTGTAGAGGTCGTGTAGGAAATGGAAACTACCATAATTATAGGTGAAGTCCTTTATTTAATTAGGAACATGAGTATAGGGGTAGCAAGAGATATTTTCTTTTATTTAAAATGATTGAGAAGTGAGATTCAAGAAGAAAGATAGAGAATGGAAAAAATAGAAGGAAAACAATGATAAAGGAGAGGCACAAGGACACTAAAAAGATTATGGAAATTTTCTTTTTGCCAATGACATTGCATAAGAAAGAGAGCTATGATAACAAAAAACATGTGATGCGAATAAGAGAGTATAGTGCCAAGATTGAGGCTAAGCTTACCAAGATTAGTGACTTAGTTTTGCTCCTCCTTTACTCACATCTCATTCCTTCCTTCACCATTGATGAGTCCATTTCACTATAGCAAAATCTTGAATATATCATGATATTATGATTAAATTGTTGATTAGACAGGTATTTTTGGTGCTCTAGATATGTATGTTTACCATAACTTGAATTTTCAAACAAAGGATTGTAATGTGTTCTTAAGGAATATGGCGTATGATATAGATAGAATCCATGAGTAGAATTGTTGGTGGATTATTATAGTGTTCTATATAAAAGAATGTTTGTTTAAGAGTTTTGAAGTTTTAAAGAAATAAATTGAAACTCAAGATGGATTCTTCAAGCCTATTTTAGATTTTTTGACATGTTTAGAAGTAATAAATACATTATTGAAATTCTAGATGCACATCTTAAAGTATGTTTAGAGATTTTGACTTGTTGCAAAGGTGACACATACTTCATGCATGTCTACAAAACCTAGATGGGTGGGTAAATTTTGTGTTAAAGTTTATCATTTTTAGATGTATTGTATGCATGTATTAAAAATCTAGATGTACATAGGTAAACTTACACAAAGTACTATATAAAGGAAATCATCTATTTAATTCATTTTTAAAAGCGATCATATCATATTTTTGGCATCAATAACACCATCATGTAAGACACCAAAAATTTATGGGGAAGAAGAGCAAGAAATAAGGGAGGAACTATAGAAGTTGTTAATTGGTGAAGAAGATGAGATAATGTTTAGCAATTGAATAAAATAAGTCACCAAAATTTTGGATTTTTCCAAGGAAACTTTGAAGATGATAGATGAGAGCAATTCTAGGGTTGAGGAAGAAAACAACTCAAAGAAAATTAAAGATAAATCAATTACTAATGATGTGTTTCAACCAACACATTCCCTTGGAAGCTAAAGAGATATTACGAGGAGATGAAACTCATGGATTGTGTCACCTCCCATGTTGTCAAAATCAAGATGAGTTTCTAAAGAGTCAACATAAGTAGTGAATCCTTAATTGGGTTAGAGAAAGCAAGGTCAAGAAGCAGTTATGTATAAGATTTGTGATAGGTATTACGAAGTGAGTATTAGATGTTCAAGTGCCAAGAAATAATCATAGAGAAAGGACTTTGGTAAGTAAAAAAGGCGTGGAACTAGAAAAAGAAGCCATGATAAAGAAAGAAAGAGATCTAAGAGTAGAGAATAAATTAGGAGAAAGGATAATCCCTAACCATACAAAATAAATCAAGAGCACCATTACCTCCTCCAAATATCGATGCACATATGATTAAGATCCCTATTTTTGGTAAATACATAGTGTTCCACAGGGTTTCGAGGATGAGGATGGGGGGACAGTAGGGGATGCGTTTCGGGGACGCGAAGGCGGGGGGTCTAAGTTTGGGGGCGGCGGGGGAGCGATGCATTGAAATACATATAGTACTTGAAAAATTAGTTATAAAAGATGTATAACTATAGAATCCTAAGGAATAAATAAAGTTTAAAGTTTAAACACATTGCAATTTGATTTGATCCAGCTGATTTTTCCCACATTCACTATATCCCACGAGATGGAATTTCTTTGAGGCATTCAGTCTAACAGTTCATGTGCCTTGCTTGTGCTTGCAATTTTTCAAGGTTTGACCCCTCCCTGCCTGTGCGGCTGCAAGTGCAATGTGAATAGGAGCTTTAGACAAGTATGGACATCTAGCAAAGCATAAACAAAAATGAAACAAAAAAAAACCCTCATACCTATAATTTTCAATTGCCCACACTCTGACACCTACGCTTAGTCATGTAAACACTAAAACAACAAAATGAAAATAGAGGAAAAAGTCAAAGGCATGGTCGATTTAGCCTTTTAGGCTTTTAAGAACACTTCAAAATTTAAAATTTATAAATTTTACTTTTGTTTTTTTTTTAAATCTTTTTTTATTGCATTTTTAAGGGGAGGTGATCCCACAATAGTGGTTTACAATTTTTGGCCAAACTAAACACTGAACTAATTTTTTTTAACTAAATCTTCACTTTCGGGCACCTATAGCGGCTAAACCGTGAGGAATTTGAAGATGATGCAAACTAGAGTTTCATGAGATTTTTTCTATAGATTCTAAATATATATTTTTTAAAAAAATTGGAATCAGATTGCACTTCTTTTTCCATCTCCCTCGAAAACTTTTTTTTTCCAGAAAATAACATTTTTAAAAAGTGATGCTCACCGTTTAACTCATAACTTTTTTTCCGTGAAAGATAAAATTATAATTCTTTCAAATTTAGATTTGTAACTTCGATATCTAGTGCTTCCACTTGGTTAGATAGTTTTTATTGAATATTTTTTCTTTAATCAAATTTTGAAATCAAACCAATTACAATTCACATAGTGTGACCGTATAACATGTAACTTTTTTGTATGTATCAAAATTCAATTTTATTTTTTGTTGGATCAAGGACTTTAATATCTGGTGCACTCATATTTTTCAAATTTTTTTATAATCTTCTATTTTTCCACATGTGTAGAACAAAGAACTTGATTTTTGATGAAAAACCTACATTCACAAGAAATAAAAAAATAAATACAATAATCAAATTTAATTTAATTAAAATTATACTTTTTTGGAAGCTTATAATAAGTACTACATGCTTAAAAAAAAAAAATTAAAATGAATTCATTTGATCTCCCAAAAGGTAAATCAAAAGTGGTTTTTTATTAGCATTTTGATAAGTGTAAAGGAGACTCTGTTATAGGTATGGTTTAAAACTAGCGGGGTTCTATCCAAAGGGGCTTGGTATAAGGTGGTTTGATCAAACCCTCTTCAATTGGAATCCTTTAAATGGAACTTTTCAAGGCTTAAATAATTATATTTTTAAAAAATATGTGATTTCAGCAAAAATCAGGATCTCCCAGAAAGTGTAAACCACTATTATGGTAGCATTGGGGCCCGCCTGGATGTTTCATGCACTTTGGGGGATGTCTAGAAGTATTGGGGATGTCCAGAAGTCCCCTCAAAAGAGAGACATCTTGGAGGTGACAGAGAAATGGGGGGATGGCGGGGGGACGATGGAGGGACATTTCCCTGAAGTCTCTGAGTCTTAGAAACGTCCCTGTCTCGAAAATGGCAAGATTTCTGGGGGGGGACGTGTCCCTGTGGAACACTGTAAATACACCAAGGATGCTAGAGAACATCTATTTACCTTATAATTTCATTGGATTGGGTTTTGCATTAATGATGAGTAGACTTAGTTGTACGATTTTGTGGAGACCTTCAATGATGAGGCACTAATATGGTGCATTAAAGAATTCCCTAAGCGTGATAAAACATGGAAAGAATTGAGTGACTTATATTGACAAATTTCCATTCACCTAATGTATGAAAAAAATACATAAAGAAAATATGGAAGATGACAAAAACTAAGAAGGAATAGGTAAAATATTATGAACAATGATTTAAAAGTATGGTTAGAAAGATAGAAGAAACCCCAATATAAAAGAAATGAATTGAGTGGTTTATTTTAGGGTTAACACCTCCCATTATAGTAAAACTAGATGAGAAGATTTCCTCTTCATATAAGGATGCAGTAGAATTGATCACTAGAATAGAATCCTAGTCAAAGATATGGGAGAATGATTTAGTAGGAAAAGATAAAATTGATAATTTCAAATTAGAGTGGGAAAACGTAATGTTGAAGTAAGAAATCCTATTGAAAGGTGAGAAGGATAAGAGTTCTCCCCTACCTAGAAGAAGTAAATTTTAGTTTAAAAAATATAACAAAGAAGAACATCTTAGAAGGAATGAATGTTTGGTAATCGAAGGCACCAAGAGGGCTACCATACTAAGAGGGGAACTTGAGAAATCCCTTATAAAGATGGTAACTATATATTGTAAAATATAAATTGGGACAAACATGAAACAAATAAGTGCCAATATTACTTCATGAAGAAGATGAATATGAAACATGGTTCATGGATTGACTAAGGAAGCATTTTTTGGATATGGGTGTAGATAGAGCATACAATCTAGCTATAAGAGTGCATTTAATGTTTATTTGACACATGGCTAATGGGAACTTCAATTCAGAGAAAGTATAGGACCACTTAACAATATACACTACATGGTACCACAAATTCAAGATGCAAGGTCCTCCATGAGTTACCATGATAACTATTGAGAATGAGGTGGTAGGGGAGGCTATGATAATAATAGTAGAGGTTCTAAAGAAAGAGGAAGGATCAAAAGGAAAAAATGTTATAATTATGGTAAACTAGGACATTATTCTAATGAGCGAAGAAGAGAAAAAGGAGGAAAGTCCACATGATTTTTGTGGTGATAAATCACATGATATTTCTAGTTGTCTCAAATTTAATAGTTCTATAAGAGCATGTTGGTACCATGATTATAAAGTGAATAATTGTCTAGTCATAATCTATGATACTAAAACTTAGTAATGAGTAACTAGATTAGAGGAGCAAATGTTAGACAATGTAAACATTCAAATGTAGAATAGAATAATCCTCATTGGTAAATGAGAAATTGGAAAAATAATACAAAAGAAAAAAGGAAAAACTCAAGAAAATGAGTAAAAAGAATCTGGGGTTAGATTTGTAGATGTCTAAATTTGGACACTTAAGTTATCCAAATTCATTTCCTTTCGTCTTATTTTCGTTAATTAAGTAATACTACTATTATTTAATTAATAGCTTTAATTCTGCCAAATCCCTAAGGTATTTAATCAATAATACCTTATCTCTTTAATCCTCCTTCCATCAATTGAATTAAATAAATATTCCATTTATTTAATTCCCTTCATGTCACATCCTCCATCATTTTTATCTTATCCTAACCCTTCTTCTAATCCCATCATTAGGATGTGCACATGCCTAATCCTTGATTAGGATGTGTCACACCCTCCAACTTTTGCAAGTTGGCCTCTAATCTCTCTTAGCCACCTAACCATCCTCTAACCCTTCACTAACTAGCCTAATCAACCTCTCAAGGAATTTTTAATTCCTTTTATCCTTCCAAGGAATATTAAATTCCTTTTCTCTTCCCCATGTCCTTTATGACATGTGTCCTTGGTCAACCTTATTAAAGGCCTTCCCTTTTGGACAAGGCACTCCACTTCCCCATGTGAATTTTAATTCACCTTTTAATCCCCAATGCATTTAAGGAATTTTAAATTCCTTCCCTCTTCCCCATGAGGATATTTGAGAATTTTTAATTCCTCACATGTCCTCTCACCCACATGGGGACAAGGACCTCCTTTATGAGGAGATCTTGTCCAATCCCAAGGTACTTTGTACCCCCTTCCATGTCATGTACTTCTCCTTCCACCTCATGTCCACTTCAGCTTTTAGGGCTATCTCACATGCCACATGTAAAGATGTGAGGGCTTGTGAGTTCTCAACTCACCTTAGCCCTACATCTTGATATTTGGGTGGCTTAATCTTGACCCTCCATTTTCCCTAGGAATTCTCAAAATTCCTATAAATACCCCCTCTTTTCTCTCATTTTGGAGAGATCATTTTTTGCTAGCCAAACTCTTGCAATTTTGTTTCTCAACTCTTACTTAGCCATTTTCTTGTGTTCATCCACTTGCACTCATCCTCACAACTCCATTTTGCTTGCATCCACTTGCCATCCAAGGAGCATACACATCAAAAATCGAAGGGCCAACCAAAGGATCGATTCAAAATAAGGTATAACATTCCATTTGTTGCTTTTGTCTTGTTTTGTTTCCAACTTAGGCTAATCTTGAGGTGTAGGTCGTTTTGGTGTTTATTTGCACTCTTTAACTTGTTGCTTGCTTTCTAACGCTCACATTCGACCTATCACATTTCTGGCACGCCCGGTGGGACCTTCCTCCATCTCATTCTCCATCCATCCTAGCACCATATCCATCCATCTACCTGGCCAATCCCCTCTTTTTGTCCTTCATCCTTCCCCCTTCCCATCTCCCCCATCTCTCCCATCCCCTCTCATCCCATCCCCTATCCCCTCCCATCCCATCCCCCCATCTCCCCATCTCCCATCCCATCCCCCGTCCCCTCCCATCCCCCCCCATCTCCCCCCATCTCTCCATCCCATCCCATCATCCTCTCATCCCATCCCTATCCCCCCCATCCTTCCCTCATCCCATCCCCCCATCTCCATCCCCCATCCCATCCCCCCTATCTCCCACCATCCCCCCATCCCTCCCATCCCCCCCCATCTCCCCCATCTCTCCCATCCCTCTCATCCATCCCCTATCCCCCCATTCCATCCCCCATCTCCCCCATCTCTCCCATCCCCTATCCCTCTCCCCATCCCATCCCCCCATCCCCCCCCATCTCTCCCATCCCTCCCCTCCTCTCCCCTCCCCTCCCCTCGGTGGGCCAGGCAGGTGGGGGTGGTGGTGGGCCGTCCCCCCTGATCTGGGGACGTACAAGGATGTCTCCCCCTATATAGGGTAAGCCGGCTGTCAGGGACTGGCTTTCCCCAAAGGGCGCCCTCTGGGCCTGGTGGGACCTCAGCTACTGCCCGGGCCACGACTGCCACCCGGCGGACCTGGACGGACACTGGCATGTGGCCACGGGTCACGCCTTTTCCTCCAGCAATCCCAGCCACCAAAAAAATTTCCTACCCATTTTTCTTTCTTCGATGCCCTGGAAAAACCACATGTCTTGAAATTTTCAAAATTCGAAAACCATATTTTTGGGGGTTTTGATTTTTACACCAAAACTTCCAGAGGCCATAACTTTTGACTCGGGTGTCCGTTTGAGCTAAAATTTGACGAGTGGTTGCGTTATGAGATAACGAGTGGATTTCCAACGGTTTCTTTGAAAGCCGTTGGAACCCGTTTTGACCCATTTTCGGGGCCTCAAACTTTCATCTTGGCCCTCAAATCCCAATTTAGTGTTTTTTTCCAGCATTTTGACAAATTATTTTCACTCATAACTCAAAATGCATATCTCGAATCTGGGATATTAGTTGGCAATTCATCCTATCTCACCAATGGGTATTTCTTGGAAAAAATTGGGACTCTCAAACATATGACCATGAAGTTTCCTAAAATGGCAAAATTTGACAATTTTTGAAAATTGCCAAATCGGGAAAAATTTAATTGTCAACACTTTACGCCCTTTAAACCCCGGAACTTGGTGTAGAATCCTGTCCAATCCTATCCTTCAATCATTCTAGTCTTCAATCCAATCCTCATCTGAGCTTTAATCTTATCCTCATCTGAGCTTTCATCTTATCCCAATCTGAGCTTAACTAAACCCCTCTGCAGTCAAGATCTTTGGATATCGAACAAAGTCTTCAGATCCCTCCCTCCATCTTCTTCAACTTTGTCCTATTCACCCATTCCGTGTAACCATTCATCTATTTCGAACCTTCATCTATCATCTCAAAACTTCATTGAACCTCCTATCATCTCAAACATTCATCAAACCTCCTTCTATCATTTCAAACTCTCATTCAATAACCTTGATCAATCGTTTACTCATTCTAAGTAATCTTCCACCTGTTCCTACCCTTCACCTTCTCGTTCCACCTATCATCCTGACAATCCATCTGGCCACCTTTTCCTCATCGTCCATCCCGACAATCCTTTCCCCCCATCCTCTCCCCTCATCCCATCTCATAATCCCTTGTCATTGGTATCTAGCTATAGGTTTTTCCCCACGCAATCCAATGTCGTCTATCTTATCGTCATCACTTCTGCTTCTTTTGCACATCTTTTCTATCTCATCGTTCATCATCTCATCATTCATCTATCTATCATGCCATCCACCCACTTCATCTTTGATGATTTTGATAACTATCCCATCCTTGAGCTTTGTCTAATCACTATCCTCCAATCCACTCCAATAGCTCTATCTTGTTCCATCGTGTCGATCCAATCATTTTATCCCCTTACCTAGGGTTATCTCTTCATCTTTTATCCATCATTTGTCGTCATCCTTTCGTCGAACTACGTTGCCCCTGCGCTTTCACGTAGGCAAGGTTGATCACTTGATCAGCCCCCAGGGCTCCTTTATCATCTATCGTATATCATTCCATCATCGGTATTTATGCTTTGTCCATCCACTCCTCTATCATCTATCATCTATCATCCATCATCAATCTTCATATCTTGTTCCTATTTGTCTGTCCCGTCTTTATCATCCATCGAGGTCTCCTATCTTGTGTCATGTCTCTCGTGTCGCGTCATCAAGCTATGCCCTTATCTAGCTGGATCTTAACAAACTAGATCCACTTGTATCATCATATCTAATTGGTTCTGAATATCCTGCGTCATATCAATCTTTTAATTTAGTATCCATCATCGGTCTCAACAGGATGCATCCTTCCTAACAGACCTCATCAATCCCATCCATCCCCTTGATTGATCCTATGGCAAAGGACGTTTGAAATTAATTATGATCTTTTGATGCTTTTGGCTTTTGTTTATCATTTGAGCTCCCTATCATCACTTGTCATGGTCGCTTTGATCCATCATATCATGGTGTGCTTTGACTAGTCAACATAGGGGCGTATCTTGATCTTTTTTGTCTTCTCGGTTGTCCCACGTAGTACCCACCAAGATCCCCGAGATCTTGTGTTACGCTGGGGCATCCTTGTGTGCTTGTGGTTATCCCAATACATGGCCCGACCAAGGTCACCATGACTTTGGGGTGTTGGGATAGCCTTCTTACTTGTTATGTTTTTTTTCTGCATTAGACACTAATCCGCCTTGGTTCTTCATACCCTGGCATCTTGTGTCTTATGCTATAGCAAAAATCAGTGCTCCGACGATGGCAAATTGCATATAGATTGCATTTCATCTCTCATCCTCAAAACCCCCCCCATCCATTCATCCTTCATTACACTCCCCTCCCAATCTTCCATCGCATTGCATCATTTTCTTCAACTCCCCTTGCATCATCTCATCCATTTCGAGAGCCCACCTGTGTTCTCTTGAACCCGCATGTCCTCTCGAGGGGGCATCCTTCATCCCTAATTTTCATCATCTTTTTCCCTTCCTAATCATTCAAAGGAATGACTGGGGCATCTTTCCCAATCTAACCATCTTCTTCTAGGTTCTATATTTTAATAATCTTTGAAATGATGCTACTTCGTAACACCATCTCAAAGAGGGGAAAAATGTAGATGTCTAAATTTGGACACTTAAGTTATCCAAATTCATCCCCTTTCATCTTATTTTTGTTAATTAAGTAATACTACTATTATTTAATTAGTAGCTTTAATTCTGCCAAATCTCTAAGGTATTTAATCAATAATACCTTATCTCTTTAATCCTCCTTCCATCAATTGAATTAAATAAATATTCCATTTATTTAATTCCCTCATGTCACATCCTCCATCATTTTTATCTTATCCTAACCCTTCTTCTAATCCCATCATTAGGATGTGCACATGCCTAATCCTTGATTAGGATGTGTCACACCCTCCAACTTTTGCAAGTTGGCCTCTAATCTCTCTTAGCCACCTAACCATCCTCTAACCCTTCACTAACTAGCCTAATCAGCTTCTCAAGGAATTTTTAATTCCTTTTATCCTTCCAAGGAATATTAAATTCCTTTTCTCTTCCCCATGTCCTTTATGACATGTGTCCTTGGTCAACCTTATTAAAGGCCTTCCCCTTTTGGACAAGGCACTCCACTTCCCCATGTGAATTTTTAATTCACCTTTTAATCCCCCAATGCATTTAAGGAATTTTAAATTCCTTCCCTCTTCCCCATGAGAATATTTGAGGAATTTTTAATTCTTCACATGTCCTCTCACCCACATGGGGACAAGGACCTCCTTTATGAGGAGATCTTGTCCAATCCCAAGGTACTTTGTACCCCCTTCCATGTCATGTACTTCTCCTTCCACCTCATGTCCACTTCAGCTTTTAGGGCTATCTCACATGCCACATGTCAAGATGTGAGGGCTTGTGAGTTCTCAACTCACCTTAGCCCTACATCTTGATATTTGGGTGGCTTAATCTTGACCCTCCATTTCCCCTAGGAATTCTCAAAATTCCTATAAATACCCCCTTTTCTCTCATTTTGGAGAGATCATTTTTTGCTAGCCAAACTCTTGCAATTTTGTTTCTCAACTCTTACTTAGCCATTTTCTTGTGTTCATCCACTTGCACTCATCCTCACAACTCCATTTTGCTTGCATCCACTTGCCATCCAAGGAGCATACACATCAAAAATCTAAGGGCCAACCAAAGGATCGATTCAAAACAAGGTATAACATTCCATTTGTTGCTTTTGTCTTGTTTTGTTTCCAACTTAGGCTAATCTTGAGGTGTAGGTCGTTTTGGTGTTTATTTGCACTCTTTAACTTGTTGCTTGCTTTCTAACACTCACATTCGACCTATCACAAGATTAATAGAAACATATCCTAGAAAAATCTTATAAATGTGAAAATGTAGAAAAAATATTCAGATAAAGGGGAACATGATTTGGTAATAAAGAAGTTCAAATAGCTAATAAAAATATAATCAAAATGAAAATGAAAAATGAAGAGGATGATAATAAATGTTTCATAAAAAAATAGGTCTACGCTCATTACCTACCAAAGCTCCCAATTTTGCATAGGTGGGAGAATGTTTATAAATCTTTATCAACAAATCCATTTTGGTCATATCCTACAATCATGGCATTCCATGAGACCAAATTTATTTTAAGGCACACTGTCTAACAGTTTGTGTGCCTTGTCTATGCTTCCACTTTTTGCATACATGTCTACCAGATCAGTTGCAATATTTGACAAATTTCCTCTATCTTTTATGCTTTGATGGATGCCCATACCCTATCCCAAAGCTCCCATTCAACACAGGTTGTGAGGACGTTGTCAAAGGTTATACAATTTGGCTTTACACCTGCCAATTGCATTTGCTTGAAAGTTTCTAAAGAATTTTCAACAAATCCATTTTATGAATATCCTGCAATCAGGGCATTCCATGAGAACACATTTCTTTGATGCATTTTGTCAAATAGTTCACGTGCCTTGTCTATCCTTCCACATTTTGAATACATGTCTACCAAGGTAGTTGCAAATACATATGACAAAAATCCTCTATCCTCATCCTGTGATGGGTGTGCACAGTTGTTCCAAAGCTCCCATTTTGGCACAAGTAGGGAGGATGGTGGTAAAGGTAGAGGAATCTAGCTTTACACCTACCAATTGCATCTACTTGAAAGTTTCTAAAGCCTTTTCAACAAACCCATTTTGTATAGGAATTTTTGAGGCATTCAATCAAATAATTCACGTACCAGAGCATTACCAACTGACAAAATTCCTATATCTTTCCTGCTTTTTACGGACAATCTACTCCAAAGCTCCCATTTCGGCACGGGTTGGAACTGTGTAGGGTTGTAGACCTATTTGTTGCATACAGTGAAACATTGTGACTACCTCGTGAGTAAATTCACGTCTTTTTACGCTATAGAAGTGACCAAAAACTTGACTGTCACCAAAGCGGGAACTTTCATGATGTGTTTTGAGTTATGCGCGGGAGAACCAATTTTAAAAAGTGCATCCACCAAACGGGGTTAACGGTGAACGGGAAGGGGGATGGATTACGGTTGGGTCCCACACCAGCCACCTAAGCGGTCAACGCTTAGAGTGTGCTAGTTAAGCCAACCTGAATTGAACTAGGTGTTATTTTTAGCATCAACCTTTCGGTGCAAACTCTATGATCCATCATTAGGATGATAGAAGTAGAATGAACCTGATGATGGATCACATAGTGTGATCTGAAAGATTGATGCAAAAAAAAGCATGCAGTTGAATCCAAAAGACACTATCTTATCATTATGGACTGAAAATCAAATGTCTCTAAAAGAATGCAGTTAAAAAACTATGAATATACAGCTCACCAAACTAACAAAATAGAGTCAACAACTACAACCTATTACAGAAGATAACAACTATATAGTAGGATTTGATTTACATAGTCATTGGAATTGTAACAAAACAGCAAGAATAGGTTGCACAGTCGTTGGAATCGCAACAACAATCTAGAACAACAACTGATCAAAAGCAATGAGACTCTAACATGTCTTAATTCCCATAGGACAACCATACACAAGGAGACCAACACTAAAAAGAATAGTTGGAATTTTAGCTTACCTAGGGGAGAAGACCCAGTACCTAATCATGTTTCAATAGTTGCGATAGTAGTTGTTTATATAATGTCTAATATTTTTAAAAATACTGGACCAAAAGTTGTGACTTTAAAATTGTTAGTGTTGATGACGACTACCCATAATTAAACAAAATGTATTCCTTTGATCTAAAAAGCAACCAATCATGTGATTCCACATCAATGCTCAATAAAACATGTTGTGAATGCACAAGTATTGGTCTCACTTTTTTTGGGGGCCTATTTGGACACCTTAACAAAAAGCATGCTGATGTGGCATCATATTTGATGATGTGGCCCTGAAACCTTAGTTATAAGCAAGGGACTTGCCAAGTAAGTTGTTGTAAAAAATTGGGAGTGATTTGAAATTTCCACGTAGGATAATTAGAAGCACGAAGTTAGGGTGCACAACTACTGGGTCCTCTCCCCTATTGTGTTGACGTCTTCTCATGTTCTTCCCAGACTTCCTCAAATTAAGTGTTACAGGCTCTCTTTCTGGAAAGAGTTGTTCAACGACAAATTGAGAGGCACATTTGTAAAGGGATTTTCTTAACTATCTCATAATCTAACGTAAATTTCTTGCATTTTAAAATAATATGACAAGGAATTTAACATATTTTTAGTGTAGTATGTGATATATTTTATTGCTCGAAAACATTTGGTTAGGATTTTGAAAATCTTTCTTTGATTATTCATTATTAAGGAGAGTTGTGTAAGGATCCTACATTAATTTATCTATGCGATATGTGTTCAAAGGGTGAATTGTGGGTTAAGTGGGATTTCTAAGTGCAATAGTTTAGAGGATTAGGAAATACTCTTGATTTCACAACAATTTTTTTTGTGATATGTATTAAAAAAGTAGATTAATTGTTCATAAAAAAAAGTTTTGGAAAAGACTCCATACTAATTTATCTATGTAATTTCTCAATAACAAAATGTTGATCAATGATGAATGATAAATATATGCAACATATAAAATTTTAAAAGGAAAAAAACTATCCTTACATGTAGTCTAGCCTAATCCAATAAGATACATATGCATAAGTACAAATCAACCTAGATTGATTAATTGAGGTACTCAACCTAGATATTTTGATTACTAAGAGTAAGTGTGAGAATGTAACTAGAAAACGTCTAAAGAATGTCAAGAAGATTGATGTAGAGAATGAATTTAATATGCCTCGAGACTTACAACAAGATATCACAACCGTCTATCACCTTGGAATTAGAAACTTCTATTTATTGTGCGTAGGGATTGTTGGTGTTACAAATTGTTATCTTGCAACCCTATAGAATACATTTTCAATCCAAACCCAAGGAAAATGAATCAATTCAGAGGAAAAGGAAAAAAATCATCATGAGATTATAAGTAGTTGTGGGCCAATTAATAATAGCAAGCAACTCCTCTGCACTTTTGGCTCTTTTGGTTTGAGGAGAGTATTCCTAGAGATCTAATATAACTTAGCTAAACCTTGTGTTCAAGGATATTCCAATTATCGATCATTAAATACCCCTTGTACTAGCTTACTAGTCTTGCAATCATAAAGACCTCCACTATAACAAATTGACAACAAGTTACCTGTGTAAAAGAATATTTGGCATGCTAGTTTATATTCCCAATGATGAATCTCCTTATGCTTTTCATACTTCATACGTGACCCTAAAATTACTACAAGTGTTACTCTTTAAATGTTTATCAGACATGATCTCTCATAAGGTTAAGTAGAAGTTTATTTTACCAAATCATACAAGTTAATCAAACTTGATCTATACTATTTTTAGAAGAACGAAATATGAAATGTTCCAAGAATGAATTTTATCATTTTTCCAAATAGGAATAATACCATAGTTTTCATCAAGTAACAAATTCATAACTATATATTTAAGGGTAAATGCAAGAAGATGAGTCCACGAAACATGGAAGTTTTTGCCTTAGAAAAACACTCAAAATCGGTTTCAAGAAAACATGATCTTGTTTTTTAATAAACGAGATCCTATTTAAGTTTGGGGTCCCAAGTCTAAAATCTAAATGGGATCTCATTTAGTAATGATGTCCCAAGCTAGCCTTCGAGAAATGGGATCTCACTTTTTACAAAACAAGATCCCATTTTGTAGTGGTATTTTTTTTTAAAAAAATGAAACAATAGTCATTTTCACCTAAGCACATGGGATCCCGATTGAAGAAGGGCAACAATGACCACTAGGTAACTGCACGACCCCATTTTTTGCATTTTTCACTTTTTTTAAAAATTTTTTAATACAAATTTAGGTTTTAGTATGTATTTTTTCAATTTCTATGGATTTTTTTGTATTTTTTTACTTGTAATAAAAAATGTTGATTTGTAGAAATCAAAAGAAAACATGAAATGAAACCCTTATATATTCAAAAGAAATAAAAAAATTAAGCTTAAATCGTAACCAAAGAAAAAAATTACCTTTTGAAACCCTAAATTGTTCAATCAAACAAAAAAATTGCATTTGAAAACCCTAAATTGAAATGAAACAAAAAAAATTGCATTTGAAAACCTCGATTACTTTCTGAAACCTTAAATTGAAATCAAACAAAAATAATTACACTTGAAAACCTAAATTGAAATCAAACAAAAAGTTTTGCATTTGAAAACCCTGATTGCTTGTTGAAACCCTAAATTTAAATCAAAGAAAAAAAATTACATTTGAAAACCCTAAATTGAAATAAAACAAAAAAAATGCATTTGAAAACCCTAATTTCAAGCTGGAATATTTGAAAATGGAAAAAAATCACTTGAATCACTTTAAGTTTTAAATTTAATTGCTTGAACATTTCAAAATTTTCATTTTCATTTGCATTGTCAATATGTTTTAAATTTGTATGCTTGAATATTTCAATTTATGGAATTTATATTTCATTTGCATATTAATAAACACTAGCCTCTAACATATTAAGATACATATAGTTTTCTACCGGAGTAATCCTTGAACCCCAGGTTTATGAATTAGGCTTAAAAAAATCACAAGGTTCACCTGAAATTTGATCAAATCAATCAATAAAAGTTGAATTTAGAAAAATACCTCCTACCTTCTTTGATTTGTAATTAGAGGTTAACAATTAACTTGTAAATTAACTTAAATTACAGTTAATCCCAATCCAACAGAATTGTGTGACTATGTTGTTTAACTATTGAAATTACAGACTAAGTTCACTTTTACATAAATTAAGGAAATTGACTAATTACTATAATGTTGTAATCAAAAATCAACATAAGGAATTAAATATGAAAGAATGAAAGAAATGAGAGAGAAGAATGAAAAGACAGAAGAGAGAGAGGAACATGAGCTTGATAACGAAGTTCATCCAATCAGGACTACGTCTCTGGGTCTGCTTCTCAAGGTAGACCACTTTATTAATATCGCCAAGCAATGAAAATGCCTTATTACAATATCCAAGCTCCGCCTGCATAAGAATTTCTCATAGTCTCTCTCTCCTTTACAATTTTTGGTGTAATAATCAACACCTTGTAATCTCTCTCTCAAAGAATTCAAATTCTCCACCTTTCACAATAACTTCCCAATAATACAATTATTCTTATTGTCAAACAGATTGCACCTGAATGCTTGAATGACTAAATTCAACAATCTGTTGAAACATGGGAACTATCTTCAAGCTGTGGGTATTCCTATGGTGAAGATAGACCTCCAGATTCTAGGCTGGTTCCTATACGATTCTCAAATTGATAAGTGGGTAACTTGTGTTGGAAAAGGGATAGAAAGATTGTAATAAATGCACGTAAAATTGTAAATTGATGATGATACACTTAATTGATAGAGACTTGCAATTATGATTCACAATGAACTTCAGAAAAACTATCCACACAAGTCAATTCAATAGTTTCACCACAAAAATGATTCTAAGGCTTGAATAAACCACTTTTGAAGGAAAACAGAGTTTTCTCAACAAAGAAGAATAGATTATTCTGTTACAAAACCCTAGACATGTGATTTTCACTATTTTGAATGCATGCAAATATAAATGAGACAATAATTTTAAAGGTTTTGATATTAAACATAGTAAAACTTCATCAAATCATTCATAAAAAAATCATAATAACAAGGCATACTTTTGATTTCATCGAAATCAAAGGAATCTTTGCAAAATGACACAAAATGAACCTGTAAACCTACTGATGTATTAATCTGAAAACTAAAAAACTGAGTTACATGATATTTCTCTTTACAGAATGCAAAGGCTGAAAAACAAGAACTAGTGCAAAATGACTAAGTCATATCACTTTATACAAAATTCCTCTCCAAGGCATGAAAGTGAAACTGAAAGTCAATTTCAATGTAAAAATGATAACTCCAAGGCAAATCCCGAGTAGAAATAAAAATCTCCAAAAAGAAGGCCCAAACCCATGCAAAAATGAGTGAACTCAGGCTCAAAGTCAAGGTCAACTCATGATTGACACATGGGTCACTTGAACTGAACTGGAAATCCCTAGAAAAGTGAGCCAAAACATGCAAAAACTGCCTCATTTTTATCAACTCACCCATGGTGACTGGAACTCCATCTTTGTATTGTGCATGGAGATAAGGCATCAAAATACCTCATGAATTGATGTAGAACTAAGAGAAAGCCTCACCAGTTTGACTAAAAGTCAAAGAGAAACTTCACTGAAGCTCCAACTGAAAATGAAACTCGAATTGTGTCCCAAAAATCACTCCTCCAATTGAAGATGTAACCCAAAAATGCCTTCATGCATGGCACTGAATCTCAAATCCATCACAAAATCATGTGTCTATTCACTTCATCTTTAAATTTACAAATATTTCCCCCCTTTCGATATAGTAGTTTCAAAAAATCATTAAAACAATTGTTAATATTGTTTTAAGAAATTTTTTGAAAAAAATTTACAATATATATTATAGAGGGGAATAAATATGTCTGCAAAAATAAATTAACCCCTTATGACTCCCCTCCACTATTACATGCATCAACACTGACCATTATTAGGCATTTTGATAATTACTAGGCACATTGACTTGAAGTCATGGCCATAGGCAAAATAAACATTATGATTAATTTCTTAAAAACTTGGTCAAAAAAAAAAACACCATCGAGCTTGAGCAAGGTAAAGATTAGGGAAAACCCTAATCATTGTCATTATTCGCTTGTCTTTTGAACTTTGAGAGAAATTTTGTTGCACCGGTCGCCATCCAGAGACTGTGGTAGGGCTTCGAATTGGAGCCTTCAAGAGCTTAAGGCTAAGATCTTCATGCAAACAATTTCAAACTGTAGGTAAGTCGATCTTGCTCAAGGAAATACAAGGATTTTTGTTGTATTCCTTATGAAAACGTTGAAGGCTTCCCTCTCTGTTAATTTTGTACTTCTGTGACAACATGGTCACGACCTCATAAGGGCATTCTATGTGCTTATTCTTATGTTTACAAAAATTCAAGAATTTCTTTGCTCTTGTATTTTATTTCTGAAGATGGAACTCCTTCATGAATACCTGCAATTTCTGCTTTATTGTTCATTTTCTTTGCAAATTTATGGCAGCCATGATGAGTATTGGGCTCGAGTCTATTATCTCCATTTTTGTATGCAGGTCGTGGATTAGAGTATTGTATTTCAAGGGTTTTTGGAAAAAACCTAGGCCATGATTTATCCATTTTCTTGTGAAACTTGATTTTAGTTGAATTTTACTGAGCAAAAATAAGGGTTATAAACCTATGGTTTCCATTTTACTGATTTTCTCGAGTTGGGTTCTCTTTACTATACTATGTACTTGGCCTCTCCATCATTGTTTTTTTGTTGCTTTGTTTTGTTCTATATTAACACTTTCCTACTATCATTTTGTCCTTATTTCCATGCATTGAAATGTCCACAAAATAGTGTAATAAAGAACTATGTCCTCATGCATTGATGACACATGTATAGTCATGGAGAGTGACTGCCATCAAGCATATTACCCTAACTATCCCTCTTGATCTTGGCTTATGGTATTGTATGACTTCTCTTCATTGTTTGATGTTGTATGGTACTAATACGAGACTACTAATATATTCATTGTCTTGCAAGAATGGCATCATATTTGCCATGGTACTGTGCTTTAATCATTGCATCAAATGTCCATGTACCATTTCTTGAATGCAACATATCATGGAACAATACTTCACTCTATGATTGCTCCTCTAGCTTGTTCAAAGAATGATGAAATAACTCTCTTTCGTTTGATATATTCTTGCTTTTTGAATGACTCCATGGAGGACTGCCACCCTGGCATTTGGAACATCACTGTCTACAATTACTAACTGTCTTTTATTCAATTGACTGCCATTATGAATCTGATAGTCATGAATTATATTTGTTCTTCCTGTGATGACAAATAGATACTTTGGTTTCATGCACCTTTAATATATAGTCACTCCTTCAAGTTTTGAAGAGAATATATTTATTCATTGTTTCACTTAGCATCTTTGTGAGCAGTGTACATTTCTAACATTGTTTATATGAGAGAACTGTTATAAGATACTTATGATGTAAATGTATATGATGCATCTTCCATGTTGTTTCAGCCTGGCAGCTTAGCGAAAGTTGAAGATCTTTTGCATTGCTTATGTATGACCTTGTGTCTTTGTACATTCGTAAGCCAACTCATGACTGCATGGATCACCGTGGTCACTTTTTCCTACATGTTGTTCATAGCATTGTTTATGAGCTGGGCTCAACCCTTGTGGGAGTCACATTTCTCACCACTCATAACAATATCTGTTGATTGAAATGATCTGATTATACCTGTTCTTGCACATTTAAACAAACAAGTTAGCAAAAATAATTGAAGCTGAAAGATTCCATTGAACTTTGTGCTCCTTGAATATCAGCCTAATCATTTGATATATGCTTGAATAGATGTAGATTATATTCTTGTTGGCAATGTAGGCATAGGATTGATCTTGATTCATCGTTACTTAGAGTCAATCTCTAACATCATTTACATTCATCCTACAGGACAACTTAAGGAGACTGAAGTCTGGGAACCTGGAAAGCTTCAACAACACCAGTCAAAGATATCAAGTATCAATGGCTTCATCATTACAAGCAATGATGAACCACCCTCCTTTTTGTGTTTATATTGTCTACAGTTGTGTAGTTTACAATGTGTTCTTGTACCTATCATTTGATTACGTAAATCAAATTAAGCTACTCCCACGACTTGTGTGGGACCTTGATTTTTACAATATGAATAAAATAGCATTTGTTATGCAAATTTCTAATTTTTTGTTACAAATACTTGCATAATAAAACTAAAAATCAAATGTAATCTGATTTTTTACATGATGACACATACTTAGCAACAAAATTGAAACTCTTTGTACCTCTCAATGATAAATGCAATTCAACTCTACCTGTTTTGAGTTGTAGCTAAAAATAGGTAACAATTCTCTCCAAGAGAATTTTCCATATCCTACAATGCCAAAATCTTTCCCCTTTTATACAAAATTATTGCCTAATATGGTTCATAACCATATGATTTAATAATAACCCCATATCTCCCAATTTACATCCAAAATATTTCAAAATCCCCCTTTTTAAACATAAATCCCTTAATAATCTTTTAATAATCTTTTAAATCTTCCAAAAATATTTTAATATTATTTATGTATACGTCTAAAAATGGTCATGGTTAATCAAGCTTGTTAATTAATTAAATATAAATTATTTAATTAATCTTCTAAAGTCATCTACACATAAATAAATTTAATTATTTATTTATATTGTTCACTTTTATAATTCTTCTACCTTAATTAAATAAATAACTTTATTTAATTATTACCATCTTCCACATTCCTCTTAATTAAATTAAATAAATTTTATAATTTATTTATATTAATTATCATGTTATTCTAAATTTGAATATTTGAATTCAAATAATGGAATATTCCTTCAAACACCCTCTTCATCTCATAATTAAATTAAATATTATAAATATTTAATTTAATACCTTTTCTCACTACACACATAATTAAATATTTTAAATATTTAATTACCTTCTAAATTCATCTTACACATAATTAAATATTACTTATTTAATTATGTAAACTTCTAAAATCATCTTCACACATAATTAAATATTACTTATTTAATTACATAAACTTCTAAAATCATCTTCACACATAATTAAATATTACTTATTTAATTATGTAAACTTCTAAAATCATCTTCACATATAATTAAATAAGTTTATTTATTTAATTATGAAATTCATTCTCAACTCATTCTTCAAATGGCAACCTTCCTTTAGTTCTGAATGAAAAAAATTGAAGAAGAGGAAACCTTCTACTTCTCTCTTAACTTTCAAAAATCTATCACCGTTCATCCCGACAAGCTTGATCTGAATCGTTAATCATGACAGCCAATCAAATTCTTTCAAAAACTCTTTAAATACATGTGCAAATCCAAGCATTGGTTACACACACACACGTACACTCAGAGATATATGAACACACATACGCAATTACGCTTACGCTTTTGCATCTTTAGCATTTTATCAATAATCTGATCATAGCACATCAATAATCTTGCATCTTAGTATAGTATGCATTTTAATTTAAATCTCATTCTCTAGTAGTCCATTTCGTTGAGCTTGACATACATAATCTAAGAGCAACTTGAATCAACGAAACGCTGGAGATAGAGAGCAATAGAACGACTTCGAAGAAGCTGCCATAGAGAGTTTGCTTACATTTTCTTTAAGTTTCTTTGATATAAAGTTTTATTGATTGTGTTTTGAATTCGTTATGATAAGCATATTTTCATACACATTAAATGGCGCCCACCGTGGGGCCTTGCCCCGATTTTGACCTTTTTCTATAGAGCATTCTGACAGGTTTTCGTGTTATGGAGTTCGGCCTTCGAAAAAATTTGGTGTTTTAGCGAATCCGATACTTTCTGCAGCGCATTTGGGAATTTAATACTTTTTGTTTTTGCAGAATATTTCAGTGCATTTGGGGACTGTTTCGGCGCTTCTGAGGGTTGATTTAGCACATCCGAGGGATAGAATAGTGCATATAGTCTTATTTCATTTAGAGTTAAATCTGCACTTAATTAAAGTAGTGCATTTCAACACTGTTCTAGCGCATATAAGAGTTAAGTTAGCGCATTTAAGGTAGATGTCAGGGCATTAGTACTGCATTATTTACACAGTTAAATTTGCATATAATTAAAGTAGCGCATTTAATAACTGTTTTAGTGCATTTAGGATTTTTCTGTAGCGCATTTAGGGTCTGTTTTTGCACATCTGGGGTCTGTTTCTGCGCATCTGAGGTCTGTTTCTACACATTTAAGGTCTATTTTTGTGCATATACTGTCTATTTTGGTGCATCTGGGTTGTAACACAAAAACAGGATTCTAAGTCTGACGCATTCTAGACATAATCTTTTCTAGTTTAAAATGAATCAATCTAGGATAGTCACCACACTTTGATCATGTAGTTAAAATGAACCCCATGCCGGTTGTGAAGCAATATCTTCACTTAGTGTAAATCATTGTGATTTGGTGCATTAAAATGAATCTGTTTACTGTACTTGATTGTGCTTGAAAGTGGTAGGTGACTATGCTCTCACCCTGTGCAAACTAGGTGATCAGAAAACCAGACCCACTTTATCCCTATGTAACCCTGATGCAATAACCGAAGTATCCTCTCCCCTTGCACAACAATGTGATCCTGGGTGTAAGAAAAATGATTATTGCCTCTAGAAATTGGGCCTACCTAGGAATTTCATCACCTCAACGCGACTCAAACCGGTAATGGAGCTAAAGCCAAGCTACCCCTGACCGGTATACAAATGTGAATCTTAAGGGAAAACCTAAGATTACGAGTGCGAATGTGTCATACAGACAGAGTAGTACTCCCATAAAACCCTGTTGAGCTTAACCTCTTCAGGCTGTAGTGCCATCTAATTAGTGATTAATCGCTTGCCCCATGTATGGCCACTCGAACGGGGGTCCCGAATTAAACACCATTGTTTAGTAAACCAAAAACCTTCTATTTTCTAGCACAGCATCGGTCGGTGTGAAGGCATCCACACTTTCACAGTCTGTAGTAGAGGTGATCAATCTGCCATGGGAGTTTCATGGGGGTTGGAAGCTTGGTTGGCCTGAGAAGAGAGTGCACTGTAAGGGGGAGCATGTGCAGCCAAGCTTCTAAATTCACACGCTACCGATATGCGGTTGGGGAAACCCATGTGGAATCTAACGGATATTGTCCTGGCTTTACCATAGGATGTGCTCGCTTTATCTGTGTTTGGTTACATTCCATTTAATTCAGAGTGTTTGTTGTGTTTTCATTCACAATAATTTAGATAAAGATCATCCGAAATGAACGTGAAAAATAACAACTAAAATCATTCGCACACCCGACTTTCTGACATCTTTGGTCCAAGAACATTCTGATATTTCTCTCATGCTTAGAAAGTGGAAATCAAAAAAATTCAGCAAGAAATCAATTTCCACTAGGATAAGGAAACCCAAGAAACAATTATGGTACAAGAAAACATTACAGAGAAGAAAATTTTTGTACAAAAGTTGACACGTCTTGCTTCATTACCTCAGATTTCTTCATAGATACCAAGACTTTGTTAGGAGATTCACTGACGAGTACGCTATAGATCCTTTGGATTCTCAAGCTTATTATCAGAGATTAGCTCTATCTCAACGGCATAATCTTAACCAACCTCTTGAGTTTGATAATATACCACAACCTTCTATTGAATATCCATCCCATCCTAGTCAAATCCTTCAGTGATTTTAAAATCTTTCTTCAAAAACAAAGATCAAATCTTTAAGAGTGCACTTTTCAAACAAATTTTTGATTATTGATTCAACTTCCCCAACAGGATTCTGACATCCTTCATCATTGGAAGCCACAATCAAAAATTAGAAACATCTTTGATCATATCATAAGATTCCCATCTTATCAGATCAAGAGATCATCATTATCACACTTATTAGAACCGTGGTCTAAGTTTAGAAGAACTTTTTAAAATCATATGCCTATCTCTACAAGATCTCAATACAATAAATTGAAGGATGAAATCCAACAAGAAGGTCATACCCAAAACACTCAAGAAGAAGGTGAAAGCAGTAATCCTCTTTACAATATAAGTCTTAATCCACTTTTCAACAATGGCATGGATAACAGAGAAGAAAATCCATTCCACAACTACAGGGACATGAGCAAAACCCATGTAGATAGTGATGATAAGCAAGACGAAGAACATCTTAGAGAGGCTGAGCAAGATCCCAAATTTCACAAAGCCATAGAAAAGATCTTGCAACGCGATAAAGAAAAGTATTTCCTCTATCTAGCTGACCAAGGAGCTAAATTGCCTCATGACTTTGATACCGAGAATTTGAAGAAAAAACCTAAAGAAACACCCCTATCTGATCTTAATGCTTTGACTCAACAAATTAAGGCACTTCAAGGACAAGTTAAAGAGTTACAAGGGGGAACCACAACAAAGAAATATACTCTTGAGGACATTTTTCCTTATCCTTTCGATCAAAGTCTCAACATGATTCCATTTCCTAAACATTATGAAATTCCAAAATTTGATTGTTATAATGGGAAATCAGATCCAATAGATCATGTTAGAGACTTCTGAAACATGACTTAGAGTTCGCTCATGAGGACACTTACTTGATGTGTTTGTTTCCTAGGAGTCTTGGAGGTCACTCTATGGAATGGCTATCAAAAATCACACCTCCTATCAAAACATTTGAGGAATTAATCAATTTGTTCATATTACAATATTCCTACAACCTCCAACACCAAATCACTATGATAGATCTTTGCAAAGTTGTGCAAAAACCTGGTGAACCTTTTATTACTTTTATTCAGAGATGGAGAAGAATGTTCGCTAGATATCCCCGTCATGTTCCTGAAAAGGAAAAGATGGTCACCTTCATTAACAGCTTGAATTCAGAAATGAGCTATTGTTTGAATTTACATTGTCCTCCCTCTTTTGAGAAATTAATTGAAGATTCTATAACCATTGAAAGTGCTTTGGTCAAAAGAGGAATAATAAAACTTGATAAGGACAATCCTAGCTCATCCAATCATCACAACAATCAGGACAAGTCTAAATTTTGGACTCGCAACAAGAACGTGGTAAATGATGGTGTTGTTGATGCGAATCATGTCTCAACTAAGCCATTTGTCCTTAGTACTCCAAGTGTTCCTCGTAACAACAATGTCAACTCGGTCACAAATCAAGGAAACAATCCTCCTCCTCAGAACAATGTAAATCAACATTCTACTCCCAATCAAGGGACTGCCAACAATCAAGGTTACTGAGGAACCAATCATAATAACAACTCCTTAGGGAATGCCTCGAACACAAATCCGCAACGATTTTCCTTCTTCTCTAGAATTTGTCCTTAAAGAGTTGACGGCAAAGAACATTATCACCCTACCACCTCAACGAAATTTTGAACCTAGTGTGAAGCCTCCATCATGGAATGACACATACTATTGTGAGTATCATCGGTGCAAGGGCCATCGCACAAATAATTGTCAAGCCTTGAAAAATGTGATCCAAGATTTGATAGAAAATGACACCATCAAAGGAGAAGGACACCAACAATCGAACGAAGATCACCAAGCATTTCGTAATCCTTTACCCAATTATCAAAAGGGTGAGTCTTCTGGGAAAAAGTGTAAATCATATTGATGATCCGATAATCAATCATATCTACACTGGCGATGAACGGGTCAACGTTATTAAAGTCAATGAGAAGGTGGAATATAGAGAAGTCAACAAAACAACAAGGGCACAAGCTAAAGTTGTCTTAAAGGGTGTCTCTTCAAAATCCACTGGACCTCCACCTCAACATCAATATGACTTAGTCAACCAACTTTGGAAAACTCTTGCTCAGATTTCTATCTTAGAACTCTTGAAGGTTTCCCCAACACATAAGGAAATTCTCGAAAAGGCCCTCGTTGAAACAACTGTATCCACTGATTTGGATGTGGACCAATTTCAAGCCATGGTAGGACACTTTTCCTCACCCACATGCCTCTCATTCTCCGAAAAAGATGACGTTTCCATAACTCATCCCCATAATTCATCATTATACTTAGAGGTCATGGTTCACAAGTTTCATGTCAGACGAGTTCTAATAGATGGAGGTGTTGGTTTAAACATATGTACCATGAAGTTGGTTAAGGCTTTAGGATTTTCTGAGGACTCCATTGATTCTAGAAGAAAGATTACTATTAAAGCCTATGATGATGAGGAAAGAGCATCCAAGGGTTTAATCACGCTACCAATCAGAGTGGGACCTGTTATCAAAAATACTTTCTGTCAAGTATTAGATCGTGATCTTGCATACAACATCTTGTTGGGTCGTCCTTGGATCCACGAAATGCAAGCTGTCCCATCCACATATGATCAATGTCTTAAGTTTCCTTATGATGGGCAGGAAATCATGATACCAGCCAATAAATCAAAGGTCCAAACTTTTGCCAATATCAAATCTAGCCAAGATACTTTGGTTCCTAACAATCAAGAAGCTCATGCTAGTACTTCTCTCAAGATTGATACATAAATCAGTCAGTTAACCAATAGTTTTGACAAGAAATTGAAATTCAAGGACCATGGAGTCGGGGTGTACTCTCTATGTTTGACTAATTTACCTACATCACCTCAGTCACAGGGACAACCTTCTATCACACAACATCAAATATCAGCAGCATCAACATCAACACAACCACCAACAGAGCCAAGCACAAAGTTTAATGGACGATTCATCAAAGAAAAATTCCCCATGGAAGATCCTGAAGATATAGAAATTCTAAACTGACTCTATAAAGATGAAGATGATGTAGTTTGTAATGTCAAATTACCAACAGATATATATGGAAAAAGGTATTCAATCATGCAGAAGATGGGCTATGATAAGGGTCCTATCGGAAAAAGAAAAGGAGTAGTTGAGCCTATTCACCTTCGAGGACTTGCTGCAAAAGAGAAAACTGGATTAGGCTATGATACTAACTCAAAAGAAAGAACATCCAAACAATTGCATGACACTGTCTTCACATGGCAAGAAGGCTCAGATACAAGAGAAGCATGTTTGGCAACAATTCAGAATTTCATGGATAATAACTCTGACACAAACTTTGCTGAATATGAATGGGACAACATTTACAATGATGAGTTCTAGAGGGACAACGAGGTTGATGTAATACACCAGTATACCCCAACTCTAATCAAAGGTGAAGGTTCAGGGACCCAAAAATGAGAATCTGAACTACAAAGTCACTATGATTCTAGTGATACTAAGTCAGATTTAAATGAACAAGATTATCATGAGGACAGTACCATCATTGATCCACCTCATACCTCAGATCCTATGGTCAACTCCGTTATGACCATAACCATAGCCGATTTCATGCAACCCGACGACCCACTATCTTTAATCCATCCTGATCTCATTGATTGGGATTCATCTGAACCTATCAATATACCTATGTTTCCAAGTGATGAATCTATCATAAACTTCCTTTCCACAAACGACAAAATGATTGTTCCACCAACGATTCTCAGCATAGAGTCTTTGATCAGGAGAGTGTCAATTCTCCTAGCTGCAAAAATAAAAATAAAAAAGAAAGATCTAATGGTGAAAACCAGAATCTGGCAGTGTTAGATCAAACAAAAGATAAAATAAAGAGCATATCAGATGGTGAAAACCTTTTTAAGGCACCAGACAATGGGAATCTTGACACTCTCCCGGAACACTACCATGAGCGATCGCCTATCTTGGTTGAGCCTACAAATTTTGTCAATATTGAAACTTCAGACAAACCAAGGATTTTGCAGTTAGTTGCATCAATGACAGAGAAAGAAATACCAGAGTTCATGGAGTTTCTAAAATCACATCAAGTCAACTTTGCTTGGTCTTACGCGGACATGCCAGGTCTTGATCCTGATCTCATCATGCATCACTTTTCTATCAAACCAGGGATTAAGCCTATGAAATAAAAACTTAGAAAGATGCACCCCCATGTTGCATTATTGGTTAAGGAAGAACTAAGAAAAATCCTTGATGTGGGCATCATAAGATCAATCGACTACGCGAAATGGATTTCCAACATTGTTCCTGTATCCAAGCTAGATAAAAATGTCAGAGTGTGCACAGATTTCAGGTATCTTAATAAAGCATGTCCTAAGGATGACTTCCCACTTCCAAACATCAACAATATAGTTGATCTGACGGCTAGCCATGCCATGTATTCATTAATGAATGGTTTTTCTGGTTACAACCAAATCAAGATTGCACCCGAAGACTAGGAGAAAATAACTTTCACATGTCCATGGGGAACTTACTGTTGGAACGTCATGCCTTTCGGTCTAAAGAATGCTGGGGCTACTTACCAAAGAGCCATGACTACAATATTTCATGACATGATGCACACATTCATGGAAGATTATGTAGACAACATATTGGCAAAGTCATACACTAGAGAAGGACATCTGGAAATATTGTCCAAAATATTTGCAAGATTGGAGAAATTCAAAGTTCACCTGAACCCTAAGAAATGTGTTTTTGGGGTCACATCTGGAAAACTCTTGGGGTACATTGTTTCAGAAAAGGGAATTGAAGTAGATCTTTCCAAAGTACATGCAATCATGGAAATGCCTCCCCCAAGGAACATCAGTCAATTAAGATCATTACAGGGACGACTTCAGTCTATCTGTAGATTCATTGCACAGTTGGCTGATAAGAGTTTACCTTTCACACATCTACTGCATAAGAATGTTCCTTTTAGATGGGATGAAAAATGTGAGATGGCCTTTCAAAAAATCAAGCAGTACCTGATGAACCCACTAGTTCTAGTACCACCAAATCCATAAAAACCTCTAATATTATATATTGCGGCAATAGAGACATCTTTATGGGCATTATTAGCACAAGAAGACTCTACAGGAAAGGAACGTGCAATCTATTATATCAGCCGAACATTAACAGGGCATGAACTCAACTACACTTTCATTGAGAAGGCTCGCCTAGTAGTGGTCTTTGCTTCACAAAAAATTTGGTACTACATGTTAACTCATACAATCAATCTTGTTTCAAAGATTGATCCACTCAAGTATCTATTAAGCAAAGCGTCATTAATAGGGAGGTTAGCAAAATGGGTAATGATTCTGAGTGAGTTTGACATCCATTATGTTGATCGCAAGGCAATCAAAGGACAAGTTATCGTTGATCAACTAGCTGAAGCACCACTACAAGTAGACCACCCCCTACACATTGAATTTCCAGATGCAGATGTCTTTACTGCAGAATCCAAACAACCATGGTCCCTATATTTTGATGGTTCTTTCACTCAACATGGATCGGGGGTAGGCATACTTTTCGTCACCCCCCAAGGACACACCATTCCTTGATCATATAGGTTGATGTTTCCATGCACCAACAACATAGCCAAATATGAAGCATTAATCACTGGACTTAAAATAGCATTGAAATGGGGGATTACATAATTACAGGTGTATGGCGACTCACAATTGGTCATTTATCAGATCAATGATGATTATCAGACCAAAGATGACAAACTGTTGCCATATAAAAAGATGGTTGACGACTTCAAGAAGTACTTTGTGAACATCAAATTCACACAAATTCCAAGGCTTGATAACAAAGCAGCTGACACCATGGCCACAATTGCATCATTACTACAACTCCCAGAAACTCAGGCTCGCTATGAATTTTTGGTGGAACAATCATTTACACCTGCCTATGACACACCTGAAAGCCAAATCATTTGCCACTTGGTAGGATTCGATTCACCTTGGTATGGAAAGATTTATACCTACCTAAAAGATGACATCTTACCACCTGATTTATTCTATAACCAAAAGCAAAATTTTATCCGCCAATCCTTTCACTACACTCTTATCACCGACACCCTTTATTGCCGTGGTCTTGATCGTACTTTACTTCAATGTCTTGAATGTGATGAATCTGACAAAGCTTTACAAGAAGTTCACGATGGCATTTGTGGTACTCATTCGAGTGGACTAACCTTATCCAAGAAACTGATTAGAATGGGTTACTACTGGCCTACAATGGAAAGGGAATCATTCACTTTTGTGAAAACGTGCTCAAAATGTCAGATTCATGGGACCCTCATTCATGCTTCTGCATAGGAACTTCAACCATTTACACCAACCTGGCCATTCTCCCAATGGGGGTTGGATCTAGTAGGCAAGATTCATCCCTCATCATCGAATGGGCATAAGTTCATCATAGCTACAGAGTAATTTACCAAGTGGATTGAGGCAGTACCTCTTAATAAAGTTACCGACAAACAGATATCATCGTTCATACTCAACTATATTATTTGTCGGTATGGCATTCCCAACTTCATTATTACATATAATGGACGACCTTACAAGAATCAAGATGTTGATGAATTTTGTGAGCAATTTCACATTCAACACAGATATTCAACACCTTACTATCCATAAGGAAATGGCCAAGCAGAGGCCTCAAATAAAATAATATTGAAAATTTTGAAGACTGTGAATGATTCAGGGAAAGATTGGCATGTTCAACTCAATCCCGCCTTATGGGCCTATAGAACCAGTGTATGCACTCCAACAAGAGCAACCCAATTTGCTCTTGTCTATGGAGCAGAGGCTGTACTTCCTCTAGAAGTTGAGATTCTCTCACTCAGAGTTTCACTGAAAAGCCTCACAATAGATGACGACTACAAAGTTTCCCGACTGCAAGAACTAGAACTCCTATATTAAAAGAGACAAAGAGCAGCTGACCATTTGAAAGCATACCAACAGATGATGTCTCGTAGCTATAATCACAAAGTAAAGCCACGTAACTTTCAGGTGGGTGATCTAGTTCATAAAGAGAACCCACGCAATCAGCAAGACAGAGAAAAGAAAGGAAAGTTTGAACCAAATTGGCTGGGTCTATATGTGGTCATAGCTGTATACGGTTTAGGAGCATACAAGTTGTCAACACCAGAAGGGGACCTGTTTGATGAACCCATCAACAACATGCACCTGAAGAAATATTATGTTTAAATCAGCTATCACCATCCATAAAAGTCCTAAAGAAATACAAAAAAATTAGAAAATGTCCTAAAAAAATACAAAAAAATCAGAAAATGTCCTGAAAAAATACAAAAAAGAATAAGAAAAGCTCCTAAAGAAATACAGAAAACAACAAAAAATGTCCTAAAAAAATGGTTACCCTGGTGAAAACCTGGCAAACAGGCATCTTAATAGCGACAAAAAAAATTAAAAAATGTCATAGTGTGAAAACCTGGTACCAGGCAGTCTATTGACAAGAAAAATGCAATAAAAACAAATAGTGAAAATCTGGCAAACAGACGCTAGTTGTAGCTCTCCATCTATTAGTTCATGTTCTACACTTGGCTTCTTAGCCTTCATTTTCATGCATATTTCCACCATCTTAGGGCCATACTAGCATCATGCTATCATCATTTTTCCTAGAACAATAACGTCTTACCATGGCTTGATTATTGTACATATTCATTTCGGCGAGTTATGTTAATACTGGGGGAAAACATTGACACATTGGGGGCAACCAACTTTTAGGTTTTACCGAAATAGCTAGACAATGGCATCAAATCCAATTATGCGAACAAACAATCAAATCACATGAACAACTATCCAATCGTTGATCCCAAGCACAATAGTTTTCAGCTGTATACCATATCATGATTCATATCTGGATGATCTATAATCTGAATAATGATTGGAATAACAATGTTTCATTTTGAACAATGGTTGTTTTCTTTTCGATATCATCTCTCTGGAGCACACTCGATGATGTACTGAACTAGAGTGGCAAGGAAAGAGAATGATTTTTCTTTGTCTGTTGTCTTGAGGTTAACTATCCATCTGTAGCAAATATGTCGCGAGAAATGATTTCCAAAGCAATATCATTGATGACAGTACCACATTTTCCTCAAAAAGGTGGTTAGTCTTTGTCTATTTATGCAAGAAATGCTCAGGTCATCTCGGTTCAATTATACCTCGATGCTTGTGTTTACTTGCTATATCAAAAATCATGAAAATTGTACTCAGGTCATCATTGGTGTTAATTTACCCTCTGATGCTTGTACATACTTCCAACATTTTTAAAACGCTGTATGATGATTCAAGAAAGCTTACAAAAGGCTCAACAAATGGTTCGTTTCATTTATTTGCATTTCATTTTAGATTAGTGTATATATCTACATACTGGATTTGCATCAGAGTTTTTAAAAAGGGCTAACAAGAACATCAACAGCTGCCATGTCTCTTTGAACTATTTGTGGAGGACATTCAGACATTTGTTTCATCATCACCTTTCATCTTCATTATCATTTCATCTAGGTCCTATCATCTATCATTTTCCATTCATTTGCATATCATTTAGGATCCGTTATCATTTCATATCATTCAAATTCTTCATCATTTCATTATCCTTTATCATTTCGTATCACTTTCATATTATCATTTCATTATCATTATCATCCAAATTCTTCATCATGTCATTATCATATCACTTTCATTTTCATATTGTCATGTCATCTATCATTATCATTTCATATCATTATCATTTATCATTTATCATTATCATTTTATTTTATTATCATTTATCATCTCATTATCATTTATCATTATTATTTCATATCATTATCATTTATCATTTATCATTATCATTTCATTTCATTATCATTATCATCCAAATTCTTCATCATGTCATTATCATATCACTTACATTTTCATATTGTCATATCATTTATCATTTCATTATCATATCATTTATCATTATCATTATCATTTATCATCTCATTATCATATCATTTATCATTATCATTTCATATCATTATCATTTCATATCATTATCATTTCATATCATTATCATTTTATCTCATGATCATTATCATATCATTTATCATTATCATTATCATTTATCATCTCATTATCATATCATTTATCATTATCATTTCATATCATTATCATTTTATCTCATGATCATTTCATTTCATTATCATATCATTTCATATCATTATCATTTATTATTTATCATTATCATTTCATTTCATTATCATTTATCATCTCATTATCATTTCATTTCATTATCATTTATCATCTCATTATCATTTCATTTCATTATAAATTACCATTTCATTTATCATTTTTATCAGTTATCACTTCATTTCATCATCATTACAAATCGTTACATTTCATCACATATCATTTATCATCTTATCATACATCTCATTATTATTAACCATTTCACTTCATATCATTATTTATATCATTTATTATTTATCACATTACATTCATATCATATCTTTAATCATCCTATCATTTTTCATATCAATGCATATCATAAACACAACATTCATTTTTCATCATATTATCATTATCTACTTGCATTTGTAAATCCAAATAAAAAAATTCCGTACATACATTTTCATATCATTTTCCAAACAACATTTTTCATAAAACATATCAAATATCCCATGGCATATTTTCATAAACACATCATAAGTCATCCACCTGCATGACATCATTAGTATGCATCATCAATCATTTTGCATCATCATCATAAACACATCATATCAAATCATCCTGCATATCATGTTAGTCATCAAATCATTCAAATGCATTTCAAAATCCATAACATATTGAAATAAATGCATATCACATAATCATCTCATAAATACACATCACATCATCCAAAATCATCGCCGCTGCATATCATCGCTCATTATAAATGATACAAATGTCAAATGTCCAATGAAATTAAAAAGTCCAAAGAGGGATACATGGGATATGATCAAAAATACATATATATGCTCCAAAAATGATATACATGTGTGAAATACATTACAAACATCACAAACTAGCTGGTTGATGCCCCTGATGGAGCTAGTCCAGAAGGAGGTGGCCTGCCACTGGTACCTGCGTCTGGATCCCACCGAGGCCCAGTAACTCCCATGCTCTATGTGGCTGTCCGCGACCTGCTCCTAGTCATGCTGCGAGACTGTGGAAATGGCTCTCTGTGCTCAGGAGGACACAACTCCTCATATCTAACACAGTAATACTCTACCTCCCTCACCATCTCCATGCCCTCTACGATTGCCTCCCGCAAGGATGCACTCTCTATAGTGCACATGAGCCTCTGAGTAATGTCCTCGGCCTCCACTTCCCTTTGTCTCAAAGTATCCCTCTCTGTGATCAGCTGGGCTATCTATGGGTCTGAGGCAGGATGAGATACCTGTGTCGATGTTGGAGCCTGAGCTTGTGCCTATGCTAGCTGCGACTGTAACTGAGCTATCACACTCTATGCCTGACCTAGCTGGCCCTGAACAGTCTGCACCTGGGCCTGCAAAGTGGCTATCTGTGTCTGCTGTGAAGAGGAGGAAACCCTGATAATGGTCTGTGGTCTGTCACCAGATCTAGGCTTCCGTATAATTTGAGCACTGCCTAGGATGTCAAACCTCTGCCTCACTACCCTCCCCTCCTTCCCTCCATCATCTCCCCCATCATCTCCATCATCTGAGCTATCCTCATCTCTGACTCCCTCCTCATCTCTATCCTCCTCCTCCTCATCCCTGTCCCTGTCATCATCTCCGCTCTCCTCCTCCTCCTCTCCTCCACCCACTGCTTGCTCTCCGCCCGCCACCTCCTCTTGTCTCTCCATCCTTGGCTGTTATACTATTGCAATGGGCCCTGGCTCATCTAGAAATGTAAATCGTGGGAATCAATGTGTATGGAAGTACACTAAGTACTCATCTGACATTCCTGCATTTGTCACCTCTGGCCTGTATGCCATACCTCAGGCTGTAAGTTGGAATACTCTATATAGGCCACCTAGTAGGTAATACAACGCCCCCATCTAGGATCATCCTTACGCTGTCCATAGTGAGCAACGCCTTGGGCCATCCCTTGTGTAAATTCGTACTATCTCTGAACCCGCAAAGACAAAAATCTCTCAATAATATACGAGGTCCATCTTATCAGGTATCGGGGTATACAGATGAATGGCATCTCCAAATGATCCATGTCCCAGGGGTCGCAATCTATGTACAACCTCCATATAACTGAATCCACATCATCTAGCACACATCGCTAGTAATCCAACTTGCCCAGCTTGAGCTGGACAAGTGCACTTGAATACGCATATACATATGGTCTGCCTGGTGGCCTAGCCCTAGCACACTCTGGCCTCATAATCCCAATATGCTCCCATGCCTAGATCTAGAGCAGAGTCACACCACTATCCAAACTCGTCGATCCTCGGTAGACCACCTGATGTAAATCATGATACAAATGAGCCAAAATGCAACTCCCCCAGGCGTACCTCCGTGGCTGAGTCACCATCCACTCCAGCATCCTCCCGCAACCAACTGAAAATCCCTTCAACCAATGGTCCGGTCCAAGGAAGTCTCCAATAAATGCACCCAACACAACAACTAAGGCTGGATATCTACTGAAATCCACCCATGGCACCCAATATCCGACTATCGCCATATCACCACAGATCCTCCTCAGTGCCTCCGTCCCTCCTATCTCCTTGTGGTCATAAACTAGAAGGGCACCTACCACAAGAATCCCTAGAATCCTGTACACATCCTCAGGTGTCACGATCATCTCACCAGTTGGAAAATGAAAGGTGTTATGATCAGAATGCCACCTCTTTTCCAATGTAGTCAATAGTCCCTTGTTGACTCGAATCCCTCGCAAGATAGTCAACAAGGATCCCAACCCACAGGCACCTATCCACTGTACCTCTGCTGGAGTCAACTCTCCTATCTGATCCCAACATATCGGGAAACGCTCTCTAATTTGGAGATTGTCGAAAACCTCCTATTTTTTTGGTCATCACAAGGACAATTAATCAGACTCATATCAAGTGACCCATATCAGTGACCCATATCAAGTGACCCATATTAGTGACCCATATCAAGTGACCCATATCACACAATCAAATCATATCAGGCAAATCACTGCTACATCTATCTATCTGAGATCAAATCACGCTACTCTACCATCATCTACTATTTGTTTTCTATCGTAGAAAGCAAATTTATCAGACGTCCTATCATCATATTACTATTTGTTTTCTTTTCCAGGAAAGAAAATTTATTAACGATCAAATCATTTTTTTATTTGTACTTCAGTCATGAATGCAAATATGTTTGAAAAACCATCATTTACTATTTGGTTTCTATCGTAGAAAGAAAATTTATCAGACATCTACTCTTTGTTTTTCATGCACAAGAAGCAAATTTATCAGACAATTAGTCAATCAATCTACTCGTTGTTTTTCATTTTTGGGAAACAAAGTTATCAGATATCTACTCTTTGTTTTCTATTCAGGGAAGCAAAGTTATCAGTTAATCATCAGATCTATCCATATCAACATGATGGCAAGCTAATTTCTCTATCTATTGATTAAGGAGGCAATATAGACCATCATTTTTCATCACAATGGCATTCTGCCAAAAATTTTCCAGATGCGCTAATCTGCGCCTCCGATGCGCTGAAACTCATAAGCGCTACAATTTACCTCGAAAGCGCTAAAACTTTGAATGCACGTTTTTGCACCCTAAAAGCACTAAAGTTTTTCCTATAAGTGCTAAAACCCTATATGCCCTAAGATACCCCGCAGATGCGCTAATTCATACCCTGGATGTGCTAAAACACCTCTATTGCGGACAATCCCTAAATGCACGACTCTGTGCCCTACATGTGCTAAAGTTTTCTAGCCGGGTTTCACTCCTATAAGCGCTAATCTACACTTTGTATGCGCTAGAAAACCTAATATTTACCCTGCACCTATATGCGCTAAAGGACATCCTAGATGTGCCACGGAAATTTTCTTGAATGCGCGAAAATAGACAGTCGTATGCGCTAAAACAAAAAATTTAAACCTAAATCCGCGCGAAAAAGCTTGAAATTTTGATCAAAATCAAAAGAATTTTAAATCATAAAGGGTTGAATCGACTCACCAGTGGTCCATACGCGGCTAGTCTCTAGAATCGACAGACCTACTCGAATCTATGGGTGTGAAATGGAATCGACATCTCACTAAGTCACCGTCAGAGCATAAAAATCACTATAGCAGAAGAGTGAAAATGACTTCCACTTTCACCCCTTTTACCTTATATGGGTCAATTAAGGAGGGTTTTTGGTGGCATTTTATTTTCACTTTGTATTTTTTCACTAGGGGCATCTTTTACACCAATTATCGGGAGCTAAATCACTGGATCATCAGCATAATATCATCATCCGCTCCAGTTTTGTTTATCATGTTTTTTGAAATTCTTATCATCATCCGTGATTTACCTCCCGAGGGGGCATCATCAACATCAGCATCAAAAACTTATCAGGGGTAAAAATTTTATTTTCTTTGAAGCAATGCGTTTCACACATTACTTCAAGAGGGAAAAATGTATCTCTAAAATGGTCATGGTTAATCAAGCTTGTTAATTAATTAAATATAAATTATTTAATTAATCTTCTAAAGTCATCTACACATAAATAAATTTAATTATTTATTTATATTGTTCACTTTTATAATTCTTCTACCTTAATTAAATAAATAACTTTATTTAATTATTACCATCTTCCACATTCCTCTTAATTAAATTAAATAAATTTTATAATTTATTTATATTAATTATCATGTTATTCTAAATTTGAATATTTGAATTCAAATAATGGAATATTCCTTCAAACACCCTCTTCATCTCATAGTTAAATTAAATATTATAAATATTTAATTTAATACATTTTCTCACTCCACACATAATTAAATATTACTTATTTAATTATGTAAACTTCTAAAATCATCTTCACACATAATTAAATATTACTTATTTAATTATGTAAACTTCTAAAATCATCTTCACACATAATTAAATAAGTTTATTTATTTAATTATGAAATTCATTCTCAACTCATTCTTCAAATAGCAACCTTCCTTTAGTTCTGAATGAAAAAAATTAAAGAAGAGAAACCTTCTACTTCTCTCTTAACTTTCAAAAATCTCTCACCATTCATCCTGACAAGCTTGATCTGAACCGTTAATCATGGCAGCCAATCAAATTCTTTCAAAAACTCTTTAAATACATGTGCAAATCCAAGCATTGGTTACACACACATGTACACTCAGAGATATACAAACACGCATACGCAATTACGCTTACGCTTTTGCATCTTTAGCATTTTATCAATAATTTGATCATAGCACAACAATAATCTTGCATCTTAGTATAGTATGCATTTTAATTTAAATCTCATTCTCTAGTAGTCCATTTCATTGAGCTTGGCATACAGAATCTGAGAGCAACTTGAATCAACGAAACGCTGGAGATAGAGAGCAATAGAACGACTTCGAAGAAGCTGCCATAGAGAGTTTGTTTACATTTTCTTTAAGTTTCTTTGATATAAAGTTTTATTGATTGTGTTTTAAATTCGTTATGATAAGCATATTTTCATACACAATTTACTTTTCATAATAGCCCCTTATAGTTATTTAAATTCAGGCTATTTCAATAAGGGAATTATCTTATTTTTTAAGTTTGAGGGGTTAATAAATGGATTTGGAAGATTTCGGCTTCAAACAGTTGTTTATAAACAACCCACACCCATTATATACTCAGAGTTCTACGATGGTGTAATGGTGGTTAATAATTTTGGGGCGGGGAGGTTGGGTGGTCGACCCCCGCCCCATACTACTTTTAAAATGCAATTTCAAAGATTTGCTTAACAAAACAAACCTGTGCCTATTGCATGTCAGAGCACATATTTTGGCAGATTGGTAGGCCATAAAAATGGGAAGCGAAAGGCTAAGGGGTCGAGCCCCGTACTCACAATTTTAGAAAATAAAATTGTTTCGACAAACTGACTCGTAGAGGAGAGAGACTAGGTGCCACATGACACCCAGCCAATGTGCCACGTGGCACTACTTAATTCACTGTTGAAGACAACTCAACACCACATGTCCAAACCTGACTAGTGTGCGCCAACAATACACTCCACATCAGCTTGCCACATCACCAACCTACCATGTCACCTTGTCTTGCCATATCAACAACAATGTTGATTGTACCTGCTAACTGTATCTGTTGACTGTACAAGTCAACCTACCCTTTTGGAAACTTTGACTGACTCTATCTTGCTCATATGAACTTCGTTTGATCTGATTCAAAAGGTGCCATAATCGTATTGACAAGCACTACAACTTGGTATTGTCTTCATGCAATTTGGAGACTATCAATTTTGTAGGCTTGTATCGGCCCTAATTCACCTATTTGATTGAACCTTTGAATGAGCATAAATTCTACATACAGACTCCTTTTGATCCCATTCAAGTTGTGTCAAGGTCGTGTCAACAAGATCTTTCCAATGATGCTAATTTGTATAGATTCTAAGACTATGAAATTTTTAGGTCTTCTAGATCCACCTGGATCATTACTCCCCATTGAGAAGCTTTTGGACCACCAAAAGTTTATTTTTACATAGAATTTGAGCTAGGTAATTGTTGACCCACTTTCTCAGTACCATCTATCCACCTTGCTGGAATCTTGAACATCTGACCCATCACAAACACGAAGAAAAATGAGATAGCATTGCTAATACAATTAATTGCATATTCATCAATATTCACCGTCACATCTATCATCCACATAGAACTAACTAGTATAATAACAAGCAACAGTACTGAATAAACTGATGTGAAGGAAAAAGTATCAACGAGCTGGGTCTCTTAAATAGGAACATTGTTAGAAAATGAATTGTTCAAACCCTCTTTTACCACCTTTGGCTAAAGGCTTAACTGTGCATGCAACTGATCCTCACACTGTGTTGTCTATGACACCCTATCATATTCATGCTTAGTATCACTAGCTGTTACAAACATGAGAGTTAAAGCATTGCTTGCATTTACAATCATCTTTATATGCCCTGTGTTTATAACAGATCTATCATTCTTCATGTGATGAGCTTTTACAATGTATTCAATTCCATCCTTAAACAAACGATACTTGTTATGTTCCTTGTAAAAAAGGGCTTTTCTGTCATACAAGTAAGGACTACCTAGAAACATCCCACATATGTCAAGCAGAACTACATCTAACTCTACCTCATCTACAAACTTGGATGTGATTGCAAATTGGAGTTTATATTTCTTTGACACATGTAGCTGAGCATTATCATGCACCCAACCCAATGGGTATGGCTTAGGAAGAGGAGTTGTTTTTAATCCCAATTTCTTTTAAACATCTTGTTCAGAGATTAGATTCACTTGTGATCCACTATCTATGAGTGTATCAATCTTACTTTGTTTTGCAATAATCCCTTATATGAAATAATTCATTCCTCTTACTTTCAATAGGTACTTCATTACACTTTACAGAAGAAGCATGGGAACTAGTATTGACAACAAATTTTTTACCTTTTATACCCACAACTATGATCTTGGTTCATCATCAAAATCTAATCTAAGATCATGCCCAATAGCTATGGTCTTTTTCTTACCCTTCGATCCTTGAACCATTTCAATTTCTGATCAAGATGCAATTTCCAACACTTTGCATCTTTGTTCCCTTTCTTCTTGCAGTGTGAGCAATAAGGCTTATCCTCCTCTTTCTTTACAGTAGTTGTCCGCTACATTTTCTCCTTCCCTTTCTTGCTCCCTTTGTGTTTATTGGAGTCTATTAAGAGACCATCATGGCTATTCCTCGAGCTCATTTCTAGATGAATGGCTTGCACACTAACTTCATCAAGGTTAGTTGGATTAAACATAAGTATTGTATGCCTCAACTTTTCATGTAATCCACCTATATACTTTAACAAAGTTTCTTGTGTATAGAATGGAATGCCCAAAATTAAAGCTCTTTTCCTAAACTCTTGTGTATAATCCTGTACACTTTGTCCTTTCTCTTGCTTTAATGATTTCCAATTAATTACTACTTTTTTCATTTGACCTAATAGATAGAACTATTTCTTTAATGCAACTATAAACTCAAACCAGGAAGAAATAAAATTTTACCATATTGGCTTAGATCTTCTTGAGTTCTGCTCTCCCACCAGATTAAGGCTATGCCTCCCAAGTGAAGAGTGGCTAATTGTATTTTTTGAGAATCCTCAGTAAACTTCTGAATTCTACAATAAACTTCAATTTGTTTTATCCAATTATCAAGTTTTTCTGCATCTAGTTCTCCATTATAAGTTGGCAATTGAAATTTAACATCAAGCTTTAACAAAGGTTTATTAGCTTTAGACTGTACAGGTTGTTTCTTCTTTGAAGAATAATTAGACGAAGAAGATGAAGAGGATGAAGAAGAATATGGGGATGGAGGTTCAGGAGGGTCACTACCACCTCCTAATCCTTTACCTTTATCATCTTTTGAAGTGGATTCACCTTCATTCTTCTTTCTATTCTTGAGTTCCTTTTTCTTCTATCGCTCTTGTATCTCTTGGAAAAGAACTTCCACCATAACCTTCATTTCAAGAAATTCTTTTTGGAAAGCTTTCTCATCAAGCTCTGTAGGACTTTGTTCAGCTACCATTTTTGATCGTGGAAAAGACCTTCATTTTCTGATCTCAGGATTGAACTCTGTAAGTGAACCTTCTCCTTGCTTCAATCTCAACCCAGTTAACATTCACTTTTGCAATTTCCTGTTAAGAAGCTCTGATACCACTTTGATTTGTAATTAGAGGTTAACAATTAACTTGCAAATTAAATTAAATTACAGTTAATCCCGATCCAATAGAATTGTGTGACTATGTTGTTTAACCATTGAAATTACAAACTAAGTTCACTTTTACATAAATTAAGGAAATTGACTAATTACTATAATGTTGTAATTAGAAATCAACATAAGGAATTAAAACTAAAAGAATGAAAGATAGGAGAGAGAAGAATGAAAAGACATAAGAGAGAGAGGAACACGAGCTTGATAGTGAAGTTCCTCCAATCAGGACTACGTCTCTGGGTCCGCTTCTCAAGGTAGATCACTTTATTAATATCGCCAAGCAATGAAAATGCTTGCTACAATATCCAAGCTCCACCTACATAAGAATTTCTCAGTCTCTCTCTCCTTTACAATTTTTGGTGTAATAATCAACACCTTGTTATCTCTCTCTCAAAGAATTCAAATTCTCCACCTTTCACAATAATTTCCCAATAATACAATTATTCTCTCCAAGAGAATTGTCCATATCCTACAATGCCAAAATCCTTCCCCTTTTATACAAAATTGTTGCCTAATATGGTTCATAACCATATGATTTAATAATAACCCCATATCTCCCAATTTACATCCAAAATATTTCAAAATCCCCCTTTTTAAACATAAATCCCTTAATAATCTTTTAAATCTTCCAAAAATCTTTTAATATTGTTTACTTTTCATAATAGCCCCTTATAATTATTTAAATGCGGGCTATTTCAATTAGGGAATTATCTTATTTTTTGAGTTTGAGCCCGGTTAATAAATGGATTTGGAAGATTTTGGCTTCAAACAGTTGTTTATAAACAAGCCGCACCTATTATATACCCAGAGCGTTATGATGGTGTAATGGTGGTTAAGAATTTTGGGGGTGGGGAGGTCAGGTGGTCGACCCCTGCCCCATACTATTTTTTAAACAACAATTTCAAAGATTTGTTTAACAAAACAAACCCACGTCTATTGCATGTCAGAGTGCATATTTTGGCGGATTGGTAGGCCATAAAAATGGCAAGTGAAAGGCTAAGGGGTCGAGCCCCATACTCACAATTTTAGAAAATAAAATTGTTTCAACGAAGCAACCTGCGGAGGAGAGAGATTAGGTGCCACATGGCACTCAGCTGATGTGCCACGTGGTACTACTTAATTTGTTGTTGAAGACAACTCAATGCCACATGTCCAAACCTGACTAGTTTGTGCCAATTGTACACTCCACATTAGCTTGCCACATCACCAACCTACCATGTCACCTTGTCTTGCCACATCAGCAACAATGCTAATTGTACTTGCTGACTGTACTAGTGAACCTACCCTTTTGGAATCTTTGACCAACTCTATCTTGCTCATACAGACTCTATTTGACGCAATTCAAAAGGTGTCAGAACTGTATTGACGAGCACTACAACTTGACATCGTCTTCGCGCAATTGGAGATGATCAATTTATAGCCTTGTATCAGCCGTGATTCACCTATTTGATCAAACCTTTGACTGAGCATAACTTCTACATACAGACTCCTTTTGAGCCCGTTCAAGTTGCGTCAATATCATGTCAACAAGATCTTTCCAATGATGTTGATTTGTATAGATTCTAAGATTGTGAAATTTTTAGGTCTTCTAGATCCACCTGAATCATTCTTAGCCAACATTTGAACCATTTTGTCTATTGGAATATGCAAGGAACATTTCAAAACCAAATCCAAATGGTGAAATTAGTGATCTAGAGTCAATCAAAAATTTAAGAATGGTTTCCAATGACTTAAAATTAATCCATATCTACCATGAAACTAGGGTCATTATTCTAAATAAATTCATGCATTGAAGCTAATAGAAAACTAATGAGAAAGAAACCCTTTGGGAGACGGGAGATGATAGACCTGATTGAATTTGTTATGTGAAGAAAAAATGGTTTGCTAAATGCTTCAATGCTAATGCACGATCAATGAATCATTTTTCCCTACGCTTGAATGCTTAACATGTTGGAGTATGTGAGACACTGAGAGGGGGGGTGAATCAGTGTCTAGAAAAATTAATTCAATTTACTGAATTTTAAAAGAACCTTTTTAAACCTTTTGAGAACAATATGAATTATGTTTCAAGAGCTAACATGTGTACCAAACTAATTTGTTGATTTCTAATCACATAAATTTAAGTGCAAAAATGTATATGACTATGAAGCAGTTAGATCACAAATGAAACCAAATAAAGAACCATAACACAATGAATTTCTTGAGTGGAAAACCCTCTTGGGGTAGAAAAACTACTTGTAAAATTGCCTCACTAGCTTAATGAACCTCACTGGTTACAGAATGCCTCACTGGCAATAAAATAATGCCTCACTTGCAATGTGTCTCACTGACATTAAATGTGCCTCATTGGCAAGTACAATCTACCTCACTGGATACCAAATACTCTTTAAATATGAAAAATAAACTACAGAGGATCACTTTGTCTTTTTTCAAATCATTACATCTTTACAATAATATATTATATGTCCCAAAGATTCATAGTATGAAATCTTTAAAACATACAATATACTAGGCACTCTTCACTATTTTGTGCACAATCTTTACAAAAACAAATTTATGCATTTTGCTCAAGATTTATTGATAACATAACAATTACAATGAATGAGATTCACCTATACAAACTATGTGATTTCTGCATTATGATCAATCAACCAAACCCAAAATCCAAAAAATATTTTATATCCTTTAGGGCTACTCATATTCAAGCTTATAACTAAAAGAGCCACTAATCGATGATAACTATCACAGTAAAACTTGTCACCAAAAACTTTGAATGTAAGATGCATACCCACGCTGGTTAAACTAAAACAACTCAACAATATCAATATTGTGTCACAAAAACAAGTATGCAAAACACCAAGGTTACAAACCCTAACCTTCATTTCATTGCAAAACAATAACCCATGTTATTCAAACTAAAAAACCTACTTTTTCTTTTACTTGCTTAACAAAACAATAACCCTTTTCACCATATAACCATTTATGCAAAGTAGAAACAACAACTAAAAATGAAAGATATCACCTAAAAAACACTAACTATGCATTGTTTCTTCAAGCTCCACTGACACCATCATTTCTCAACTACCTGAAACCATTACTTCTTTCTTCCATGTCGTCATACCACTTCTACCAAGCTTTCCAAACCACTGTGTAGTCATGATTCCCTAACATAGTCGCCTAGGATTTGAAAACAAAGAACCAAGAAATTAGGAAATGATAACACTTGTTTCAGCTCTTAGTTTTACACTATTCTTGTTATGTTTCAGTCCGAGCACAACTCCATCAATATTCCTCTTCAAACTGTCAAAACCACATGTGCCCTAGCCCTTAAAAAAAAGGGTTTCATCCAAAATGAGTCTCCAGAAAATGAAGTGCTAAAGTTGTTTTAGAAAAAATAAGCTTCAGTCACTTTGGTATTCCATAAACATCTTAAGCTCGATAATACACCTTTTACAAGAGTGCCAACTCTAATTGAAAGGTATTATGATGGGATGTAATTCCATGTGGACAAATAAAACTAATGCCCAAAGTCACATATTCTATGTTATATATAAGTCACTTAGCTTATGAACCAAAAGTCAAACATCTTATGTGTAGATATCCATCTTAACCACATCTTACCATATGAAGCCTAATAAACCTTATAGGCAATAGACATGTAACGACTTATATAAATAAGATATTAACAACCTATTAATTAAGACATTAATAAGTTATTAAACACTTATTATTGATTATAACAACATAAGACATCAATGCCTATCACAAAATAAGATATACTATTCATCACATAATAGAGATAAAAGTAAAGATGCTCATTGCACTCTAAATATTTGTTCATGCCCAGAATAAAGAAAGTGACCTATGCACTAAGAATGTTAGAGTATACATATTCAAAGATCAAAGTATATCAAGGAAAGTAACTACTGTTACGACCGAAAATAACCACTATATGTCACCAAACCAAAGCACTACCTTGTACCAAAAACATTAGAAAGTATATCATAGAAACATATATACATGCCACTATAATAACCATTGTATCAAGATGCCACCTGTACATGAAAGTATATCACCATCTGCACATCAAGTGTATGTTACCATAGATCATGCCAACAAGAAAACCAAACACTGAAATAGAGCATCACCAATGAAGAATATACCAAACATTGAATCTGAGCATCACCAATGAAGAATATATTAGAGTGGGAAAAATGCCTGAAGAGCAACATCATGTATCATGTGATACACTCTAAGCAACAAGAACACACATCATCATGTGTCTTTTGGCAACAAGGACAAACCAAAACAAGGAGGAACAAAGAACAACATAACAATCCTCAAATTTACTATGGATGACTGCCTCAAGATCTATAGAAAACCAACCCAACTATGGTCATAGGTTCTATTTCCACTCATTTTATTCATATACTTTGAAGAAAATTAGGGAAGGAATAGAAATTACCAATACTAATCAAGGATTCAATAACCAAATTTTAAGATCTAGCTCCAACAACTGTCAAGACACATTTTGATTTTCTCTAAATATACACACTTCTATAAATTCAAGGGTAGACCATAAAGACTATTCTAAATTGTCAAAAGTGGGATAATTTATAGTTGTGTGCTTAATTCCTCGATCATAGAAGTAATCTAATGAAATAGTCAGTCTATTCATAAATTCAAAAATATTCAGAAACTAATGTTCTTGCATATGTGATGAATCAAAAATATTAACCCCCTTACTTTCCATCCTATTACCCTAAACCCTAAACCGATGTCTTAAGTTGTCCTAATATGACATTTCTTAAGGGGATCAAAGAAGTTCTCAAAGTTTGGTGAAGTTTCCCAAGGCAACCAAATTTAACAATAATATACATTCAATATTTAGTGACTAAACTATAGCCTGAAGCCTTCCCACCTTCCTCTTGTTAGGGGTTTTAAGGCCTCAAACATTTCAAGAGAGGCTTCTCATGGAAGGGGAGGATGAAGGATTCTTGTGATAAGATCGTGAAAGTTTATAATATGAATGAAATTTCATGAGAGGTTGGTCACTCGAAACAAGAGCTATCTCAATCAACTGTTCCACAAGAAAATGTTGTCCTATGAAGAAAAAATGGTTTGCTAAATGATCCAATGCCATTGCACAGTACGAGAATATAATTCAAAGGCTCTACGCATCTTCTCCATTCCTTTATGAACACTACCTTTTTCACTAACTTGCAAATCCATTATTCCAAGGGCCACCTAAGGTTCAACATTTTTAGGTTCTATCAAGTCCATTATTTAGAAAGAACTCATTTTGGAAGCCTTTTATGCTTCAAAATGTAACTAACATTGTATTTATATCATGAGTAGCTCAACCAATAAAAAATTTATAGAACATTTCAAGGCCTTTTGAAGACCCTTTAAAATATTAACTTATAGTAAACACATAGAGTTGAGAAAGATAGTGCTTCATGATTTACTATTTATTTCTAGTTTGACATTGATGTAAAAAAAATTAGTTAAAGCTAGAAGCACTATCTTGAAATTCACCAAATGTTAACCCCTTAAGCCATCAAATGTTTTGTACTAGGACCTTACTTCATAGATCCCCTTAAGCCATCCTATTACCCTAAACCCTAAACCCTAAACCCTAAACCCTAAATCCATCATTTTGTCCTATGACCTTAATTCATAGATCCCCTTAAGCCATCCTATTACCCTAAACCATAAACCCTAAAGCCATCATTTTGTCCTAGGATCTTAATGAAATTTGGTTGCCTTGGGCCTTCACCAAATTTTATTCCCTTAAGCAATGCCATTTTGTCCTAGGACCTTATTTCATAGTTCCCCTTAAGCCATCCTATGAGGACCTCTTAAGTCATCATAATTTCTCCTAATTTAATGTAATTTTTAATGAGATTTCACATCACATTAACAATTAATTATTTTTTCATTTGTAACATGCCTTAGAAATAAATGAGGCTTACACATTTTATCATTTTTATTCAATTAGGCCATTTATACTAAATGGTTTAAGGGGATTTTTAAACATGTATCTTACATTTTGAAATTACAAATATAATGCAGGTTCACTTATATCTTAGAGATCATGGATCAATTCAATAATGATGATATCCATAATCCACCTCCACACCCTCCATATCCACCCCCTTCACCTCCACCTCCACCCACTCCACCCACTCCACCTCATAACCCCCCACCTCAACCACCTAAATTTGATGGTGCTTGCTTGGAAGCACGAATTGATATGAATGTTAGATCCATTCAGGATCAAATAAACACTATTCAGAATGAAGAATGTATTGCACCACATTTGAGGCATTTTGCATCTACAATGCAAAATGTTGCTGATGTTGTTAGGTCCATGGATGTGATATTAGATGAGATCGATGATGGCTAAAGGAGAGGAAAAAGTTCTATTCTGAAAATGAAAACACAAAGAAATGAAGAGATGCAGTAGAGAGTCGCAACACATTATTAAGACAATGACCTTATTTATGAATTTATGAATTTGGTTGGATGGGTATTTTTAATGATGAATTTATGAATTTTTTTGGATGGATATTTTTAGTGATGAATTTACAAATTTGGTTGGATGGATATTTTTAGTGATGAATTTATGAATTTGGTTGGATGGATATTTTTTAGTGTTGAATTTATGAATATAATAGTATAATGATGAATTTATAATAGTATAATTTATGACTACTATCATAATTTCTCCTATTGGAAAAATGTAATTTACATGCCTTAGACATAAATGAGCTTTTTGTGAATGTTTTAAGTTTATTTTTTAGAATGTACATGTATTAAAAGTACATAGTTCTAGATCTTAAATTTTGAAATTTTTATGTACTCATGGTAAAGTTGAATTATGTATGCATGCATTATACATTCTATTTTTTATTTTAAATGTATGTATCTTAAGTTTTGAAATTTGTATGTACATGCTCAAGTTGAATCAATCTATGTATGTTTATGTATATATATGTACATCCTATTTAAACAATATATACGTTTAAAATTTAACTATTTCTTGTAGTTTTGTAAGTTTGTTTGTTAATTTTGTATAATTTAATGCAAGCTCACTTATATATATATCATGGACCATTTCAATATTGATGATATCATTAATCCACCTCCTCAACAACCTCCGCCTCCACCACCTGCAAGATCCGATGAGGCTCGCTTGCAAGCATAAATCAATGAAAATGTTGTATCCATTCAGAATCAAATTAGTGCTATGCAAAATGAAGCATTGATTCCACCACATGTGAGGTGTTTTGCATCTGCAATGTAAAACGTTATTGATTCCATCAAGTCTATTGATGTGGAATTAGATAGGCATCGACGATATAGGGAGGATATGAGACGATTTTATTCAGATGGTCTCTCCTATAAACAAATATTGGACCTAAAAATAACAAAATCCCATCTAGCACCTTTTTTTGTTGACCCTAACACTCACCAACCCATTCCTGCAAATAAATCTAGAATATCCATGAGGTGGTGCATACATCCACAAATGACTACACATTTTTGGGAGTGATGGTGGATAATATTTGACCATTCACCAGACGCTAATATAGAGGCTCCTTTATACATTTTTGAGGAAACTATATGAAAAGTTTGTTTTGGGGAAAAATCCCAATTATTTTGATTTTAAATCATTTTAGGGTGTTGGTGGCAGCATGCCATAATAGAGGTTAGGAGCACGGGTTAATCCCCAATGCCTTGTGCATGCACAACCTCTTGTTTCTCCTCTTGCTCTTGCCATTCTTGCACCTGTGCATCAACGTGCAGTGATATCCGCATTAGGATCTTTGAGTATTCTTGCATGAAACCTTGATGAGAATACTTCTGCGATGGTTGTTGGGGAGCCTAGAGACCATGATGATGGAGGAGCATTCTATGGAGTTGGTCCTAGTTCCACCCCACGAGTGTTGAAACCCCATGTATTTACTAGTTTCCATCAACTATGCTATGGACCTGATCAAGCTACACCCAGTTCGGGTGGACATGGAGATTCTGGTGGATCATCTGGTCGCATCAATTCATTCGTATAATTTCTTACTGCAGTGCATCACTGTATAGATAGTGCGACATGGGTATAAATATGCATCTACATGTTGAATTTGTAAGAATTTTAATGAACATATATATATATAAAATTGCAATGTTTTAACAATCAAACTGTTTGGTGTAGATGACATTGACCATAGGGGAATCATCGGCTCCTCAAGTGCAAATGTCAACACCAATGGAAGTCGGCAACCCTTATGGGGTATTTTGATTTCAATTTTTTAAATTATATATGAAATAATTTTTTAACTTGACTTTTTAATTTGTAATTCAATCATGAACATATGTTTTAAATATTTATGTTGGTTTAGGGGACTCAATCGACTTCCATGTCAATTCCACCTAAGGGGTTGTCGAGTGCTCATCCATTGTTGAAAGTCTCACATTAGGTGCAGGCACATTTATATTGTAAATTATTTAACTTGTTACTATACTTACAATTATGAATTTTGAATTCACTATATATCAAATGTGCATGTACAAGTAAATATTATAAGTTTTATGTCTATATGTATGTCTAGGTTGACAGAAAAATGAGAATGGGAATCGAATAGATATTTGATGTGGCAGAAACTCAAGAGAAATCTAAATTTTAGGTTGTTTAAAAAAGTTTCTACACAATATGTGCACACTTGAATATATATTTTAACCTAATTCAAGTATATGTGCTTTAAATTTGACCTTGTAGGACTTTGTTAGTGCCACTTTCTACCTTGATGAGGTCACATCATCCCAACCAAGACATGCAGAGTAGCCAAATTTTTTGGTAATTTAAATTTTTGATTATATTTAAAGTAAATTACAAATTATACATTGTGAATAACTTAAATTAAATTTAAAATTGAATATATATATATATATATATATGCTCATACATGTTAAATTTTTTCTTTTATAGCATGAGACACATCATGTAGTTGAGCATGTAGAGACAGGTCCTAGAACATAGGGTGCACAATCTCTTATGGTGCAATTTACATATGATAAATTATAAATTAAATTGAATTAAATCACTTTTAATTATAGACTTTCATCTAATTTCAACTTTCTTTCTCTTGTATATGTAGATTGATTCAAAGCATTTATAGACATGTCCAGGTGCACCAGAGCATGCAAAGCAACCTCACATGGTAATTTGATTTTATGATGAATTATAAATTAAATTGTAATTAAATCATTTTTAATCGTCTTACATCTTATTTCATCTATCTTGAACTCTTGTACAAAGTGGTTCAGGTCATGGTGTGAAGATGTCTCTTGATTATAGAGACTCGTGATATGAGTTAGATGATTTCATGGGTTGTATTTGATTATTTCATGAGCTACATATTTGGTTTCTCATGGACTTAATATATTGTAAATCATGGACTTTATTATTGTTTAATTTTAATTTACACATATGCATTTATGTATTTTATGTGAAATTTTAATATGTAATTGATAGGACATATTTGTACTTTAAAAAAGATCCATAGTCAAGACATTAATAGGACATTAATGTGAAATTAAATACAAATATGAAATTAAAGTTGAAATTAACAGGACATTTCAGTATTTGTACTTAAAAAATTTAGTGATCCATAGTCAAGGAATTAATTTATCAAAGAATTATAAATGATATTACTAAGTATAATTAAGTATAATTAAGGAGATTAAGTATAATTAACTCATATTGAATGCTATAATTAACTCATATTTAAGCACGATTGATATAATAAATAACTTATAATTTAGGATGACTCATCATAACAATCACATTCTATACAATTTAAATAGTGTCAATGTTTATTTCATTCATGTCGTAATAGGATGTCTTAAGGGGTCCTAATACGATGTCTTAAGGGGATCTGTTGGTTTTTTTTAAAGAACCAAGCTGATCTTCAAGGTAGCCTATGGAATTTCCAATTCCAATCCTTAGTAACCTGAAGGAATTTGCCAATGAACAAGTGAAAGCAATAATGCTTTCCTCCTGCACTTTAGGCTTTGCAAGACTCGGGAGGATGATCCCACAATGTACTTATAGACCTCTGCACCTAATGACCAAGTACATTGCAAATAATAGATGAATCCTAATATAATAGCTCAATAAATGGAATGTATCAAGAAGCTAGATACTCCTTTACAACACTCAACATTTTGAGCATGAGAATGGAAGAACTTAACAAAAAATAGTAACAATTTCAATTCATTTTGAAAATTGTTTATAAATTTGATTTGCTGGCTAAATGATCGAGAAGATATATCATGAATATAGCTCATGTTAGTGCCCTATCCTAAGAATGGAGTCAATCTCAACACAAACATAATTGGATAATAGAATAACACATAGCACCATAAAGCTTTGACAACACTGCATTACAACATTTCAACATTGTATCTTAAACCACATCTTATAAAGATCCTTGTACTTGAATCACATAAACCTATAACTTCACTTGAGAAATTTAATTAATTCTTTAAATTAAAACAAAGGATGAAAGCCATACATCATTGAAACACAATGAGACCAATAAAATAACCCTTGATTATTTTATTCATAATTCATGAATTGAGTACAACATGAGAGAAATGGCTTTGAATTTGCACCATTATGTATTCAATTGTTAGTATTGTTATCAAAAATTACATATGCATATTGACAAACTCGAAACCTAGGACAAAGCTCTAAAATACTCTCTGTATTCTCATTACAAAAATTCTCTTTGTGATCAATCAATAACCAGCCTGTACTTCTGGCCCTAAATTCCTTCTTATAGAAAATGAATGAGCAAACAAGCTTTAGGCTAGAAATTACACATGTCCTATTTCTATTGGACCCTTACAACATATATTTCCTTTTGCAGTTATATTTGCAATTCAGATGGAGGGAAATGTTACATGGGACAAAAACCATTTATATTTGTTGATGTAGATTCTATCCCACCTTCTGAAAGGCACACTTCATTTGATGTAGCAATATATCCGTGTGCTTTCAAAATGTGTTCCACGTACACCAAGCTTGAAATTAAAGAAAAGCATAAAGTGAAGAAATATGAAGAGGACAACATTACCTCCACATTTGCATCCTTGTCAACAATTTCAAATTGGAGAGAAAGTAATATTTTATCCATAATTTATCAAAGGCCTAATCTATATTGGTTCCAAGCTGTGTATTGCTATTCTCTCAACCATTATTCACCACTATTGTAGACCAAAATATCAAAATTGTAGTAACCATCTGATAGTAGCAGCCTAATCCTCCAATACATCTAGGTACTTTTCCTTCCATGCTTGAAACTCTTCCTCTGTGGTCCAATCGAAAGTGATAATACCATCAACCTTTGACTTGTAAGGAGCATATTTGGTGACAACTTGATTTGCTTCCTTATCAAATTATTCTAGAGAAATTCCTACTTGAGCAAGCATGTTCATGTTTTTCTTTAGCATGTTCATGTCATTCCTATCACAAATCAAGCTGTTTTCTTTGAAATCACCTCATTTGCCCATTTTCTCCAATCCTATAGAGATTTGATTTCACCATTATCATTTAATATGTTAGGAAGGACACCGTGATTCATTTCATCAAATTTATTAACTAACTCCCTTATCTTAGCCTCCAAAGGCTCAATCTTGCCCTGGAATTCTTGAATTCCATTCACAGTTTTAAGGGCGGGTTGGATTTTGTCAGGCTTATTTACATCATGCTTGGATCCCACAACCATTAGCCTTAAATCTTGGAGTCTTGGGATCCATTTCTCCATGAGGGGAATTGCCACCTCCTTGTCTGTGTCAAAATTATTTACTACATCAATCATGGAGGAATAATTAGCATGGATGCTAATTAATCTCTTGTCTATTGGATATTGCTGATTTGTGGTTGTCATTGATGTCAACACTATTGGCATTAATGTCTTTAAGACTGTATATGTTGAGGATATTGAGAAAATTGTAATAAAATAAGTTGTAGGTTATCGGTGATGTAGTGAAGTTCAGTATGGTGGCTAGCTCAATATCTTGATGATAAGAGGTTGTGGACTAAAGGGTTTGTTGAAAAGTATATCTAGTTTATCCACATGAAGTTTCAGAGGTTCACATGAAGATTTGATTGAGTTATGAGTATTTGTGTTCTAACAGTTGTTTTGTTGCTTTAGTTGGTGTTCCTGAAAGAAGATGATGTGATTCTAGTAATTTGAATTTTTGTGGATGCTTCTGTGGTGATTCATGATGCTTGTGGATGTTTCTAGATCATGCTCTATTTGTGTTGTTGGTCCACATTGATCATTGTGCTCGCGATTGGTGATTTTATTTTGTGAGTTCATGTTTTTCATGATCATGGATGACAGGGTGATTGTAGCATGTTGTAGATCTTCAAGGCATAATTGTTTAAGGTGTTTTGTGTTTGAGACATGTTGTTTTGGGTCCTTACTATTTTTTGGACGACATTGTTTCGTGCACATTGATAATTTTTTATTGATTTGGGCTGACAATTTGTACACTTATATTTTGTTGGGTCGACATGTAGTTGATGTTATCCTTAGTTGTGGATATATATGATGGCATGGTGTGTGATGTATGTTGTGTGCTAAGTGCGAATAATGTTCTAATATTTCAAAAAAAGAAGTAAAGTGTGAATAAGAGTGAACAGATGAAAGTGTTTATGTGCTTAACCTGAACTGCAATTAGGCATTAGAAGATGTTATTTTCTTAGTTCAAAATATTCTGGATGTAATTTGAATGTGACTGTAAGACAGTGAGTCTTGTTTTGGGCAGTAAGCCTTTTGTATTTGAGCAGTGAGCTCTAGGCAGTGTGCATGAATGCATGTGCATTCACCATTTGTAATAATTTTAATAGAGTATAATCTTGTGGACTAACCTCCACCATGGTTTTTCCCCTATCAGGGTTTCCATGTAAAAAAATCTTGGTGTTATGTGTGTTTTTGATGTGGTGATGGTTTATGCTTTCATGTTTATTTATCAAATCTAAGAATAAGTTTAATTTGTATAATTTTTGTGACAACTGATTCACCCCCCCTCTCAGTTGTCTACCCTTGTGTTGCCAACAATTGGTATCAAAGTAGGTTCCTCCAGAGAAGCTTGACCGCTTGAGGTGATCCAAGATGGCGACATATAAGAAGGATAGTCCAAGATTTGATGGAACTAATTATTCAATGTGGAAGACTCAAATGGAGTGTCATTTGAGATGCATTGGTGAACCTTACTAGACAATTACAAAGAATAGGTATATCATCCCACATAATGGTCCTTCTATTATAGGTGAGATTAAGGAAGTCGAGTACAATATTAGGGCTAAGGAAGCATTATTGAGTTCTCTAACTGATTTCGAGATGACAAATGTAATAGAGCTAAAGAATGCTTATGAGATCTGGAAAAAGTTGGAAACTTTGTATGAAGGTGATACCCATGTGAAGATTGCTAAGCTGCAAAGCCTAAAAGGGAAATATGAAATGTTGAGAATGGGTGAAGATGAGAACATCACTTCTTTTATGCAGAGAGTGAATGAACTTGTGTTTAGTATCAGATGTGTTGGTGGAACATTGGAAGAATCATAGATTGTTGCTAAAGTGCTTAGATCCTTGCCTACTACATACAAACACAAAGCTACTACTATTGAGGAGATTCAGACTATGACAAATGTAACCAGAGACATGTTGATTGGTAAGCTTACTGCTTTTGAGTTAAGTGAGTTTGGTGAATCTATTCCTAAGACATAATCTGCATTCAAAGCTAGTATCTCCGAAAAAGAAAACAAAGATATGATCTGGGAGAAATTTCTTCTAGAAAAATGTCCAAGTATGAGGAGGAAATGAGAGAGATTGAAGAAGAAGAGAGAAAACTAGATGATCTTTAAGAACTTATTGTCAAGAGGGTAGCCAAAGGAGAAGGTAAGTATAAAGGGAAATTTCCTCTTAAATGTTTTTCTTGTAATAAGATAGTTCTTTTTTCCTTAAGGTGTCCAGGAAGAGTTCCTAAGCCAAGACCTAACAAGCCTAGATTCCAAAGAAAGTGTTATTATGCTGCTGATGAAGGTGTGATAGATGATGAATCTGATAAAGGGAATTTAAGTGAGGATGAATGGATATTTATTGCTATCAAGGAAAAGGATCTAGCACCTACTGAATCTTCTAGTTGCACAAATGTGGATAAAACTCTAGCTTCTAGAGTTGAAGAAAAATATGAATGGGTCATTGACAGTGGATGCTCTCATCACATGATAGGTGAAAAAATAAATTTGTGAAATTGGAAAAGTATGATGGTGGTGTTGTAATATTTGGTGATGACAAATCTGGTGTAATCTGTGGCAGAGGATCCATTTATCTTGATGGTAAGCATAATACTGATGATGTTTTATATGTGGAAGGTTTGAAGCATAATCTCTTAAGTGTTGGAAAAATGGTTGACAAGGGATACAATCTTCAATTCAAGAATGAAAAGTCTAGAATATTGGAGAGTTCCAAAAATGTGATTGCATCTGGTACAAAAAAAAAAGGTAATATCTTTCACCTAAATGCTACTGGTAAAAGTTGTCTGATTGCTCAAGTTGATGAAAGTTGGTTGTGGCATAGGAGAATGTGTCATGTAAACTTTGACAATATTATCAATATAAGTTCTACTTAGGCAGTCAGAGATCTTCCTAAGTTGATAAAATCTACTAATTCTATATGCAAGGAATTTCAGTTAGGGAAGCAAACTAGAGTTTCATTCCGAAGAAAACAAAGTTGTTCAAATGAAGTGTTGGAGCTTGTGCATACTAATTTTTGTGGTCCTTCTAGAGTTAGAAGTTTACAAGGAGACATGTATTTCATGTTACTTATTGATGATTATTCTAGATTGATGTGGGTTACTTTCTTAAAGGAAAAATTTGAAGCTCTAGAGAAATTCAAGATTTTTAAGGCTATGGTTGAGACAAAGACATGTATGAAGATTAAATGTTTGAGATCATATAGAGGCGGTGAATGTTGGAAACACAAGGGAAAACAACTGAGAGGGGGGGTGAATCAGTTGTCATAAAATTTCAAACTTATTCAACTTATTAACCTTATTCTCAGATCTGACCAATAACCATGAAAGAATAAATCAACAACACATTAGAAACACACATAACACCAAGATTTTTTATGTGGAAACCCTGCTAGGGGAAAAACCACGGTGGAGATCAGTCCACAAGATTATATGTTGTTAAAAGTATAGAGAAATATGAATGGGGAATGCACATGCATTCAAGTGCACTACCTAGAGCTCATTGCTCAATTACAAAAGGAAGACACACTATCTTACAAAATATTTGGATTATATTCATAGGATTTGAACTGAGAGAATAGCATCTGCTAATGCCTAATTACAGTTCTGGTTAAGCACATGAACACTTCTTCACACTCTGCTCACTCTTCTTCACACTCTGCTTCTACCTTTAAAAGATCTGAACATTATTCACACACATGAGTCACACACTTTGCATACTCATTCATTCAAATGATAAAAAAATCGCTCTTATATATCCACAACAAGAAATTACATCGCTACATGTTGGCCACAATGAAATAATAAAATGAATACAAATTGTCGGCCCAAAACATTAACAATTATTAATGCGAAACAACTAAGGTTGACCACAACATAGTGAAGACCCAAAATAAAATTCTCAAACATGAACCACCTTCAAAAATTAATCCACAAAGATCCACAACACGCTACAACACCCTGTCAGCCAAGAATATGAAAAAAATGAACACACAAGAGAAAATATCTAATTGTGAGCACAATAATCAATGCAGACATGCAACATAGATAGAGAATGATCTAGAAACATCCAGAAACATCATGAATCACCAGAGAAGCTTTCACAACAACTGAACTAACTAAAATCACATCATCTTCATTTAGGAACACCAACTGAAGCAACAAAAAAATTGTAAGAATACAAATCTTCATAACATGATCAAATCTTCATGCGGATCTCTAAAACTCAACATGGATAAACTAGATATACTCAACAAGAAACCATTTAATCCACAACCTTTGATCATCAATGTACTAAAATCATTGACAGACTGGACTTCACTTCACCACTAACAACCTGTAACTCATTTCATTACAATTTTCTCAATATCCTTGACATATACAACTTCTAAGACATTAATGCCAATAGTGTTGACATCAATGACAACCACATATCAAAAACATAAGAAAAACATCTAACAATCTCCCCCTTTGGCATTGATGGCAACACATGATGTGAAAAACACCATCAACGCAACTATCTTCGTCACTTACTCCCCCTTAGGTTCTGACTCTTTTCTCCTCAATTCTTTTTCACAACTCTTCTCCCTACATGACTCTCCTTAGATAATTCACAGTTTTTCACATGACTCTTCTCCCCCTTTGACATCAATGACAAAGATCTATTTTCTCCACACAAACTCTGACCCACATATTTGAACATCTGACTACTCCCCCTGAGTAACAACCACCACAACATCAATCCGGATCAAAATATGACTATGAAATGCATGGATTGATGCAATTCAATGCATATTAGTTCTTATTAGGAGGGGTAATCACCCCTAGCTTCCCTTTGAGATACTCAAAAGTATCCTTAGTCAACGACTTTGTAAAGATATCTACAATTTGCTCCTTAGCAGGCACATACTCCAATCTAACTTCCTTTTCACTCACCTTCTCTCTTAACAAGTGAAACTTGATAGATGTATGCTTGGTCTTTGAATGCAACACTGAATTCTTAGAGATGCTAATTCCACTTGAATTATCATAGAATATAGAAATGGGTTCATCATACAAAAATCTGATATCTTTCAACATCTGCTTCATCCACAATACTTGAGTACAATTATTAGCAACAACAATGTATTATGCCTCTGCAGTAGATAAATAAATGACATTCTACTTCTTACTTAACCATGAAATTAGCTTCTTACCGAAGAAAAATGCATCGCCACTAGTACTTTTTATGTCATCCACATCTCCTGCCCAATCAACATCAGTAAAATCACTCAAGGTAAGATCATCATATTTAGGATACCATAACCCAAAATCAACTGTCCCCTTCAAGTATCTGAAAATCCTCTTCATAGTTGTTACATGAGATTCCTTAGGATCAGCTTGAAATCTTGCAACAATACATACAACATTCATGATATCTAGTCTAGTTTGAGTCAAGTAAATAAATCCACCAATAACCAATCTGTATCTAGTTTGATTTTCCTTCGGAGAATCATCATCTATTGTAAACTTACATCTGGTCACCATAGGTGTACCAACTAGCTTTGAGTCTTCCATACCAAACTTCTTTAGCAATTCTTTCACATACTTGAACTGAGAAATAAAGATCCCTTTATGTAACTGAGTAATTTGCAATCCCAAATATAATTTCATCTCACCAATCATAGACATCTCAAACTCATTCTACATCTCATAAACAAACTTCATGCACAAACTATCATCTCCTCCAAAAATGATATCATCAACAAAGACTTCAACAATTAGATCTTTATCATGATCAATCTTGAAATACATATTACTATTAGTAGTACCTTTATTGAATCCAAGCTTCAACAAATACTTGTCCAATCTGGCATACCATGCTCTTGGGGCTTGCTTAATTCCATACAATGCTTTCTTCAACTGAAAAACCATATCTCCTTGACCAGTCAATTGAAATCCATCATGTTGCTCAACATACACCTCTTCTTCCAATTCGCCATTTAGAAATGCTGACTTAACATCCATCTGATAAACCTTGTAATTTTTGTAAGTAGCATAAGCAAGAAATAATATCACAACTTCAATTCTAGCAACAGGGGAAAAAGTTTCTTCAAAGTCAATTCCTTCCATCTAGGAATATCCTTTACACACCAATCTCTCTTTGTTTCTAACAACTTCACCTTTCCCATTCAAATTGTTTCTAAGGACCCATTTAGTTTCAATTACATTTTTGTCGTTAGGTCTAGGAACAAGAATCCATGTATTATTTTTCTCAATTTGTTGTAGTTCTTCTTTCATTGCTTCCACCCAATGTTCATCTTTGAATGCTTCATTCACACTATTAGGATCAGTCTTTGAAATCAGACAATATTCTTTTGTAATCCTTCTCCTAGTCTGGACACCTTTGTTCTTATCACCTATAATCTAATCTTCTGAATGATTTAATCTTACATACCTCAGAGTCTTAGAATGTTCTTGAACTTCTAGCTCTTGTGATCTCTCCTCTACACTTTCACTAGTTCCTTTCTCTTGATTTTCTTGATTCACCGGAATGATCTGAACTTGATTTTGAGTCTAAACTTTGTTTCTTGTGACTAAAATTTTATTCTGATCATTTGAATCATATCCATAGGTTTTGGATGGTATGGCTATGTCTTCATCAACCTTGACATTTGCACTTTCAACTACTTTCCTCAATCTCTTATTGTAGCACCGGTAGGCCTTGCTCTTAGTAGAATAACCAAGAAAGATTCCTTTATCACTCCTAGCATCAAACTTTCCTATCTCTTCATCTCTTCTGATATAGCATTTACTCCCAAAGATTTTGAAATATCTAATAGTAGGCTTATGACTAGTCCATAGCTCAAAAGGTATCTTACCAGTATAACCTTTGACTTGTACCCGGTTGAGGATGTAAACAATGGTACTCACAACTTCTCTCCGATCAATATGAGGAACATTTCCTTCCAACATCATAGTTCTAGCAACATATTGAACTGTCCTATTCTTCCTTTCCACAACTCCATTTTGCTGAGGGGTCCGTGAGGCAGATAATTGTCTCTTTATTCCATGCACTTCACAAAAAGAATTAAACTCATGAGAAGTGAATTCACCACCTCTATTTGATCTCAAACACTTAATCTTCAAACCTATCTCTGTCTTAGCCATAGCCTTAAAAATCTTGAATTTCTCCAAAGCTTCAGATTTCTCCCTTAAGAAAGTAGCCCACATCAATCTAGAGTAATCATCAATAAGTAACATGAAGTACCTGTCCCCTTGTAAGCTTCTAACTCTTGAAGGACCACACAAATTAGTATGAACAAGCTCCAACACTTCTTTTGAACAATATTGTTTACTCTGAAATGAAATTCTAGTTTTCTTCCCTAATTGACATTCCTTGCATATAGTATTAGTAGGCTTCACCAACTTAGGAAGATCTCTCATTGCTTGAGTAGAACTTATCTTGATAATATTGTCAAATTTTACATGACACATTCTCCTATGCCACAACCAACTTTCATCAACTTGAGCAATCATACAACTCTTACTAGCAACATTCAGGTGAAAGATGTTACCTTTTATTTTTGTACCTGAACCAATCACATTTCCAAAACTTCCCAATATTCTGCACTTTCCATTCTTGAATTGAAGATTGTATCCCTTGTCAACCATCTGTCCAACACTTAAGAGATTATGCTTCAAACCTTCCACATATAGAACATCATCAGTATTAGTCTTACCATCAAGAGAAATGGATCCTTTGCCATGGATTACACCAAATTAGTCATCACTAAATCTTACAACACCACCATCATACTTTTCCAAGCTCACAAACTTGCTTTTATCTCCTGTTATGTGATGAGAGCATCCATTGTCAATCACCCATTCATCTTTCTCTTCAACTCTGGCCGCTAGAGATTTCTCCACATTTGAGCAACTAACAAATTCTGTAGGGGTTGGATCATTTTCCTTGATAGCAATAAATACCCATTCATCTTCACTTGCATTCCCTTTATCAGATTCATCATCTATCACACCTTCATCAGCAGCATAATAGAACTTTGAAATCTAGGCTTGTTAGGTCTTGGTTTGGGGACTCTTTCCCGACACCTTGATGCAAAATGACCTATCTTATTGCAAGAGAAACATTTATTAGGCAATTTCCCTTTATACTTACCTTCTCCTCTGGCTTCTCTCTTGATAATAAATGCTTCAAGCTCCTCTAGCTTCTTCTCGTCTTCTTCAATCTCTCTCATTTCCTCCTCATACTTGAATACCTTTCTAAACGAACTTTCTCCTGGATCATATATCTATTTATCTCTCATGGAGGTAGTAGATTTGAATGCAGATTCTATCTTAGGAAGAGCATCACCAAATTCACTGAACTCAAAAGCAATAATCTTATCAATGAACATGTCCCTGGTCACATTTGTTATAGTCTGGATCTCTTCAATAGCAGTAAATTTGACTTTGTATGCAACAAACAAGGATCTAAGCACTTTAGCAACAATATCTGATTTTTCCAATTATCCACTAGCACATTTGATACCACATGCAAGTTCATTCACTCTTTGCATGAAAGTAGTAACGTTCTCATCATCACCCATTCTCAACATTTCATATTTCCCTTTTAGGCTTTGTAACTTAGCAATCTTTGCATTATCATCACCTTCATACAAAGTTTCCAACTTTTTCCATATCTCATAAGCATTCTTCAGAACCATAACATTTGTCATCTCAGAATCAGTCAAAGCACTCAACAATGCTTCCTTAGCCCTGATATTGTACTCAACGTCTCTAATCTCAGCAGTAGTAGTAGGACCATTTTGAGGAATAACATACCTATTGCATGAAATGCTCTAGTAGGGTTCACCAATGCATCTCAGATGGCACTCCATTCGAGTCTTCCATAGAAAATGATTTTTTCCATCAAATCTTGGACTATCCTTCTTGTATGTTTCCATTTCAGATCACCTCAAGTTGTTAAACTTCTTCCGAGGAACCTGCTCTGATACCAATTGTTGGCAACATCAAGGTAGACAACTGAGAGGGGGGGTGAACCAATTGTCACAAAATTTCAAACTTATTCTACTTATTAACCTTATTCTTAGATATGATCAATAACAATGAAAGCATAAATCAACAACACATCATAAATACACATAAAACAAAGATTTTTTACGTGGAAAGCCTGTTAGGGGGAAAACCACAGTGGAGGTCAGTCTACAAGATTATACCCTATTAAAAGTATAAAGAAATATGAATGGGGAATGCACATACATTCAGGTGCACTGCCTAGAGCTCACTGCTCAATTACAAAAGGAAGACACACTGTCTTACAAAAGATTTGGATTACATCCACAAGATTTGAACTAAGAGAATTGTATCTGCTAATGCTTGATTATAGTTTTGGTTAAGCACATAAACACTTCTTCACACTTTGCTCACTCTTCTTCACACTCTGCTTCTGCCTTCAAAAGATTTGAACATTATTCATACACATGACTCACACACTTTGCATACTCATTCATTCAAATGATAAAACAATCACTCTTATATATCCGTAATAAGAAATTACATCACTACATGACCATAATGAAATAATAAAATGAATACAAACTGTCAGCCCAAAACATTAAAGGTTATTAATGCAAATCAACCAAGGTCGACCACAACATAGTGAAGACCCAAAATAAAATTCTCAAACATGAACCACCTTCAAAAATTAATCCTTGAAGATCCACAACATGCTACAACACCCTGTTGGCCAAGAACATGAAAATATGAACACACAAGAGAAAATATTGAATCGTGAGCACAACGATCAATGCAAACTTGCAAATGAAATAGAGCAAGATCTAGAAACATCCACAAACATCATGAATCACCAAAGAAGCATTCACAACAACTGAACTAACTAAAATCACATCATCTTCATTCAAGAACACCAATTGAAGCAACAAAAAAAATGTCAAAATAAAAATCTTCATAACATGATCAAATCTTCATGCGGATCTTTGAAACTCAACATGGATAAACTATATATACTCGAAAAGAAACCCTTTAATCCAAAACCTCTGATCATCAAAGTACTAAACTCACCAATAGACTGAACTTCACTTCACCATTGACAACCTGCAAGTCATTTCATTACATTTTTCTCAATATCCTAAACATATACAACTTCTAAGATGTTAATTCCAATAGTGTTGACATCAATGACAACCACATATCAGCAACACACCCGCAACATCCAATAGTGAATTCACTTTCGGTGAGTTTAATTCTTTTTGTTAAGAGCATGGGATAAAGAGACAATTATCTACCCCATGGACCCCTAAGAAAAATGGAGTTATGGAAAGGAAGAACAAGACAATTCAAGAAGTTGCTAGGACCATGATGCTAGAAGGAATGTTCTGAATATCTACTAGAGAGAAGTTGTGAGTATTGTTGTTCACACTCTCAACCAGGTACATATCAAAGGTGATACCAGTAAGACTCCTTATGAGCTATGGTTTGGTCATAACCCTATTGTTAGATACTTCAAAATCTTTGGGAGTAAATTCTATATCAAAAGAGATGAAGATATAGGAAAGTTTGATGCTAGAAGTGATGAAGGAAATTTTTTTGGTTATTCTACTAAAAGTAAAGCCTACCAGTGCTACAATACGAGATTGAGGAAAGTAATTGAAAGTGCTAATGTCAAGGTTGATGAAGACATAGTTAGACCATCCAGAACCTATGGATATGATTTAGATGATCATAATGATAGTTCAGATAAAGGAAAGAAAGTTCAGACTCTAAATCAAGTTTAGATCATTCTGGTGAATATAGAAAATCAAGAGGAAGAAACTAGTGAAAGTGTAAAAGTGAGATCACAAGAGCCCGAAGTTCAAGAATACCCTAAGACTCCAAGGTATGTAAGACTAAATCATTCAGAAGATCAGATTATTGGTGATAATAACAAAGGTGTTCAAACTAGGAGAAGGATTGCAGAAGAAAACTATTTGATCTCAAAGACTGAGCCTAATAGTGTCAATGAAGCATGCAAAGATGAAAATTGGGTGGAAGCAATGAAAGAACTACTGAAAATTGAGAAGAATGATACATGGATTCTTGTTCCTAGACCTAAGGACAAAAATGTAATTGGAACTAAATGGGTCTTTTAGGACAAACTAAATGAGCAAGGTGAAGTTGTTAGAAACAAAGCCAGACTTATGTGTAAAGGATATTCTCAGATGGAAGGAATTGACTTTGAAGAAACTTTTTTCTCATGTTGCTAGGATTGAATCTGTGAGACTATTTCTTGCTTATGCTGATTACGAAAACTTCAAGGTTTATAAGATGGATGTCAAGTTAGCATTTTTAAATGGTGAACTGGAAGAAGAAGTGTATATTGAGCAACCTAATGGATTTCAATTGACTGATCAGGGGGATATGGTTTTCCAGTTGAAGAATGCCATTGTATGGACTTAAGCAAGCCCCAAGAGCATGGTATGCTAGATTGGACAAGTATTTGTTGAAGCTTGTATTTAATAAAGGTACTATTGATAGTAATTTGTATTTCAAGATTGATCATGATAAAGATTTGATTGTTGAAGTATTTGTTGATGATATCATTTTTGGAGGAGATGATAGTTTTTGCATGAAGTTTGCTAATGAGATGTAGAGTGAGTCTGAGATGTCTATGATTGGAGAAATAAAATTATTTTTGGGATTGCAAATTACTCAGCTAGATAGAAGGATCTTTATATCTTAGTCCAAGTATGTGAAAGAATTGCTAAAGAAGCTTGGTATGGAAGATTCAAAGAAAGTTGGTACACCTATGGTGACCGGATGTAAGTTAACACAAGATGATGATTATCCTAAAACAAATTAGACTAGATACAAATCCATGATTGGTGAATTGCTCTATTTGACTCAAACTAGACATGATATCATGAATGTCATATGCATTGTTGCAAGATTTCAAGTTGATCCTAAGGAATCTCATGTGACAGCTGTGAAGAGGATTTTTAGGTACTTGAAGAGGATAGTTGATTTTGGCCTATGGTATCCTAAAGAAGATGACGTTACTTTGAGTGACTTTACTGATGCTAATTGGGTAGGAGATTTGAATGAGAGAAAGAGTACCAGTGGTGGTGCATTTTTCTTAGGAAAGAAGTTGATTTCATGGTTAAGTAAGAAGCAAAATGCCATTTCTTTATCTATTGCAGAAGCAGAATACATTGCTGATGCTAACAATTGTACTCAAGTATTGTGGATGAAGTAGATGTTGAAAGATATTAGAGTTGTGTATGATGATCCTATTGCTATATTCTGTGATAATTCAAGTGTAATTAACATTTTTAAGAATTCGGTGCTGCATTCAAAAACCAAGCATATATCTATCAAGTTTCACTTTTTGAGAGAGAAGGTGAGTGAAAAGGAAGTCAGATTGGAGTATGTGCCCACTAAGGAACAAATTGTAGATATCTTTACCAAGCCATTTCCTAAGGATACTTTTGAGTATCTTAGAGGGAAGCTAGGGGTGATTACCCCTCCTAATCGGAATTAAGATGCATTGACTTGCATCAATCTGTGCATTTCATAGTCATATCTTGTGATCTTGATTGATGTTGTGGTGGTTGCTACTCAAGGGGAGTAGTCAGATGTTCAAAAATGTGGTTTAGAGCTTGTGTGGTGAAAGATAATGTGTATCTTTTTCATTGATGTCAAAGGGGGAGAAGAGTCACGTGAAAAACTGTGAAAGAATTAAGGAGAAAAGAGTCAAAATCTAAGGGGGACAAAGTGCTAAGAGAAAGTATCATTGATGGAATTTTTCACATCATGTGTTGCCATCAATGCCGAAGGGGGAGATTGCTGGATATTACTAATTTATGGTTTTCATTTATGTCAACACTATTGGCATTAATGTCTTTAAGACTGTATATGTCGAGGATATTGAGAAAATTGTAATAAAATAAGTTACAGGTTGTCAATGATGTAGTGAAGTTCAGTATGGTGGCTAGCTCAGTATATTGATGATAAGAGGTTATGGATTAAAGGGTTTGTTGACAAGTATATCTATTTTATCCACATGAAGTTTCAGAGGTCCGTATGAAGAATTGATTGAGTTATGAGTATTTGTGTTCTAACAGTTGTTTTGTTGCTTTAATTGGTGTTCTTGAAAGAAGATGTGATTCTAGTAATTTGAATTGTTGTGGATGCTTCTGTGGTGATTCATGATGCTTGTGGATGTTTCTAGATCATGCTCTATCTGTGTTGTCAGTCTGCATTGATCGTTGTGCTCGCGATTGGTGATTTTCTTTTGTGAGTTCATTTTCTTCATGATCATGGCTGATAGGGTGATTGTAGTCTGCTGCAGATCTTTGAGGCATAATTGTTTAAAGTGTTTCATGTTCGAGACATGTTTTTGGTCCTTACTATGTTTTGGATGACATTGTTTGGTGCACATTGATAATTGTTTATTGATTTGGGCCGACAGTTTGTACACATTTTATATTTTGTTGGGCTAACATGTAGTTGATGTTATCCTTAGTTGCAGATATATATGATGGCATGGTGTGCGATGTATGTTGTGTGCTAAGTGCGAATAATGTTCTACTCTTTCAAAGGAAGAAGTAAAGTGTGAAGAAGAGTGAGCAAATGAAAGTGTTTATGTGCTTAATCAGAACTGTAATTAGGCATTAAAAGATGCTATTTTCTCAGTTCAAAATCTTCCAGATGTAATCCAAATGTGACTGTAAGATAGTGAGTCTTCTTTTGGGCATAAATCCTTTTGTATTTGAGCAGTGAGCTCTAGGTAGTGTGCCTCAATGCATGTGCATTCCTCATTTTTAATACTTTTAATAGAGTATAATCTTGTGGACTATCCTCAACTATGATTTTTCCCCTAATAGGGTTTCCATGTAAAATTTCTTGGTGTTATGTATGTTTTTGATGTGGTGATGGTTTATGCTTTCATGTTTATTTATCAGATCTTAGAATAAGTTTAATTTGTATTTTTTTGTGATAACTGATAAACCCCCTCTCTCAGTTGTCTGCCCTTGTGTTGCCAACATTATCAACTCCTCTTTTCAAATGTTCCAACACTACAGTCACAATTTTCAAATTGCTAACGAAGATCATCCTATCATGTTGATGACACTTTTCTTCATATTCCTTCAGCTTTTCAAGCAATTCCTCTTTATTGATTTCCTCTCCTTGTTGTGTTTATGATGTGCTAGGTTTCTCTACTGAGATGGGCACATTTCCCATATTATAAGGCATAATTTCCCATGAAGAAGTTGTGGGAGGGATGGAAGCAGATGGTGTTGGATCTTGTGATGTAGAAGATGAAGCAGTACCTATTTGCATTGGCTCACTAGGTTGCAAATTTTTCATCTTATCTTTCAATAATTCCATTTTAGTCTGCAATTGCATTATTTGTTGTTGGCCCTTGCCATATTGAATCAATAAATCATTATACATCTTTCTAAATTTTTCTTTCTCAGTTGTTACTAATTCAACCATTACTTTTGTGAATTGTGAAACATTCACTAACATGGTAGCAACCTCAATAGTTGAGGTATCAAACACCCTCTTAATGATCAACCCCCCTCTGCATTCTACAGATGGTTCTACAACTTTTGGCTTTTAGTATTTGGGGCCAAAGCCCAGATTTCAAAAGTATCCCACTGCTCACTAAATGTAGATCCTTGTAGTGCAATGGTTGCTTCTTCCTTAGAATTGTATATAGGCCTATCATACCTCTTCACCATGTTAAAAGAAATTACAGAATCTAGGTCCCACTCTCGTAATAGGAGGATACCACTTTTTCTCACTAGCTCTTTGCCTTCTTGTGTAGTTATCTCTTGAACACTCTCTTTCATCTGTTGTATTACCTGAGCTTGTATGACTGCATCAGGAAATTTTGGGTGGAGGCTCATTTTCTTTGAAATTTTGTTAAAATACTCATCCTGTTTAGCTCTCGAAGAAAACTCCATGAAAACTGGGGACTTGACAAACGAGTTATCATCCATGAACTCTGCACATGGCTCTTCTCTAAGATCATCTTTATTATTCATGCATGTGAGGTCTGCTTTGCTCAATGTAAGGCCCAATTGCTGAGGTAACACCATCTCCCTAGGTGGAGAAGGCATTATTGCATCTCTTCTTCAGTCACCAAAATTTCATCTTCTTAATCTTCCTAATAATCTACCAGGCCGCTTGACTCAACCTTTTGCTTCTTCTAGGGTGCCTGCCTGGGTGGTGATAACTACCTAGGTTGCGAATCAATTTCAATGATTGTAGGACTAGTTGACCTAGGAGGAGATGTTGGTGGCACTTGTTGCACTGGTAAAGAGGCTTTTTATTCCTTTTGTTGAGAAGAGGTTGAAACTGATTGTTTCTTCTCCTTCATCCTGTCCTTCCTCCTTTTGAAGAAAATTACTTTCTTTTGGGGCTGGGGGGGTTGGTCTTTCTTCCATCACAGGGGTATCCCCCTCACCTTGTTCTTCCACTACAACAACATTCCCCTTCTCTTGAATTGATCATTCTCCCTTCAAATGCCCAACCACTGTCACAAAAATTTGAAAAACATATTCAATTCTTGCATTTCATTTGGAATATTTTTAAGAGCCAATAATTGAGTGTCTTTACATTGTAGATCCCTCTCTAATTTATTAAATGCAATCTATTTCATTTTTCTGTCATTTTGAATCTAAATTTCAAAAATATTTCTTATTACATCTTCTAGGAAGTAGAAGTTGTGAATGAATTTTGAATTTCTAATCCTTACTTTTAGTCATGCCATAAATCCCTTGGGATCATGGTTTCTTGCAACTACCCTTTTCATTTCCGAAGGTTTGAGTACATCATTGATTTTATCCCATCCTCCTTTCTTCATAACAAAATAAAAAAAGAAAGTATATGTGGGGAAAATGGTTCCCTTTCCCTGATCCTTCAAATGATTATTCTCCACATTTCGTAGTTGCCACATTACCTCTAGGAAACCAACTCTTTCTGGCACATCCCTTAGCAAGATATGAGGTGAGACAGTTGTGCCATACACCCTCAAGATTGTGTAACTTTGGTAAGGAATCACATCCCCCCAATTGTAATATATATTCAAATTTGGGCTCCTATCCTTGGGCCTCAAAAAGTCATGTAGAGCAGTAGGAATTCTTGGCATATTCATAATCAATACTCTCCTTAGCTTGGAGGCAAAAACATTTTCAAACACCACATAATCAAATTTCCTGTCATTCTTGTCAAGAATTATGGTCCAACATTGGACACGTAAATCTATATCACCCTCCCTTTTCTCCAATGTTATATCTTTACCAAAATATGTAGCTCCCTTGAATAAAATCATATGCATGAACAAAGAGTACCAATAAAACCTAACTCCATAGTGACCATTTTTCAGTTTAACCAAGCCCTCATGAATCTTTTCAGCCAAGTACCCTCTATAATCATAGAGTGTGGAACATGTAGGGTATTGGATGTGGGAAACTATATTCATTTCTACCATTGGTATGCCAGTGGTGGGTTCATAACCTATGATTTGGCATAAGGAGTAGAATGTCTTCTGAAAATAAGAAACAAAATAGTTGATGGGATATGGCTCCTTATTAGATTGGCCCAGAACAATCATTTGACTGTTAACAGATGCCAAATAGTGTTGCAACACTGAAATATTGAAGGTATGCCCGACGCTCTCATACTAAGCCTTGAGTACCTTCTCATCTATCTTTACCATATCCTCAGTCCACTCAGTCAATTTGAAGACCTCAACAATTTCATCTCTTGTGACCTTCACCATCTCAATTCCATCAAATGTTTGTATAGTCCTTGTGACTGGGTCATAATTTGTAGCCACTACCTTTAATAGGTCTACATCCATGTAGACATTTAGTACTATCAATTTCCCCATATCCAGATTCCAAGGGTTGCCCATAGGAATGCCACAGTTTCTATTGTCAAACCAACAACTAAATTGTGCCCACCCAATATATGGTAGTGTGGCATCATTAATAGTGCACTGTTTGTCAATAAGCCCTTCCACAATTTGTGTCTTGGAATAACAATTGATCCTTAGGTTAATCAGAGGTAGAGGGTTTTAATTGGTCAATCAGATCCTAGACCAGAGGTTTAGACCCAAAAGCTTGTTCTTTAGATGTAGACACTCTAACTTTTGGTGCCATGATTTTAGGGTTTACGCAACTAGGGTTTCTCTTCAACAAAATATGAATTTATGACTAGGGATTGGGTTTGATGCTCAAAAAACAAGACTTAACAGAGATAACGTTCAAATTGAATGTCAAACCTTAAAAGAAATGCAACAAACCAGGGAACCCTACTGATAAAGTGAAAGAGCAAGAGAAATTTAACAAGTTTTAAGCAATTTAGAAGCAAGGTAGCGACTTCACTTATTGGTTTTACGAATGCATGAAAACCCTAATTCTGGTCATCGAATGAGCTTAAAAATTGTAGCAAAAACTCCTTGGATGTGTTGGATGCTTTTAACAATCTGCAATTATGCTTTAAAGTAGGCTTTTTTGGCTTTATGGTAGATTAATTTGGTACACTAGCAGAATTTGGAAAATAAATGACTACGTGACTGAAAATTTTAGTCACGACAACTAAAAATGAGTAAATTCTAGTATTATTTTGTAACACAACTATAAATGACTAATTTGATCATCATAAGTGACTAATTTGATCATTGGGTAAAAAACACAACTAAATAATTAGTCACACAAATAAAAATGACTAAATAATTAGTCACACAAAAAAATTAGACAATATGATATTAAAGTGGGTAATTAGAAAAAATATTTCATTAGCACTAGTGGGAAATATTTCAAAGTTTGTAGAGGGAAATTTTTTGGATGAAAAATAATTCAAACAATAGAAACCCCTAGATCATCCTAAACTGATCAAGAATTGAAAAAGAAGAGTCATGGCTCCTCGCTTTGTAATTCCTGATACTCTCAAAGACTTAGAAGATGTGTCAGACAAAGAAGACCACCTCTACGCCCAAGACATTGTTGATTGGACGCACTGTCACCTTCAAAAATAGACAAGCTCATCAAGGGTTAGATTCCTATACTTTTTCACTGTCTCCAATAATTTGTGAAAATTTTCAAGTTTTGGCAAAACCCATTTTTTTGAAAATGAGCAAATACAAGTACAACAAACACAATATTAGTGGGTTATTTCAAGTAAGAAGCAAAGTTTTGGCTTTTACTGATAGTCTTTTTGGTTTCCCCCTTTTTAAATCTGAGGAGGGAACATATCTGATTTTATACTTTTCTCATAAACACGTCTCTCAAGTGATTCAATCTTGCCTCACTCCCATGAGAAATGATATTGAATTTTAGTTCCCTTTAGATCAAATTGGTTTGTCAGACCCAACAAAGAGTCTAGATTCTAGACAATACATTGCTTATATCTTCTCTACAAAGTGTGATCCTTCTAGTTGTCTTTTTTAGTGACATCCTTTGCTACCCATAAACTCTTCCCAACTGAATTACCCTAGAGATAAAGTAACAAACCATAAATGAATTAAAATAATAAATGATTGAAAATAAAAACCCACTATAAGACAAATGTGAAAGGATTGAAAATTTAACATCCTATTAGCCAAAAGAATTCTAGGGTTGTTGAAATCCCATGTTTACTTGCTTACTTAGTTGTTTCAATAGTCATTTAGATTCACATTGAAATCATGAAGCTTGGTTTGGTTGTCCTGATTTAGGGTTTCCTTAACTAATTCACATTTGCTAATAGCACATGAAACACATCTAGTATCATTACATCATGGAAAATATCAAGGAAGTGAGCTCTATCTTCTATTTCATTTTAACCTACATGGCTTACAAAGTCCTTTTTTCAGCTGTAGTAGACTATGTAAATGATATCTATAGGTTCCACTGTGAAAAAAAGTTGTGTTTTTTCCCTTTTTCAATGTATTGAATGGATGGAGCAAGTTTTCTATATAAGTTGAGCCTTCTACAATTCTTTTGTTCTCTCTGGTATTTATATGATATATGTTGCAACACATAGCATGGACTAGTTCATTCTTAAATGATGATAGGTATTTGGGTGTCCATTTACTTGGCCCTTTGCCATGGAACAAAGAAAGCATCATTTTTAAATCGTATTGATCTCACCATCGAATGAAATCTCATCTCAGGTCCTTAGTTGTGATCCTTCAGACTACATGTCTCATCAACTTGACATAAATGAAAATATGAGAGCAATTCTGGTGGATTGGATCATTAAGGTCTCACTTTTCCATATGTTTGAGTTATATTGGATCTTTCTTCTTTCTCAAAGGTGGTGTTCTCTTTAAGTTTTAATAATCAGTCTCATCTATTCCTCTTTGTTGTTTAGGTTCATTTGGAATTCAAGCTCATGCAAGAGATGTTGTCCTTGGTAATCAACATTCTTGATAGATATCTCTCAAGATAAATAGGAGTAAGAAAGTCATTGCATCTTGTTGCATTCACTGCCATATTTGTGGCATGTAAATATGAGGAGATATCTATTCCTCTTGTTGAAGGTTTTATTTACATTACAGAGGATGATTACACAAGAGTTGAACTTCTGCAAATGGTATATACTAACTCGATCCATTTTAATATCAAGTTCCGAAATTGAATCAAATGCCCATAGTTCATGTGTTTGTTTAATATGGGTTATTATACTAGTGATGAATCATGTTGCATTAAAACTGACTGCAAGAGAAATCCATCCTAAATAATCTAAAATTTTCTCTTACCCTTCCAACTCCTTATGTGTTTATGAATATATTTCTTAAGGTAGCTGGATCAAATAAAGATGTAAGTCTTTTCTAGCTCAATGGAGTAAGATTGATATTTTGGTTTTTACTATCTTTGAATTATAATGGAGTAAGATTGAAATTTTATTTTTAACTATCTGAAATAAACTAATTGTAGGAGAAATTCTTTTTTTTTATTTTTTTAGTATCATTACATCAAACATACTCTCTTGTTAAGGGGTTCCAATTTATCCAACCCTCGGCAAAAGGATTCTTTATCAAAAGCCTCAGATCCAATTTTAGCATCCTTCTTCTAAATATAACAACACTTTCCTCCCATTCTACTTCTCACAGTCCATCTCTTTAGGATTAGATAAGCTCCTGTCTAAATGTGCTTAAAATTTACACTTATATTCTTTAGACCATTGTTTTCATTGAAGAAGCACAACCCAAGCAACTTGGTAAGCATATTTTATTTAATGTTAAAGAAATTTTGTGTGCTTTATATGAAGTGAGTGAAATTTTAAGCTTGATTATTACTATCACTAGACACTATTGTTAGGGCTTCTTTATCTTGGTCTATTGTTTATACTTGGCTAAGCATAGATTTCTGGAGATTTACACAAAAACCTGGTAAATACTTATGCTACATAGAAGATTCCATAGACTTCTATTATTCCATAGTGATTGGTTATTATAATCCATAAGTTTTAGACTCATTCAACAAATATGTAATGAAGAGTAGCAAACTTGCAAGAAGAGGAGGATAAATCTATAGTTTACCATAGCCCCTACCTAAGATTGAAAAAAAATAGTTAACAAAGTCATATAACTACTGAAGTTAATTTGACATTGAAACAATATTTAAATGAAACTTATCTAATTTATGAAATAAAGGATGCGCATCATTTTTTATGCCAATATTTCACTCTTCAACAAACTACAAAGAGCTCAAACACACTTTCCTCCAAAGGACAACCTTTGATCTTTGGGTTTAAAGGTTATTTTCAGCTTTTAAACTTTGAATTGAATTTAAGAAGATTCCCCTTCCTTTATTAATTTTAAGCAAAAAGAGAGTATCCTTTGTGATTTTAATAAAGAAATGTTCTCTAATATGCTAGATATATTAGAACAAGGATTTCCACATATTAAGAACACACAAAAGGATTGTGAGAAGGGAAAATAAATAAAGTATGATTCAACAAGGAAATGTTACTTTGATGATGGAAATACTCTAGTTGGGAGACAATGAATCATATCCTTTCTCCTACACTTTAGAACTTCTTTGTTCTCAAATTCAAACATGCAGATGATTTCTAGTCCAATTCTATAACTTTCTAATCTTCCATTTTTAAATTATCTTTCCCATTGATGAATAGTAATGTTGCAGTTGGGTGCCTAGCAAAGGGATAGATTTTTGCACTGGTATAGATAGTAATGGTATTATTCACTGTGACACATGAAGGTCAAAATTTTTATTGGACTGGGGTTTAATGATCAACATTCACATATTTTCTTTCTATAAAAAATCAACTCCGTATGACTGTCCCTCTACTGCCTATTTGATTTGCATTTTGAGCTTGTTTCCCTCCATTGTAGTGACCATATTGAAGTGTACTCCTCAACAATTTTCTCATTTATGATAGACCCTACCTCCATAATACAGTGAAAAAAATGGAATGACTACCATTACTCATACACTGTCACCTTTACAATGATATCCTAATGACATGGTTATTAAGTCCAAAACATGAGCTTGTTGCTCTTGCATTTACACCCTGCACAGTCACTGCTTTGCAACCATCCTATCACTGCTTCTATTAGTGATAGTCCTTAGACTGTTTCCTCCAATGTAAAAAATTTGATGGATGATAAAGCCACTATATCTCTTTGCAAACATGTAATTTGATAAGAACCTCTGACTATACAATGGAAATGAATATGATAAGGGCTTTACTATAATCTATCACACAATTTTGAATTATGGCTTGGATTTTATGCTTGTCCTCACATCATTGTTTAGTTTGAAAAGGTTGTTGATGGGATAAATACATGAGGTAAATATTGTAATAATGGTGTTTTTCATTCTCTAATAGACGTAAGGAAAAAATCCTCTTAGAGACATGCATATAGGCTTTCATGACTATTCTTTTGGTTAGACTATCACTCATCATTTCTTCCCATATGGTCAAAGTCACTACCACCTTTTATGTTATGCCATATATCATGTAAGACCCCTATGTATTGTGTCCCATGTTATCCATGCATGAAAATGCCCTATGAGAAAGCTTGTCATACTGCCATTTTGTCCATGTTATTTTCTTGAGGTTTTTTTAGGGGAATATGATTGTTACTATGCTTTATTTGAAGCCTTGTCTTTTGGACTATGTTTTTCTCTTGGCACTAGCTTCTTACTAATTTTCCTTTTTTACAAATACTTCTTCTTCATGGACTGTCACCCTCCTATAGACTACCTTTTTTATCATTCATTTCTTTTAACTAGTGTCTTTATCATTAAAATACTACCCAAACACTATCTTAAATGTTATAGGTTATTTTTTTCATGGAGTCTCATGATACTTGTTTTCCATCCATGAATGGGTTGTCTCTTTATCATAGTCTACTTCTACATGACTGTACCCTGTCACTGACTATCTCTTGTTCCATGTTCACTGTGATCTTCTATCGTCTATTTTCAATGGTCTCTACTCCATAGACAAGGTATTGTCCACTTATCATTTAGAAATATTTTCACTATGATGTTTCTAGACTTTCACAAGGAATTTCATTTGTCAACATTATCATTAAAAGGACATTGTCACTCTAAATTCTCCTTTGATACTAAACTATGCATGCTCCTCTTTATACTATTGCCACTAAATTAATCACTTCTCTTGTCCTTTATCATGACCCACTCTTTCTCTTGTTTCATTTCATCATTTATTGTCAAAAGAAAAATGTATTGTCATAAAACCTCATGTAGTTGCTAACCTCTTAAGCATATCATCACCTTGGTATTGTCATTTTACCATCATGAGGTACACCATATAGCTCTAATTCTATCATCTTTTGAGATTCTCTATCGTTTACTTCATAGAACTTGAGGACTATCATATCTCACAACCTTTCCTTTATACCTTCCTTACTGCCATACATATTAGTGACTGTCTCTACCCATTTTATTCTTCTATAGGTCCATCCAATTCATTAAACAATCTTTAGACTATCACCTTTCAAAACATGTGAATGTCATTCACTATTCTTCTTATGGATTATCCTTTATTCACGCTATTCCCTTTGGGTTCATTTTCTAACATACCCCAATAGATCTATTCACTATGTTGCATCTATTACAATATATCATGATAGTATTGTCACTACATAGACACTATCAAGTTTACATGATTAAAGGAGTTGACGTGTAGGGTTATAACAATTTTTTTTTCTCTATTCTTTTGACAATGAAACACCAATAAAAGGCAGTGACCATATCTTATTATAGAAAACCCTTTTTTTTTTCCTTATGAAAATCTCAACACTATCATTTCATGAAAAATTCTCACATTGTCTTGCATATAGTCCTCTAGGTTTTTCTAAAAACCTCTATCATTGTCATGGTCACTTTTAAAATAATCCTTCTTTGATTTTCATGAATACTTCCTTTGTTCATCTCTATCTTTTCTTTGATCTATATTTAAATCTTCATTGTTGTTAAATAGCCTCTTCATGCATTTCATGGATGGGTGTAAGGCTTTGTCATTTTCCTTACAGTATTGACCTCTTGACAAGGCTCTTCACAATCTTGACAAGGGTCTTACTATGGTTTACAATGAGGGTTTCCATGTTGACAGTAGTAGGATATTTTGACAAAGTTTAGGTAGACTTTCATTTTGACATAACACATAGAAATATCTTGTGAAATCCTAATGATGACACAAGATACTTATACCTAAAAGGACCCTTCAACTAAATCATTAAATCCATTCCTTTCCTTCTCAATAGATTCCCGTACTTCACATAGTCATTTAACAGTTTGGGGCAACATGCTTGTAGTTGAGGAGGATGGATCATAGTGATCTGTGAATATTTTTTGCATGTACTCCACACCTACAGGCTCCTAAATCAATGGAGCTATTGTTTGAATCCGATAAATGCTTATATCTTGCTTCAAAACCTGAGCCATTTGAATAAATATTGTTAGTTGAATGATAGATCAAGAATAAATACATGAAAATGTGGAAGCATAGACAAGGCAAGAGAACTGTTTCAAAGAATGCCTCAAAGAAATGTGATCCTACTCTCCCGCAAGAACTTCAAGTCATGCTTGTGGGAGAGCAGGTATCATGGTTGGGCGTTGAAGTTTCCATCAATCGGTTCATTGTCTCCACACATACTGGTTATCCATCCATATATACATATAATAACTTCCATCTTGAACCCTCACTAGATGTTGATGGACGGTAGGTTGATTAGACAACAGGTTGAAATAGATGTCGATGGACAACAGGTTGAGAAAGCAATAGATACCTTCGATAGTTCTAACTGAAGGTCACTACTCTTTGAGGAGGGAATAAAGTGATTTTGGATCAAGGAAGTCCCATTGACCATGGAATGAAACACAACTATTGTGGGATCAAGGAACACTGAATGATACAGATTATTGACCGCCCTCATTTTTCTACCAAAAGGACATTCACCCACTCTCCTGTAAGCACTTCAAGTCATGCCTGTGGTGATGCAGGAAAGCCCCACATCACTACAAACATGACTAGAAGTGCTTGCGGGAGAGTGGGATCACATTTCTTTGAGGCATTTTTTGAAACAGTTCACTTGCCTTGTCTATGCTTCCACATTTTCATGTATGTTTAGTAGGGCACTCCATAATCCAGTTTGTAGAGTAGGCATTACTCTATGATTTTATGTTGTTCTCTAAATTTGTTTGTATGTGCAATTAGTAATTTTTTAGGCTTGGCACGCTAATGATCTTTAAGACCTCTTTTAGGGCTATATATGTCTATGATCTCATTCCAGATGATTTGAACATAGAAAATTATAAAAGGAAAAACACAGTTCCCCCTATTATTTTTGTAAAAGATGTAGGATGAATTAAATGAATGTAAAAATAATATAGAGAAGGTTCACTCTAACTCTAAATTGTGTAAACACTGGAATCATCCTTCATAATCCTTTGAGGTCAAGAACAAAGTCTAGGTAAGGGTTGAGCCAAACAATTCCCTCTCTATAGACAGGTATGCAAATATCTTGCCTAGAGATTATTGATCATTTATAATACTGATGTAGCTTTTGGTTATAGTATTTGTCTTGTTCATTAAGATGTGATTAATGCTCCATTTATCCCACAAAAAGTATCTATTGTGCTTTACTAATGTTCTACCTACATATGTGGATTTTGGGAAATTAAACTAGTGTGCACCATACCTGCCATCATGGATGATAGGTTGAAGAAGATTTGGAGAAAAGAGATGAGAGACTATTTCATTGAGTACAAGGAAATTCAAATTTATGATCTTCATACTTTTAAACACCATTATGGCCACTTTCTTTTATGTGAAATACTTGTGTTGTTACATTGTAGTGTTTCCCAAGACCTGCAATCTCTATCCTTTTTATACAATGTGTTTTATTTTTGTCTTGCTTAGGTTCTTTTTATCCATAATTTGAGAGTGGTTTGTTCCCAGCAAATTAATTTGCAAAATTTGGATCAGACTCTGTAGCTTGTTATCTATAATGTTTCAGGTTTCTCTACTAGATCCATCATCAAGGACTATCTTCGACAATGTTACTAAACTATTTTCAAGGTTTGATAGTTTATTGTTTATTTTCCCTTGCGCCATCTTTTGACCCTATTGGCTTGTGAATTTGACTAGTATCTCTTGTGCTTGCTCAATCATTTTACCCTGCTAGATTTTTGATTTTCCTTCTAATTCTTGTGGTTTCTTTCGTACATAATTTAGCTTTTTGATATGTACTTGGTTATATGGTGTTCTTTCCATATTTTGAAATTATACTTTAGCTTTATTGCATTTACTTTGTTCTTTGACCCATTTGGTTTTTATTGGGCAATACAACCAATTATTTGTTGTAATTTTGCATTTTCTTACATTCATAAGCTCTGAGTTTTAGAATATTTAAACCTAACTATAGAATTTGCATATAAGGTGTAGAATAAAATAGTGAACAAATAGACACATAACATCTTGTTAATGTAATCCATTGTGTTATTCTTTCATTAACTAATGTGAACCTAAATTCCCAACCTGCACAAACACAACAAACAATGAATAGATTAGATCAAATGAAAGATTAGAACCATGATTCCTCAAGAAATCCATTTGAATACAAAATAAAATGAATGAAATGAAGAACACAACAAACTTAAAACAAAGATATCAAATCCTATTCTAAAACAAAGAAAACTCTTAATCTCTTGAGGGAGGGGTGCCAATTTGATGTGAAAATTGGCCCTTTCCCAACTCCAATGATGTGATGAAGATTGTGATCCACTTTGTTGAAGTTTGATGAGTGCTCCAAGATGAAATCTGCATAACCTAGCTATAAAACTCAATGAAATGGATGAAGATTGCTATAAAGTTGAGTATAGTAAGTTTACTCAAGTTGTGGATGATTAAATGAGGAATGAAGCCTCTTACTTATAGAATATCAAGTTAAAGAGATGTCCAAAATGGAGCAATGTGGGACTAAAGATCCACCAATGACAAGATACCACTTGTCAAGAAGTGAGAAGATGAAAGATGTGCAAGTTTTGAAGAATGTGTCAATAAATGCATATATTTGAAATTGTTGAAATGACATGTAAGGGGGAAAGAACATGCATTGAATGCCACTTGGATCAAGGAAAACTGACTTTTTAGGTGGAGTAAATGCCTTGTTGGAAGGAAAAAGTCCACTTGGATTTTGAATTCAAATTTGAGGAATATTCCTTTATTATTCCTTTTGAGAGAAAATAGAGATTTAAAAAATGAATTAAATCTATTTTCATGTGCAAGTTGCAAAAGTTAGAGGATGGGACATGGATTAGGATGAGATTAATCAAGGTTAATTAATTTAACGAGAGGTCAAAATGATGTGACATATTGATTTAGATTTATGGATTGATTTAAATCAAATATGAGAAGAATATGATTTCAAGATTAATTAAATAAATATTTTTGTTTTATTTAACCAAGGTGGTGAAGTTAGATTTAAACTAAATAAAGTTTTAATTTATTTAATTTAATGAATGGAATTTAAAGATTTAAGCAAATAAAATTGACTATTTAATTAAATAGGGATAATTAGATCAAACTGATTGATTTAATTAGCAAGAAATGGTGACTTTATTAGATAAATGATTTATTTAATTAAGAGAGGAACATTGATGAATTTAATCAAATAAAGGTATTCAATTAAATGGTTAGACTGAGGGATGATTTATGATGAAATGGTGTTAGTGGTCAGGATCATATGTGCAATGTCAATTAGTACATTTTCTATGTCTACATTTTGCCCCTCTTTGAAGCAGTGCACTTGTTGCATTGGTTCAAAGAATAAACTTACCGCGATAAAAAATTCAAAAAATTTCTGATTTTTTCGGATGCCCCAGTGGAAAGAAGTACACTGGTAAATTTCCCCCTCGAGAGATCGAGCGAAAAGATTTGATTTGAGGGTTGATCTCGCGATAAAGAGGTTCAAGATGGATGTATGGATGGTTATGATGATGATGCAAATGAGATGGTTTTAAGATGCTTAGTACAACCAATCTATATTATCCTAAACAACTTAAACGATGATATGATGTGATGATGCCTATATGATTATGCAATGGATGTTTTATGCAAATGTATGATTTATGAGATGCTTAGAGTAACAGATCTAATTATGATGATGAACATGCATATGAGATGATCAATGTTTCTTATATGATATGATATGCATTATGTTAATGGTTTGTGGATGCAATATGGATGCATTGGTGATGATGATTAACTATCTTGGTCTTGATATTAGTGCGGAAAAGAAGAAATGAGAAATGAGATGATGACAAGAGGATCCAACAAGCCAACTTTATGAGAGATGATGAGAAATGGATGATTTTCTTATGAAGAATTGGGATTTTAAAAGGGCCACTTACCTTATGTTTGATAACACGCATAAGCAAAATGCATCAAGGTATAAAGAACCAGGATAGTGTTGCACTTAGTGTGATGGACTTTGATTCGATAATTAGATAGGAGTATTCTTGTTCACACCTGACATACAAAAACCTTGCTAGGATGTACTTCAAAAGTTTCAAACATCTCAAACCAAAACATGGAAAGGTATAACCTATCAATGTAATAGTCAATAAGTTGCCCAAAACACCCTCCATACATATCTAACAAAGCAATTATTCACCAAGTTATATTACAAGAACGTCCAACAAGCACAACAGACAAAAGATAATGATCGTTGCCCCATTCCTATCTCTCTAAATCCATTTGTTTGGACATCATCGAGAGGTTATTGGAATGAGTGCAAAGAGATAAGTCAAAAGACAAAGATAAAGTAAACAAACAAGATGATGTTATTCCATACTGCTAACCAAAAGGAAATGTGTTTTTAAGGATAAGAATCAAAACTATTGCCAAAAGATAATGCCCATTGTAGGAAGGATACATCCTATGACATGTTAGTGGATGGCAACACTTCATTTCGTATATCCAAAGTGTTCTTTCCGATAAATAATTCCCATTGCAGGTAGGATACATCCTAGGACATGATGTTATCAGATGATTTATATGGGACTGATTGGATGATAGGCTATCAACACAAAGAGTTGACTAACTTGTTTACATACTGACATAAACCTGAGACTTGACATTTTGAGTTTTCACTTTTAACCTGCTAGACTTGTTTCCAATTGTTTTACCAAAGGTTGAGGATGACGATCATTTATTATGAGCGACATTTATTGCGGGTGAAAATGAGATGAGACAGATGGATTTTTTCAAATATTTGGATTTTTTGGAGTTTTGAAATGTTTTGAGGCTATTTTTCAAGATTTTTCAAATGTTTTGATTTTCAATTTTCCAATGTTTTGGGGTTTTCTGAGATTTTGAAAAAGAGACTAACCTAAGGACCTATCCTAGGGGCCTCGGGGGCTGATCAACAGATTAACCTTTTCTACGTTATACACGCAAAGACCACATAGTTTGACTGACGACTTGACCGATTTACATATTAAGATATACATGATGAAATGTCAGTTTATTATGACAGACTCCTAAAGGACTGACCTAAGTGTCTCGGGGGATGATTAAAGATCAACCTTACCTACGTTCAAGGCTCAGAGACTCATAGTTTGACAAGATGACTCTATTTTTTGACTTTTTGACTAACTTTTTGACCTGTTTTAGGGATTTTGATATGTTTCGAATGTTTTTGGATTTTTTGGTTTTATGAATGTTTTTGGATTTTTTATTTTATGATGTTTTTGGATTTTTTGGATTTTTGATGTTTTGGATTTTTAGATTTTCTGATGTTTTTGGATTTTTTGGATTTTTTGATTTTAGGACTTCAAGAATATAGATGAATCTGATCCAATGAGAACATGCCCCCAGTGTGATGCAATAGACTACTCTGATAAAGGCAAGACAAACTGACCTTGACAATGGGCTGAGTAGTACTAAGAGGGATCATGATACAAACATAGGACCAAGCTATGATGCAGATGCCAAACAGATGGGTGATGGATGGAGATATGAATGCAATGGATGATGGAAATGTAATGGATGGATGATGCAAAACAAGCCATAAAGATCCTGGTGGATGGAAAGTGCTTATTTACACAAGGCACCTATTTGCTAGGTTTTCACCAAGGTACTTGGCCAAAGTGCCACCGAAGTGGTTTTCACCAGAGGACGATTTTCTCTTTACTTTTTTTGATCCTTTTTCTTATTTTTTTATAGATTTTTTTCTTTTTTTGATCTTTTTGGTTGTCACCAAGATGCCTGTTTGGCAAGTTTTCATCAAGGTGACCATTTTTTAAGGACATTTTCTAATTTTTTTATTTTTCGGTTCTATACCTTGAAAGATTAGGCATAAACCTTTTTGAGATGAGAGCTATTCATGGGCTGCTATAGAGGCTCACCTTTGGGTGTCATTAAATGATATGCCCCTGACTTATAGCTTATTGTGATAAAAAAATGGTCCTAACCAATTGGGTTCAAATTTTCCTTTGTTAGAATTTAGGACGTTCTTTTAATTCTCCTTTAGTACCAGTTCTCCAACTTGGAAAGTCCTGCTTCTGATTTTCTTGTTATAGCTCCTCTTGAGTCTGTTCTGATAGACTTGCAAATGATTTAAAGAATCTATATGCCACTCATCCAGTAGCTCTAACTCATTTAGTCTTGATACTCAGTATTCTTCATTCGTGATGAGGTTTTGCAGTGATATTCTTAGTGACAGGAGCTTGATCTCAATGGGAAGTATGGCTTCTGATCCATAGACCAGGGATAATGGGGTGGCACCAGTGGGTGTGTGGATGCTAGTTCGATAGGCCTAGAGGGTGGGATTTAGCTGTAGATGCCAGTCATGACCTGTGTCATTGACTGTTTTCTTGAGGATTTTCAAAATGGTTTTATTTGTGGCTTCTGCTTGGCCATTTCCTTGGGGATAATATGGGGTGGAGAAATGATGTTGAATCTTGATTTTTTCACAAAGGTTGTAGACATCTTGATTTTTGAATGGTGTCCCATTATCAAAGATAATAGTTTGGGGAACACCGTATTTGCATATTAAGTAGTTCAGGATAAACTTTGATATCTACCTTCCAGTGATATATGTCATAGGGATGGCTTCTACCCACTTGGTGAAGTACTCAGTGGTGGTTATGATGAACTTGTGGCCATTAGATGAAGTGGGAGTGATTTTTCCAATGAGATCGAGTCCCCACTGCGAAAAGGGCAATGGTGTGATAATGGGGTGAATCTCTTGACTTGGAGCATGGATGAGGTCCCCATGATGTTGACATTGTAGACACCTTATGACATAGTCATGTTCCTCTTTCTCCATAGTGGTCCAATAATACCCCATCCTCAACAGTTTCTTGGCCAAGGTCATTCTACTCGAGTGTGGACCACAAATCCTGTTATGCACCACAGTTAAAGCAGTTAAGGCTTCGTTAGTATTAAGGCAGCATAATAAGGTTCCCTCTATGCTTCTACAGTATAAGGTATTTCCTAGGATGAAAAACCTAGAGGATTTTTTAATGAAAGTTATTTTTAAGCTTGAGGGTAAGTCAGCAGGTAAGACACCTATTCCTAGGTAGGTATAAATGTCATGGTACCAGGGATCTCCAGGACCAATGATTTCTCACACAAATTCTGACTTTGATACCTCAAATGCAGGCACGAGAAACTACTCTACCAAGAATTCATGTTTTAGGACGTTGCAAGGGATTTCCATTAAGGATCCAATTGTTGCCATGGCATTTGCAACTCTATTGTTGGATTTGGGTATCTGTTCAAATTTTATGTCGATGAATGATTCCTTGAGACTTTCTACCAACTTCTTGTATGTAGTCAGCTTATTATCCTTTGTCTGATACTCATCATTAACTTGGTTTATTATCGGCTGGGAGTCTCCATATACTTTGAGGGCCATGATGTGCCACTGCACTAATATTTTGAGGCCTATGGTTAAAGCCTTGTATTTTGTGCAATGTTGTTGGTGCAGGGGAATGCCAATTTATATGATCTAGGTATGCAATCCCCTGTGGGGTGATGAAAAAGACACCAGCTCCTGATCCATGTTGCGTGTATGAGCCATCAAAGTAGAGTTTCCAATGGTCGGTTATGTTGAGATTGAAGATGGATTCATTTGGAAACTTTGAGATGAGAGGATTCTCTAAATAGATTGGTGCTTCCGCAAGCTGATATGCGATTACTTGACCTTTGATTACTTTTCATTCCACATATTCAATGTCATACTCTGATAATATCATGACCCATTTATCCATCCTTCCAGTGAGCATTTCCTTTGATGGTAAGTACTTAAGGGGATCAATTTTGGTGATGAGTTTGACTTTGTGCACCAACATGTAGTGTCTGAATTTCTGCGACGCAAACACTATTGCTAGACATGCTTTCTCAATTAATGAGTAATTTAACTCATGCCCAACCATTATGCGGCTGATGTAATATATGGCTCTTTCTATCCCATTTTTGTCGTGCTAAGCTAGAAGAGCACTGAGGGCTACTGTTATTGCTGACACATAGAGAATTAATGGCTTTCTTGGGATCAGTGACATGAGGACTAGTGGTGTAAGTAGATATTCTTTGATCTTATTAAAGGCTTCTTCACACTTGTTATCCCACTTGTACGCTACTCCCTTGTGAAGTAGGTGAGAGTATAGATTTTGTTTATCTGCTAGCTATGCTATGAATCTTCAGATGGAGTGAAGCCTACCTTGGAGACCTCTCAATTGTTTTAAAGTTTTGGGTGCCTCCATCTCAAGGATTGCTTTTACCTTAGTAGGATCTACCTCAATACCTCTCATTGACACTATGTATCCTAGCAACTTTCTTGATTGTACACTGAAGACACACTTCTTTTGATTTAATCGAACCTTTTATTCCTCCAGCCTGTCAAAAATAATACTCAAAGTTGCTATGTGATCCTTACTCTTTCTGGATTTGGCTAGTATTTCATCGACAGTTTTATGGATCATGTCATGGAAGATTAATGTCATGGCTCTTTGGTATGTTGCTCCTGCATTCTTCAAGCTGAATGTCATCATATTGCAGCAGTAAGTCCCCCATGAACAAGTGAAGGCTGTTTTGTGTTGTCTTCTTTAGCAATCATTATCTGGTTGTATCCTGAGAAACCATCCATCAGGGAGAGCGTTTCATGTCCTGCTGTCATGTCCACAATCATGTCAATGTTGGGCAACAAGAAATCATCTTTTGGACATGCTTTGTTTAAGTCCCTGAAATCTATGCAGATTCTAATGCCTCCATCTAGTTTTGAAATAGGAACCAAATTTGACACCCATTTGGGGTAGTCAATTGGTCAAATGAATCCTGCGTCCAATAGCTTCTTTAGCTCCATTTTGACTAGCAGGGAAATTTTTGTCAGACAGGCTTTGCTTTAGGATATATTGCTAAGTGATGAACTACAATCTTTGGGTCAATCCCAAGCATGTCTACATAGCTCCATGCAAAATTAACTTGTCTTTCTCTCAAGAAGGCTACTAGAAGCTCTTGTTCCTCCGATAATAAAGACTTCACATAGAATGTGATGTGCGGTGTTTGCTTTGTTCCTAGATTAACTAGATTGCACTTTTCAGCTAATACCACTGATTTTTCCTAATGGAGAGCTCTAAAAGAAAGATTGAATCCCCCATCCTCAGGTGTCTTGAAGAGGTTTTCACCATTGGATGCGTCCTTTATTTTTAATTTTTTTATGTCAGAGAGTGCCACATTGTGGTTTTCACTCAAGGACTTAGATATTATTCTTAATTTCTCACTTTTGTGACTGAGGGATTCAATTGTTTCCCCATAATAGGCCTGCGTATCTAGCTCAATAATGAATCCTTCTTTGTGATCCCCGCATGGAATATTATCCCATAGCCCCATGAATTTTGAGAGCACCTCATCATTTTTGAATGTGTCAAGAATTGGAGGTCCTCGTTGGTCATAATTGATGAGTTGTGGGTATACTAGACGAATTTCATGGTTTTGGTTTTCAGACTCATAAGATAGGGCGCTAATCATGAGAAGGGTGGTATCCTCAAAGAGCCTAGGTACGTTGGTTATGGGATCCTCATCATCACTGCTACTACAAACATCAGTTATGTCAAAAGTGAAATTATCTAAGACATGACCAGTGGATACAGGTAAGCGAAGTTCAACTGGTGTTGGTTCATAGGGAGTCTTGACTGCTTTAACTGGGGGACCTCGTCCACGTATAGTTATACTCAGAGGGGTACATCTGAGGTCAAGATTTCTCATTTGCATCTCAAGAATGAGGGGTATTATAAGCCCATTATTGTTTTACCCTAGTTTTTGGTTTCTGTCATAGCCCATTGCAAGCATCATTTGCAAACCTTTACTTCTGTCATCCATTGGTAGATTAGTTGCTGGTTTATTATCTTGGTATAGGAGATGAGATGGGTCCTCCTCTATGACTTCTAGGCTGAGATCTCCCCAACTTTTGAAGTTGGGATATTCTTCAAGGGATGTTTGAGATGTGGAGGCTTCATTTGATTGCGAACGTCCTCATGATCTGGGAGATTGTGGTAACTGTCCTACCACAAAAGAATTTTTGGGAATTGTATAGTTTCTACAACCATTGTCCTAGATGATGACTTTGATATCAGAGATGGTGGGGATGGTGGAAGTGGTGGGTGTCTCTGTCATAGAAGTGGAAGCAAGAGTGGTTGGATCAATGTACGGTGTTGATGGGCCTTCATCATTTTTAGGCACTTGAGGGATTTTGTAGTATTTTTCCTCTAGGTTCTTGCAATAGGAGAATGCCTTAGGATCTCCATGGATGGTGACCTCTTGTCCTTCATATGTGAATTTGACACATTGATGAAAATTTGATGCTACTGCTTGCATTGCATGGATTCGTGGATGTTCTAGGAGAATGTTATAAGGAAAGTCAAGGTCCAGGACCTAACAGGTATTTTCCATGATAGCTGGCCCTACTTGAATAGGGATTTGGATTGTGCCTTGGGACACTCTTTCCTAATCATCATATGCTCTGATTGTAATACCTTTTCCTTTATCGATATAATCCTTTGAGATTTTTAAGTTCTTAATGAGCTTGAGGGAAAAAAATATTCAAGCATGCACCTCCATCCACCAAGAATCGCTTGACTTTATTTTTATGCACCAAGACCTCTAAATGGAGTGCACGGTTGTGAGATGGTTGAGCAGGAAATTCCTGATTGAAGAACGTAAGGAGGTTTGAAGTGATGATGTTTTTGACCATAGCGTGGAATTGTTTTGCATCAAGATCTTTGGGGATAGTGGATGAAGTCAATGCTTCCTCAAGGATTTTATTGTGGGTGGATGAGATTTTTAATAACTCCATGATGAATATTTGTGCTGGGGTTCTTTTTAGCTAATCAAGGACATTGTAACCATTGGGAACAGATCTAGGGTTGGGTGCGGGTGCTCTGTTTGGCTGAGATGACCCTGTGAGGGTAACTTTTCTACCTCTTGTGGTGACTCCACAATTGGAATGGGCTCCTTTGATGGTGACAGTAGCACAGTAGTCATCTAGAGATGCAACAACATGGTCGTACACATGATTCACATTTTTGAAGGTGCCTTTCCCATTATCAGTGTTATTGTTCCCTTTATTGTTATGGTTAGGCATCAAATTTGTGTATATTTTGAGATTATGATTTCCTATTGATTTGTTCCACATTTATGATTTTTAGATCAATGAGGTCTTGGACTAGGTTCTTTAAACTCATGCAATTTTTAGTGGTGTGCCCCTTGATTTTGTGGAAATCACAGAGCTGATTTTCATTGTACCAAGGAGGTTTCACATCTGGTTCCTAGTAATTCTCATAGGTGGGAGTCTTGATGAGGTTTTCATTTATTAGTTTCTTCATGATGACCTCGAGTGGTTCCCCAAGGGTGGTGTACTTTCACTTGGTGGAATTCTTGTTTTGCTGGGGTGGTCCCCTTTGATCATTGACATTAATGATTGCTTGATTGTTTGGTTGTTGTGTTGTTGTGTTTGCTTCATGGTTGTTTTGATGATGGTTTTGGATTTTTTTTGTGGTGTGGGTTTGTTTTGCCGAGGGACATTGATGACAACTTTGGCATCGATGACACCATCGTTGGTAACATTTTTGTTTCTTTCCCATGTGTGAGGTTTGTCATTATAACTTGTAAATGGGTGGTTGTTCTTTTGTTTAGGATATGAAGTTGATCCTCCAGGTTGTGTCATAAGGTCTCGTTCAATGCTAAGCACCTTGGAAATCAACTGGTTGTACGTGGTGATCCCTTGGAATTTGAGATGGAATTCCAAGAGGCCATCAAGGTTGGATATGATAGTGCAAAATTGTTATTCCTTGGGCATGACCCATTTGCTCTGATTGGCCTTAGATCGCCATTGTTGTAGCAATGAAGCAAATGATTCATTCTTCCCTTGTTTCAGAGCTGAGAGTTCCTCTAGAGTGACATCCATGACGATATTGCATGTGTAGTTTTTGATGAATGCATCTATGATTTCTTGGAATGTCTTGATGCCTGTAGGTATGCGAGAGAACCATTCCATGGCATGGGAAGCCAAACTCCTAGGAAATAGCCGCATCAGATAGGTATCATCATACGCGACTTCCATGCAATGAACCTAGAATTCCCTGATGTGATCTTTAGGGTTTCCCGTCCCATGGTACTTGTCAAACTTGGGGATCTCAAATCCCTTTGGGAATGGTTTCATCACAAGGCTCCTTCCGAATGAATAAGGAAACAAGTTGCTAGATGTTTTCGTGGTTCACCCTGATTGACGAGCACTTGTGAGAGTAATTTGATTTGTGTTGTGACATAATTTTGCGGATTAGGGGGTGGGATGAAAGTGTTATGAGGTGGTTCACTTTTTGATGGGATGGGTGGATTGGTTGATGTGTTGATTGGTGGTATTTCCACATTCTACTAAGCCATGTATGCTTGTACTTGTTGTTGTATCAACAATGCTTGTTGTTGGTCTTGTTGCTACTGTACTAGGATTGCCTGTTGCTGAGCTTGTTGTTGCTGTTGTGCCAACAACACTTGTTGTTGAGCTGCTAATTGGGATGCTACCTTCTATTCTTGATATTGTTTTAGTGCTTGCTGATTTTCTTGATGTTGCACTGCTTGTTGTTGTGCAAGATACTATGCTTGTGCTTGTGCTTGTTGTGCTTGATATTGGACTTGAGCTTGAGCATGCACTTGAGCTCATTCCCGAGTTTGAGCCTGAGCTTGAGCTTGTACAACTTGTTGTTGTTGTTGTAATACGATTTGGGCTTGGGTAGCCTATTGTGCTTGTAATGCAACTTGGGAAACTTGAGTAGCTTGAGTGACTTGCTAAGCAACTAGTTGTGTGGATTATTGAGTAGCTAGTTGTGCGGCTTGTTGTTTTTTTTTTGTAGGAATTCCTTTTGATAGGTAGCTTGCTGAGTGGCTTTCAACACAATACTGTATTGGCTTGATGTATTGGAGCTTGGTGGTAGTGGTGGTGGAGGTGGATTTGGAATGGTTCTTGTTGTGGAGGTGAGAGGTGTTGTCATGTTGATGATTGGGGTTTGAGTGGTAGATGGTGCGATCGATGTGGTTAGTCCTTGAGAGACCATGTTTTGAGATGTTAGGGGGGTGGTTGATGATGTGATGGTGGTGGTATGTGTTATTGGGGTAGTTTCCATTTGTTGTTGTGATGTCAATGTCAAGTTTTGAGAGTTTTGCATGATGCTTTGATTGATGTTCGAGATGTTGGTTTGATTTTGATTGATATTTGGTAAATGGGGAAGCCCTAAGCCAAGAAGTGGTGTGGATGATGATGGTAATGGTGGAAGTGGTGAAAATGTGAGGGATGTGATCTCTCGAGGAAATGGTGTAGTGTCAAAAATTCCCCTTGGTCCAAACATGTCACCCTCTCCTTGCGAGGTTATGGGGAAAGAGGTTTGGGGTGTTGCACGAAAGGATGATGATGATGGATCATTGGGATCATGGAAAGTGAGAGGGACATATGTATGTAATGGATTTTGGGGTACGGTTTTCCCTAAGATGGTGTTTGCATCCAAGTCTTAATTATTGACAAGGGGGTGTGTTTGTAAGGCATTGAGAAATGCACTTCCCTTATTAACACTAGGTTGAGTTGGAGCAATGGATGATGTGATTTGCCGGATGTTTTGAGTGATACTTTGGGATGGGTGTGTAGATGAGATGGGGAGTGTGGATGAAATTGGAGGCATGACCTCTAAGGATGGTTCCAATATAGAGCTCACATTGAAATCAAAAGGTAGTTTAGCCCCTTGTTTTGCTAATTCGAGCATGTATAGTGAAGGGTTGAGTCTCATCATGATATTGATAATCTTATGGTTCTCCGGATTTTGAATCATTTCGGTGATTTCCTCGAGTGACATTCCAAAGGGATTATTGGTAAGATCCTCTACTTCCTCTTGAGGGTTTTGTGATGATGAAGGAAAGTTGATTAGATGATTACTTGATTCAATGGGATTTGTTTGACTTAGGTCACTTGTAGTGGATGTTTCTTTGTTGGCTTCCATGTTCCTCTTGTGTTGAGATCTAGTTTGCACCATAAAATAGGGATCAATTTTGAAGAATATGGGAGATGAATCTCTAATTCTTTGGATTGATCTAATCTTAGGAACAAAAGGAGAAAATTTAGGATGTATTCAAGGATCAAAGGTGATATGATGGGGATGATGTAAAATATGGATGATGTGGATGCTTGAACTTTTGAGAAATCTTGAGGGGATGCTAGACTTTTTAGGACTTTTCAGATTTGTTTTCAAATTTTGAATTTGATTTGATTTTGGGTTTGCTTTGTTTTTGGATTTATAAATAAATAGACCCTAAGATGTTGGATGATCGTCTAAGGGGTATATTTTCTCAAAGGATGATAATTTGAACATGTGTAGGGAGAAGGATGCATCTACCCAGACCTATTCAAACAAGATGATAATTTAACCAAGCATATGAAGAAGGATGCATCTACATATACCTAGCTAAACAAGATGGTTTGATAATTTGACTAAGCATATGCAAAAGGATGCTTCTACACATACCTAGCCAAAGATGATTTGATGTTTTGATTCAAAGATTTCAAGGATTTTGCTTCAAGGTTTTGATGATTTTGATTTTTTCTAAAAAGCCTAGCATGGAGGATAATTTCAAGATTTGTCAAAAGATGATGGTGAGTTTTCCTTGTTCAATTATTAGCCCCAAAAAAAATCTAGTGAGTTTGTGTCCTAAAGTTCATTTTAAGCTCCCTTTGTAAGAAGAATTTAAAAAGTTCTTTTTAGAGCCCAAAATGAAACTAGTGAGTCCTAAGCATGAAAGATAACAAATTTTCCCTTAAGAGGAATAGTGAATCCTATAAGAGTGTTGAACAAACACTAGAGTGTTTAAAAACACTTGGTATCATGAAATGAGGTCATCATGCTTCTTTTCCTCTTCACCTTTGATCAATCCAACCTACAAGAAATTAGTTAGGTTCTACAAAAACAGAGGTCAAGAAAGTAGAAAACAAACCAAATAACCAGATTTTGATAAAAGGCACGTGTTATAAATAATTTTTCACTTTCTACTTCCCTCTAGTGGTGCAATCCATGAAGGCGTCATAGTTTGAAATCACTACCAGTGTTGTATAGCGCCGCTTACTAGTCAACGTCACTCTATAGCCAAACTAGTAAGCATGAAGGAGTTGCTATTCTAGTTAGTGGTGCAGTTTGGATTTTGAAAAGATTCCAGTGAGTTGGAAAGATTCAGTGGTGCTGTTTAAAAAATTGAATTATGGGTGGAAAGTATGGAGTGTCATAGTTTGAAATTTATAGCGGTGCGATATGTCGACGCTAAGTTCTTAGTGGTGCTAAATAGCGACGTTGAGCTTCCAACGGTGGATTTTTCTGTAAACACACAAAAAGAAAAAAAAAGTATGAAATTTTCTCAAAAATCGTGATTTGATCTTTTGGTTTGCCCTCCTTCTAGTGCCAAAATGTGAACCAATGTTCCCAACCTACACAAACACAACAAACAATCAATAGATTAGATCAAATGCAAGGTTAGAACTATGATTCCTCAAGAAATCCATCTGAATGCAAAAGAAAAAGAATGAAATGAAGAACACAACAAACTTAAAACAAAGATATCAAATCCTATTCTAAAACAAAGCAAACTCTTAATCTCTTGAGGGAGTTGGTGCCAATTTGATGTGAAAATTTGCCCTTTCCCAACTCCAATGATATGATGAAGATGATTGATGAAGATTGTGATCCACTTTGTTGAAGTTTGATGAGTGCTCCAAGATGAAATCTGCATAACCTAGCTATAAAACTCAATGAAATGGATGAAGATTGCTATAAAGTTGAGTATAGTAAGTTTACTCAAGTTGTGGATGATTAAATGAGGAATGAAGCCTCTTACTTATAGAATATCAAGTTGAAGAGATGTCCAAAATGGAGCAATGTGGGACTAAAGATCCACCAATGACAAGATGCCACTTGTCAAGAAGTGAGAGGATGGAAGATGTGCAAGTTTTGAAGAATGTGTCAATAAATGCATATATTTGAAATTTGAAATTGTTGAAATGACATGTAAGAGGGAAAGAACATGCATTGAATGCCACTTGGATCAAGGAAAACTGACTTTTTAGGTGGAGTAAATGCCTTGTTGGAAGGACAAAGTCCACTTGGATTTTGAATTCAAATTTGAGGAATATTCCTTTATTATGCCTTTTGAGAGAAAATAGAGATTTAAAAAATGAATTAAATCTATTTTCATGTGCAAGTTGCAAAAGCTAGAGGATGGGACATGGATTAGGATGAAATTAATCAAGGTTAATTAATTTAACGAGAGGTCAAAATGATGTGACATATTGATTTAGATTTATGGATTGATTTAAATCAATATGAGAAGAATATGATTTCAAGATTAATTAAATAAATATTTTTGTTTTATTTAACCAAGGTGGTGAAGTTAGATTTAAACTAAATAAGGTTTTAATTTATTTAATTTAATGAATGGACTTTAAAGATTTAATCAAATAGAATTGATTATTTAATTAAATAGGGATAATTAGTTCAGATTGATTGATTGAATTAGCAAGAAAGGATGACTTAATTAGATAAATGATTTATTTAATTAAGAGAGGAACATTGATGAATTTAATCAAATAAAGGTATTCAATTAAATGGTTAGACCGAGGGATGATTTAAGATGAAACAATGTTAGTGGTCGGGATCATATGTGCAATGTCAATGAGTACATTTTGTATTTCTACAACTAAAATCACCTTTCCTATGCCAAATAAAATCGTGTATATGTTATCTTGGAGGGATGAAAATTGAAATTATACAATCTCCTGCCAAAGCCATGGGATAGGACAAAGTATAAACATCACTAAATTTATTTCTAGATAGCCTTCCCTTGACCTTTATGTCTGTCCTCCATTAGACTCAGGCTCACTAATTTTGGATTCCATCCACTTGTAATGTCTTACTATCCTTTATCTATGGATAGAAAAGATTACATGAAATCTAAAGCTGAGGTTGAGTCTTTGGAAGATTTATCAAAGACCCAAGTGCTACTCAAAAGTTGATATGATCCATAGGTTGATTTATTAGAGACATAGGATACAAGATTTACTATCTAGTTGGTGGTTGTAAACCCTAGGGAAAAGGATATACATAGACCGTAATGCCATGCTACGAGGAATTTAAGGATGGCAAAGAAAAAGGGTAACAATAGGCAATGAGTGATTTTTCCTCTCAATTAGACTTTTGGAACTTATTTCATAGTTTTTTAATGTCTCAAATTCATTATCATCAATAACATGTCTAGGGGAAATTATTGTATCTCCAATGGAAACTCTCTTCATGGATGATATATCAAGTGGCTTGGATAGTTCCACTACATTTTAGATTGTGAAGTTCCTTCAAGACTTTTCCCACATTATGAAGGCAACTATATTGATTTCACTCCTCCAACCAACACCTAAGACATTTAATCTCTTTGATGACATAATATTAATGTCAGAAGGGAAGATAGTGTACCATGGGCCCCGTGATCATGCACTAGAGTTCTTTGAGAACTATGGCCTCAAGTGCCCTGAATGCAAGGACACTGCACAATTTCTCTAGGAGGTAAATATATATCCATCTGCATGCTATTTTCATGATTTTGACACCATACCAGTTATCTAAATCTATTTGTATGAAATTGTAGGTTAGCTCTTGAAAGGATCAAGAATAGTATTGGTACAATAGGGAAAATCCATATGTATACTTTATAGTAAAGTAGTTTCCTCAGAGATTCAAACAATTTCATGTTGGGCATGGGTTGTCAAAAGAACTGTTGAAACCTTATGATAAGTCCAAAAGCCACAAGGATGCTCTATTTTTAAGAAAATACTCATATAGGAAATGGGAGTTCTTTAAGACATGTTTTGATTGAGAATGGCTACTTATGAAGTGAAACTCATTTCATTCTGTGCACTATAACTCAGATTTTCAGTCTTGTGACTAAAACTAAAAATTGTAAGCTGTAACTAGAACACCTTTCTTTTATTAATAAAGTTCATTGATTTTGCCTGCTCAATGGCTATCTTATTGTGTGCAATTGATGATTGATGTGTATTTATGTGTTTTATGTTTAAATACTCAAATATTAGTCAATTAAAATGACTAAATATACTACTAATTGACATCAATTAATAATTAAATCAATTAAATATACTACCAATTGATAGAAATCAGTGAACAGTGAATAAATATGACTAAATATATGACCTGGGAAATAAAAATGACTAAATATATTATGAAATTGATCAAAATGATGATTAAAATTAATGACTAAATACACTACCAATGGACTTAAATTAGTGAATAAAAATGATTAAATAAGTGACCAAATTACAACAATCAACGACTAAATATACTACCAAATCGAGCAATCAAAACAACCAATAAATGACTAAAAATGGTTTAGTCATCAATTTGGTCACGTTATAAACGACTAGAAATAAACTACTAATGGTCACATGACCAAGTTTAGTCATTTATAGTCAATTTTTAGCAACTTTTTCAATAGTTTATTGTTGTTTTTGTACTAGTGGTAGTTTTGTGTGCTATCCGCCATTACTGTTCGCTCACCTGAACTAGAATGACTCATTTTCCCTCAAACTCAACTTTGAGTGTTGATCATTGATTATACAATGAGATGGATCGACAAACGGTCCAAATTTAGTCAAAGAAGTTTGAAAAATATGACCATAAATGTTGTCGACCAATCATAATAGGTAGTGTGGAAAATCCTCCAAGTCACCCGTGAGCTCCACCATCTTTACTAGCATTGAGAAAATCCACATATGGGCCTCCCCGCTCCCTCATTGGGTTTAACCTATGTGCATCTTTCAGTGGTGGGGAGGCGAGGAGTGACCTAGAATAAATCTGGAGCCTTCAATCTGTGTGCACTTTACCCTTCAAGCCTTCTGCCTTAGTGAATAATCCTCAAATTAGATGGACAACTCAGATTAAAAGATCTTGTTCACATTTGAGACACGTGCTTAAAAGGTCCCTTTAGTGGCTTGTTGATTAATGCCCTCAACCCTACGCCAAAATATTTTTCTAATACTTTAGGCTTGGATATAGTCCTTTTGACAGTTCTGATCATGCCAGGTGGCATCTCCCTGCTTCCCCATTGAGGGATGGGAGTTGAAGGTGGGTCCCCCATGTGATAGCGGGGAATCGTCAAGATTGACCCACGTCACCTTATCTTGACTGTCACTCGCATAAAGCCTTTTGTTCACTTCCTTTGAAATACAATGGGCCCCACTGACATAAAGGACACATGGCTCTTGCCCGCCAACCCGCCTGAATATTTTAATAGAAAATAAAACCCGATAGGGGCACAAGGAGAGGTCAGGATCAAAACATATAGATCCAATGACCCACATAAAATGATTATATTTGCATGTGCATAGTTTTTAGGACTTAAAAGGGGGCTGACTAGGTTAAGGAATGATGAGGGACATAAAATTAAGACCTAGACATTAGACCAATGTCCAAATATTAAAACTTAGACCTAGGACTTCGACAAATATTTAAAAGACTTGTGACCCATATAATATAAAGCGATAGTTAAAATAATCCAATGGGTAACAATTGGGAATGCTTGGCATGAGGGGTCGATAAAAAGGATGAGATCAATGACATAAATCATAACTAATCTGACTAGGAACTGGTGACAGAAGGTCAACAATGAATTAGAACATTTGAAAAGGGATTGAATAATTAGGGTTTAATAAGGTTTTAAGGCATACACATAAAACTTAGAACAAGGACAAGAAAAAACCATAAGCCATAAGACCAGTCCAGATTAGGACAACAACCAAATTTTACAAAATTTATTAGTGGAACACAAAGATTTTAGGGATTCCTCTAGTGGCTCCTGTTGGGGATGTTTGTTCCTTCATAATAGAGTGAGATCACAAAATATCAAGTTGAAGCAAACCAATACAAAGAACCAAAAATAGGAAACTACTCAAACAAGGTAGTCAAACCAAACCAGATGCAACCAAAGAAAACCAAACCTATGTATAGGCTATACAAAATTACAGTGTACATGGAAAAGAACATATTTCAGGAGAAATATGGCTTCAAGAACTGTCCATGTATTGGCATTTCAAGAAGTTCACTAGTTAAATCTTGTAGAAAGTAAGAGTCTTCACCATGAGTTTTACTGATCAAATAAGGGCCTAGCCACAAAGAATTAAATTTTCCATGCTTTCCCTTATCCTTAGATCTAGCATTCCACATCAACACCATGTCTCCTACTTGGAACTTTCTTGGAGATGCTTTCTTATCATATTAGGTTCTTGACCTGTAATTGTAACTTGACATTCTTATTTTGAGTATCCCTTCTTGTCTAATCCACTTCCATCAATGCATCAATTATGTGTTACATTTCATCACACATATCTTCATCATATTCCTAGAAAAAACTTGTACATTTTCATGAGGTTATTTTGAGGAAACCTTGCTGCAATACCATAGACTAGATCAAATGGAGCATAACTAGTGGCTTTCTTGATTGTTAACCTATCATCCCTCAAAACCAACTTCAGATTAGAGTCCCAAGCTCTCTTGTTTTTCTCAATGATTCTTTTTATGATCTTCATCAAGCTTTTATTGCTTGAATCTTCCTAGCCATTTCCTTGAGGGTGATATGGAGAGGAGTAAGATGCCCAAATTCCATGCTTAGAACAAAAGTTAGTGAATTCTTCAGATCTAAAGCACATTGCATTATTTGAGACAATTTTTTCAGGCACTCCAAACATAGTTAGTATGTTATCCATCAAGAAGTGAATGACTACTTTTCTTGTTTCTCTTTTTGTTGGAATGGCTTCCACCCATTTTGTAAATTAGTCTGTAGTCATAAGGATCCAAGAATGACCTCCACTAGACTTGTTAGATATTTCCCCAATGAAATAAATGCCCTACTATTGATATGGTCTGGACTGTGACTGGTCTAAGTGGTAGATTACCTGAGAACTCCAACTTCCCAATAAATATTTAGCATGCATCACATGTTCTTACCAGTTTGTGAGAATCTTTGAAAATTGTAGGCCACCAAAATCTAGCTCTTAAGACCATATCAGCAGTGGTATTAGCCATGTAGTTTCCACCACATACTCCACTATGCATCTCATTCAATAGTTCACAAGCTTTGATCTTATCAACACATTTCAACATAACACCTTCCAGATTCCTCCACCATAGTTCACCATTTATAATCACATACTTGATGGCCTATAACTTGAGAGTCCTTTTTTTGTTGTCAGTTAATCCTTCAGGGCATTGCATATTATGCAAGTAATAGATAGCATTCTTGTACCAATCACAATCTTGCATATCACAAATATGTGATTTTTTAGAGTCATCCTCAAGATTTATTTGATTGGCATCTAGATTTGCTTCAACCATTAGCTTGGATAGCACTTAACCTCTCACTAATTTGGTGATCTGGATGTCAATATTAAACTCTTGTATGTTATTTATCCATCTACATCTCATACCCGTGACTTCTTGTTGGGTGAAGATATCCTTAACAACAACATTAGGAACATATGCAATAACTGTAGCTCCCACGAGATATGTTTTTAAGTTCTTTACAACTTTAACTAGTGCATATGCCTGTTTCTCCATTAAATCATATTTCAATTCTACAACTTGAAGAGATTTTCTAAAGAATGTGATGGTTTGTTCAAATCCATCTCGATTCTTTTGCAACAACACTGCAAAAATGGTGTGAAACGATGCAAATTAGAAGATTTGTAGTGGCTTGGAAAAATAAGGAGTCCTTAAAACTCAAGCCTCCTTAATTTCCTACTTGATTGCTTGAAAAGCCTTACTTAGCTCTTCAGTCCACTCCACTTTCTCACCTTTTTTAAACATCTTGGCTATAAGGTGAGTAATCTCTACAAAGTTTGTAACAAATCTTCTTAGGAAGTTAATCTGACCAAAGAATGATTGAATTCCTTTCACATTCTTTGTTTGTGGAATTCTATCAATGGTAGCTACCCTCTTAGGGTGAATCCTCACCCCTTCCTTAGATACAATGTGTCCCAATAATTTGGCTTCAGGAACCCCAAAGGCATATTTATTTGGGTTGAGTGAGATACCATATTCAAGTGCCATGATAAAAATCCTCTCCAAGTGCATGCAATGATCTTCTTCTTTCTTGTAGTCAGCAGTTAAGTCATCCTAGTAAATTTCCAAAAGTAAATCAATAAAATTAGAGAAGGCTACATCCATAGCTCTCTGAAAAAGTGGCACCTATATTATTCAAGCCAAATGGAATTTTGACATAGACATATGTGCCCCATGGAGTGGTAAATTCAGTCTTAAACTTCTCAGACTCCTTCACTTTAACTTGGTTATAGCCAAAAAAACCATCCATCATGGACAATAACTGGCAACCAGTCGCCTTTTGCAACATGGATTCCATATTAGGCAACAAATAGTTATCCTTCAATGATCATATGTTCATATTTCTAAAATCAACGCATAATATGATATCCTCATTCTTTCTAACCAGCACTATATTAGACACCCAAGATGAGTGCCTAATTGGCTTAATTATGCCAGCATCCCTTAGCTTCAATAGTTCCTCTTACATTTTTGGAGCTAAGGTTGGATTTATGGGTCTTTGCTTCTACTTGAAAGGCAGTTCCTCCAAGTTCAAGTGCAATCATCAGGTCTAAGTGCAATGTTTTATAACAAATATGCCACTCTATTTTGGCCTCTCTCCATCCAATCAATTTCGAATGCATCAAATTGCTCAATTAAATCCCAAACAATATTCCTGTATTGCTTCAATCTCTTATTTTTAGATGCATATTTGGATCTAACTTGGGATATTACCAGCTCTGAACCACCAATTACTTTCAAATTCTTTATCCCATGTTTTTTTGCTAGCCTCAAATCTAGTAGCAAGGCCACATACTCTACCACATTGTTTGTACAAACAAAAGAAAAAGTGAAAGAACATTTAAATGTGTTGCCATTGGGTGAAACTAATAAAATACCTACACTAGATCCTTATTTGGAACTTGCACCATCAAAATACATTTTCCAAAGATCATCATTACCGAATAGTTTGGTAATCTCCTTTTCAATAGGTGTAGGCTTCCTACCACTTTCTCTTGGTAACTTCTCTACCTTAAAATCACTGATATCAGTATCAAAAAAGTGAACTGTATCATCTTTAGGGACATGTTCAATCATGTGTGCTACCTTTGATTCTCTAACCAACTTGACATTTTTTCCATCAATTGGGAGGGTAGCAAAAGACATCACATTACATACTACCCCCCATGGAGGCACTCCATTTTCTAGAAAACAACATTCCATAATGAGGTGGAATGTCCACCACTACAACACTCATTTTTAATTCTTTCTCTGGGAGTGCAACTAATCTATATGAGAGTTCATTTATTACACGAATCATAGGGACTTCCCTAGAGTCTATGGCATAACATTTTCCCTAGGTACTATCAATTTTCAATCCCATTGCTTCTATAATATTATCTGGTATAATATTATTTGATGCTCCTAAGTCAATCATTCAATTCTTCAATAATTTTCCATCTACAATCAAAGTTACAAAAATGAATCTATATTTCCAGGATAGGTAGTTATTGAATTTCCTAAATAAATGTGAGGTATTTCAATGATTGCTCCCTCAACCTACTTTTCTTTCTTTTCTTTCCCACTCCCTTTGGGTGGAGTAGATACCACTAAATCATTACAGGCTATAGTAGCGCTATTGATAAGAGCTACTGCCTTTTGTTTATGCTCATCAATTCTCATCATTTCAAGCAAAGGGACATAATTTTAATTGACTAAGAAATTGAAACATATCAAAAAGGGTATATTTAGGTAGATCAATTGTAATAATACCTTGTTTAGTATTGCTCTCCTTCTGTTGCTCACCTTTTGTTTCAACTTTAGGCTTGTCATCCTTCTTTTCAGGCTCAAAATTTTTCTCTTGTGCTTTCACCTTCACAGCAGGAGACTTGACTTCTCCATCAAATTTTGGTTTCTCAGCCTTCTTTGCCCAAATTTTATCTCCCTTACCTTCCTTGGCTTTGGCCTCATCCACTTTACTACCAAGTTTTGGTTATTTTCCTTTAACATTATGATCTTTGATGAAGAGGCTAGCAGCCTTGCCTTGGTCACCACCCAAGATTCTATTTCTTAGATGATAGGAACCTCTTGCTTGTGCATCCAAGGCTACTATCAACCTTGCAATTTATTCATCTAAATGTCTCCTTAAATACACATCATCTTTAGTTGTTTCCAATGCACATACTTCATTATCATTGTCAATTTCTTCATCAGAGATAACTTGCTGGTGATATACATTAGCTCTTTGCCTTTGTTCATCCACATCAAGTTCATGAGACTCCATATCAGATGAGCAGTCATTATCAATAAAATAAAACCTACTCATGATCATATTTACTTCAACATAATCATCATGGGATGGATTGTAATCTTTTGGTACCTCTTCCTCAACTTCCACCAATCGAGCAACTATACATTGTTGAGGAGAATGTGGCAACTGACAAACCATGCACCAAGGAGTTTCATCAGTGAAATTTGTAGATTTTTTTTTGCAAAGGATCAGGTGTGACTTGATCTTGTTTACCTTTCTGATTATTGGGGACTGGCTTTCCATTCTACCAATTAGTTTTTTAAGGGTAGTCTTGAAGCCTTGGGGGCTTTTCATTCTTTTGGAATTGTTGCTTGTTATTTACAAGCCCCTTTTCATTCTTGGCCATAGTATATTTGATATCCTTGAGGGTATTCATCACATTATGCCATCTCTCACCATAAGTAGGATTTGAGCTAGTAGCCTTGTCTTGCTTATCCCTGGGATTCTTCAAGATTTTGATATCATATCTTCTTCGCACCTTAGCTGAAGATCTTCTATTACTCTCAATGTGCAAAGCAATTATTAACACATCCCTCAAATTTTGAGTCTTTATCTCTCAGGCTCTAAGCCATATTAGCATCAAATGCATTACAATAGGTGACAAGGCATACTGAACCATTCAACCTCAAATTTTGTGGAAATCTATTCATAGACTTTTAAAATATGATATTAAAATTAGACACCATCTCATTCTATCCTTTGGTGATATTATTAAATTCATTGAGAATAAAACTAGGGTTAGTCTTATCTCCATATCGCTCTCTAAAATCTCTCTTAAATTCTTCCCATGAGCTAATGCTACCATATGAAAAACCTCTGTACCAATCTATGGCATCCTCTGTGAAAGATTGCATGAATAATTTCATGACCACATCCTTATGTTCTACCTCATAATCATCCAACACATTTAGAAAAACCCTTAAGTGATCCTCCCCGGATATTGCATTATTTCCAGTAAATTTTCTCAACGCAACCCTGATATCATTGTCAATGGGATTTGGGCATCAAAGGATCCCATCAAACTATAACTATCTATATCTCTCCAACTGCATAGGTCTCCTATGAAACTAATTATCTCTATCCTCATTACCCCTATTTTCTTCTCCACCTCCTCTCTTGTGAGCCATATTTCTACTGGTAAATTGATTGTAGGCACAATCATGATTATTTTTGTTCAAGGATTTGGAGTTGTGGGTAGATAGCTCTATGTGACCTGAAGTCTTCCCATCAACTATGGGTGTAGGCTTTATTGGGACTAAGAGGGATCTTGTGAACTAGATGCAATGGCACCATCTATTGCACATGAAGTTTCTAGGAAGTCAATCTTCCTCTTCATATCAACATTAGTTGCCATGATTTTCATCTTTTCTAACTACTTTCACAGATCCTCATTCTCTTTTCTTAATTGATCTACTTTAGACTCATATTTAGAGGGGGGAAGAGGCTTTTCAGATGTGGATTTCTCATTAATATACAAGGTTTTCATAGGCTACTTTCCTTATTCAAGTGGTGGGTTGGTAGTATTTGCAGTAGGGTATGGAGTGACATTATTGGTGATTGTGGATTTATCTAGATATTGGTATTGGTATCTTTTGCAAGGTTAGATTGGGTTTTCTTGTCAAGGATCTCAGAGACAACAAGACTTGTATTAATTGGTTTAGGCTCAGCTCCGTTTAAGAGTCTCATTTGATCCAATTGCCTTATTAATCTCTCTATTTCAATCATGGCAATTTTGATCTTTTATTCTCTTTCCTTTTCCTTATTTCTCCTTATCTTAGCCTAGATTTGAACCTCTCTTCTAAGAGCATTAACATTTCCAAAACCCTCTTTAGGATCTAGGAGAGTGATTTCTAAACTAGAAGAATCTTCCAAATCTATTAGGTTTTGGGACTCTTCATTTGATCTAGTTAACAAATTAGGTGGTAAAGTTGAATATAAATTAGATGTGTGAGGGAGAATGCCACCACCACCAACAACATTAGTTGTAGCAACATTACGGTGATGACTCCTACTTTGTCTGGGTCTAGACCTATAGATATTGCTAGCAGTCTTATTTTCACAATCATCTTTATCCTCATAGACCAAACCTAGAAAATTCTACTGGCTTTCATGGCTAATAGAACTTCTCAAAGGAATTTGATTTTCAGGCACAGGGTGAGGAGTAAACTTACTTGTGTTTCCATCATTTTGAACCCATGAAGGTGGAATCCATTGATTGGATTTTGCATATTTATGTACCCATTGATCTTTCTACTTGGGAGTCTTTTGAAGCTCTCCTTCCAATTTTTATTTTGGATGCTTCTTCATGTGAGCTCTGGTCTTCCTCATCTTTCTTCTATAATTCTTCTTCTTCAACACCTTCTTAATTTCTTCAAATAATGCACACTGGTGCAGAGACTTAAAATTCACCTCCCAAAATGATTGGAAATTATAAATAATGATTGGAATTGTGCAAATTTCAAAGAATTTCAAAGGTTTTCAAACATAGAGAACTCCTAAGACAATCCTCAACACTCTAGGTGGAATATTTGCATGGACACACAAAGACTTGGTAGGATTTATGCAAATGACCTTAAAACTGATAAATGGTGAGAGAATTCAACAAGATTTAGTAAGATTTGGTAAATATTTGCAAAAAATTACACCCCATTATGAGAGTATATAACTATAATTACAATGTTTGGAAAAAGCATACCAGGATATGAATATTTTCACAAATACTCCCTAGTAGAGTTGCCAATCTGTTGGTTGTTTTTTAAGAACCAAGTTGATCTTCAAGATAGCCTATGGAATTTCCAATTCCAATCCTTAGGAACCTGAAGGGATTGGCCAACAAATGAGTGAAAGGAACAATGCTTTCCTCTTGCACTTTAGGCTCTGCAAGACCCGGGAGGGTGATCCCTAAATGTACTTAAATACCTCTACACCTAATGACTGAGTACATTGCAAACAACAGATGAATCCTAATATAATAGCTCAATAAATGGAATATATCAAGAAGTTGGCTACTCCTTTACAATACTCAACATTTAGAACATGAGAATGGAAGAACTTAACACAAAATAGTAACAATTGTAGTTCATTTTGAAAATTGTTTATAATTTTGATTTATTGGTTGAATGATCAAGAAGATATATCATGAATATAGCTCAGGTCAGTGCCTTATCCTAAGAATGGAGTCAATCTAAAAATAAACATAATTGATAACATAATAACACATAGCACCATAAAGCTTTGACAACACTGCATTACAACATTTCAACATTGTATCTTAAACCACAACTTCTTATAAAGATCCTTGTACTTGAATCACATAAACCTATAGCTTTACTTGAGCAATTTAATTAAATTTGAATTAAAATAATGATGAAATCCATATATCATTGAAACACAATGAGACTAATAAAATAAACCTTGATCATTTTATTCATAATACATGAACTAAGTACAACAAGAGAGAAATGGCTTTGAATTTTCACCATTCTATATTCAATTGCTAGTACTATTATAAAAAATTACATATGCATATTGAATTCACCAACCCGTACTTCTAGCCTTGAATTCCTTCTTATAGAAAATGAAGGAGCAAACAAGCTTCAGGCCAGAAAGTATACATGTCCTATTTCTATTGGACCCTTTCAACATACATTTCCATTTGCAGTTATATTTGCAATTCATATGGAGGGAAATGTCACATGGGACAAAAACCATTTATGTTTGTTGATGTAGATTTTGTCTCGCCTTCCAAAAGGCACACTTCATTTGATGTAGCAATATATCCACATGCTTTCAAAATTTTGTTCCACATACACCAAGCTTGAAATGAAAGAAAAGCATAAAGTGAAGAAAGATGAAGAGGACAAAATTACCTCCACATCTGCATCCTTGTCAACAATTTCAAATTGGAGAGAAAGCAATATTTTATCCATACTTTATCAAAGGCCTAATCTACACTAGTTCTAGGACGTGTATTGCTATTCTCTCAATTGTTATTCACCATTGTTGTAGACCAAAAGATCAAAATTGTAGTAATCATTTGATAGTAGTAGTCTAATCCTCCAAGATATACAGGTACTTTTCCTTCCATGCTAATTGAAACTCTTCCTCTGTGGACCAATCAAAAGTGATAATATCATCAGCCTTTGACCTATAAGGAGCATATTTGGTGACAACTTGATTTTCTTCAAATTCCTACTTGAGAAAGCATGTCCATATTTTTCTTCAGCATGCTCATGTCATTCCTATCACAAATCAGGGTTGCTTGCTTTGAAATCACCTCATTTACATATTTTCTCCAATCTCATAGAGAGTTGATTTCACCATTATCCTTTAATATGTCAAGAAAGAGATTGTGATTCATTTCATCAAATTTCTTAACCAACTCCCTTATTTTAGCCTCCAAAGGCTCAATCTTTCCTTGGAATTATTGAATTCCATTCACAGTTTTAAGGGTGGATTGGATTTTTCTAGGCTTATTTACATCATGCTTGGATCCCATAGCCATTAGCCTCAATTCTTGGAGTCTTGGGATCCATTTCTCCATGAGGGGAATTGCCACCTCCTTGTCTATGTCAAAATTATTTACTGCTTTAACCATAATTAGCATAGATGCTAATTAGTCTCTTATCAACTCCTCTATTCAAATATTCCAGCATTGCAATCACAATTTTCAAGTTGTTGAAAAAGATCATCCTATCATGTTGACTGCACTTTTCTTCATATTCCTTTAGCTTTTCAAGTAATTCCTCTTTATTGATTTCCTCTCCCTATTGTGCTTCTGATGTGCTAGGTTCCTCTATTGAGATGGGCACATTTCCCATATTATAAGGCATAATTTCCCATGAAGAACTTGTGGGAGGGATGGAAGCATATGGTGTTAGCTCTTGTGATACAGAAGGAGAAGCAGTACCTATTTGCATTAGCTCACTAGGTTGCAAATTTTTCATCTTCTCTTTCAATAATGTCATTTTAGTTTGAAATTGTATTATTTTTTGTTGGCCCTTGCCATATTGAATCAATAAATCATTATACATCTTTCTCAAATTTTCTTTCTTAGTTGTTACTTATTCAACTATTATTTTTGTGAACTATGAAACATTCATTGACATGGTAGTAGCCTTAATATCTAAGGTATCAGACACCCTCTTGATGATCAACCCCCTCTATAGTCTACATATGGTTTTGTAACTTCTATATTTTTAGCATTTGGGGCCAAATCCCAAATTGCCAAAGTATATTACTTCTCAGTAAATGCAGATCCTTGCAGTGCAATGATTGCTTCTTCCTCAAAATTGTATAGAGGCCTATCATACCTATTCACCATGTCAAAATCAATTACAAAAGCTAGGTCCCAATCTGGTAATAGGAGGATACCACTTTTTCTCACTAGCTCTCTGCCTTCTTGTGCAATTATCTCTTGAAAGCTCTCTTTCATCTCTCTTATTACCTGAGCTTGTATGACTGCATCAGTCAATGCTGGGTGGAGGCTCGTCTTCTTTGAAATGTTGTTAACATACTCATCCTTTTTAGCTCTCCAAGAAAACTCCATGAAATTTGGGGACTTGACAAATGAGTCATCATCCATGAAATTTACACATGCCTTTTCTCTAAGATCATCTTTATTATTCATGGCTATGAGGTATGATTTGCTCAATCTTAGACCAGATTGCAGAGGTAGAACCATCTACCTAGGTGGAGAAGGAATTCCTTGTTTCATCTCTTCTTCAGTAACAAAAAAATTATCTTTTGAATCTTCCTCATAATCTTCCAGACCACTTGATTCAACTTTATGCTTCTTCTAGGGTGGCTACCTGGGTGGTGATAACTACCTAGGTAGTGAATCAATTTCAATGATTGTAGGACCAGTTGACCTAGGAGGAGATGGTGGTGGAACTTGTTGCACTGGTGAAGGGGCTTTTTGTTCCTCTTTCTGAGAAGAGTTTGACACTAATTGTTTCTTCTCCTTCGTCATGTCCTTCCTCCTTTTGAAGATAATTACTTTCTTTTGGGACTGGGGGGTTGGTATTTCTTCCATCATAGGGGTATCCCCCTCACCTTGTTCTTCCATTACAATAGCCTTCCCCTTCTCTTGAATCAATCTTTCTCCCTTCAAATTCCCAACCACTATCTCAAAATTTTGAAAAACATAATCAATTCTTTGCATTTCATTTGGAATCTCTACAAGAGCCAAGAATTGAGGGTCTTTAGATTACAGATTCATCCCAAATTTATTGAATGCAATCCATTTCATTTTTTTTCATTTTGAATCTAAAAGTAAAAAATATTTCTTATTACATCTTCTAGTAAGTAGAAGTTATGAATGAATTTTGAACATCTAATCCTTACTTTTAGCCATGCGATAAATCCCTCAGGATCATGGTTTCTTGCTCCTACCCTTTTCATTTCCAAAGGTTTGAGTAAATCATTGATTTTATCCCATCCTCCTTTCTTCATAACAAAATTAGAACAAGTATATGTGGGGAAAAAGGTTCCCTTTCCTTGATCCTTCAAATGATTGTTCTCCACATCTCCTAGTTGCCAAATTACCTCTAAGAAACCAACTCTTTCAGGCACATCCATTGGAAACATATGAGGTGAGACAATTGTGCCATACACCTTCAAGATTGTGTAACTTGGGTAAGGGATCACATCTCCCCAATTTTCATCTATATTCAAATCTGGCCTCCTATCATTAGGCCTCAAAAGGTCATGTAGAGTAGCATAAATTCTCCTCATATTCATAATCAAAACTCTCCTTAGCTTGGAGGAAAAAACATTTTCAAACACCACATAATCGAATTTCCTATCATTCTTGTCAAGAATTCTAGTCCAACATTGGATAGGTAAACCTATATCACCCTCCCTTTTCTCCAATGTCATATCTTTACCAAAATATGTAGCTCCCTTGAAAAAAATTGTATGCATGAGCAGAGAGTACAAGTAAAACCTAACCCATAGTGACCATTTTTTAGTTTAACCAAGCCCTCATGAATCTTTTCAGCCAAGTATCCTCCATAATCATAGAGTGTGTAACATGTAGGGTGTTGGATGTGGGTAGCCATAAACATTTCTACCATTGGCATGCCAGTAGTGGGGTCATAACCTATGATTTGGAATAAGGAGTAGAATGTCCTCTAAAAATAAGAAACAAAGTAGTTGATGGGATATGGCTCCTTATCAAATGGGCCCAAAACAATCCTTTGATCGTTAACAAATGGAAAATGGTTCTACAACACTGAAATCTTGAAGGTATGTCTGACCCTCTCATACTCAGCCCTAGTTCCTTCTCATCTATCTTCACCATATCCTCACTCCACTCAATCAATTTGAAGACCTCAACGATTTCATCTCTTGCAACCTTCACCATCTCAATTCCATCAAATTTTCGTACAATCCTTATGATCGGGTCATAATTTTCAGCCATTTCCTTTAATAGGTCTACATCTATGTAGACATTTGGCACTATCAATTTACCCATATCCAAATTCCAGGGGTTTCCCACAGGAATGCCACAATTTCTACTTCAAAACTAGCAACTAAACTGTGCCCACCCAGTTTATGATAGTGTGGCATGATTAATAGTGCACTATCTATCAATAAGCCCTTCCACAATTTGTGTGTCTTGGAATAACAATTGACCCTTAGGTTTCTCAGAGATAGAGGGTTTTAATTAGTTAGTGAAATCCTAGACCAAAGTCCTAACTGGAGGTTTAGACCCAAAAGATTTTTCTTTAGATGTAGACCCTTTAACTTTTGGTGCTATGATTTTAGAGTTTGTGCAACTAGGGTTTCTCTTCAACAAAATATGAATGTATGACTAGGGTATGGGTTTGACACTCAGAAAAAAATACTTAACAAAGATAACGTTTGAATTGAATGTCAAACCTTAAAAGAAATGCAAAAAACTAGGAAACCCCACTGATAAAGTGAAAGAGCAAGCAAAATTTAACAAGTTTTAAGCAATTTAGAAGCAAGGTAGCAACTACACTTACTAGTTTTGCGGATGTGTGATAACCCCAATTCTGGTCATTGAACGAGCTTGAAAATTACAACAAGAACTCATTGGATGCTTTTAAAAATATGCAATTATGCTTTAATGCAGGCTTTTATGGCTTTATAGTGGATTAATTTTGTACTTTTGTGTCCTACTATTTACTTGCACGAACCAAAATGGCTCATTTTCCCTCAAACTCAACAGTGAGATGGCCCGACAAATGGTCTAGATTCAGTCAAAGAAGTTTGAAAAATCTGACCATGAACCACTTAGCACCATTGAACAATCAAAATAGGACATGTAGAAAATCCTCCAAGTCACTTGTGGGCTCCACCATCTTTACCAACATTGACAAAATTCACATGTTAGCCTCCTCGCTTCCCCATTGGGTTTAACCCGTGCACATATTTTAGTAGTGGGGAGGCAGGGAGTGGCCCAAATTAAATTTGGAGCCTTCAATATGTGTGCACTTTACCCTTTGAGCCTTTTGCATTAGCTCATAATCCTCAAATCAGATGGATGACTCAAATTAAAAAATCTTGTTCACATTTGAGACATGTGCCTAAAAGGTCCCTTTAGTAGCTTGTTCATTAAGGCCCTCAACCCTATGCCAAAATATCTTGTTAGTACTTCAAGCTTGGCTATAGTCCTTTTGATGGTTCTCATCATGCTAAGTGGCATCTCGCCACTTTCCTGTTGAGGGATGGGAGATGAAGGTCGATCCCCTACGAGCTAGCGGGGAACAATCAAGATTGACCCACATCACCTTATCTTAACTGTCGATTGCATAAAGGATTTTATTCACCGCCTTTGAAATGCAATGGTCCCTATTGACAGAAGGGACACGTGGCTCTCGCCCACCAACCCACCCGAATATTTTAATAGAAAATAAAGCCCGATGCGGGTGCAAGGAAGGGTCAAGATCAAAACATATAGATTCGACAACTTGCATAAAACGTTATATCTGCATGTGCATAATTGTTAGAAATTAAAAGGGGGTTGATTAGGTTAATGAATGATAGGGGACATAAAATTAAGACCTAGACATTAGACCAACATTGAAATATTAAAACGCAGACCTAGGACTTCAATTTTTTTTTTTAAAAGACTTGCGACCCATATAATATAAAGCGATAGTTAAAATAATCCAACTGGTAACAACCGAGAATGCTAGGCATGAGGGGCCGATAAAAAGGATGAGCTGAATGACATAAATCATAACTAATGTGACCTGGAACTAGTGATAGAAGGTGAACAGTGAATTAGAACATTTGCAAAGGGATTGAATACTTAGGGTTTAATAAGGGTTTAAGGCATACACATAAACCTTAGAATGTTCAAACAAGAACAAAGCCTAAGCCATAAGACCAATCTAGATCAGGACAACAACTAGATTTTGCAAAATTTATCAGTGGAACACAAAGATTTTTAGGGGTTCCACCAGGATCAAAGAAGTTCTCAAAGATTGGTGAAGTTTCCTAAGGAAACCAAATTTAACAATAATATACATTGTATTTAGTGATTATACAATCAAATTTAAAGTTTCAAAGTAGGTCGACTCATCATAAAAAATGATATAATTAAGTAATAATTAAGTATAAATATTTAGTGATATAAACAAGTATTAGACTTTAGGGTGACTCATCATAACAAATGATATGATTAAGTATAAATATTTAGGATATGTCCTAATAAGACATCTTAAGGGGATGGAATACTTCAAAGTACATGTCTCATATTTAATCGCAACTGATATAATTAACTTAGAATTTAGGATGACGCATCATAACAATCACATTCTATACAATTTAAATAGTGTCAATGTTTATTTAATTCATTTCGTAATATGGTGTCTTAAGGGGTCCTAATACGACGTCTTAAGGGATCCAAGAAGTTCTCAAAATTTGGTGAAGTTTCCCAAGGCAACCAAATTTAACAATAATATACATGATATTTAGTGATTATACAATCAAATTTAAAGTTTCAAAGTAGGAAAACATGCATATTTAACAAACAAAATATATAGAATATCGCTTTTGATACATAAAAGTGTAGAGTATAATTGCGTATTTACATGTATAAAAATTTGTACAAAATGTGTAATTATGTAATTATGTATGTACATATATGTCAACTCAAAACAATGTTTACAAAATTTGGCTATTCCATCTCAAGAAAATTTGAAACTTGTGCCTAGAATGTAGTAGGTCTTCATGCCACTTGATATCAAAATGATACAAGCAATATCAATGAAATCATCAAAACATGTATTTTAATTTATATAAAATTGTCTATATGAACACAACTTGTACCTGTATTTAAAATTATTCCACACATGTTTCAAAGTATGAGATCAATGTGATGATGGCTTAAGGATACAAAAAAGGATAATAAATCAATTTTAACTATTAATGTACAAGAAATATCAATATATAATAAAAACATGTATTTAAATATAATTTAACTAATAATTACATGTTTTTACTAAGTATTCCATGTTGTCTAGGTTGAATCTGCATGGACCTTCCTTTTTGTCTCAAAGTATGTGATGAATTTGTAATGATGGCTTAAGGATATAAAAGGACAATTTAATTCAATGTCAACTAATAACACACAAGCAATATCAAAACATGTATTTAATATATTTAAAAGGACAATATAAAACTAAAACTATATTTACCTATATTTACTTATTCCATTGTACCATTTGTGTCCTATCTTTTTTTGCAGCACATCTATGATTGTCTCATGCTCTTCCATAGAAATTGTCCATAGCTCTCTATTTGTAGGTCTTCCATGATACCTTACTAGTTTTATATTTTTTTCCACCACCAAATGTGAGTAGTGTATAATCGTCTTATGTGATTCATAATCTTCTAATGCAGGTAGACCATTCTTCCTTATTAGGTATTTTTGTAGCCAAGTTCCAACCACCACTGAAACTCGATGAATTAGCTTTGAGGGGGCCCCAGGGAGGCTCCCCCACCAAAGCAACATGTTGTTTTCCAAAATATTGCTACTTATTCATGTGGAAGGACATCCCCGTCCTTTGAGCATATTTTGGTGTCTAGGGGATTGAAAAACCCAAATTTTTTTCCTGAGGGTAATGGCCCAGAAGGCATCCTTTGTGGAAAAAATTGTTGGAGGTCAAACCTCGACTAAGAAATCTCAAAATTTCATGGCGGATTTTTCTACGGTGGTAGGGGATGAAGTGGATGTCCCTGATGACATTTTGAATGATGCCATGGAAGGGTTGAAGCTGTCTTTGGTTGGGAAATTCTTTGTTGGACGACCCAACATTGACTAGATATGAAAATAGGCTTGTGACACTTGGAAACTCAAAGAAAATGTTTCTATAAGTGCTATTCCCAAGGGTTTATTTCTGTTTACCTTTCTTATCCATGAGGATATGCTAAAGGTCCTTACAAGGGGACCATGGGATTTTGATAGTGGTTTACAAAATATTTTGTCTTTATGTAAGTGGAAACCATGGTTTGAGGCCTCAACTGATTTGGGGAAAGTTGCCCCAACTTGGGTTAGACTCTCGGGGTTGCCACTCAAGTTCTAGCACCAGAAGATTTTTAAATGAATAGATGATTCCTTGGGTTCCTTGGTTACCATTGACAGTGTTACTCTCTGAAAGGAAAGATTACTCTATGCTAGAATTTGTGTTAACGTTGAAGTTAACATAATCTTACCCACTTCCATCACTCTAAAATCTAAGTTTGGGAAGTGGGTTCAACCCCTGGAATATGAGAGAGCTACAATTTTTTGTCAGGGGTGCAAAAAATTTGGACACTTATAGGATGCTTGTAAAATTTCTCCCCTTAAGCCTAAGACTCCCCAAATTAAGGCACATGAGAATGAGTTGCTGACAAACAAGAATTTGGCAAACAGTTTAGAGGAAGCTGAAATTGCAACCCCTAATAAAAAATTAATGATCACTAAAAAATCCTTTAACCTAGATTAGGAAAATAGTCCCAAAGGTAATCCAGAAAGGTGGTTCTTAGAGGCTATCAATGAACCTTCTACCCCTCTATCTTTGGAGAAAACATACAAAGAAAATGAGGATAAGGAAACAAATTCACAACCAATATTTCAGGAAAAACAACAAAATGAAGGCCAGGAGGAAGGGGAAATAGTCAACCAAAAGGATCATATTTTAACCCCAACTCAAGAACACCATGAACCAATTTTAGGAGGAGAAAATGTCTCAAAAAAATGATGATAAAGGATGGATAAACATCAAATCATGAAAAAAGAAAAAACAAGATGTGGGAGGAAGCAGTAAAGTTGGTAGACCACAACTAAAAGAAGCAACAAAAGGTATGGAAGTAGTAAATTTGGTAGACCATGTTAGCTCTCAAAAATGTAGGCCGAAATGCCTCAAGAGGCTGCCAATCTCTTGATACGCTTTAGGGTAACAAACAATGCCAAGAGAACTCAACCTTCTACTCTTTAGGTGCTGCTAAACCCAAGCGGGTGTACCTTTTGAATTGAGCAGACTTATCTTATAATTATCCTTCTAAAATGCCTTGTCCACAATGGAAAATGGAAGTGAACAAATGAAATTAAACTTGACATCAATCTTCTAATCTAAATCCTAAAATGCTTAATTAACAAATATAAAGAAACTGAATGAATTCAAATGATGAAATTGCAGAGACCAGTGCCTTGTTGGGTATGCAGAGTCAAATGAAACAGAAGTGGGCAACTTATTCTGGCAGAGAATCAAATTACATGCATATGATCTGTTCATAACTTGTATAAACAATGCAAAATTATGACTAATGAGCTCTAATTTAATAATCCAGATGAATCTCCCTGATTACTGTGATCAACGAAAAGGATTTAATCCTTACTTGAGAGAACCAGTTAATTAATCACACAAATACAACAAATGTGCATTGACAAACTGAACATAAACTTATGCCAATTTAAAAAACCAAAAAGAATCAAAATGGAGACAACTTTAACAATACTTTTCAATAAACTCAACAAACAATTGATACCAGAAATAACCTGCCACACTAGCTGATTCCCATTGAATTCACCATTTTAAAACATGCACACAGTCTCTGATAAGAGAAAATTATTCTACTATAGCCATCCCTAATCTACTGTATATGATCTAAAATCTGATTCTCTCAATTACAATCCGGGTGCATATTTATACCCAGCATGAGAAAATAAAATATGTTGAAATCATATGTCAGCTTTCCATAGAATTTGGGCCCCAATCGAGCTGGCACGCAACGGCTCTCAAGAATTATACATGTCGGCCACAAGATTTGTATTTGGTTATTCACCAGTGAATAGCCGGCGAGACACACAGAAGGTATGCCGAAGGAAATTCAAACACTAATCATCCCGTGCTCATTCTGTTTCGCCGAGATAAGATCACACTCCTGCTGATAAGAATCCTCCAAATGTTCCATCGGCGAGACCGAAGGTCACTCACCGAGACCTTACGGTGATCGCCCCAACCTATACCGATATGCATCCCAAACTTTCTAGTCGGCGAGACAAAACGAAATCATCAAGACCTTCCGCCAATAACCCAACTCTCGCCGAAGACTACCATATGCACAAGTCGGGGAGATAGATTGAGTTCGATAAGACACTGCCCCGACAACGAAACCTCTTCCGAAAGATTCCTCCACTGTCGCTGGAACAACATGGATGTTACGCCGATAGCCAACCATAGACAAATTCTAGTCACTGTGACAATGAGAAAGTCCTGCCGACCACCTGAAATAGAAAATTTTAGTAGAAAAAATATAATGGGTCGGGGAGACAGTCACGAACCTACGCCGATAGGAACCAGAATGCAAAAAATGCCAGACCCAATGGAACATATGATGCAACATGGTAAAATATGGGAAGAAAGTGTTCAAGAAGGCACCTATTTGGAAAATTATGAATGGAAAGCTTGTGAAAATATTAGATTTTTACAGTTCCAACAGTGGCTCCATCTGGGGATGAATGATAGTAAGATCATTGCAAGGATCCAGAATCTTTGGGTGAGCAGACCAGACCAAACAAAAAATGAGCAAAATGGAAATGGGCACAGGGCATGATGGAATGAATGCAAAATGGAGGCGAAACAGAACCCTAAACTACTATGCATGGAAAAGAATTTTAAAGAGAATAAGTAAGAGTTGTCCATGCACTAGTAACCCTCAATCCTCTGTGTGTTAACTTCTCCTGTCTTGAGCTGTTACAATTTGAAACACAAATCATACTTTCCCCTGTCAAATACCTAGTTTTGTTTTGAGTTCATCAGAATCTTCTTGAAGACATTCATGCAATCTTTCCTGTCACTGTTAGTTTTTAGAGAATCATTATGCTCAGCCTAGCCCAAAATCCATACATCATTCTGCAATATATATTCTTCACCATCAGACAAATCTCTGTTATCTCCAACATACAAAATATGCATATATTCAGTGCAAAATTCCTCATTGTCTTTCTCACTATTGTGTGTTATAAAACACTCACTCAACTGTATTGAAAATTTACCCTCAGATTGCTTCTCTTGAAAAACAAGAAATTCTGTCAGACCAACATTGTCTGAAACAAGCAAATCTGAAACCTTTTGCACCTCTTCAGTATCTCTATTTGGAGACAACACCGGATCATGACTCATATCCTCCATATCATACATATGTGAACCAATAAAATTTGGACTTCTATCAGCCTTGGTATGCAAACAAATGTCTTCTTCACATGAATTAGAAATTTCAAAATCAGATACCTCATCTTGAATGGACACAGACTTTTGATCAACACCAAAGGTTTCACCATCATTCCAAGAAATGCACAGGGAGTCAGAAGAATCTTTACACAAAGATCTCTCACTGTCAAAACAAATGTTAGCTGGACACAAATCTTCAAGATCATTTTCATGTGCACATCCCTGGTATTTAGGAGTTAACAAATCTGAAATCTGTTCACTGCTGAACGAACAAGTCTCAACATTTTCATCACCACAGTTGCACTCTTCATTTTTATCATCCTCAAAAAGAAGTCCAAGATCATCAGAGAATGAAAAATCAGAAACTTTACCAACATAGTTATTTATTCCATCACTTTGCATGTCTAAAACTATCTCCTCTTTTTCATAAAGTGGATTTGAAAATACCTGAAGTCCATTTATGGGCATACCTTTGCACAATATCCTTTGATATTCATTTAACTCTTCATCATACAATGGGTTTAAAAAAATTTGGAAACCACTTTCAAATGTACAAACCTTTTCTTCATCAACTGTATCTTCGTAGCTTTCAACTTGCTGTAGATCAAAATCCATAAATCCATCCTCACAATCTGAAAACTCACTGGATTCCTCACAACATGCACTGCTTTCCCCATCACAATCTGTTATGCAAGAGAAATCTCTTGCATCATCATCCTCCTCATGCAAACTATCACAAGAATCATCTTGACTTGCACATATCTCATCTTCTACCGGTTGCACCATCTGATCAATTTATCTACACTCATCAAAAATATAACTATTGGATTCAACATTGGTGGTGTTCTCATACCTTATTCCCTGGGATAACACTTGCATGAAGTCAAAAGAGGAACCTTCTACCTTAGTCCTTCTCTTCTGATTAGCAACAATTAGTCTCTCTATCTCTTCTTCAGTAAATCTCTTCGTACTGTATTGAGTAGGCACCTTAACAGAATGTGGCTCTATATAATCTTTTTCATAGTCAGAAAGGACCTACTGTTTAGCCATATGGTCATTACACTTCTGACTTGAAACATCATGTTGATAACCTTCATTCTCCGAAGGTGAGTTCCTTTTGACAACATGGTGAAAGGTATTTGAAGTCAAGTATACTGTATGATCTTCTCTATTTTTTCCTATCAACATTCCCTCTTCCTGCATTCTTTGGGCTACAACATAATGATCTAGGGAATGTGGCCTATCACAAAATTCATAAAAGTAATTGTTACTTACCATGTAGGTTCCCTTTTTTCTCAATAGATCAGGAGTCTCTTTATTTCTTGGCCTAGCTGCTATAGGTTTCCCATCTTTCTAGTTTGTATTGTAAGGCATATCATGCAACCTTGGCCTTTCATTTTTGTTATCATTTTTGTATGTATTCTCTTGTCTGTACTGATAATTATTGCTTTGCTGAGGAGGCCTCAGGTTTTCTCTCTTATTAGTTATACCAATAGCCTTCCTGTTGTTTTCAATTGTAAGTGTTATCTTTTGTGCTTCAGCCAAATCTCTTGGGGATCTACTTCTCAGTTCATACCCTATCTTAGGATCAAATGCATTTAAATACACACTCAATGCAACAGAGTCTGGAAACCTTGATCCAGGATGTACTTTAGTATGCAACTTGTTGAATTTTCAGTTGAAATCATAGATTGAATCATTCTGATTTTTCTGAATTCTCATTAATTCATGAAGAGCTGCATCTGGAGCATTTTGATTCCCATATTTCTCTAAGAATTTGTCTTGAAATACCTGGAGATAATTAATTGAGAATGCTATCAGGCTATTGAACCAATCCCTGGAATCTTCAAGAAGTGACATCATGAACAACTTCATGTGTAAATCTTCATGAGGCATATCTATGTGTTGGATAAAAACATTAAAACTCCTTAAATGTTCTTCAGCTGTGATTGCATTACTCGTAAATTTGGGTACCATGTTTCTCCAACTGCCATCCATAGGGTAAGGATATAATTGAAAACCAGCTAAATCAAACTATCTGATCATGGTTGTATGCTGGTGAGGGGGAGGAATAGGTGGATGCTGATACTGATGCATGTGATTATTGTACTGTGCATTAGGTTGTGGGATATAATGCTGACTAGGAGGTGGATACATAGCTGTATGCTGTGTGGGAATATGAGGTGGATAATTTAGCTGATTATAGTGATTTCTTGTCTGATAATGAGGAGACACTGGTGGATTTGAAGGCCCTGCACCATAATTACCTTGCTTATGAGGTGGTACATACTTTGGGGGACAACTAGCAGTCTGATCAACAACTTGATTTTTCTATAATTTAGCCTTCAGCTCCTCTATCTCCTTCCTCTGTGATTCAAACTGTGCTTTTACTTCCTTAGGAAGCTAATGATTAATAGAGTCATTTTGGTTACCTTTCATCTATTGATTATATTCATGCTGAATTATGATTCGTTCAGCCTCACATACAGCTTCAAACTTAGTTCTTTTCTGGGGATCAAGAGAAAAGAAAGGATTTCTTTGATCTTTTGGAGTACAAAGTTCTGCACTTGAATTATCTCTCCATGTATCATATGTTTCACAATGTGCTCTTGATGTTTTGTCTTTGACAGTCTGGCACATGTCCTCACTTATCCCTTTTCCTTTATCAACCTTGTCATTTTTGTGTGTCCATTTGCTTCTACCAGCAGGAGCTCCAATATGACCTCCCTTGTACTGAGATCTTCTTCCATTCATGATGAACAACTGCAAATTTTTTGTCAGAGTCGCCACTCACTTTTATAAAAAATGAGAAAAATGTTTGATACTTCTAGTTCCCAACAGAGTTTCTGCAAGATTTTTGACTTTATGTTTAAGGCCTTGATTCTGATTGTTCTCTAGCAGAGTCGCCAATTTGTTAGCTCTCAAAAATGTAGGCCGAAATGCATCAAGAGGCTGCCAATCTCTTGATACGCTTTAGGGTAACAGACAAGGCCAAGAGAACTCAACCTTCTACTCTTTAGGTGTTGCTAAACCCAGGCGGGTGTACCTTTTGAATTGAGCAGACTTATCTTATGATTATCCTTTTGAAATGCCTTGTCCATAATGGCAAATGGAAGTGAACAAATGAAATTAAACTTGACAACAATCTTTTGATCTAAATCCTAAAATGCTTAATTAATAGATATAAAGAAACTGAATGAATTCAAATGATGAAATTGCAGAGACCAGTGCCTTGTTGGGTATGCGGAGTCAAATGAAATAGAAGTGGGCAACTTATTCTGGTAGAGAATCAAATTGCAGGCATATGATATGTTCATAACTTGTATAAACAATGCAAAATTATGACTACTGAGCTCTACTTTAATAATCTAGATGAATCTCCCTGATTACTGTGATCAATGAAAAGGATTTAATCTCTACTTGAGAGAACTAGTTAATTAATCACATAAATACAACAAATGTGCATTGAAAAACTGAACATAAACTTCTTATGCCAATTTAAAAAACTAGAAAGAATCAAAATGGAGACAGCTTCAACAATACTTTTCAATAAACTCAACAAACAATTGATACCAGAAATAACTTGCCACACTAGCTGATTCCCATTGAATTCACAATTTTAAAACATGCACACAGTCTCTGATAAGAGAAAATTATTCTACTATAGCCATCCCTAATCTACTGTATATGATCTAAAATATGATCTAAAATATGATTCTCTCAATTACAATCTGGGTGCATATTTATACCCAGCATGAGAAAATAAAATATGTTGAAATCATATGTCATCCTTCCATAGAATTCGGGCCCCAATCAAGCTGGCACGCAACGGCTCTCAAGCATTATACATGTCAGCCACAAGATTTGTATTTGGTTATTCACCAGTGAACAGCCGGCGAGACACATAGAAGGTATGCCAAAGGAAATTCAAACGCTAATCATCCCGTGCTCATTTTGTTTCACTGAGAGAAGATCACACTCCTGTCAATAAGAATCCTCCAAACTTTCCATCGGCAAGACCGAAGGTCACTCACCGAGACCTTATGGCGATCGCCCCAACCTATACCGATATGCATCACAAACTTTCCGGTTAGCGAGACAAAATGAAATCGTCAAGACCTTTCGCCGATAACCCAACTCTCGCCGAAGAATACCATATGCACAAGTCGGGGAGACAGATTGAGTTCGATAAGACACTGCCCTGACAACGAAACCTCTGCCGAAAGATGCCTCCACTGTCACCAGAACAACATGGATGTTACACCAATAGCCAACCATAGACAAACGCTAGTCGTCGTGACAATGAGAAAATCCTTCTGACCACCTGAAACATAAGATTTTAGCAGAAAAAATATAATGGGTCGGGGAGACAGTCATGGACCTACGCCGATAGGAACCAAAATGCACAAAATGCAAGACCCAATGGAACATATGATTCAACATGGTAAAATATGGGTAGAAAGTGTTCAAGAAGGCACTTATTTGGAAAATTATGAATGGAAAGCTTGTGAAAATATCAGATTTTTACAGTTCCAACATACCACAACTGAAAGAAACAATAAAAGATGTGGTAGTAGGGAAGCAAAGGACCCTAGACTCACTGGCAGGGAACAAACCGAAAAGGAAGTAGGGGGGTCGTCTCTCCTTTTCTGGGTAGAATCAGCCTAGTTCTGCCATTTTTCTCTTTGTAATCATGAAGATCCTTTCTTGGAATGTGAGAGTTCTTAATGGCCCGTATAAACATGTGTTGAAGATGTGCCTAGTTGAGGTTAAACCTAATATACTTCTAGTTCAGGAAACTAAAATGTAAAAGGAAAGTTTTGAGAAAGCGTTGAAGTGGCTTTGGCCAGGTGTTGGTTTTGATGCAAGTGATGCAAAAGGGGCTTATAGTAGGATAGCCACCTGCTGGAATTCCTCATGGTTTAGTGGGAAGATGAAATTCAAAAATAAGAACAAGCTTCTGATAAATATGGAGGATAGAGACACTTCTATTAAATGGAATTTGGGAAATATAGATGGCCAAAATTCTAGATTGGATAGGTTGGACCTATTGAACTTGTTGAATGGAGTTATTTCTAACAACAAAAAATATCTATGGATGCTTGGTGGTGATTTTAACTCTCCACTATATCCCTTTCAGAAAAAAGGAGGCCTGACTAACTTCTCAGAAAGTATGATGGATCTTTCAAGTTTCATAGATTCGGTGGGTCTTATGGATATCCCCCTTATGGGGTTCCACTTTACTTGGACCAATAGAAGGAAAGGTAATCAACTTATCCAAGTGAAATTAGATAGATTTATGATTTCTTCCAACTGGAGTATCTTACATAATGTTTCCCTTACTTCCTTCCCTAGAACAAGTTATGACCATAGTGCCCTTCTTCTGGAATGGGAGGATAGGGTGATGAAAAAGCCTTACCCATTCAAATATGAAATTATGTGATCCCTTCATCTGGACTTTAAAGTTCTTGTTGAGGAATATTGGAATATGTCGTGTGATCTGGTACCCCGATGTTCAGATTAGTGCAAAAGTTAAAAAGAATAAAGGAAAAGGTTAAGGGATGGAATAAATACACCTTTGGCAATATCTTTAGCACTAAAAGAGAGTTGAATTTGAGACTTAGAGAGGTTCAAGATCAAATGGAGGCTGCAAATTGTGATGAGGAGATATACATAATAGAAAGGAAGCTTAGAGCCCAATGGCACAAAATAAGTAAGAAGGAGGAAATCTATTGGAAACAAAAATCAAGGATTCAGTGGCTAAAGGAAGGAGATAGGAATACTAAGTTCTTCCACCAATCAACTATGAAGCAAAAAGGAAGGAATAAAATAAGATCTCTTGTTACCATTAATGGTTCTAAGTTGGAAAGGGAGGATGAAATTGCTAATGAGGTTGTTTCATTTTTTTCAAATTACCAGGAGCCTTCAAGAATTAATAACATGGATTTGGAGGATTTATTACAGGTTATACCTAATGTTATTACTGACGATGACCTGAAAAGCTTAACAAAGAGTATAACTATGGAGGAGGTGAATATGGAAGTGTTCTCGTTTGGAGCCTTCAAGGCTCCCAGACTTGATGGTTTTCCTCCTAGTTTCTTTCAAGTTTACTGGGAGATTGTGTCTAAAGATCTCTTAATTGTTGTTAAAGATTTTTTTAGATCGGGAAAGATCTTGAATCAAATGAATACCACCTTTTTGGCCCTTATTCAAAAATCCAACGAAGCTGCTTCCATGAATGATTATAGACCGATAAGTCTATGTAATACTACTTACAAGATTTTCTCCAAAATCATTGTAAATAGGTTGCAACTGGTTTTAGGGAAGATGATTGCTATTAATAAAAAAGGTATTGTTCAGGGAAGGAAAATTTTGGATGCAACTATCTATACTCATGAGATCCTACACTCTATGGACTACAAAAAAAATCTGAGTATGGTTCTGAAATTGGATATTTCTAAAGCTTATGATAGTCACTTGGAATTTCTTATTTGTTGTTTTAGAGAAATTTGGTTTCAAAGGTAAATTTCTCAATTTGATAAAGGCCTGTGTTACCACTCCTAAGTACTCAGTTCTTGTTAATGGTATTTCCCATGGTTATTTCTCAATTGGAAGAGGGATGAGATAGGGGGATCCCTTATCCCCCTACCTTTTTGTTATTGTGGTAGAAGCCCTTGGCTGCAATATATAGAAACAACTTAATAATAAGTCTTTGAAAGGTTTTTGTGTTGCTTCTTCATTGCCCCCAGCTTCTCATCAACATTTTTTTGATGACACTATTCTTATGGGGGAGGTGTCAGTTATTGAAGCTAAACAATGGAAAACTATTTTGGATAACTATGTTGAAATGTCTGGGCAGCGTATAAATTACCATAAAAGAAAAATATATTTTTTCAATACTAGCTAGCTTGTGAAAGATAAAGTGACAAGGATTTTGGGATGTTAGGAAGCGGACCTGCTTGCTACTTATCTTGGTCTTCCTCTCTTCTCTCGAAAGCCGAATAGTAATTATTGGAACTCTATTGTGGAAAAAGTTCAAAAAAAATTAGTTGGATGGAAAGGTAAGTTGGTGAGCTTGGTAGGAAAAATTCAGCTTTTAAAGGCTTCCCTTCAGAATATACCTATCTATTATCTCTCAATGTTCAATATTCCTGCTTATATTGCTGATAGAATTGAAACAATTCAAAGAATATTTTTATGGTCAAGGGTGGAGGAAAGGAAACAAATGGCTCTTATCAAATGGGAGAAGGTATGTGTCTCAAAAAAGGAGGGTTAGGCATCAGAAGACTAAAAGTGTTTAATAAGGCTTTAGTGGCTAAAATGGGTTGGTTCATGTTGGAAAATGAAAAAGATTGGGCCATTGTTCTTAGAGCCAAGTATCTTAATAACAAGGATGCTAGTTGTTTCCTAAGGAAGAAGGAGCTCCTACATGGATCGGTGTTTTGGAACAACCTCCTTAAAATTAGAGGAGTGCTAAATAGAGGTGTGAAAATTAGGATTGGTGATGGTCTCAAAACTAATTTTTGGGAGGATCCTTGGTCTACTTTGACCCCTCTGTTGGCCTCAGATAATCTTCAATTGATCAGAGGAAGATTGAAAAGAGAAATTGGGAAAAAAGTTTCTAATTACTTTGAGTGGGATGGAGGATGACCTAGATGGAAAAACTTCAAATACTATCTTAATAATGCTATTCTTAGACGAAATAGACAACAGGACTGGGATGATGCAATTGAGAAAATTATGAGACAAATTGGATATCTTGATCTATTTTCAAGAAGCAGAAAGGATGCGTGGATTTGGACAAAAATTGCTAGAGGTAGTTTTTTGGTCAAATATGCTTATGAGTCAATGATGCAGTTGACCATGATCTTGGGCTCTTTTGACTGGCTTAAGGTATGGAGGAAGAACCTCATTCCAAAAATTAATTGCTTCTGGTGGACAGTTATATATGATAAGATCCTCACGATTGATAATCTTAAGAAAAGAGGCTGGTACCTTGTCAATAGGTGTAGTCTATACAATAAAGAAGAGGAAAATATTATGAATTTGTTTTTTCAATGCTCCTATGCCCATGATGTTTGGGGTTTTTTTTCTTAATACTCTATAAGTGGAGTGGGTTTTTCCTAATAGTATTCAACTGTTTGTTGAAGGATGGAACTTTTTCCCTTATTCCCACAATATAATTTGTGATATGTGGGGAAAAATTCCACCATTTTTGGTTTGGGGATTGTGGAAGGAGAGGAATAACAGAGCATTTAGGGAGACAACTAGAACTAGTAAGGAGCTATGCTTAATTGTGAAACAGAAAATTCAGGAAAATATGGAAAGTTGTAAGTATAAGCAGGCTAAGAAACAACCAATTCGGAAAGAATTAAGCATAGAACAACAATGGGAACTCTCTCGTGACTTAAATAATGTTAATTGGTTAAAAAAAATTATGATAAGAAGCACAATATGGATTCCCCTAGATCCAGGATGGGTGAAATGTAATTTTGATGGATGCTCGAAAGGCAATCCAGGAAGGGCTGGTGGTGGTGGAGTGATAAGAGATGATAAAGGAGATTATCTAATTGGGTTCAACAAAGGTTTAGGAACAACAACCAATAACTTTGCTGAGGCTTTAGTTGTTTGGATAGGAGTCAGACTCCTCAGGGAAAGGGGATATAATAAGATCATTGTGGAAGGCGATTCAAAGTTGATAATAGACTACTTCCATAGTAAGGCTAATATACCATGAGAAATTAAAGATATGTTGGAAGACTGTAAGAGCATTTTGCAAGAAATTCAGAGTGTTAAAATTTTCCATACCTTAAGGGAAGGAAATAAAATGGCAGATGTGATGGTCAATATTGGGGTTAATGAATAAAATTTAATAATATGGGACTTCAAGGACTTGTCAAATCAAATAAAGGAAATCCTTGCTAAAGATAGACTTGGAGAAAAATATTTAAATAAAGACTAATGGAGGGGGATTCCTTTATTATGAAAATGAGTAACGAAATGCTAAGGATAATTAGGAGGTGGCCCCCATGGATGTGTGTTGGCATGCTGAGTGGGAGATGTCGTAGGAATAATTCAAAAAATCATTAAAACTCAATAAAAGGATTTACAAGTGTGTGAATGGTCACCCGGATGACGAGGGTGAGTATCGGGGGAGAGAAAACTTAAATTGGGAATTAATTGGCATGTGGTGTAATCGGGGAATAGATCTCTAATGTGACAAATAGAGAGGTATTGGTAACAATAAAAAAAGGAAGAATAAAACAAAGGCAATTATTGCTTGGAAGGGAGGCGTAGTTTCCATGCATAATAATGATCGGCGGCAAAAAGGTGGCAAGTGTGAATTGCTTATGAAAAATAGAAAAAACCCTAAGCTATTTAATTTTCAAATGTATAATCACAGATTTTCCATTCCAATTGAGAGTATGGAAATACCAATGGTGAGTGTAGAGGACACATAAGGCAAATAGAGTGAGTTCTTACTTGTTCCCAAAAGTTTCCATAGTCGGTGAATATGGGTGGTCCTAGGAAGTGGACTGAACCGCATAAATTTGACTCACTTCACAATAATGAGGAGCTCTGGAGTCTATTCGAATAGGCGGGTTTCACCCATTATTTTGCTGCTATGGAGGGGCATCATGAGAGGCTTAGCTACAAGTTTTCCAATTTGTGGAGAGATGGAGAGGTTACTTTGGGAGGGATTCAATTCAAAGTGGATGCTAAGCTAATTGTAGACATGACGGGCTTGTTGTATGAAGGCACACAAATTGCCAAGGTTAGTAATGGTAAATATTAGGATTACTTTGAATAGTTTTTCCAAGGGAAAGAAAAACCTGAAAGGTTTCAAAATGGTTATTCTAGGGTTAAGCTTCCTCCTCCATACCATAATGTCTACTTTGTAGTGATGAAATATTTTACCCTTGAGGGCTAATACCAGTTTGTCCATGGCCATCACTTCCCCATTCTCAATCATATTAGGCACCAGGAGAAAATTAACCTACCGTTCTTGTTTCCTCCCTAATCTAGATCATCACTCATGGTGTAAACCCACCTTTACATTAGGGCTTAATAAGGGTTATTTGTAAATTTGTCTTATCTAGAACCCTGCAAAAAAACCTAGTTCTAAAAATGCTTGAAAGCCCTAAACCCGAAAGTTCGGTGAAGATTGAGCTCCTTGAAAACCTTCCTACCTCGACACCTAAAAAGTCTGGTAAGAAATCTCAAAGCCCAGAGAGTTTTGGCAAAAAATATCATAGTCCTGAAATGCCCATATGGAAGGAGTTACTTGTGGTTACTCCTAAAAAATGAAAAGATGTCTCGATGGAGTTGGGAACCAAAAAAAGGAAAAGGTTGATATTGAGGGAATTAGGTGAAGAAGTGGACACCATAACTATCCCTAATGATGATGAGATCGAGGGTTTTCACTAGGGTGGTAGAAGGTCTAAATATTGGTAATGGTGGCATCTAAATAAAAGGAGAAGAAGAAAAAATGATCAAAACCTGGAGGAAAAACTCCAAAGTCCTCCAAAAAGTGTTGAGAAACAAGAAGATGAGGAAATTGATTCCTCAACTGAAGAAATTATAGATAGCCTGGGGGATGAGTTGACTGAAGAAGAGGATTCAGGGGCAGAAAGTGAAGGAGGTAAGGGTGATGAGGAAAGGGAGGAGTTGCAACATGAAATGGTCTAGGATGAGGAGGAAGCAAAACAAGATGGAGTAGAGGATATTAACAGAGAGGAAACTGAAGATGTTGAGGATGTGAATTGGAGATTTAATAGTCTGGAGGAGAGAATGAAAATTCTAGAGCAGAAGATTCTTGAGAAAGCAGAGGAAGGTAGAGTCCAAGCCCTGGAAAATATGATAAATGGAATAATTGAGGATAGACTAAAAGTGTTGGAGAAAGGTGTACAAACAAAAGGAAATGCCCATAAGATTCAGACCCTGGAAGAAGCTATCAAGAATGTGTGCATGGTAGTGGATGTTATGATGAAGAAAGCCGTTATGGCCATTGTCTTGGGGATGGGAAAAATCAAGAAACAACAAAAGAGGAAGGTAGCGAGTGATGGTGAGGACCTTGCAGGTAAGATGGAGCATAAGGCCATAGTGAATGGTACTATTGAAGACCTGGTCAAAACCTGAAAGCTAATTGAAGATGCATATTCTGGTTGCTCGACTGTGCTGGTTTCTTTGGTTTTTTGATGTTTACTTTTCCTATATTTTGGTATGTTGATACTAGCTATGGCCATGGAGCCATAACTTTAATCTTTTTAATGTTATGTATATTCTGAGTAGGAACTATATGATGGTTATCTATAAGCACTATAGATGGTTAAGCAGGGATGCTACTGCTGATAGCTTTAGTTTTTTTGATCCGTTTGATAGAACTAAAATGTTTGATAGAAAAGGGATTGGTTAAGCTTTTAGGTTGGGGAATTGGGAAGTTTGGTGAGCTTCCCATTTTTTGTTGTTTCTCACCACTGGCTATGTTGTTCTTGTTGTAATTTTTGTTCGAGTTAGGGCCCTTTTTCCTTGCTTAATCAATCAAAAACATGATAGCCATCATCAAAGAAGTTCTTAAAATTTGCTTAAAGGGATCAAAGAAGCTCTCAAAATTTTCTTAAGGGGATCAAAGAAGTTCTCAAAATTTGCTTAAGGGGATCAAAGAAGTTCTCAAAATTTGCTTAATGGGATCAAAGACTTGTTATCAAAATTTGCTTAAGAGGATGCCTTAAGGGGATCACCGTACCTGTTGGATAATGATAGCCAACATCATATTCTTGAGGTTCTATTAACTTATGTTTAGTCTCCACACTACGTGCCAACCAATATTTCATTTCCTCTTCATTCCCCTCAAGTGCAACAACAACATACACATGTCCTACAAAAAAAAATGATTTAATAACTTGCACATGTCCATATAATTTGACCAATCTACATACATGCATTTATATGCATATAAATAAATAAAAGTATTAAAAAATAGTAATAAAGTGAAATAAAATGAAATAAATTGAATTAAATTACCTTCTTGTACAAGGTCTGAAGCACATTCATAGTCGTCTAATGAAAACACTTGACCATTTTCTTCAATTGTTGTTTCATATTGATCGTGTGATTGTGTAGGTGTCAACGATCTTTGCTTCCACTCTTCAACCCATTCTGTATTTTCACATGCTTCCAAATCTCCTAAAATACAAAATTGACAAAAAAATGCAAGCTCCCTTGCCCAGATAGTCCATGTGCTTTCATTCAAACTCTTAAATGAATGCCGTTTAGGAGATCCATTGATTGTATTACAATCAAGTCTAGGTAGAATGTTCTCTTCTTCAACCAACCAAAAGAATCAATAAATTGTAGAGTACTCACTTGAACTAGGTGTAGATAATCTTGTATTACACCAATCCACAATCCCACGTGCATGTTTAAATTTTACCGCATCCTCAAATTTTAATTGTTCTCTAGCAAGAATTATTTTAACACACACACCAACTCCATCATGTTCTCCTTTACCATGCCCAACTTCAAAAAAACTCCACATATGTTGGACATTATGTTCCTTGTGAATGATACTTAACCAATAGAACATTCGAGCATTCTTGAATTGTCCCGTACAATTATCTAACCATATGAGATGTTCTGTCATCTGGATTCCTTTTTCTCTTAAATTTGTATAAAATATATTGAAATAGTATTGAACAAACTCTGACAAGTGTAACTAGTTGTCACTCAAATAGAAATGATAATCCCTCAAAACTTTTCTATCATCCTCTGTGCTATCATCTACATGTCTATAAACAATATGAACAAACATAGCCACTTGCACTAAATTGTAATATTGTGATTGGATTTCCTCTTGCGAAGCTAGAGTATAGTTTTCCAAAAAATCAACCATTGATAGTATACTACCAATAGGATATGTGTTTCTACATGTTTGAAATTGGCCATCAAGCCATCAAGCATGTTGAGAGTGTGTGACATATTTTGGTACAATCTTATTCTTAAATTCTAATATGAATGCATGTACACTAACTTTTTCTGTAATTAAATCACAATGCTTTTCAATTTTTCTATCTTTTAAAGAATAGTCAACATTCTTAAATCTTTTAACATCCACTATTTGTTGTCCAAAATCATTATCAACACTTTCATGCATACAAACTCTTAAGAATGAAAGATTACTACAACTAGTGCATTGTCCAGAAATAAATAAACTTAAATAAAATAATTTCCAATTAGATCTTTCACAAAACAAACTTGATATAAACTCCCTTATTATTTTAGGTGGCATATTAATACCACATTCTTGCATAATCATGTTAGTATGTAAAGTAAAACATATATATCGAAAAACATCATAAAAATAATGAAATTGAACATGCGTTTTACAACAACAAGATATTCGTTGCTTATTAATTTTTACATACCAAGGTTTACATTTTACGAAAGACCTTTGACTTATTTTAATATTACCAGGTAACACTAAATCACCACAAAATTTTCTATAAAATTCAATTTGTGTTGTATCTAATGGGTGTTTTTGATGAGGATCATGAACTATGGACTGCACTCTTAATTTTAAAATATCTTTAGCATTAGATGATACCCTAGTATTATCATTTCAATATTTTTCAATAAAATATTTTATTTCAACATTCAATTTCATGTCAGACCTCGGGAGTCAACCACTAAACCTCCAACATTGGTTGATTGGATCATTTTCTATACTTTCTCTTCTTCTTACCACTCTTAGCAATGTCTTAGGCTGTATTTTTAGAATTTCACTAATATTGCTTACCATTCTTTTATTCAAAGTTGCTTTATTAAATATAGTAGTTGTTACAACTCTTCTTGTTGCATTCTTATCTTTAGATCGACTATTTTTTCCAATAGACTCAATGGCACTAGCAACAATAGACATAACATGTTTTAGTGATTGATCTTTTCTTCTTGGTTTAAAAAAAATTCCTAACTTTTTCATTACTTTTCTCATTTTCCACATTCTCATCAATTGCATCATTATTTGACATTGAAATGAAAGTTTTTTACGATAAAGAATTCTTTGTATAATAATCTATTAGCATGCGTCCTTATTTGTATCCAAGAAATCTTACTAGGAAGATTATCCAAAACATCACTTTCATTTTTTTTAAAAATATTTTCATTTTCAACATCGCATCCTAGATTTTCATTTTTCATTTTCAACTTCAAAACAATTTTTATTTTCATCTTCATTTTCATCAATAAAACAGTTTTCATTTTCATTTTCAACAAAAGGATTTTCATTTTCATTTTCAACAACATTTAAACGATTTTTATTTTCATTTTTAATAATTTGTATAAAATCTTCTTCTCTACGCATATTATCAATGTCAACATCCTTAAATCCAACACCTTGTAAAACTTCTACAAAAAAAGTTTCCATTTCACTAAAATGTGGATTTGAAGACGTACCTAGATTTGTGCCAATTGAAACATTCTCCATAGCATTGAAAAGGGGATTTGAAGACATACTAGGACTAGTTTGTATAATCATATTATTTTCCAAATTGACCTCTTGTAAATTAGCATCGTCTACAACCATGGTCTCCTCAATGTTTTTACCTTCAATAATTGTGGAATTGGATGCTTCAACATTATTCATTGATTGAATAATCATTCTTATATGTCTTTTCCTTTTTTCATCTTGCTCTCTCTTTGCTTCAATTTCTTCAGGGGTCAATACCTTCCTAGCTTTCCTCTTATTACGAGCTTGTGAACCCATGATTATAAAATTCTCAAGCACAAATTAATGTCAATAGTGAAATTATTCCTCTCTTGTTCCTCTAGACGAGTAGAAAACAAACACAATTCCACTCAAAAAACTATTCCAATGATTCCTCCTTTCAAAAATTCAATTCAAATTGAAAGTTGAAGACTTGTAAATACAAAACTTGATAGAAACTAGGTGAATTTGTTGCAGTCGGCTGTACATGTCAAGTTGTAGAATTGACAATAACATTTTGCCAATAAAATTTAAAAAAATGGTCAAAAATGAAACAGGATCCTGCTTTATAAATGGGATCCCGTTTATAAAACAAGATCCCATAGTAAACAGGATCCCAATTATAAAACGAGATCCCATTTCTTTTTCAATGGTTCGAATAATAAATAAAAAGAAACGAGATCCCTATTTACAAAATGGAATCTCATTTCTTAAAATTTGAATTTTTGGTCAGGTTTTTGTCTTTTTTTTCTAGTTTGGGAAAAGCTTTGGGGACTCAAACCTAGGCTTTGGACCTGGTTTGACCTACAAGTTGAAGGTCCTAACAATGTCACAAGAAAATAGTGACTTTGGACATATGTCTGAACACCTTTTGGATAATTTTTGATGAAATTAAAACCCATTATAGATGAGACAATGTAGATTCCAACTATGTAATTTTTATAATTGGATTTTTTCTAGTTTTCAATTAATTTATGATGAAATTGGTCCATTAACTTGAAATATCGGGTTTTTAGTATTTTAATAACTTTACTTTTTTTTTTTGTAAAACGAATTGCATGAAAACATACTTCAGGCAATTATTTTCAATTTGAAAAAAAAAATCAAAAAATGATAAGTTTAGGTCATCTTATGCATGATGTACATGACAATTTTTCAAAATGACAAATATGGCCAATAAAAATTTAACAAAAAAAAAATTCAATAAAAATTACAAAAAATATCAAAAATGTGCTTTAATGAATTAAAAATATTTTCCCAAAAAGATTTAGAAAAATACGATTATTTAGGTCAAAATATGGATGATGTACACGTGCATGGTATGGTAAAAAAAAGTGACTTTTAAACAGTGGTTTTTAGAGACGCCTATTGAAAATCAATTTGTATAATCTGGGTATTGAAATAAATTATATATTTGGAAACTAGACTCTGAGTACTACATTTTATGATTAGTGATTTTTTTCAAGATTACATTCTAAGTGTTTCAAATTTTAAGGTCAAATATGTCAAATTCTAAAAAATTAGGAAAAACACTTCCACTTTTTGGATTGGACTCATCTTCTTGCCAACACCCTTAATGAAACATGCAAACATCTTTGAAAAATCTAAAAAAAGAAAATAAGAAGTGCATATAAGATCCTACACGCACCTGACAAAGCACCTGAGAGCCATATTTTATTCCTCTTGTACTGGTAAAATGATGGTTTGAAATGTGTTTAAAGTCATCTCCTTTTTAAGCATTCATCTTGCATGAGTCAGATTTGTAGTGGTACACTGAGGAATTAATTGCTTTACCTTTGCTCTCCTAGTCATGATGATTCTCACATTCCAATTAGGATGAAATTGGCATTAAATAGACCTTTGTTGGTCTCATTTGCTTAGTCACATTTGGCAGTAGTAAGGCATTAGCATATTTTTTCGTCTCTATTTTAAGTGTTGAAATCTTGGCTTTCCATCACAAATTCAATGGCGTATCATCCATGGAACCTGAGGGTTTCGCTTCCAGTTAAACTATGGGAGCGACCACTAGAAGAATACCTCACGCGGGATGCTTTGCAATCGATGTTCGTCATGGATAACACAAGAGTAGAAGAGAGTATTCAAATTGTTCTGGGTCAAGAGATTACCAGTCTAAAGGAATGCCACATTATCTACCCATCATAGGTGATCTCCATTTTCCTCTCAAATGCTCTTGATTCCATTCAGTCTCTGGTTGAATTGGAAGAGCTGGCTAGGAAATATGTTAAAGTTCAATTCATTCTGGATAATGCAATATCCTCTACTGTTCAAAAATATAACTTCTTTGTTAGAGATGGATTTATTGGAGGGCTCTTCCCCAGGGATTTAGTGCAGAATAGGGAGTGTTTTGAAGAATTTTATGATGCCATCAAGATGGCATTGAAGTTTAACAATGACAACATTTTAATGCAAGCACTAAGGAAACATCGGAGGCATACTTGCTCCATGTTGGAGCTGGAAATTAAAGAGAAATACTATGCATTGGCTTTTCTCCACATTTTTAACCCACCTCCACGGAATGGCGTTTTACTTGACCTTCAAGTGGGTGTGAACTGGCCAGTTCATGGTGAATTTGGGCCAAACCAGCCAGCACATGGTCAAGTTGGGGTAAACTAGTCAACTCGCAGACAAATTGGGGAAAATCTACCAGCTTGTGGTCATCTTCAAGCTCCATATCATGTTTACAAGGCTCAATCTCAGGGGTTTTCCAATGCTCAAGTATATACGCCAATGGTGGTTGCATCTTCATCACTTCCATCTTCCAACCAAAATCATGCCTTTGTTCACAACAGAAGTTTCTTTGAAAGAGGTATTCAATTGGAAGATAAATTAGAAGTGAAAGACGAAAATTTGGCTAATGGGGGGTCTATGAAAAGATGAAATTGTCTTAGGGAACAAATTTTTTGCGGGATTTCAAAAATGTCAAATGTAAGGGGTTTTCAAATTTTGGGAGGGATTTAAAAATTGCAATCTGTGGTGGGAGACCACACTTTTCAGGGCTTAGTTTTAATTCTGTAATCCGTGACGTGAGGTCACCTTCATGGGGGTTTTCAGTTTTTTGGTACATTAGTAGTTTAATTTTGGGCTATAATTGGAGGTTTCTTACTGGTTCTTCCTGCCAGCATGCCCTTTGAACTAGTTTTTGTTTACTTCTATTTATTAAATATAATATTAGATGTGGCTCACCAAAAAAAAAGATCCTACATGCAAATAAAGACACAAGAAACATAACACAACCATATTTTTTTAATAACCTATGGTTACTCAAATGAATTTCATACATTATATTTCAAAGTTCTTCCCAAAGATTTTGAGAAGTTTTTAGAGCAACTATTACAACTAAATACTAAATAATAATAATAAGTCAATAAATGTTACTCGAAAGAAATTATATCCTAAAACTCATACTTAGACATGGAGACATTCAAACCATGGAGAGGCCTCTATAATATAACTTTAGATTTGAAAGGAATGAATGCCACACACCCAAAACTAGACATACAACATTTGAGTCAAAGAATATGCAAAGCTAAAGGACAACTATGAAAATTAAATGGAATAAGGTCCAAATTCTATAAATAGTTTGGATAATGTCAACCAAAAGATTTGTTTTCATAGGAGAAAAATGTATTTATAGTCAACCATCATGCCCTTGATATTCCACGTTGATTACACTTGTTGCAATCTCAAGAATTACAATGTTTTTTTTATTTACATTTTTTTGTAACAACCTCTATCTTTAGGTATCAACTCTCCCTTAGTCATGCAACTCATTCAATCTGTAGTAATGAAAAAAGTATCCCTTTTTCCTTAATTTGGGAATAAATAATTAACAATAAAATGAACCTAATGTTGCCTTGATTTAGTGTTCTAATGTGTTTTACACATTCACATTAAGTTTAGGGCCCCTTTTTAACTAAATGAACTTAATTGTGCCTTATTTAGGGTGTTGTAAAGTGTATATTTACACTTTGACACTAATCTAGAGCTTTATTAATTAATTGAGGTTAGTTGAGCTTAATTGACCCCTTTAATTCAGCCTAATTAATTGTATATTTCGAGGGATAAAGCCCGACATTCATAAATTATATTACACAACACTTGATTTTTGAAGGTGCGTGTCCTAAGTTAGTGACCTAGGACCCATTCGCCAAATGGAAAATGGGTCCTCTCTAGGTCCTAGGACCCTATTTTTGATGAAAACCAAGGGAGGTCTACAACACCACACAACTCAATCTCACACAAAAACAACAACCTTCAAGTCTCAAGTCTTCAAATTCTCTTTATCTCACCAAACCTTCACTATCTCTTGTAGTAGTCCAACTGGACTCAATCGGGTATATCTTTCAAATGGGGTCCTCTCAAATCTGGACTAGCAAGTTTTCAAACACCCATCAGGGCACACTGCAACATATCCCAAAACTTTAACAAGTTTTTTTGAAACAACTTCAACAAATCAAGCTTCCTATGCTTTCTAGACCCCAAATTAGGTATGTTTTACAAATAGACTAGTTCCAAAACTTATTTCCAATCTCTAAAACCACTTGGGAAGCACTCTACAGGTTACCAAACCAAGGATTTCTCAAATTTTTTACAGTGACATACTCTCTAGGGTGCCTAAACTAAATACCCTCCTTTTGAGCAAATAACCTAGGGTTTTATTGAAAACCACACTTCCAACCTTCACACAACCTTTCCACCACTTCAATTAGGTCCAAATATGCCTGCACATGCTCAAAATTTTGACACAAACTACCGCCCCAACATAATTCATGAATTACCTTACTCAAACCACTCAAATTCACAAGAAAACTCACTTCTTCCTCTTAGGGCATCATGCCCAACTCTTTATTTGACCTCCCCTGCACTCTCACAATATTCACACACCTATTTCCTAATATATCAGACCCATTCCACAAGTTACAGTAGCCACAGAGAGCATAATGGGTTATGTTTGCATTTTGAAGACTTTCAAAACCCTTAAAACAGGGTGTTCAGACTAGTCACAAAGAAATTGATCTAACTTTCACCCAGATCAATGTTAAATACTTAAATAAAATGCAATAAGAAACTAACTCACACCTCTTAAGGAATTCAAAATAGATATAGATCAATTTCCTATTGTATAGGCCGTACAGGTCTGAGAAAAGGATGAAATTATAGAAAAATTGTAGAAAAGTAGGGGTTTCTTTATTTACTTTCCTTCCAAAATTCAAAATCAATCTTACATCGATGCTTCACATCATATATAAGATTTTTCCTCTAAAACTAACTACCCCAATGCCTAAAACTGACTTTTGAAATGACTGACCATTGAACTTCCAAAAATCTGCCTTTTCAACTTTTGCAAGTTTACATAAATGACATCTTTTGCATTTTTAGCATTATTTGCAACATAGACCTTCTAAAAACCTAATGACCACTAACATGACTCAATTCAACATAAAACGGTCTAAATGACCTTATTTAATGCTTTATGACTCAAACTCCTAAAGTCTACTCATTAACAACCTTAAATGACAAAAGTTCTTCAATGGTGCCCCTGCACCAATTTTCCCATAACATTTCACATTCTCCGAAGTGTTTCTTAGTAAGTGCACTAGGACCCATTCATCACATGGTGAATAGGTCCTCACTTAGACCTAGGATCCCCCCTTGGGATATTTTTTTTGTGGTTTTTTAATGATTTCAAATCCTAGATTTGATGTCGGCTTGTGATATTTGAATTTCGGGATTTAATGTTATGTATAAATACAAGGTTATTTCACTATGTTTTCACTTGGAAATTTTATGAGACTTCATGAGATCAAAAGCAAGAGCATTCAAGAGAATTTCTAAGGAATTCAAGGGCATAATTATTGAAGTTTATTGCAGCAATCAAGAGTCATTAGACATCATGTCAAAGATTTAGTGCATCATGCATGTTGTTGAGCTAATGTGTTGATGTAGCATTTCAAGATCTAATCAAGCATTTTCAACGCATTGTTTTACATCAAGTTTCAAGATCAAGATCTAAATTCATTGAGGCCACTTCTTGCAATTTTGCAGATTTGATATTCAAGGTTCAATTGAGGTTTGGTGAGTTGTGAAATTGTATTTGTTCATTCATCATTCCTTTCATGCATTATTTCATTTCATGGTTTAATTACCAAAACGGGGTTAGACCAAGGCAAACCCCTATTCCCTAACTAAACAAAAAATTTCTCTCCTTTGATGTGTGATTATAGGTTCTAGGTTGAAGATCATTTGGAGAGAAAAATTGCAAAAGTTGTCACAGTTGTCAAAGTTGCTAAGAAAGTTGTCAAATCACAAAAAATGAGCTACAAGATTTATTTCTGGGTTCTTGACAATCTTCGACTAGGATTTGGGAGTGCAGACATTGAAGAACATGACCTAGAAATTTATTTTGTAGAACCCTAGCTAGGACCCATTCACCATAGGGCGAATGGGTCCTCCATGAGGCCTGAAAAAGCACATTTTGCAATAGGTACACAACATTTGACCCTCTTAAAACTTTCCTTTTGATTGCTATATTGGTTAGGTTTAATTTCTGATACTCATTTACACATCATAACCCTCATAACTGAATGAAATCATAGTGGAAAATTAGGTTCATCATTTTGTTAGTTCATTTTGGTGAACCTTCAATTTTTCCACCATTTCACAATTAAATCAAATTATCATGTATATGATTAGGTTCTGTGTAGGAAATGCAATGCTCTTGCTAATATTTAAGCAAATATTTTTACAAATTTAAATATATTTACTCATAACCTTATAAACCCTAAAATACATCAAGGTTTACTAGCTACATTAACAAAAAAAAATTATAATTGAAATTTCATTATTTTACACTAAAATAACAAACCCTAATTGGTTTTCTAAAAATCTAGTAGACCTTTATTTCCTTCATAGCTTATACATCAAACCTAGAATTTTCCCTTCACAGTTTTAAATCAACATTGATAACTAGAATTACAAATGAAGCCAAATAATTTAAGGTAGATTTTATAATATTATCTCATATTTAATATATTCTTGGATCACACCAAAATACACAACAATAATAACATAAATAATAACAATGATAAATGTTGTGATTACATTGACTACCTATATTTACTAGTTGGGCCCACAAATGAAAGATGAAAATTATAGAATTGTTATTATATGAAATAGGTATAAAAATATGGCATTACATTAGTTTGCTGCAATAGATATAGAAATTGAAATATAATGCATACATCCATGACCTATGACAACTGTAATGTCATAAAAATGTGATATTGTTGGTATATTGCAGCATGAAAGGGGAAACATGACCTCTAAGAAAGACCATTTCTACTAAAGGGGTTTCATCCTTTGACGTGTGAATTCCAAAAGGTTTTCATTCAACCTTTTGAAAATCTATAATTTTTTATCCATATATTTGGATGCTTGAACACACATGCTCACATTAAGTTATGGTTACAATATTTTGTTTCTATTTGATAATAATGTTTCCATCTTGTCCTCTGGCTAATTATCCACCCAAAAAATGTGTCAAAATATATAATAATGGCTTTAATCCCACCACTAGTTTTTTGTTTAGAAATATCATACTTATTTGTCCCCTTTGCCTTTACAACATTCCTAAGGTTATGCACACATGTGGTTGGTTGTACCTAGAGTGCATGGGGGAATTTCCTCTACAAATTGCAAATCTCATCCATAATAATAGTGAGAGATCCTAGAGGTTTTGAAACCCTATCTATTGCATTAATGACATCCATGATCATGTCTTCCTTTGTAGTGATGGATGCACATATGGATTTGTACCTCAATTTTAAATAAGATATTTTGGGTGGGATAAAACTCCTACAAGATTTCACATTAGATCTAAGCATTAATGACACTCTAAGATAAGTTAAGAGGTAGGCAAGGTGAACAATGCAAAATAGGCAAGAGTATTAGAGTTCACAAGTCAAAGATAATTCATTACTCTTACCACTAGTCAAAGATTGGAGTTTAGATAAGAGGCATGACAATAAGGACAAGTTCAAGACTCTAACAAGGAAAGAGAAAAGAGTGTGTTTTGGAGAAAATTGGTGATGGGATGGATAGCTCTAACAAATTGAGAAGAGAAGGGAATGAAGGTAGTGAATTGTTGTGAATTGTTCCTAGATGGATAATTCTGACACTCTAGCATGCACAAAAGGAAAGAAGAGTTGGGAGGAAAGGCATGTCAGGATGGGAAAGTCTGAAAGCCTAGTTGGGACAAAGGAAAGGTTGGACTTAGATGAGAAAGAATGCATGGATGAGGAACTCTGAAACTTGGATTGCTAACAAACACTTATAAAACTAGGCATGCCTTCAAACTTAAAGACTTCAAATACCTTATATAGACATAGGGGGGAGAATACTTGGGAGAATACACAAAAAGTTAAACTAAGGGAGATGTGGGAAATATAAAATATAAAATTTGCTCCTTAACACATATTATTACAAAAAGGGGACATGACAAGTCTTTCCTATTCAAATGTGCTTGCCTTCGAGCAATACAAATTTTGATATTCTAGAAGTCTTACTTCTTCCCAAGAAATGTCCCTTGCAAGTCAGTTCTCCCCATGAATTATTTGATTTGAGATGGCTCCACATCCTAAATTTCCCACATTTAACTTGAATCAAACAATAGAGGCAACTGATCCTACACATACCTCTATTTGAAATGACAATCAATGAAAATATCCACAAAGTCCCACAAGACTCAAGGCTAATACGGGTATTCACCTCCACATTTTGTTGGTGATTCCTTGTACAAGTATCTAATTTTGGAGCGAGTTCACCATGCTTATGATGCACTAATTGGGTATTCATCAATGATAAATTTAAGAGTCCCCCTTGGAAAAATATTTAAAATCCTAGCAAATATTTCATTTTTTTGGAAAAAAATTCTCCTTTTTTGAAAAACATTAATTTTATTGGTGTTTTTTAAATCACTAGAAATTTGTAGAAAATATTGGTGATTCTTAATGAAAATAGGGAAATTCTTTAATTACCTTGTGTAGTGTAGGAAATTGTATACCTTTACAATTTCACACTTTATTTGGGTCCCTTAATTTATTGGACTTAATTAAGCTTCTAATTTTCCAAATTATGTATTCCAAAACCTTATTATTCCCATTTTCTAAAAGGGAAACCAATATTTAATTAATGCAATTAATATTTTAATCACCTTGGAATGTGAATTTCCCGGACTTTTAGGCCAGGACCATTTTCCCAAGGGTGAATGGGTCCCCTTTAAGTCCTATGACCCATTTTTAAATATGATTTTGGCAGCATTTTAATGATTCAAATTTTATATACAATTATCAGCTTTTGGAAGCTAATTTTTTGGGAAATTAGATAAACACCTATAAATACATAGTCTTTTTATCAATTCAAATCTAAGCAACATTATCAAGATTTCTTATTGAGAAAATATTATTGTCAAGAGCATTCAAGAGCAGATTTATTAGTCATTTTTTGCAGCAATTTAATATCCTATCATCATGTTCAAGTTTATGTGTGTTCATGTCATCTTGTGAAGGCTAATATGTATTGTTGATCCTAAATCATCCAATCATTTTCAAGTGTCCAAATTCATCAAGAAAATCAAGATCAAGTTTCTTGGAGTGATGTGTTTGTCTTCAGTCCCCTAAGGAAAGCCATTGAAGGTTTAGTGAGTTGTAGAAAGCAAGTGTTCATTCATCATTTCCTTCTCCATTGTCATTATCTTTCTATCAAGGTTTAATTACCAAACATGGGGTTTGACTAAGGAAAAACCCCATTCAAATAAAACAAATTTTCCCTCTCTTTGTACATGTGCAAATTACAGGTTGAAGAAGGACTGAAGATCATCTTGAAGAGAAATTTTACAATCTTGTATTTGTTGCATTCATTGTTTTCAAGCCACGAAAACTCATATTTAGATTTTATTTCCAACTTTCCGATAGTGAGACTTGGGGAAAAAAAAGCTTAGATCTTGTACTAGAGGACCTAGAAAGTTGATCTAAACACTTGTACAAAGACCCATTCACCCAAGGGAAAATGAGTCCTTGTAGGCACCTTACAACCATTTTTTTGAGCATATTTGATGTTCTCTACACTTCCTAGATCCACTGGTAAATTGTTGTTTTCAACTATTAGCCTTTGGGATCTTGGAATTTTAATATTAAGGCATATAGGATCATTAAGTTAATCATTTCAAAATATTTATAATCAATTCCAATGCCCCTTAAGATATAGATCCAGGTTCGATTAGCTCACCTTAAGGTTGATAGTTAAATAATTCACCTTGTTGATCTATATCCCAATGAAATTTATAAAAATGACGAAATGGACCTAAGTTATGCACACTAATCTTAGAGTCACCACATTTTTATGTTTTATTTTGGTGAACCTGACATTCTTACACTATAATTTTTTTGAAATTGGAAGTCCTTTAAACCCTAGGTTTAGATTTGCATTACATTATTTTGCATTCTAAAAGCATCAAACAAAATTCAAAAAATTGGCATTCTATATTGCATAATAGGTTGTGTTACAATTTGTTTCAGTCATATCTAGATCATATTTATATTTATATTCATTCATTAAGTGGTTAAAATTTGAAATTGTTCCATGCATATTGCATCTTTCATTCTAGTATTAAAAATAAAAAAATCTATAGGAAAATTGTTTTCATCTTATGAAGCATTGCATATTTTGGATAAGATTAGTTATTATTTTTACATAAATAGAAGCATGTTTTCTTTTCAAAGATGTGGTTTTGATATGGTAAATAATGTCTTGTATAAGTGCAATCTAACTAGTTATGAGCATAATCAAGGGAAACAAAATAAGGTCATTCACAAGCATGTTAGTCATCCTGCAAGTGTTTTCCCTAATTATGAGAATACCTTAGTGTAAGAGAAGCATTGACACATTTCTTAATATCACCTTGCCTATCCTTCACTCAACCCCTAATATCTCTCCCATTTATGAGGATGATTTGATATAAGAGGATGCAATCATAGACAATCATGACAACCATAGTTGTTCTTCTCCTGATACCTCTCCTACTTGTGGTGAAGGTATCTTGGTGTTAGAAGATCCAATTGTCACATGTTATAAGAATATTGTTTCTCCCTCTCCCCCTACTTCTCCCACTTGGGAGGGTATTATGACATGAGAGGATGAAATCATTGATACATTTCTTAACATCACTTTTCCTAGTCTCCATTCATCTCCCACTTGTCAGAATTTTTTAGTGCAAGAGGATGCAATCAATGACAATCATGAAAATCATAATTGTCCTTCTCCCGATACCTCTCCTACTAGTGATGAAGGTATTTGGGTGTTAGAAGATACAATCATTGAGAATCATGAGAATCTTGTTTGTCTCTCTCCAAATGATTCTCCTACTTTGGAAAATATTGCACGCAACAAGAAGATGATATCATTGGGACATTTATTTCAAAAGATCATAAGTTGGGTTGCATAGTTGAAAAGGCTAAGGTCACCTTAGATCCCTCCTCATTAGAAAAACATCAACAAGAAGTCACTTTCGCTAAGGTTATGAATGTGCAAGTTTCCATTGGATCTCCTTTAATTATATGACCTCCAAACATTCCTTTTGGACCTCCCAAGAGTCCTCTAATCATTGGGCCTCCTAAGATTCCTCTTGATCCTCCTAAGAATTCTGTAGTTCTTGGACCTAATCCACTTCTTATCATAGGACCACCTAAAAACCAACAAAATCCTTGAGGAAATATCTTAAAATTTGCAAAACAACTCATCGATAAAAATATATTGCAGCAACCAAGTTATCATATTGTTTCTCATACATATAACACATGGAAAAATAGGTAACCACAAACCATTCCTACATCGATACCACTTCTGCAACCGATTTTACCTAATACCCTTCATTTACCTTCACTTAGTGGAAAGGAATATGATCTTGTGGATCCTGCTAAGATATCCTTGTGGAACTTGATTTAGGCATCACCTCTTTACCATAGCATGCTTCAAAATGCTTTACAACAAGTTGTTATCCCTCCTAGTGTGCAACCAAATGATGTGGCAGCTATGATTAAGCATATGCATTCACTTAATTTGGACATTGTCTTTCATCAAAGTGAATTACCTCCTTTGGAAACGTAAAATCAAAATGATGCTTTAATGATAGTGGCTGGTATCAACAATTGTACTAATTTTTTTAGAATTAAACGTACCCTTGTTGATAATGGATTGTTACTCAATATTTGTAGGCTAATATCTTTTGGATAAAATAATTGGACAAGACTAAAATTAAACCATATTCTTTATCTATTCATGGTTTTGATAATGTGGGATAACAACTTGGTGTGATAACATTTCCTATTCAAGTTGGTAGGGTTACTTTACAAACTCCTATCCATGTCGTGCCTAATGATCTTTCATATAATATTCTCTTGGACAAACCATAGATTCATGCAATGAATGCAATGCCTTCAACATTACATCATTTAATAAAATACACTTACAATAAGGTCTACATGATAAAAGTTGATCTTGAACCTGAGATTTGTTTACAAATTGAACCTAGAATAATTAATCCTCTTACAACATTGACACCAACTATAAAAGTGGAACACGTGCAAGAAGAAGAGAAAGAGAAGTGTTTTTCATCAATCACAAAAGTATTGGATGATGATTGGGGTTCCTTAGATTTTACACCTACATTCATGGGAGAATACAAGATCACACACAAATCAGGAAAAGAGAAAGAAGTTTCCATAATATCAACACAATCTAAGTCATCAAAACCATGTGAGTCCATAACTTTTAGCAAAGAAGAAGAAAACATAAATTATACATCTACATATGATGAAAATGATCATGACAAACCTCCTTCCTCAAAAGAAATGAAAACACTTTATGGAAGGGGTTACAAATTTTTGAAATGACTTGGCTATAATGGTAAAAGATGTGGTGTTAGAGAACAAGGTATCCATGTCCCTATAGAGCCTACCTCGCAAGAAACAACAAGAGGTCTTGGTTATTTTCATTCAATTAACAAACAACATTAGTTGCTGCTCCTTGCCATGTAGTATTTGTAGTATCATAGCATATTTATTAGCATTCATGAGGGTATAAACTTGATTTTATGCAATCATATTTCCTTTTGCAAGGAGCAACATATCATCATCTATTTTCAGCTCACCTTTTTCCCTACTTGGGGGGCAAGGAGTTAGGTAGCCTTGCCCTATTATGACACTTTTTGTCACCCCTTTGGCTAGCTATCCACCTTTTGCATATGATGAACAAGATTAGGATGTGGATGACCGGCTTTAGGTTGGCTCGTATGTGACTGTAGACATGTAAAATTGACCTAACATTTTCACACACCTTAAATGACATTCTCGCATCATTGACATCATTATCATTGCATATCACTGCATTCTACATCAAAAGCATAAAAAACCCTAAATTCCTCTATTAATTGAATAATTAGACATTATTTAATTAATTCACTTTTTCACCATTTTTGACCAATTAAATAAATTCCATTTATTTAATAAAGTCCTAAAACCCTAATTTCTACTATTAATTGAATAATACAAAATTATTTAATTAATTCACTTTTTCATTAATTTCAACCAATTAAATAAATTTTATTTATTTAATAAAGTTCTAATCTAACTTTATTCCTCCCTATTAATTAAAAAAAGCCAATTATTTAATTATGTCACTAATTCACTTTATTTCCCTAATTTGATTGAATTATTAAATCATAACAATTTAATTATGTCACTTTCCCCCAAATTTGAATAAATAAATAAAACTATTCAAAACATCATCAAAAAGGTCAAATGAAATAAACAACTTTGTTTGCAAAAGTCAAACTTGATTTGCACGTTCAACTCCAAAAAGAATTAATTATCCTCAACCACTTTCATGATTGAGCAAATTACGATCCCCTGATGCAAATTACGATCCCCTGATTGCTCAATCTATTTTCTAACTGATCAATCTATTTCCTGACAGATCAATCTATTTTTCGATCCCATAGATTATTCAATCTATTTCTTCAATCACACTAATTATGTAATCAATTTGTAAAGATTATTCCCATATAAATCCTCTCAACATCTTTTGATCGTTGATCAAGATATTCTACTATGTGATCCTGAGCGTTCATTCCAAATCACAAATTCTATATAATAAACCTCTTTCCTCTCAAAAAAGGGTTGGAGAATCAATACAATTTATACAACGATGTAGTGCCCCTCCATCTGTGTTGTCTTTGTGTTGCTTCTGACTCGCTTGTGAAGTTAGGTTTTGATTGGTATTGTTTGACTGCTTGATAATTGAGTCGTGCTCATGAATTGTGTTTTGTTCAATTATTTCATTAAATTTAAATTGTCAAATTATAGGCTTTGACTAATGAAGATAAAAGCCTTTATTAAATCAAAGAATTAAATTACATTAAACATTAGGGAAGTCAATGATTAAATGTAACATACTTATTTTAATGTATTTCTTGAAATTATTACTTTTAAATGTATAGTTGGGTGTTTGTTGTTATTCTTAATTAAATTTATTTATTTATTTTTGTGTAAACAAATGTATATGTTAGGTGTAAGACCCCACCTCATAGGTACTTAATACAATCCTAATTTGTTATATGCCTTTCTTGAATTGATGATTAGATATATTATGGATGATAAATAAGTTGATCTTTTGGTGATATTCTTGCATTTAATTTTGACATTTTGTTTATTGTCACTACCATGAAGGTGGAATGCACTAATATATTGTGAAAAGCTAATTGAAATTTTAAATGAATTATTATATAGCTAAAGTATAAAATATTTAGTTAACAAATTTATGTGATCAAATTATTACTTATGATTGTGTTAGTATTGTGCAAGAAGGTAACAGTGTTAGCATGGGAAGGGTGAACCATCGAGAGAAACTTAAAAGACTCTTCTTGAGGGTATAAATTTGACCCCCTTTTAGAGCTTAGAAAGAAATAAAGCTAACATGTTGAAGTGGTGAGGGTTGATATTAAAGGGATAATTTATTTTGGAGTTGAGAGGGTATTTGATAATGTTTCATGTGGGTGTAAGTGGGGTTGGGGGTTAGAAACCCTTATCCAAGTTTGAATTTCGGATGGGTCCTTAAATGGGCCTTTAAAGAGGGTTGTTGGTCAATTTCCTTGGTTGGGATGCAAAAAGAAACCCTCTAGGGTCTATACCATAGTGGTAGGGGTCAAGTGGGAATATAATAGTGCCCCAAGGACATGATTTGACCCCTGAAAAGTCCTCATAATGGAAAGTAACGAGTTTTGAAAAAAGGATGGGATGAAAATATGGAGGGGTTGTTCAAGTTCATGTTTCCTCTTTCATATGGAAAAGAGTCTAATTGATGGAGGTAGGTACACTCCACACTTCCCCATCCAAAAAAAAAAAGGGTTGCAAGTTGAAAATCCTATATATCTTGGAGAGGAAGGAAGAGGAGGGTGTTAACCACTTCTCCTCTTGGAGAACTTTAATGGAGATAGAAAAAAAAAGAAGAATGAGAAGAGGAGAGGAGTCCATTTTTTTCTGGAAAGGCAACGGTCAAGTTGGCTTGAATTAGAGAGGAGAGGAACTTGATGGATAAGAGAGAGTTCAATCCCTTCACCTAAAGAAAAGAGATAAGTTTTCTATTTTATTTTCCCTTGCTTATGGGTTGTAAGAAGGTGATATAGGGTATGAATCATGGTTGAAAGTAGAAGGTAAAGAGCCTATATGTATGTCATTTGTGCTATGTTAGTTTTATCCTTTAAAAAAAAAAAAGAGTAAAGACTCCATGTATCGTCGTGGAGCTAAATAGTTTCCTTGCTCGGGGGTATGGCTAGAGCCCACGAGGCTCCATGACACCATTACGGTAGGGTGGAAGAGCAAGCCTAGTTTAGTAGCATGTAATTCTTTGTATTCTTAAAATTATTTGTAATATGGAAGGCTAGTTAATGTAGAAACATGAAAGAAGATGTAGAAAGAGCAAGCCTCACTCGGTTGTGTGCTATTCAGTGTATTATTAAACATTAATGTAATATTGACATTGGATTGAAAATGAAAATGGCGTTCTTCTACTATGTGATCATGGTGAAAGTGTATGCATATGTAAATCCCGCATGAAGCCTTTTGCATGTATTTGTTCCACATTTGGGGGTTGTGTAAGGCTACTCCTGCTGTATTCTTTTTCTTACAAAATAAAAATTGATGTAATCATAATGTAAATATTTTTAAAGTGGTAAAGAGAATAAATAAATAAAATGAGTAAATACATGATTCATTCTACTACAAATGAAGGGCATCATAATGAACGGAACCCAATCACCCCTAATAATTTCCTCCCTTGTAGCATAGTCTCCATGTGAAACTGCATGAAACAGAGGAAAGAAAGATAATAACATACAGGGTTAGCATGCAGTTCTCTCGCTTTCATCGCTCTGTGTAAATAACAAAGGGGAAGAACGCGACCCAAGTTTAAATTTATCCTTTCTATGGAGTTGCTCATTACTTCTAAGAACATATATAAAAATAAATAAATAAATGATAATAAAATGTGACATCGAGGAAAGTACGTGCACATAATGAAAAATGGATTGTTTCCTAAATTCTAGAAGCATTTAAAGACTTATATAATTTTATAGGATCAAATGATTTGGGATTCATTTGAATCTATGTATGCAATATAATCTTATACTAAGACCAGTGTTGTCACTTACATTTTGCGAGGACTATCAAAAAAATCCTCATTGTCGTATCTAGTCTTCCTGGCTTACTAGAACCAGGCTGAACTTGCGTGTCCTTAACCCTCATTTATGCTTTATCCATCGGCTTGCTCTTAACTAAACCATATTATTCACAATGAAGTCAATACTTTCAGGAATGCCACTCAAACAAAACCTCTGTGACTCTTGATGGGCCTGAGATTTCGCCAGAGATCAAAGCAGGATTATCCATGGAGCGACCAACTCACAAATATCGTTCCATTCTCTGCAACAATTATAACTGAGTTAATATCATTGATTTGATGTCCACCTCTCTCTTTCATAGAAGGGGTTCCTCACGCAATGTGTCCCCCATATCTTCCTTGTGTCTTCATAAGTTTTGGTTCGGTGCGCTAGTCGTCCAAAGAACCACGCTTCAGTAAGCCTATTTCGCACTCATCCCACACTCTGGATATCCCAGGAGACATCTATTGAGGTTTTATGCTGATTAATTATGTGCCCGTCACCCTTTTGAACATAAAGCATACTACCTATGTGGGGAAATGTTAGCTGGGGTTGAGGAAATTGGCACTGTGCAGGCAGATAGCCATTTAATAAGGCGGCTCTTTCAAAACTCAATAGGATATTAAAGATATGATATAGCATGCATTGATTAACCCCTACTCAAGCGATTGATTGTGAGTGACCGGTGTCAGTAATGACCAACGCTCTTGATGACCCTGCAATAGACCTAATAGGCATTGAGCTACTTTATAATATGTCAAGGCGTAGGTACTCGTGGCTACTGCTCCTCCTATAAGTGGTAGGTAAGTATCATTGTTTTAGAGAGATGGTGATCTAATTTGCAGGTGGGTCAACCAGTTAATTTGTGAGCATTGCCACCTGGTGCTATAAATGCTTTGCTTGGAAATTAGTAACCTATCGAGTAAATGTCCCTTCATGTCAGAGCCAAATGTAATCCCTGCACAGTCTTAATGGTGGAAAAGAATACTGGGATAGGTCTGCAGAATTTTGAATTAGTTGAGATCGTGCCATCATCATGGTACCTGTCTCTTAAAGACCTTTCTCCCTTTGTTGTTGTCCAAAACTCTAAGCGCCTGTTCTTCTTATGCATTAAGTACAACATGGGTGAGTGTGATTTCTATTATTTTTGTTTAGTACAGTCAACCAACTCCATTAAATAAACATAGTTGCAAAGAGTTAAGACTCATTTAAAAACGCTGTCATTGTTGACCATCCACTTGTGGAGTAAATTATAATGATATTGGAGTTGGACATTGTTAACATTGGGCTTGTTATTATTTATTTTAATATCATAGATTAACTTCTACTGTGGATTATCTTTCTATTCTCACAACAAATTCTCCCAATGTATAGTCTTGGCACCCTGCTCATTTAATGCCAGTAACAAAAGAATTCAAATTATACAGTATTAAAAGATTCATGTAGGAAGCTGAGTAATATTAAGATAAGGAGTTAATAAAAAAAAAAGAAAAAAAAGAAAAAAAGATAAGCCGATATGCGTTTTCTTAAAATATATAAGGTCATACCGTAGCTTCTGTAAAAGTTAGTTATCTTATTGATATTGTATTTTGTATTTTAAATCTTTAATTTAAAATGATTGAGGTATTTTAAATTAATATTCCTTATATAAATAGGTTAGTTGTGATACTATTGATTTATTTTAATATTAATCGGGAGTAATTGAAAATAATCGACTTAGTAAATATTAATTTGTTTAATTAATAATAAGAATGAAATCAGGGATTGAAGAAATATTATGGCTGTGATAAAGAGTTTTTTTTTAATAAAAAAAAGATTAAAAGCAAGACAATAATTTTTCCTATCTTTACTCATAGTCCCTAACCCTACGTTTTAGGAGACCCCACGTAATCCTATGTTTAAGGATTCCTTAAATAAAGGAATGAAGTATAAATTTCTACTATTTTTTAAAGATAAAGAATCATCGTGGCAGTTTTAAGATAAGTAATCCCTTAAATAAAATTCTCAAGATGGTTACTTTAAATTAGATTTAGTAAGATTATCTTTTTACCTTTTTCTAGGGAAAAATAAATAATATGAATATAAATAGGAATAGTATAATTATTTGTAAATGATTCCTTTTAGTCTTATTAACCTCTTTAAATTATGTAAATTATATAAGAACAAGTAAACAATTAAATAAACAATAGTTAACTAAAGATGAGTTGATATATATGTAACAATAAATAATTTTTTTTTTTTTATAATGTTAATTCTTACTATTATAAAATAATATTAATATTTGGAAGATTAAAGTATCAATAACACCATTACGATTTCAGTTAGTTTTGACATCTCTTTTGAGTATCATAACATTAATATTAATGTGCATTTTAATATTAACGTTCGTTAAATAATGTCATTGATATTATTGTTGTGATTCATTAATATACCCACTAAGGATAGAGTATAGTAATATTAAAGCCAATTTCTCTTAACATTATTATTTATAGAGGTGAATAGTAACATCTACTGCAACAAGGGGATGGTGCCAAATTTGGTATCTTTAGATTCAAAATGGATAAAAGGAATAATGATGAATGTTACCAATATGAATAACCACTATACCAACCCTACCTTGCAAACATGGAAACTAAAAGCTAAGCAAACCTAGTATGTCATATCTTTAGCTAATTAGTCCATTTATAGAATCTTTGTTTAGTCTAGGTTTTAGAGCCTACCAATTATGGATTGAGGGTGCACACGATGGACTTTGCGCATCCAACTGCGCTTATTGGACTCCACCCCCTACACTTAGGCAACATGTCGATGGTGATGTCGTACAAGCAATATTCCTCGATGCGTGTAGTATTCAACCATGTATGTACATGGTTATCATTTTTCAATGTTTTAGCTTGCACTTAGTAGATGTTGTAAAAAAATTTTTTTTAGGTTTTTTGATGAAATTTTTCAAGCATGACACTTGGTATCAGAGCCCAGGTTGTAACACCGGGTACTCTAGGAATAAGATGGGTCTTAGCTATTATGTATGTGGTCAACAAGCGAATAACATTGCAACAATGAAATTTCAAAATGTCTACAATCCAATAAATTTTTGAGGGTCTATCGTGTGTGGGAACATTGGAATCTAATTACAATTAACCATTTTTATTAAAACTTATTAAAACACGTGTTAGCGAAACTCTAGCCATTTGTGGTATTTAATTAATGATAAGTAATTAAAAAAAAAACAAAAGAAAAAACTTTAGCTTCCAAAGGCAGTACCTCAAGAATATTATGATTATGCAAGTGATGTAGATGCAATAGTCCATCTAATAAGAGTTATCAAACCTATCATCGTGTGACGCTTCCCTTAAACTTTAGGAAGGTAGAAATGGTTGTTAAATATGGTTATTAGAGATTTTGATGAGTTAGTGAAATAATATGATTCACTTCAATACCTAAGATTAAAGGAACCTAAATTCTTCCACCAAAAAGGACATTTATGACGTCGATAGAGAAGTTGAATTATTGTGGATAGTAACATATAACCTTGAATAATTAAATAAATTACTCTTAACTGTATGGTTCAACTTTAGAAAAGTAATCATTATTTCAAACTTATGAAATATAAGGGAGTGTTTTGAGACTATTGATTGATTCCTCCTAGTGAACCTTAGGCAAGAGTTAAATAAAAAATCATAGTTAAGCGTAATTGAAAAAGATGAAGATGGGGTTAATGTTTAAATTAGAGGCAACGTGATTAATAAATATTATCTTAAACTAAGAAGGTTGTACTAGAATTTTCTAAATGTTCTCGAGTAAACTTAAGATGAAGGATCGATTTACACATAAATATGCCTAGCATGTTTCAAAACCTAGTTGTAGAATAAGTTTTTCGTAAGCATCATTTATTAATAAACTATATGTTCAACAAAGAGTACCACACTAGAAATCTCATAACTCTCATCATGTATACCTTTCAAACAAATCTAGCATTAATTAGAGAATGGATAAAGAGGAATGTACAACTTGGAAGTGCATAATCCTTGGTTCTACGTGATGATATCTAAGAACAATTTAGGGATGTGTTAGAATCGATCTTGTGCCCATACCTCGGGCATCAATAACACATAAGCCTCTTAAAACTCATTTAAATCATGATTCAACATAAGAAAGAGTCCCGCTATTGAATGTTTGAGATTCTAAGGTGAGTCAGCTAATGGTTGGTAGATAAGATTGCATGAATAAGAATGTAAACTAATGTTTGAAAACTTAAGCTGCATAGTAAACCCTATTTAGAAAAAGGATCAAAACTAGATGCTACATAGAATTGAAAGGTGAAACTAAAAATTTAATTAAGCACTTTTACAAGTAAACTATGACCTAGTAAACTTAGTGCAACTATAACAATTGCCAAACTCTTATGTCTTATTGTTTAAAGATTAAATAGTAAATGAAGCAACATGATTTCTATGATTCAAGTCAAAGGTGAAGGCATAGAAGAATACAATTGAAATAAGATTGCTAAGGACTAGAAAATATGATGTTTAAGTCACCCCCCTTATAATAATTAAACATAAGAAGAATTGTGAAGAGATCCTTTCAAAATGAGAATTTGGAGTTAAAACTGTTATCAATAGTTTTGCACCCTGCTGAATGCAGTATTCAGCAAACTACTGAAACATGGAAACCTCTTTCAGATGTGGGTGATCTTACATGAAAGAGGAATCTCCAAAGTGAGTTGGTTCTCCGAATGATGAATTCTATTCTAAAACAACTTCTGATGAAAGGGATGAAGAATAACTAAACATAAAAATCTATTTCTAAAAAGATGATTCACCAAACTTATAAGAATTTAGACCTAAACACTCATAACAACTTCTCTATTGCAGTAATCCTCACAATTTCATTGGCACATATCCCATCAGTGATTCACATGAAGATCTGGAAAACAAATACAACATGCAACCTGAAACATGTAATTCTGAAACACCACCTATAACAGCAAGACATAAAAGGATTTCAATTTGAAAACACAAGTATATCAGATTGCCATTACAAAATTTGAGACAGAAAATAAGAAGGAGAAATTTTTTGCTCTATTAAAACTAGAAGAGTGTCAATCTGACCAAACTGAGTATCAAAAGGTTTACAAGCTCCCCAAAATGAGTAAGGGCAAGAAACTCCAATCTGAACTGCTGAGACTAGACAGTTGAAAGACTAAATCTATCAAAAGAACTCCCAAGGAAACCCTAATCCGAGCTCAGAAAAAGCTCAAGGAAAAAAGGCTTCAAACAAACTCAAAAAATTGCTTAAAAGCAGAAAAAAGAACAATGTTTTTATGATGAACCTATCAAGCCTCTAAAAATAGGCTAAATCTGCTTTAAAAGCACAAAAACACCTTATCTCTCCAAGACAAGTCTGAAATCTGACCAAGAAGAAAAGTCAGTCAAAGATCTGCTAAAAATAGCAAGAAAACATAAAGCAATTTATAGAATATCACTTTCATGCTTCTGCTTTTACAAGATGTAGATTTTTACAATTGTCTATTTTTGCAACTCAAAGATTGGAAATGATTTGCAAAAATAAAACTACTTATCCTCCATTACAATAATTGATTTTTCCTAAAAAATCATAAAAACACAATACATAATCTTCCTCTTAACAAAATTTTTCATTGATTTCTCACAAAACCAATTAAAATGAGAAACCCTAAAAATATGGCACTAAGCATAAGGAATTCATAAATCTTATCTCATTGTCTTCTCATAAAACAATAACATTAAGATGCTCAAGTCTCCAACTCATTTTTCCTAAGGCACAAGATAACTTTAGCTCAAATCCTAAAGTCCCTAGATACAACCCTAGGCATAAGAAATTCGGCCTCTAAACATATTAAACTTAGATTTTGGAAAACATAAGTCATAAACTTAAAATTTTGACCCCACCTTGGATTTGGACATATGCTCAAAACTGAACATTCTGGATGATGATGATATTCGAATTAGGCATGAGGAAATAGGGTCAAACCCTAATTATCATTCATTTCACCCGTGACTTGAGAAGAGAGGAACTCTGTCTGAAAGAAATCTGCCGCCATGATGGTGTCGAATTCAAGCTCGTGTGCTTCAGTAACCCACTTCATGTTTTAGATAACTAAGTTTCCCTTAGTGGGTGAGCCTCCTTACATGGAAAAATAGCTCTTCTACTTCATTATTTCGAATATCAAAAAACCCCAAGGGCGCGACCTGTTCATTTCTGACTTTCACTTACCTTGATTTCTCCATTCTATCATGAGTTCGAGCTTGACCTCTATTTTACACTCCATGAAAGCTTCGACTTGTGCTCTGGTTCTTTACCATGCAGAGGTAAGCTTTGTGTTCTTAGACTTTATGGCTTCATATTCTGCTCATTTTGGCCTCAAAGCCATGGCTAACACACTCTAATGTCATCACTTCCCTACTTTTCTATGTTCACATCTATCATTATAGTGCTCTATTCTTCTGTGAGAGCTCGACCATCACTTTGAGAACTCGAACCCCTACATTTGGAAGCTGTCTACAACTTTAGCCGTGGCTAGAAAGCTCCATCAGAAACTGAACCAGTAACTCTCTTTGCTCTGTAGAAACCCTATGAAGCTCTCCTTATTTCATGAACCTCTGGCCATGTTCAGGTTGTGCCAAAAGAGCACTATAAGAAACAAACTCTTGACTTTCGGGCTTGACCCAGAACTGAAAACTTACTATTATGTCTTTTTGATACTACTTCTGCACATGGGTATTTCTGTAGCTATCCTCTTTTGCATCTTGAAGCCGAACTAAAGATGGGTACTCAAAATTTTTAAAAGAAACTGCATTTTCTGTATTTTATGAATAAACCCACATGTGGGTATTAAAAATTGGAAACTAAACTGCATTTTTCTTCTTTCTTGAGCTCGATATATCACAAAATTCTACATACTTGTAGTCGTACTGCTTTTCCCTGCTGTCTCTTTTGTGGCTATTATGAAAATCATATGAGAACTGAATTCCTTCTACTTTGAGGCTCGAATCAGTACAGAGATTTGCATATTTTGTATTTAAGCTGCTGTTTAAAATAAAACCCATATGGGTATTGCAGATTATCATGTTTTCTGTCCTTCTAAAGCTCGACAATCAGTTTGAGAGCTTGTGTCTTGCCGAAACCTCATGCTTTCACTCCTGTCACCAAGACATACTACTTTCGGGGAGACATCTTGTAGAGAGCTTGTGTCTTGCCGAAACTCTTCATGCTTCCTAGTCACCAAGACAATGTGTTTTCGGGGAGACCTCTTGTAGATAAAAAGGCTATACCGAAAATCTTTATTATTGTTCTTTCTGCACTTTTGAAACAGAATTCACATGTGGGTATCTAAAATTAGAAACTGTAAATTCATTTATGGATATAAACTCTACCCAGAACCAAAACCTTATCCTGAACTTCTGAAACAAAATACTATCATGGGTTTGGAGATTTTCAAAACAAAATTATATATTCTTAATTTCTGACAGAACTCAACCTCCCATACTTGCTTGAAATGATGCTAAAACTATAAATTTTCTTGCGTTTCCTCCTTTCATACCCTAGAAATCTCACTTGCTTGATACTTATAACTCCTTGAAGATATAACAAAAGTACTTCTGTCATGCAATATTTGCCTAAAATATAAAAGATCAGTAAATCCAACGATATTGCAAATTTTGGCCTTTAAAGCATTGAATTTTGTTATTACCTCCAGAATGGCTATACTCATGCATTGTGAAGGGAATGACCCCTTGAATATACTGTATCTATGCTAACTCACTGTAAACACAACAGTTGTTTCCCTCTGTCCTTCCTTAATTTTAAAACAGCAACTTTGACCTTTGTAACAAAAGATACCTTAAATGTTTGTCTTTACTTTAACCTCATTAGCATACTGTATATCTTGAAAGAGAGCCACTCACTGTATCACTATTGTTTGATTAAAAAATGCCTTCTGAAATATATAAGAGCATGATGGAATAACAAGAACTTTTGTGTTTGTTCATACTTGTTTGACTCGTATACCTAGCTTTCATTTTGGCATTTCTATACATCCTTTGATAGTTGTATGACACTTGAACTTGATTCATAATTATTTTCCTCTTTTCATCGAAGCAACTGACCTCTTGTCACAGTACTGTCATTGACATGGATCTTGAGAATGATTTGTATTTGTTCATTGAGAAGAAAAGGATCTCCATGTTTGTATTTTGCTTGTATTTTAATGTCTTTCTGACACTCCTTAATCTTATCATGGCACTCCTAACTCCTATTCCTGAACTCAATAGGGAAACCAAATCAAAACATCGTAACCTCATGATCACATGCTGCTCACTAGCTCATATGTATAGCTTAACAACTCAAAACTTATTTTGGAAAGAAAAGACTTACTCTTCCCCTATTATCCTGAAATGATCTCTTTGTTATTACTGTTGATAATACAATATTTCTTTACCAGTCAGCTCAGAACTAGAGATTCATTCAACACTTCAAATGCACTGTCTGTGTCTGTTCTTATGAGCAACATGGTATTCTTCATGCATTTTTATATTTCACTGCACAAGCTGCTCTCAGAAACTGTTCTCTTTGATGATGAAAATTAGAACAAAAATTAAGGCATATGTATGCCTGTTCACTATCCAAAAGAGAAATAATTAATTGAAACTCATATGACATATGATTATAATCAGCACAAAAAATGAAGTAATTCAACAATTTCTGATGCAAATGCATTCTATTAGATTCCTTAAGTGAACTAAACTCACTGTTCACCTGTAGCCTTTAGAAAGAAATGTTGATCGTTATGAATGCACAGTTGGTTTCGTTACTTGATGGATAACTCTGTTTTACTTTTTCAGTTGTGTTTCATTTTGTTTGATGTATATGATGAAATATCTTTCAAAATCAGCCCATTTAATGCATAGGGCAGCATGTTGGGCTCTACCCTTGTGGGAGCCCATTTTACTCCACATGCTTGGTCTTCGAATAATGTTCAGCTTCATGACTTTACCTATACCTGCACAAGGAAACAAACAGTGTTAGCATAAAAAATAGAACATGTTGATTATGATGTTGATACTTTTCCTTCAGCTCACTTCATTCATACTGCATTTGATTGATTGTTTCAATGCATTGCTAACAGGATGCTGTACTATTGTCGGTGCATCATATATGTTACATCATAGTCAGAGCCACTGACACCCCTCTTTTCCTCTTATAGGTCGATGAAGCTCGAGACGACGAGGTGCACCATTCAACATCAAGCGTCGATAATCAGGCAATGATGACTATGTTGCCACTTATATGTTTTTCCTTTCACATCTTCAGTAGTGCAACGTCTTATTAGAAATGTGTTGTCACGGTCACATTTACATCCACGACTTGTGTGGATCTTTGATTTCAATTCTGCTTTTCAGTTGAAAAAAAAATGCATTTTATGCAATGTTGTAATACTATTCTGATTATAAAATCAAATGAAGCCTTGTAAAAATATGAGTTCTCTTTGAAATGAATAAAAGCATCTAAAATGCTATTTTGCACATATACTCAATTCTATCTTTCTTTTAAGATCGTTACATCTGAATGGCACTCTGCAACTCCACCTCACTAAAATGCATAACTGATATTCAATGCATAATGATAATGATGCGAAACTGGACACGAACATGACACTGCAATTCTACTTAATGTTAAATAACAATCAGCCAGCTCCTCCATTTGAGCCAAGGCAAAAAATATGTAACAAAAACATTATCTAGAACTCATGCTATTACTACTCTCTTATAAATGAGTTAAGAACTAAAGATTTGTTATTGCCCAAGTAAGAAAGGATGCATGCCATATATAGGAAGTAATAACACACTCAATTACGTGTTGACCTTGAAGGTCGTGTGCATGTCATAAGGGTTGAATAATCATTTGTATGAAATTATAAATTGAGTAATGAATTATGTGTGGATCATGGTGTATTATGTGATGGGAAAGTTAAAATGTAGATAAGAGACACTAAAGTAGACTTGTAAAACTTCTAACTAATGTTGTGTATTCTATACCATTGACTATATTTACTCTTTAAGGGAACAAAATTTTCAACCAAATGTAAAGGAGAAATCTTTAAATTAGGTAAAACTTTTTAAGACTTTTACTTATTATGCATCTTATGAGATTTGATGGAGCTATGATTGTGAAAATGATAATTATGACAATACGATTGGATGGTTCAACCTTAGATAGAAAAATACAAGATTTATAAAAGAGATATTAATAAGTTGTGAGAACTACTATTTCATGATTTGTCATGTGTTTTATGCATTGAGTTTTTTTTTTTTTTTTTCACTTTTTTTTGGTCTCATATTGTGATGTTTCAAATGAAAATGGTTAATTATCTTCCTTATTAAGTAGGAAACTCTCTTTAACATGTGTGAAAAACATAGTGGTATTACCTGTATGGATATGTTGTGAACATAACAAACATAGATGAATAAAATAAAAAGAATGGCATGATAACTATAGAAAAACCGATCTTTATTTTAAAGTGATGCCAAACACTAACTTAGCAAGATGGAAAGTGTGGTGAACCAAGTATTGTTGAGTTCTAAGAAGATGGAGTAATATATCTAAGCTAATGTTGCACATCGTCTAGTGATTTTTTTTACTTATGCAAGTGAGTGGATATCTTCAAAATTAAGAAGCAAAGTGAATATTGTTTTAAGAAAATATCTAGAATGTATTTAAGTGTATTATTTTGGTCTATAATATGGTGAATTTTGAAAAAGTTTATTGTGTTATGACTTGTGAAGTGGAAAACTAGTAAATGTGATGTGCCCCAATTATGAGATACAAGGTATCCAACTTGGGATAAGGGTGAGGGGATGTCATGTACGATCCCCTATGTGTACCCTTTGTGATGGCCTTTATGTAAGCTAGCTAGTTGTGAGTTCAAATGAATGTGTTAAGTGGTCGCATCCACAAAAGGATATAAAAGTCACGAAAAATACTAACCTGGGAATTGGACATTCCAACAGGTGACTAACATCTTCTTATGGTCGTTCATTTACATTGTCAAACCAGTGAACGTATACTTGAAATGGAGCGGCACTATATGTGCACTAAGAACCAGTTTCAGTCACAATTTACTAGAAATAAATGCTTGGGATAAATTCTACTCATGCTACAGGAATGTAATGCAGAGTCTTCTTAACTTAAGCATAACTTGATCAAAGCAAACATCATGAAAACTATGACTAAGAAACAAACTATGAACTGGCCTTATGCTGTAGGAACAAACACAGGGATGGATTCTCAATGCTGCAAGAACAATATAAGACTGAGTTTGTGCTGAAAATTTCAAGAATGAAATCTAACTTATAATCAACAGGAAATAAACAACTAACTACAGATACTCACTAAGTGGGCCCCCTTAGCAAGCATCAACTAGTTTATGCAAGTATTGAACTCAAAACTTCATCAGCTTTTATTCATAGACTTGAGTCATATTCATTGATTATTCTGCTTCTAAGAAAACTAACACAAAGCTCTGATTCTTATTATAATACTAACTTTTACATACTCTTCTTGCTCACTCGCGCGTGAGGAACACTTATTTATATCAAAAAAGCAACTAACTACCTAACTCTAACAGAGAAAGATGTGGACATAAATGTATCTTGAAACCGAGGAACATACTTCTCATAAATGAAAGCATATCTGTTCAACACAATTCAGAGAGAATTTAACATTCCACTCTTCCTAGATTAATGATCATTTAGATTTCTTCCCAACGACCTGGTCAGAGAGTCTTCGCTGGAACAACTTCCTCGACGTCGTGCTGGAAATGGACTTTACTGCAGGGCCGAGATCTGATGTGCTTGACTCGTTCATGCTTCCTTCAACAACCTGTGATACACAAGGCGAAAAAAGCAAAAGAAAGCACGCGTGGAAAATAACATGATACACATTCATTGATCACATATTAAATCTATTTCATTATTCAAAAACCACATGCATTATATCAGTCATTCGGGAGGTCAAACATGGCAATTAATATAGACACATAAAGATGTTAAGCTGCAGGAATAGAGGAATGTGTGGCTACAAGATACTACCCGATTTTAGATAAAAAGTCTTTAATCAAAGAGTTAAAACAACCATTAGCAATAAGAGTAAGGTTATTAAAAATACATCATAATACTCAAATTATGAGTATATTTCAAGCTCATCATTTGCCCCCACTTATCCTAATGATGGTCCTCCAGCATTGAGCTTCTTGGTTGTTTCTGTGAAATTAGTAGGAGTAGTATGGCTCTAAACTGAAGTTCCAAATTTATAGTAGAAACTTTTGAAATTTTGCCATCTCTCATATCTGCGGGTTTCTATATCCTCATTAACATCTGTAGCCCAATAAGGGTAAAGTAGCCACATTAGAACTAGAGGTCGAAATGTTATTGGTAACCATAACTCAAACCTCTTCTGAAGACCAAGCTGCATGTACTTCTTTGTCCTTCTAAGGTTGCTTTAAAGTTCAGAGGGCTATGAGGCTCATATTTCCTCAGACCAACAGTTAGTTTTTCCCATCTTTTCTCAATTATGGAAGATGAAAGCTTCCAAAATAGATATGGTTGGCCTTTGAATTCATCATACACCTGCTTCTTGATATCAAATATTTTTATTCTTTATGTTTGATCATTGAACCCATATGCAATAGTAAGCCAAGTTTTCAACATTGTATGGGGATTTGAGCTTTTAGGTCACAGTGGAAGAGGTTCATTCCTTTTAGCCTCTTCATAGGCCTCCAATTGTCTGCCATAATTAGTTTCATTGGCCGCCCAAGACATGAGTGACCTCAAATGAATATCACCAATATAAAGAAGTGGATTCCACTTTGTTTCAGAGGGAATTATCAAACCATGCAAATAAAATTCACATAAATAATTTTTCAGCCAACTAGGGGCTACTTGATATGCATCATAAAATTCCTTGGCTGTGTGAATAACAGGGTCTAAATTTCTTGAAATTATCATTAATTGAAACCAAAGGAATTTCTCTTTAAGGCACATGGCATATACCCTAGGTGGTGGTCTACATTCCATGATTTTACTAGTTACCTTCGTCATTTCATCCATTTTCTCTTTCAGTTCTTGAATTTCCTATTTTTGCCTTTCAATTTTTCTTTTCAATTGCTTCTTTTCTTCCTCCCACAAAGTTTGTTGAACTTCAGTTTTAGCTAAGTGGCAGAAGCTCAAAGTTTGAAATGCAACGGGCCGCCATGTAGTCCTAAGATATTCCAAAAATTCAATCAACAATGTTCTTTTATAAACAACCATTTCCTGACAAGTTGCAAGGGGTAATGGGGTGTCATTGGACACTTCTAATTGTTCAGGTTGTTCTTCCTCTTGTTGCAGGAAGGATTCTTGTTGCTGCACTAGAAAATATTGTGCTTCTTCTGAAACTTGCCTAGCCGCTTCAGCCAAGTCATCAAGACTTGGTATCCCCCTTCTATTACCACTACCATGTTGTGCTTCTTCAACTTCCACTGTCTCAATTATGCTGATTAATGCTGATTAACTGATTTGACATTTTGGACTTTGGAAAATGATTTAAGATTTGATTTAAATAAAGTCCTGATTTATTTGATGAATGGAATATGATTATGCATGATGTAAATTTGACATGTCTACATTTTGCCCCTCTTTGAAGCAATGTACTTGTTGCGTTGGTTCAAAGAATAAACTTGCCGCGATCGAAATTTAAAAATTTCATGATTTTTCGGATGCCCCAGCGGAAAGTACACTGGTACACATACTGAGAAACATCATGACTGAATTCTTTAGATTCCTTAGAAATTACTATAATTTCAGGTTGAGTAGAGGTTGAGGTGGCTTTACGTTGTTTCCTTGCTGAAACTATTTTTGGCAATGATGCGGCTGTAGGAGGCACTCTCGTGGCTTTCCTCTTTCTGACTTGCCTAGAGGATTCAGACTCAACAAAAGAAGATGATGGTGAACTTGTAGTGGTAACAGACATTGTTGTAGGAGAAACTGCTACAGGGGAGGATGCTACAGGAGTAGAACGTTTTCGCTTTTGAGCATGAGGGTCAGATTCTGGGGTTTGTTCTACCCTAGAGGACTCTCTGACCTTCATTTTTCCTTTTTCTTTTCTAATAGCAGACCTGGTTTTTACTTGGATAGAGGGCTCTAGTGTGGAGGTTGTAGGACTAAGTGCTGCAGGAGTAGATGATTTGTGCTCTACTTCCCTACTTGTAGATTCTGTTCTCTTTTTTTTTTCTTGGGCTGTGCAGGGAGTGCTCTAGGAGGCTCTGAAAGTTGCAGACCCTTTTGAGCAAAAAATTCTTGCTAGGAAATGGGTGATACATCCCTCAGGGAATGCTCAATCAAGAGTTTAATGAGGGCATGATGGGCAATAGAGTTGTCCCTACCCCTCTGGGTTTCATGGGAACATTGTTTCAAAAGGTTTAATAAAAAAATTGGAACATTGACAACTAAGCCATGCCTCATATGACTCAATAATTTAAAATGATAGGAATGCAAATAGGAAAAACGTCCCTCACAAGTCAAGTACTTGATTATGAAGGCAGCATATTCCAAGTATGGAAAAAGGCAGTGACACTCGTTTGCATCCTTGTTTAGAAACCTCCAAGGGTCCATCTATTGGTACTGTAAATTTTTCCCTAGCAGAGACAACATCTGAAGAAAAAATTTCTCCTACCGCCAGAAGCCTAGTTACTTCTGTAGTCCGCTCTTCTGTAACGACTACTGTTAAACCCCACATTGTAGCTTCTCCTTCTGAAAGAGTTCTCAAATACTCACTTGCAACTTCTTCATTAAAGGAATCTAACTTCATAAAATAATTCAACCAACCACAATTATTGAATGCCTGAACCATTTGAGGATTTTGCGTCAAGAGCTCATGAGCTACAGACTCATGTCTTACTAACTGGCCACCCATATTCTAAAATTATCCCAGCTGAGATTCCTCAAAATTTTTCTAAAAAATTCAAAAAAAACTTTTCTGCTCTATTTCTTTCTGCTCTGCCATTACTTTCCTTTACTTTTCCAAGAATGACTAAAAGAATATTTGCATGAAGTGATTGTTATGAACTACCCAAATCAAGCAGTTAATTGTTGTTTAGGATGAAAACACACAATCATATTTGGAAAGTACAAGAAAATAAAAAATATCTTAACAGTTGTGATAGTGGCATAAGAAAAAGTTTGAAAATGGATTATCCCGCCCCCTACTTAAAATTTAACATGTGTCCACACATGTGCAAAGGGATAGGCGAAGATCAGGCAATAATTACTAATATCTACATAGTAATTAATGAATAAATGAAATAAATAAACGATGTGACAATAAAAGATATCTCATACTTTGAAATAAATGTGCGTACATGCTTGAAATGATCACAGCTCAGCATGAAATGACGACTAGAATTGAAACCATAAATGAGGGCGGTACAACAGAATGGATGACATGGATGGTTGACGTGGAAGAAGAGGAAATGAATGGTGGTGATGGATGAAAAATGGAGAACGTGGCTTCCTTAAAAAGGAAACCTTTATTATGGACATGCAATGTGGAATTTTAAAGAGATGCTACAGGAGAAAGGTTGAAGCCTTTTGCTACAGGAAGATCAGTGGCTGCATCCAAAACAAACTACTTCATAAATTCTTCTTTGGACGCTGGCTTATGATACAACTTAAGATGATGTCCATTAACCAGTAGGTTAAATTAGATAGGATCTATTGTAGCTAACTGAACTAAACCGTTATCAAACACATTGTCTATTTCATAAGGACCAAGCCATCTTGTGGTGAGTTTACCTTAATCTTCCTTATACTTGGAGTCATAGAGCAGTGCCCAATCACCGGCAGAGAATTGCTTAGCTCTGATATGGTGGTCATGCCATTTTTTTCTTTGTTGTTGGATAGCTTTAGTATGCTGCAGGGCAACTTTCCTCATCTCATCCAATGCATTTAGCTATAGGAGGTGTTCCTTTTGGGCTTCTGAAATATCAATGTTAAGCTGAAGAGCAGTCCTCAAGGTCTTATGCTCAAACTCTATTGACAATATGGCAGTTTTTCCATAGAGTAACTCAAAAGGAGTGAACCCTATAGTTGTTTTCCATGTTCTATAGGCCTAGACTGCTTTAGGAAGGTGACTGCTCCAATCCTTCTTATGTAATTGTACTGTCTTAGTAAGGATTGCCTCAATTTCTCTGTTGGTAACCTCTGCCTGACCATTGGCTTGAGGTTGATAGGGGCTAGACTTTCTGTGCCTGATTTTGTAATCATTCATCAATGCAGTGATTAAGTTTGATGTAAAATGAGATCCTTGATCATTAACAAGTTCCCTTGGGACCCCAAACTGAGTAAAAATCTGCTCATACAGGAACTCAACTTTATTGTCATGGGCATGTGTCATTGCTTTCACTTCTACCCACTTGGTTACATAGTCAGTACAAACCAAAATGTATGATTTCCCATTTGACAGAGGATCAATAGGCCCAACAAAATCCATGCCCCACTTGTCAAAGGGACTCACTACCACTTGAGGATATAGGGGAATTTCATCAGACCTTGTTAGTCTCCCCATGCGTTGACATCTGTCACATTTCCTGGTGTAGGCTGTAGCATCTTTGTGTAGTGTGGGCCAATAGTATCTAGTAGCAAGTGATTTCATAGATGTTCTCTTAGTTGCAAAGTTCCCACCACATGGCTCATCATGACAGGCATGCAAAATATCATAGGTCTCATCTTCCCTAACACACCTCATGACTTGGTCGGGTTCTGTGTAGAATAAACAATTTGCAATCCATAAAAAGTTAAAGCTTTTCTCAACCAACAATTTCCTTTCCTTTGGTGAGAAGTGAGCTGGGATCTTGTTGGTTGCTAAATAATTTGTAATATCTGCATACCATGGATTTCGAGCAGCAATAGAAAACAGATGTTCATCGGGAAAGCTATCATCAATTACCTCAAGGGTGGCAGGTGTAGTTGTTTGAAGTCTTGACAAGAAATCAACCACCACATTAGCCCGACCTAGCTTATCAATAACTGTGATATCAAATTCCTGCAACAATAGGAGTCATCTTGCTAATCTACCAGATATGGCAAGCTTATTCATAAGGTACCTTATTTTTGCATGATTTGTATGAACAAATATTTGGTAACCAGTGACAATGTCGAAACTTGTTCAGGGCATACACAACTGCTAGCAATTCTTTCTCTGTGACAGTATAGTTTAATTCAGGGCCTTGAAAGTTTTTGTTATTGAAATATATGGCATGCTCTATGGAACTCTCTTTCTATCCTAAAACTGCTCCCATGGCATAATCAGAAGCATCTGTTTGTATATGAAAGGGTAGACTCCACTTCGGTCCTTGAAAAATAGGTGCCTAAGTAAGTAAGTTCTTAAGCTACAGGAAAGATTTTTCACAGGCCTCAATCCAAGTAAATTCAGAATCCTTAGTCAATAAGGCATATAGTGGACTGACTATTTTGCTGAAATATTTTATGAATCTTCTATAATATCCAGCATGTCCTAGGAAGCTTTTAACATCCTTTTGTTTCAAAGGTGTTTGCAAATTTAGAATAACTTCTATTTTTGCAGGATCTACTTGAATTCCTACTTGAGAGATATGATGGCCTAAAACAATTCCCTCTTGTATCATCATAAAATATTTTTCACTATTCAAAGACAAATTTTGCTCCTGGCATCTTTTCAACACTTTTTCCAAATTGACTAATGCTTCTTCATAAGTAACTCCATAAGTAGTGAAGTCATCCATGTAGATCTCCATAGAATCATGAGAAATATTAGTAAAAATACTGATCACTGCCCTTTGGAATGTGGCGGGGGCATTACACAGGCCAAAAGGTAAGACAAAGTAGGCAAAAGTGCCCCATGGACTGGTAAAAGTTATTTTGTTTTGATCCTCAGGGGAAATTCTAATTTGATTATACCCACTTTATCCATCCAAAAAGGAGAAATACTTTTTATCAGACAATGAGTCTAGCACTTGGTCAACAAATGGCAGTGGAAAGTGATCCTTTTTAGTTGTTATGTTCAGCTCCCTATAGTCTACACAAACTCTCCATTTTCCACCCTTTTTTGAAACAATCACCAATGGAGATACCCATTGACTATCTGAAATGGGATAGATAAAACTAGCATCAAACAATTTTTGGAGCTCATTTTTAACTATTTCCCTGAGTGCTGGGTTTATCCTTCTTTGATGCTGCCTAACAGGTGAACAATCTTCCTTAATGTAGATCCTATGAGTACAAAGTTGAGGATCTATTCCCTTCATATCCCCATAGTCCCATGCAAAAGCTCTGTGTTGATCTTGCAGCATTGTGACTAAGGCAGCTTTTGAGATCGAGACAACTTATTATTGATATTCAAACAGCAGCCTAGAGACACTTCTACTTGCTTGGTAAGATCATTCATGGAGGCTGCTGATAAAGGTGGTGTCTATATTTCATGTGGAAGCAAGCTGTGATAAACTACAGGAGATTCAGGTTGCAGGCTCTCAGAATTCAGTTGCTGCAGGAAACACTGCTGATGACAACTATCTGGAACAAATGGGCTACTCAGATCAGAGTTGGATTGCAAAATGTGTAAAAGTAGGCCATCCTCACTTTGAAGCTATGAAAACAGATTAGTTTGCAGCATCATTAGCTAAGTCAATGAATTGAATTCTTTAGTTTCCTCTCCTAAATCTGGCCAAATTGGTTGAGACAAGTCTGGCTGAGGCTGGGCAGGTGGGTATAAAGCTAATTTCTTTCTTGATTGTCCATCAGAAATTGTCATGTCTCCAGAACGACATCCTATAAAAGCATCAGCTGTGGCTAACCATGGTCTACCTAGGATGATAGGATATCCTCCTAAAGTTGCCTTAGTGGACAATATGGTGAAATCTGCTGGGTATTCCCAAGACTCAAGAATGACAATGATATCTTCTACCACTCCATCAGGTTTTACTATGGAACTATCAGCAAGTTGCAGGACAGTAGGCGTAGACCGAATTGTTGGGATTTTCAAACACGCCATAGTATGCTTGGTCATTACATTGATGGCTGCACCAAGGTCTATTAAAACATTCTTTACTATCTGGCCATTAATATTTATTTGTACCATAGGACTCCTAGGGTCAGTATATTTTGGAATGACTAACTTCCCTAACATAATATCTGTCAATTGTCATAGAACATGGATAGTTTGGGGATCCTTTTTCTTTCTTCTCGGTTTCTTTAAACAAGCCTCCTTAATGACTTTTCTATAAATTGGGACATCTTTAATGGCTTGAAAAAGGGGAATTTGAATGTGTACATTCTTTAGCTGATCAAAAATATCAAAGGTAGGCTCTTCCATAAACTTGGATGTAGTAATTTGCAATCTCTGAGGAAAAGGCGGTTTGGCCTGATGCTACAGGATAGGCTCCTTAGAGACAGTATCTGATACAGGTATATGTTCTGCAAGATCAGTAGGGTGTTTAGAGGCAAAATTTGGAATCTTTGTAATTATAGGTGGCTATGGAGCAGAGAGAGTGGTTCCAGACCTAAGATGGATATCATGAATATTCAGGGCATAAGCTAGATATTGATTGGCTTCTGAAAAATACATTGGTTGTTGTTGCTGCTTCTGCTTATTATTAGGATTTGGAAATGGTTGAGCAGGCATAGGAATTTGTTTTAGAGGGCCAATATTTGTTGCAGGTGCTGCAGGAGGTGGCATGAGGGCTAGAGGTTGTGGCTGCTGAAGCTACAGGGATCCAGGGGATGGGTTCTGCCATTGCTGAGAACCTCTCCATTGAGCATTCCACTGCCAATTACCTTGGGGTGGAGTCCATTGTCCTTGTGGCTGCTGCCAACCTCCTTGAGGAGATTTCCATTGAGGAATCTGATAGTTAGGCTAGTGTGGTTGAGAAGTATTCCAAGGTGGTGATGGGCCATATGTAGGTTGCCATTAGTTATTGTAATTATAATAAGGATTACCAAAAGTCAAAGGGTCTTGAGGCATACCTTGTCTTTGAGCCCATGGTCGCCTTTGTGCGACGAAGAATACTTGGTCATCATCACCCTCTACTACCTTAAAATTAGTAGGTAATTGCTTAGCCTCCAGGTTAGCCACCATCTTACATCTGCAGTCACATTTCTTTTATCTGCAATGTGGACAAAACTCAACCAAGATTGCTTCAGCTTCCTCATGTTTCTTCCGAGCTTGCATAGTATCCAACTGTGTAGCTATGTTGTTTATGATATCCTGCTTGAAGTTAGACAACAAATTTGTGATCTCCATCCATGAAACTCCACTAGTAGAAGACTTTCCCACTATGGTTTGATGACCTCTACTCTTCTTAACAATTGCTCGAGAGTAGTTGAGACATATTTTCTTGATATCATCCGAAGACACTTAAGTTATATCTCCTCCTCCCATCAGGTCCAGGGCATCTATATAGGTATCACTTATTCCTCTTAGAAAAAGTAGTTTCTGAGATTCTTCATTGAGAGTATGGTTTGAATTCTTTTTCAGGGAAAACAAGAATCTTGAGATATAGTCTTCCAGGCTTTCATCCTCCTTTTGTTGAATTCTGAATATATCATCACCCTTACTACCACTCTTACAATATTCCCCTTATTTCTCAAGAAATTTTGTTTGCATGGCTGCCCAACTATCAACAACTCCCCTTCCCAAAATCATGAAGCATCTAAGAGCTCCTTCTTTCAAAGTAGCAAGAAACAACTTCAGCTTGTGAGCATCTGAAGTGTAATCATAGCTGCGATAGAGGATGTCAAACTCAAACAAGAAAGTTTCTGGGTCCTCTGTAACTAGTCCATAGAACTTAGGAAGTAATGAAGAAAGAATTTTTTTAAGGTTATCATTATCTTGCTGAGCAATGATGGGGAATTCAAAAGCAGGAGGTCGATTAGGTGGATTACGTGCCATAGTTGCTTGATGGAGTATCAAAGCAAATGGATTTTCTTCAGGTTCCTCATCAACTAGATCAAATGGCAGTTCAACAAGCAAGTTTTCAGCAAATGGATTGATATCTTGGTCTCCTCCTTCCTCAAATATATTATAAGTTGGTTCAGGATTGTTATCAATGAATGGAAATTTATGGAGGAATCTTCCCAGAGCATCTCTTCTTCTATGCATGCAATAGAATTAATTGTAACTTGAAGGAATTTTAAAAATGCTTGAATAACACACTAAACTACTACTAATAATGACTATGACAGGTTCTTAGCTTGACACCATCCCCGACAACGGCGCCAAAAATGGTCATGTCCACAAAAGGATATAAAAGTCATGACAAATCCTAACCTGGGAATTGGACATTCCAATAGGTGACTAACATCTTCTTATGGTCGTTCATTTAAATTGTCAAACCAGGGAACATATACTTGAAATGGAGTGGCATTGTATGTGCACTAAGAACCAGTTTCAGTCACAATTTACCAGAAATAAATGCTTGGAAGAAATTCTACTCATGTTACAGGAATGTAATGCAGAGTCTTCTTAACTTAAGCATAACTTGATCAAAACAGACATCATGACAACTATGCCTAAGAAACAAACTATGAACTGGCCTTATGCTGCAGGAACAAACATAGGGATGAATTCCCGATGCTGCAAGAACAATATAAGACTGAGTTTGCGCTGAAACTTTCAAGAATGAAATCTAACTTATAATCAACAGGAAATAAACAACTAACTACAGATACTCACTAAGTGGGCCCCCTTAGCAAGCATCAACTAGTTTATGCAAGTATTGAACTCAAAACTTCATTAGCTTTTATTCATAGACTGGAGTCATATACATTGATTATTCTTCTTCTAAGTAAACTAACACAAAGCTATGATTCTTATTATAATACTAACTTTTACATACTCTTCTTGCTCACTCACACAGGAGGAACACTTATTTATATCATAAAAGTAACTAACTACCGAACTCTAACAGAGAAAGACGTGAACATAAATGTATCCTGAAACCGAGGAACAAACTTCTCATAAATGAAAGCATATCCGTTCAACACGATTCAGAGATAATTTAGCATTCCACTCTTCCCATATTAATGATCATTTATATTTCCTCCCAACGACCCGGTTAGAGAGTCTTCGCTAGAACAACTTCCTCGACGCCGTGCTGGAAATGGACTTTACTGCAGGGCCGAGATCTGTCGCGCTTGACTTGTTCATGCTTCCTTCAACAACCTGCGATACACAAGGTGACAGAAACGAAAGAAAGCATGCGTGGAAAATAACATGATACACATTCATTAATCACATATTAAATCTATTTCATTATTCAAAAACCACATGCATTAAATTAGTCATTCGAGAGGTCAAACAGGGCAATTAATATAGACACATAGAGATGTTAAGCTGCAGGAATATAGGAATGTGTGGCTACAGGATACTACCTGATTTTAGATAAAAAGTCTTTAATCAAAGAGTTAAAACAACCATTAACAATAAGAGTAATGGTATTAAAAATACATCATAATACTCAAATTATGAGCATATTTCAAGCTCATCATTAAGTGTATAAGTGTGTCTATTAAATGAAATATGATGTATTCCTTTGTGTTAGTTTTATTTGTATGTTAAATGTGTACCCCTAGCATTTGGTTCCCCCCTTATGGGAGTGTGATGCCAGATAGTGTAAATAGGGGTTGAGAGGCACATGTTCTCCCATCGGGAAATTATGAGCTTAGGGCATTGACCCTAATCCTAATAAAGGATCTATGTCGAATCATTGTAATCCTCCCATGGATGTTGATCGTGGCCTACTCCCCCACATATGAGAGCCACAGTTGTTGGTTCATAGTGCAAACATATTCCTTGATGTTTATAACTCATGGGTAAAGTATGTAATTACATGGACCACAAATGATTCATATTTATGTGGTCAGGGACCACCAGTGACTCAAATTCATGTGGTCAGGGACCACCAGTGATGCATATATATGTGATCAGGGAACACCAATTATTCATATTTATGTGGTCAGGGACCACTGGATTATTGCATGCTATTATAATTATGTGGTTAGAGAACCACCATTTCCCTCCTCCCCTTAGGTGGCTTATCAAGTCACGTGGTGCTCGTAATGTGCAGTTTTTATAGTTGGAATATGAATTATTGGTAATTCTTGATTGATGTTTTATTTTATTATGTGCCAACAATGTGTACTTTTCTATTTATTGTATTAGGCTATTTAGCCACTTGAAGGTTGTTATAGTCCGAATTTCCTCAAGGACTTATTTAATTTCATTTTTGAATTAAGATTGGAATGTTGAAATGTAGCTACAATTGATCTTTATTTGGTTTTTTCTCTTGATTTTATAATTTTATGTTTTATTGAAACGTTGGTTTATGATCTTATGATTTCTTGACTTGAGGCTTTCTTAATTTTTTCTAACTGCTGGTAAGCATGGTGTAATGTGACATATGTAAAATGCCATATCCCGGGGGGTTCCCTGGCAGGTCGTATATGGGAGTAGATGCACTGGGGAATTATTTTTGAAAGGGGTTGTGAATGGGACCGATATGGGACGATCATTAATCCATTCTTCACCTCATTCTATGATTATTCTTATTTGTATGGAGGAGTCCTTAGAGAAGGGCCTCGAGTGGTATCCAAGAATATGCATCCTTGTAAACCCCATTGAGCCTTGTGATGTGAATTATGTGTAATTGTTGTGAAGTGTGGGTAAATTTGTAAATAAATTACATGTGGAAATACTTGACTGTTATGTGAGAAAGCAAGTGATAGTTAAAATTGAGACTACTAGTTTTGGGACATGAATTGATATTAGAACAAAAATGTTTTCTAACATCATGAGTGATGTTTATGATGCAAAAGAGAACCTTGAAGGGTATCTAAGGATGCTAATGTATTGGATACATATTGATTTCATGAATATTAAATACATGGATGACTACTAACTTTTATTATAATGTGACTATATTGAATAAATCTTCTATGGTGGAAAATTTTGTTCTAAGCATTTAGATGCTTGATTCATGAAAGGGATTAATTTAATGTATGCTTAATGGTTGAATGCTATGATTTCTTCAGCAAGAAAGTAGAGTAATTTATATTCTAATAGATTTATGTGCATTGCTACATTGAGATTTCTTTTCTTGACCTTAACAACTTCCAGGATGAAGTCTAAGCTAAGGAGAGGGGGATGTGAGACCCCAGCTCATAGGTACTTAATACAATCCTAATTTGTTATATGCCTTTCTTGAATTGATGATTAGATATATTATGGATGGTAAATAAGGTGATCTTTTGGTGATATTCTTGCATTTAATTTTGACATTTTGTTTATTGTCACTACCATGAAGGTGGAATGCACTCATATATTGTAAAAAGCTAATTGAAATTTTAAATGGATTATTATATAGCTAAAGTATAAAATATTTAGTTAACAAATTTATGTGATCAAATTGTTACTTATGATTGTGTTGGTATTGCGCAAGAAGGTAACAGTGTTAGCATGGGAAGGGTGAACCATCGAGAGAAAATTAAAAGACTCTTCTTGAGGGTATAAATTTGACCCCTTTTTAGAGCTTAGAAAGAAATAAAGTTAACATGTTGAAGTGGTGAGGGTTGATATTAAAGGGATAATTTATTTTGGAGTTGAGAGGGTATTTGATAATGTTTCATGTGGGTGTAAGTGGGGTTAGGGGTTAGGAACCCTTATCCAAGTTTGAATTTCGGATGGGTCCTTAAATGGGCCTTTAAAGAGGGTTGTTGGCCAATTTCCTTGGTTGGGATGTAAAAAGAAACCCCCTAGGGTCTATACCATAGTGGTAGGGGTCAAGTGGGCATATAATAGTGCCCCAAGGACATGATTTGACCCCTGAAAAGTCCTCATAATGGAAAGTAACGAGTTTTGAAAAAAGGATGGGATGGAAAGATGGAGGGGTTTTCCAAGTGCAAGTTTCCTCTTTAATATGGAAAAGAGTCTAATTGATGGAGGTAGGTACACTCCACACTTCCCCATCCAAAAAAAAAAAAGGTTGCAAGTTGAAAATCATATATATCTTGGAGAGGAAGGAAGAAGAGGGTGTTACCCACTTCTCCTCTTAGATAAATTTAATGGAGATAGAAAAGAAAAAATGAGAAGAGGAGAGGAGTCCATTTTTTTTGAAAGGCAATGGTCAAGTCGGCTTGACTTGGAGAGGAGAGGAACTTGATGGATAAGAGAGAGTTAAATCCCTTCACCTAAAGAAAAGAGATAAGTTTTCTATTTCATTTTCCCTTGCTTATGGGTTGTAAGAAGGTGATATAGGGTATGAATCATGGTGGAAAGTAGAAGGTAAAGAGCCTATATGTATGTCATTTGTGCTATGTTAGTTTTATCCTTTAAAAAAAAAAGAGAGTAAAGACTCCATGTATCGTCGTGGAGCTAAATAGTTTCCTTGCTCGGGGGTATGGCTAGAGCCCACGAGGCTCCATGACGCCATTACGGTAGGGTGGAAGAGAAAGCCTAGTTTAGTAGCATGTAATTCTTTATATTCTTAAAATTAGTTGTAATATGGAAGGCTGGTTAATGTAGAAACATGAAAGAAGATGCAAAAAGAGAAAGCCTCACTTGGTTGTGTGCTATTCAGTGTATTATTAAACATTAATGTAATATTGACATTGGACTGAAAATGAAAATGGTGTTCTTCTACTATGTGATCATGGTGAAAGCGTATGCATATGTAATTCCTGCATGAAGCCTTGTGCATGTATTTCTTCCACATTTGGGGGTTGTGTAAGGCTACTCCTGTTGTATTCTTTTTCTTACAAAATAAAAATTGATGTAGTCATAATGTAAATATTTTTAAAGTGGTAAAGAGAATAAATAAAAAAAAAGAGTAAATACATGATTCATTCTACTCCAAATGAAGGGAATCATAATGAACAGAACCCAATAACCCCTAATAATTTCCTCCCTTGTAGCATAGTCTCCATGTGAAACTACATGAAATAGAGGAAAGAAAGATAATAACATAGAGGGTTAGCATGCAGTTCTCTCGCTTTCATCGCTCTGTGTAAATAAAAAAGGGGAAGAATGTGACCCAAGTTTAAATTTTTCCTTTCTATGGAGTTTCTCATTACTTCTAAGAACATATATAAAAATAAATAAATAAATGATAATAAAATGTGACATCGGGGAAAGTACATGCACATAATGAAAAGTGGATTGTTTGCTAAATTCCAGAAGCATTTAAGGACTTATATAATGTTACAGGATCAAATGATTTGGGATTCATTTGAATCTATGTATGCAATATAAGCTTATAGTAAGACCAGTGTTGTCGCTTACATTCTGCGAGGACTATCAAAAAAATCCTCATTGCCGTATCTAGTCTTCCTGGCTTACTAGAACCAGGCTGAGCTTACGTGTCCTTAACCCTCATTTATGCTTTATCCATTGACTTGCTCTTAACTAAACCATATTATTCACAATGAACTCAATACTTTCAGTAATGCCACTAAAAAAAAACCTCTGTGACTCTTGATGGGCCTGAGATTTCGCCAAAGATCAAAGCAGGATTATCCATGCAACGACCAGCTCACAAAAACTATTCCATTCTTTGCAACAGTTATGACCGAGTTAATATCATTGATTTGATGGCCACCTCTCTCTTTCATAGAAGGGGTTCCTCACGCAATGTGTCCCCCATATCTTCCTTGTGTCTTCATAAGTTTTGGTTCGGCGCATTAGTCATCCAAATAACCATGCTTCAGTAAGCCTATTTCGCACTCATCCCACACTCTGGATATCCCAAGAGACATCTATTGAGGTTTTCTGCTGATTAATTATGTTCCCGGTCACCCTTTTGAACATAAAGCATATTACCTATGCGGGGAAATGTTAGCTGGGGTCAAGGAGCTTGGCACTGTGCAGGCAGATAGCCATGTAATAAGGTGACTCTTTCAAAACTAAATAGGATATTAAAGATATGATATAACATGCATTGATTAACCCCTACTCAAGCGGTTGATCGTGAGTGACCAGTGTTAATAATGACCAATGCTCTTGATGACCCTACAATAGACCTAATAGGCATTGAGCTACTTTATTTAATATGTTAAGGCATAGGTACTCATGGCTACTGCTCCTCCTGTAAGTGGTAGGTAAGTATCATTGTTTTAGAGATATGGTGATCTAATTTGCAGGTGGGTCAACCAGTGAATTTATGAATGTTTCCACCCAGTGCTATAAATGATTTGCTTGGAAATTAGTTACCTATCAAGTAAATGTCCCTTCATGTCAAATCCAAATGTAATCCCTACATAGTCTTAATGGTGGAAAAGAATACTGGGATAGGTCTGCAGAATTTTGAAGTAGTTGAGATCGTGCCATCATCATGGTACCCGTCTCTTAAAGACGTTTCTCCCTTTGTTGTTGTCCAAAACTCTAAGCGCTTTTTCTTCTTATGCATTAAGTACAACATGGGTGAGTGTGATTTCTATTATTTTTGTTTAGTACAGTCAACCAACTCCATTAAATAAACATAGTTGCGAAGAGTTAAGACTCATTTAAAAAGGCCGTCATTGTTGACCATCCACTTGTGGAGTAAATTATAATGATATTGGAGTTGGACATTGTCAACATTAGGCTTGTTATTATTTATTTTAATATCATAGATTAACTTCTACTATGGATTATCTTTCTGTTCTCACAACATATTTTCCCAATGTATAGTCTTGGCACCCTGCTCATTTAATGCCGGTAACAAAAGAATTCAAATTATACAGTATTAAATGATTCATGTAGGAAGTTGAGTAAGATTAAGATAAGGAGTTAATAAAAAAAGAAAAGAAAAGAAGATAAGCCTGTATGCGTTTTCTTAAAATATATAAGGTCATACTGTAGCTTCTGTAAAAGTTAGTTATCTTATTGATATTGTATTTTAAATATTTAATTTAAAATGATTGAGCTATTTTAAATTTATATTCCTTATATAAATAGGTTAGTTGTGATTCTATTGATTGATTTTAATATTAATCAGGAGTAATAATTCTAGTTGCAGTGAAAACCTGTAACAACAAGAGCTGCAGGGCAGCAAAGTTCCTGCCAAAAAGTTATAAAATAGTTATGTTTTTATTTGTTGTGTTTGATAAGTTTGAGCAACAATGTTGATAAAATGAATAAATAATAGGTACATGAAAAGAAAGTTTTCCTCTAATGATAAACATTTGACATTTATAACTGTATTATGGGATTAATATATACATAGAATTTCTAACTAGTTGCAATTTTGGTTCAAATGAAAGAGAAGCTAATGTATCATAATGGGCTCTAGCATGAGTAGTTCGAATACATTTCCTTAGAAACTGGAGGTTTAGAGAAAAACCAAAATGCTAAAGAAAGATGAAAAAAATCAAAACACAGTAAATCATTCATAACCTGATTTGAACACAACATTCATGATTCAAGCAACATCAAGTATTCAACTTCTTGGAGATAATTGCTTGAGGAGTAGCCTGAATGCACACAACATCCATAGTCTGACCAGGAGCAAGAGACTTCAACCATTCAAGAAACAATCTTAAATACCGAGAAACCCATAATGAAAATAGCATAGGATTAATACCTAACTTCATGGAAGGAAACCCGGTGTGATTGAAACACTTAAAAAAATAAGAACACAATGCATTAGCACACAAAAGTCATACTTTCATCAGTTATAATAGATGTTGGATTGTTTATGCACATCCTTGCATATGTCTCCTTGATTAACCAAACTTTATCAACTATGTGGGAAGGAGCAACAAAAAATTCAAGAATTGGAAACTTGCAAAACTAGCTTGTGCATCAGTTTTAAAAAGCTTGATTAATTATGCATCAATAGAAATCAAATACATAAAGTTTGCATCATCCACACAATAAAAGGGAAAGATAAGTCCAATGGCAGAAATTAACTGTATAATAGGATGTCATGTGTGTGAAGTGCACTTCCAAATTGTGGCAAGATTGTTTATTTCTTCAAACCTTATAGCATATGGTGAATTATAAGTATTTCCACAGGCATTGCGGCATAGAGTTGCTTCAAAACTGGAATTGTTTGATGCAGAAAGTGTAAGCCTGGACTTTCAACTTACAATAGAGCTCTTGGTAACCTTCGAGAAAGAAATGAATTTCAAATGGATTTTGAAACTGTTCAAGCTGAAATAAATCATTGCAGTTTGAGCACGTTCAGTAGAGAAAAGCATGCCATTTACTCTTGCTGGGAAAATCGCCCTTATCGCTTAAAAGTTTTGAGCCAATTACATTTCAGGAAATTAATTGCACATAACTTTCTCTTTTTATATAAAGTAAATTATTAATAAAGATAAAGATAATTTATTGATACATAATTTTTAATTAGAACATAAATAATTAAAAATGACATAATTCATTATTTTTATTTTTTAATTAAAAATAAAAAATTAATGAGTATAATCTATCCTTTAAAAATATATTTTTAAAAAATAATTATTAAGTAATAAAATTATATAAATATTCTAAAAACAACACTAATGACAATCAAATAAAAATGAATGTAACTATCTAGTCTTTAAAGAATTATGTATGGAATCTAAATGTTTTTTTTGTTATATAAATTAAATTTTGTATTTTTCTTTTGATGTCTGCCACCCTCTTTTTTATCCTTTATAACTTATATTCCTTTCAGTTCTATAAATAAAATTTGACTTTTATATATTATTAATATATTAATTTAATTAAAATAATCTTTAAAATAATTGAATATGTATTTTTGTTTAATATATTATATATTAGTTTTTATACATTTTATCTTCTTCAATAATTATGTATATATTAATATTTTTTTAATATTAAGAAATTATTCTTAGAAGATTCTAGTAGTCAAGCATAATATCGATATAGGACAACTATATTATTAATATATTAATTTAATTAAAATAATTTTCAAAAAATTGTATACATTTTTTTTTAAATATATATTATTTTTTATACATTTTATCATCTTCAATAATTATGTATGTATCAATATTTTTTAATATTAAGAGAATTGAGGATAATTATTTTTAGAAGAGTCTAATAGTCAAACACAATATCAATATAGAACAATTCTCATACAAAACTTTACAACAAGCAATTAAGACAAATTATAAAGTCTATTCACATCAATAAATCTCATAAACTATCTAATAAAAAAACAATAAATGTGATTAAAATAACATTTCTAAGTGTAATGTGAACATCTCTATTGGGTGAAAACTAAACTAGATAGGTAAAACCTCTTTTCATACTAACATGAAACTCTATCAACTACATTTATAAAATTATTCTTAACATGTATCTAAAAAAAATTGAATACCCTATCCATAGATAAAAAAACACTATTAGTTTGATTTCTCCTTTGCCTAACATTTTTAGGATGTATATTATTTTTATTTAAGCACTTGGAAATTTTGTAATCTTAAATTTTTAATAAAATTGTACTTTAAAAAATAACATGTCCACCATTCTTAAAAACACGCTTTTAAAAGTATATATGTAGTCTCATGAAAAACATGCCATATGGTTGCACATATTTTATTACCTTCTCTTTTCTATGTCCTAAATTTTTAACTTATTATTTAAATAGTAAATGAAATTTTAAAATTTAATTTGTTTTATTATAGTGAAGTATTATTTCATAAAATGATTAAATTAATAAATATTATAATTCTATAAAACAATTATTTAAATTGAAAATTTAGATATTTATTTTTAATCTTTATGTTTAAGAATTATTATTTTAATTAGTATTTGTTTTGAATTATTTTTTATAATCAATAATTGTTATGGGGTTAAATTGTAAAACAAATAGAATTTTAGAAGGGAGAATTAATTTTAATTGGTAGTAGTCTTAATTGCTACATGTAATTATTTTAAATAAATGAGAGAAATTCTAAACAATTAATAATTTATTTATTTATTAACAATCAAATTAGTGTTGATTTAAATGTCTTTTTAAAAAATATATTAAATTATTTAAAAATAATATATTACATAATTTAAAATTAAAATATAAAATTTTAATATTATTATTTAATATATTATATTGTATATATAGTATAATACAATGTTAAAATTATATATTATACATATAATATTTTATTAAATTAATATTATATATAATTATAATTATAATTATAATTATATATATATATATATAATTGTTGAATTATTTCAAAAATAAAATTTAGTTTTAGTTTAATTTATTTGTAGTATGTAATTAATATAATTTAAATGATTATTTTCAAAACTAGAAAATAAATACTTTATAAAATTTAGTTTAATTTTATAATTATTTTTAAGCTTTACAAATAATATTGTTGTGATTTGAGTAATTATTTTTTATGATTAATAATTTTGATTAATAATTTTTTATGATTAATAATTCTAACCAATTCCCTTTTGAAATGGAAAATGGAGGTAATGGAAGAAATGGAAGTGGAAAAATCGCTTATATGGGGTGAAAATTGTGTACCAATGAAATTGGAGAATATATTTTGTTTGGTTAAAATTCTGGTGGTGCCTAGTTCCCTGAACTAAAAATAATAATAATCGCCTTAGTAAATATTACAATGTTTAATAATAAGAATAAAATCAGCCATAGTAATATTATCTGAAGAAATATTCTGGCTGTGATAAAGAGTTTTTTTAATAAAAAAAAGAATAAAAGCAAGACAATAATTTTTCCTATCTTTACTCATAGTCCCTAACCCTACGTTTTAGGAGACCCCATGTAATCCTATGTTTAAGGATTCCTTAAATAAAGGAATGAAGTATAAATTTCTACTGTCTTTTAAAGATAAAGAATCATCGTGGCAGTTTTAAGACAAGAGCTGCAGAGCAGTGAAGTTCCTATAGAAAGTTTTAGAATAGTTTTGTTTGTATTTGTTGAGTTTTTTGTCTTTTATGAACAATTGGTCAAGATTGTCACCTAAATTTAGGAATTTGATCATTGATAGAGTCAACTTTGTCTTTCATTAGAAAATGACCCTTATAACAAAAGAATTTTGGTCACTTCAAAATTCTGAGATGCTCTGGTTGTGCTTTTAGGCCATGAAGAAAGCACAATTTACATGTTGTCAGCATTATTTAAATATTTATGAGTTCAAATATTTCCTTAACCATTCAACATATATGATAAAAAATCCTCTTTAAAAAAGCAACGATCTTTAGAACTTTCATTGTACATAGAGTCATGTATAACCACCCTGCTTAAATGTTACAATTTTCTACACAAATGAAAATGAAAGCATATAGCCCTAAGTCCTCTTATAGATGCCTAATGTCTGCAAAACTCAATAAGTTTAGAAATTGATGAGCAAAAATATGAATGGATTCCCTCTATCAATATTTATTGTTGCATCTTTCTAATTAATGTTGATCACTATTTTCTGTCAAGTATTAATCAACCTCATTTAATATACCTGAATTACAAGCAAGAAACCACTAAAGGTTAGCATGGGAAACCAAGGCTTTCCAACTGATCAATGGATTGTTGTTCAAGCTGGGGCCCAACCAGGTATTAAAGTGTGTGGTGCGGTAAGAGATTGTGAATGTACTTCAAGAGGCACATGAGAATCTTATTGGAGGTCATTGGAACTTCAAGTTCATGCCGGAACATGCAATGTACTCTGAGCAAGTCTATGGTGGCCTTGATGCCAAAGAATAGGTAACGAAATATTGAATTGGAAAACCATTAAAACAAGACTTTATGCCCCTTTGGTCATCCCAACCACAAGAAATATTTGAAATATTTGGCATCTATTAGAGCCAAATCATGCAATGAGACTATAAATTAGTTTATCTAAGAGGTAGATGAATGAGGGTAGAATCAGGCTAGCTCAATATTTTTAGACTCTTATTATTTATTTTTCTTATATCAACAAAAACCAAACTTAATCAAATATAACTTGATTGGTCCCGTCAATATTCATGCATACTAAATTACACTACATCTCAGTTTGATAGAAAAATTTCCCCTAAATCCCTAATTATAGCAATCACTCCTCACTTCCCAAAAAGTATTCCCTTCATAAAAACATATCCATTTGTTTACCACACCATCTATAGTTAGATTCACAAAAGTATAGACATGCTGAATTGGGAGGAAGTAGACAATTTTCAAATTCTATTCATGCAAATTTATACTATGAAGTCAGAGAGCAAAAAAACCACCAATCCTAACTCATTGGGCCTAGCCAATGTATGAAGAAAAAAATTAAGATTTTTAAAAATTTATTTAAAAGAAACATAGATTTTTTTTCCCTACCATCTTTCTACTATCATACATGGGTGGAAAAGGATAAAAAGGGAAAAGGCATGATTCATCCATCCTACTAGTCAATTGATGATAAGCCACTATCTACTTTCAAGTGCAATGAAATTAAACAAGAGTTGCAGAGCAGCGAAGTGCTTGCCAGAAAGTTTTAGAATAGTTTTGTTTGTATTTGTTGAGTTTGTTGTCTTTTATGAACAATTGGTCAAGATAGTCACCTAAATTTAGGAATTTGATCATTGATAGAGTCAACTTTGTCTTTCATTAGAAAATGACCCTTATAACAAAATAATTTTGGTCACTTCAAAATTTTGAGATGCTCTGGTTGTGCTTTTAGGCCATGAAGAAAGCACAATTTACATGTCAACATTATTTAAATATTTATGAGTTCAAATATTTCCTTAACCATTCAACATATATGATAAAAATCCTCTTTAAAAAAGCAATGATCTTTAGAACTTTCATTGTACATAGATTCATGTATAACCACCCTACTTAAATGTTACAATTTTCTACACAAATGAAAATGAAAGCATATAGTCCTAAGTCCTCTTATAGATGCCTAATGTCTGCAAAACTCAATAAGTTTAGAAACTGATGAGCAAAAATATGAATGGATTCCCTCTATCAATATTTATTGTTGCATCTTTCTAATTAATGTTGATCACTATTTTCTGTCAAGTATTAATCGAACCTCATTTAATATACCTGAATTACAAGCAAGAAACCACTAAAGGTTAGCATGGGAAACCAAGGCTTTCCAGCTGATCAATGGATTGTTGTTCAAGCTGGGGCCCAACCAGGTATTAAAGTGTGTGGTGCGGTAAGAGATTGGGAATGTACTTCAAGAGGCACATGAGAATCTTATTGGAGGTCATTGGAACTTCAAGTTCATGCCGGAACATGCAATGTACTCTTAGCAAGTCTATGGTGGCCTTGATGCCAAAGAATAGGTAACAAAATATTGAATTGGAAAACCATTAAAACAAGACTTTATGCCCCTTTGGTCATCCCAACCACAAGAAATATTTGAAATATTTGGCATATATTAGAGCCAAATCATGCAATGAGACTATAAATTAGTTTATCTAAGGGGTAGATGAATGAGGGTAGAATCAGGCTAGCTCAATATTTTTAGACTCTTATTATTTATTTTTCTTATATCAACAAAAACCAAACTTAATCAAATATAACTTGATTGGCTTTCTCCTGTCCTGAACTACCTTTCCCAACTCAAAAATCTTGATGATGCAAACCATGTCTTCAAGCTCCAACAAAATTCATGCAAATTGGATTGAAATTGATATATTCCTTGTCTCTAGTATCTAGAGATGTTAGTTTCTAGCATGCCAAAAGCAAAAACAAAGGAAAGAAGACACCCCACCCCCTTCTTGCCAATATTCATAAAGAAGACACCCCACCCTCTTCCCACCAATATTCATGCATACTGAATTACACTACATCTCAGTTTGATAGAAAAATTTCCCCTGAATCCCTAATTATAGCAATCACTCCTCACTTCCCAAAAAGTATTCCCTTCATAAAAACATATCCATTTGTTTACCATACCATCTATAGTTAGATTCACAAAAGTATAGGCATGCTGAATTGGGAGGAAGCAGCCAATTTTCAAACCTACTTCTAATCTTCATTTATATTCATGCAAATTTTTGGGAGGAAGCAAATAATTTTCAAACCTACTTCTAATCTTCCTTTCTATTCATGCAAATTTATACTATGAAGTCAAAGAGCAAAAAAACCACCAATCTTAACTCATTGGGCCTAGAAAATGTATGAAGAAAAAAATTAAGATTTTTAAAAATTTATTTAAAAGAGACATAGATTTTTTTTTCCTACCATCTTTCTAATATCATACATGGGTGGAAAAGGATAAAAAGGGAAAAGGAATTATTCATCCATCCTACTAGTCAATTGATGATAAGCCACTATCTACTTTCAAGTGCAGTGAAATTAAAAAATCGATTTCTACTAAAAACTATCCATCTAAATGCTCCAACAAAAATAATGGGAAAACACAAAAAATGAAATGTAAAGAGAATTTAAGAAAAAAACTATTTTAATTATTAACCACCAAATTTAAACAATGAAAATAAAAGTCATGATTCTCATCCATTATTCCACCTTTGAAACAAAAAGAATGGAAATGACAGCAAAAAATCAATTAAATTTTAAAGAACTCAACAGTAAAAAAAAGCTTCTATGCAAAAAAAAAGGAATTGATGTCAAAATAAGTAAAAAGGTTACAATGAAGTAACAATAAATTTGAGAGCAAAATGTAGTTGACATAGCCGAAACCATTAAAAATAAATAACTACCAAACCGTTGAGAATTTAACTAAATGGTTTCAATTAACTGGCCACATTTTCCATGGAGCCTGAGATTTGTGCAGATAATTTTTCGTATTCATGTTATGAGAAAAAATATTTGAAAAGTAGAAATTTTTATTTAAAATGATTGAGAACCATATTTAATTTATAGATAAAACAAAATATTTATCATTTTGTATGTTAATTAAATTTCCCTTTAAAATAATAAATTAAGAATTTAGATAATAGCCTTATCATGCTAAAAAAAACCTTTTGAAAATCACAAATTAAGCATTTAAATAGAAGTTTATATTAAAATTTCAAAAAAGAAATTTAAAATAATAACTAGAAAAAATCATAAGTTTATAATTGTAATAGAAAATAAGGAAAAAAAATTGGTTGTTTTTTTAAGAAATATTTGATAATAGACCAACTAATTGATTTAAGTTGAAAATTAAATTCACTTAACTTTATCATATTGGTTAGGATTTAATTATGGTTAGGGCTCAATTAAAATTCTAAGATAAAGCTTGGAGTTAAGGCTAGGGTGATGAGGGTTGAATCAAGGTTACAATTACAGCTTTGGTTATGGTTTTTATTCAATTAGGGTTAGAGTCTAGTTAGGATTAGGGTTCAGGTTCAATTATGGTTGAATTTCAATTAGGTTAGGGTTAGTGTTCAGAGATAAATCTTAGAGTTATAGTTGGGATTAGGGTTTGTGTTCAATTAGGGATAAAATTAGGATTGGATTTTATTATGAATAGGCTTAGGGTTAGGTGTTCTAAGTTAAGATTAGGGTGGGCGCCGGAGTTAGTGTTAGTGTTGAGGATTAATTAGCATTAGGGTTAGGGTTTAATATAGAAAGGAGTGATAGGGAGGAAGGGGGGAGAAGGAGAGATAGAGATAGAAAGAGGCAGAGATAGCGATATAAAGGAGAGATGGAGAGATAGATACAACTTGGGAAAGATATAGGGGTTGAGATATAGAGAGTCAAAGAAATGATAGAGCAATAAACATATAAAGGGAGATATGGAAGGAGAGAGAAAGAGGGAGAGGGATAAACAGAGGCAAAAAGAGGGAGACAATGAAAGAGGGGGAGTTGAAAAGAGCAAGATAAAGATATAGAAAGTGATAAATAGAGAGAGGTGGAGAGGGATATAGAGAGAGAGGGAGAGATGGAGGGAGAGATTGAGTGAATAAGTGAGAGAGATAGATATAATGAGATATAATGAGTGGGGGAGAGGAAGAGATGGGAAGATAGAGATAGAGTGGGGAAGAGAGAGAGATAAAGGAGGTGATAGAGATAAGTAATAGAGATAGAGAGGGAGAGAGAGATAGAGGGGGGAGACATAGATATAGGGAGGGGAAATAGGGAGTTTGTGTGTGAGAGTGAGAAATATATAGAGATAAATATAGAGAGGGAGAAATAGGGAGTGTGTGTGTGAGTGAGGGGGAGATATTGAGATAGAGATAGAGAGAGCTATATATATGGAGAGAGGGAGTGAGAGAAATAGAGAGAGGATGGAGAAGTAGATAGATATAGAAAGAGCTTGAGTGATAGGGAGAGAGAGATATAGAGAGAGATACATTAGAAAAGATATAAGGGAAATAGAGAGATATGAAAGGAGAGGTAAGGAGATAGAGATAAGGGGAGAGATAGGAAGGAATATATAGATAGAGATGAATATGGATATGGAGAGAGAGGGGGAGAAATAAATAGAGATATAAAGAGGGGGAGACAAAGAGGGAGATCTATGGAGGGATAGAAAGATATAGGAAATTATACATAGAGGTATAGAGGGAGATATATATAGGGAGAGGTACAAATATATTAAATTAGGATATATATGTATATAGAGAGAGATGGAGATATATATGTATAGAGAGAGATGGAGATATATATGTATATAGAGAGATGGATATGATTAGGATTAGGATTAAATTAGGGTTAGGGTTCAATGAAAATTCTAAGATAAAGCTTGGAGTTAGGGTTTAGGTAATTAAAGATAGATCGGGATGACAATTAGGGTTAGGGTTAAGTATTATTTAGGATTAGGGTTGAATTAGGGTTAGGGATCAATTAGGATTAAGCTTCAATTAGGATTCAATTAGAGTTCAATTAGGGTTGAGGTTAGTGTAGGGTTAGGGTTTAATTAGGGCTAGGGTTGGGGTTACAATAGGGTTCAATTATGATTAGGGTTATAGGATAAAGCTTGGGGTAAAGGTTAGGGTCAAGATTAGGGTTTGAATTAGAGTTATGACTCAACTAGAGTTAGAGTTAGGCACAATTAGCGTTTGGGTTAGGGTTAATGTTAGGTTAGGGTAAGGGTTCACCTAGGTTAGGTTTTAGGATTAGGGTTAGGATTAAGATTAATATTAGGATTAGGGCATAACCATAACCATTACCATAACCATAACCCTAATCTTAACCCCAACTATAATTCTAATCCTAACCATAACTCTAACCCTATCCTTAATACTAACCCTAACCCTAATCCATACTCATGATCATAACCCTAATATAAATTTGTGATGATAAACCTAACCCTAACCTTAACCATAACCCTTTCCCTAACTCTAACCCTAATTCTAATCCTAACTGTAACACTAACCCTAACCCTAACCCTAACCCTAATCCCTATTTGTGATGATAAACCTATTCATGATGATAACCCCAACACTAATCCCAATTTTAACTATAACCCTAACCAAATTTTATCATTTACAAAATCATAACCAAATTAAACCCTTACTACAATTGAACACTCACCTTAATTGAAACCAAGCCCTATTTTAACCCTACTCATAACCATATCTTTAATTCTAATTATAACCCTAATCTAAATTTGTGATGATAATCCTATTCGTGATGATAACATAACCCTAACCTTAACCCTAACTCTAACCCTAACCCTAACCCTAACCTAATTAAACCCTAACCTTAATCTGAATCATAATCCTAACCCTAACCCTAATCCCAATCTTAACCCTAATCCTAATCCCAACCCTAACCATAATCCTAGAATCCTAACCTAATTAAACCCTAACCCTAATTGTATTCCTAATTCTAACCTTAAACCTAATCCTAAACCTAACCCTAACCCTAAACAAAATTAATAAACCTAATCCTAATCCTAAACCTAATCCTAATCCTAACCCTAACCCAAACCTAAACCCTAACCCTAACCCTCATCCTAATCCTAACTTAATAATACCCTAACCCTAACCCTAACCCTCACCCTAACCCTAATCCTAACACTAACTCTAACCCTAACCCTAACCCTAACCTAATTAAACCCTAACTCTAACCGTAATCCCAATCCTAACCCCAATCCTAACCCTAAACAAAATTAAGAAACCTAACCCTAATCCTAACCCTAACCCTAATCATAACCCTAACCCTAATCCTAACCCTAACCCTAATCCTAACCCTAACCCTAGCTCTAACCCTAATCTTGGCCCTAACCCTAACCCTAATCCTAACCCTAACCCTAAATCTAACCCTAATCTTAGCCCTAACCCTAAACCTAACCCTTTAATCCTAAATTCTAACCCTAATTATAATCTCACCTCCTAAACCTAATCACAACTTAACTCTAATTAAACTCCTAACTCCTAATTCCAACTTAACTCCCAACCAATTCCCAATCCTAACTCCTAATCCTAACTCAACCCTAGCCCTTCCAACCCTAATCCTAACTCCTAATCAGAATCCTAACCCTAACCCTAACTCCTATCATATCCCTAACCTTGTAATAATGGAAGTAAACCCTTAAAACTCTAATCTTGAATCCCAGTTTAATGTTCCCAACCCTAATCCTAACCCTAACCCTAACTCTAACCCTAAACCTAACCCTAACTCCTAATCATAGTTTTAATCATAATTTTAACCCTAAACCTAATCCTAATCCTAACTCTAATCCTAATCGTAATCAGAATTTAACTTCTAACCTAATTAAACCCTAACCCTAACCCTAACCCTAAACAAACTAATAAAACCTAACCCTAACTCTAGCCTCTAACCTCTAACCCCTCACTCCCCAACCCTAATCATATCCCTAACTCCTAATACTAATGCTTTAACCCTAAACCTAATCCTAACTCCACACACCTAATTAAACCCTAGCCCTAATCCTAACCCTCAGTCCTAACCCTAACCCTAATCCTAACTCCTAATCCCTCACCTAACCCTAACACTAACCCTAATCCTATCCCTAACCCTAATGATAACCCTAACCCTAAACCTAATCCTAACCCTAACCGAACTAAACCCTGACCCTAATCCTAACCCTAATTCTAACCCTACCCTAATCATATTAACTATCATATTATGATATATTAATTATTATAATAATTTTATAGTAAAATATATAAAAAAAAAATAAAAATTATTTAAGATATTACATGTTGGTCGCCCCTGCTACTAGCATATATATATTATTTTAATAATACATATAAAATACGCCGAGAGATCACTTTCTCGAGGCGCCTATTTTTTAATCAATTTTTTATTATAAAAATTTAAGAGACGCCTCGAGAAGAATATCTCTCGACGTATTTTATATATATAATTAAAATTATATATATATATATATGCTAGTATGTATACCATTCATTTTCTTTTTTTAAGTTTTCAAGATTAGAGACAATCAAATCAAGGTCTTCAATATTAGAGACAGCCAAAGAATCCCTTGTTTCCGGAGCATGAAAAAGAAAACAGCACTAACAATTGTCTTGTAAATTGTAATCCAGCGGATATCACTTGCATTAATTCTGTAAATTTCAATATAACAGAATGGATGTCATTGGTAAAAATTTTATCTTCTATACTAAACGGTGCTGTAGACAGGTGGTTGGAGAGGATATGAAGCGTCTGCGTTGGAATTTATTGTGTCCCTGTTCACCAGATTGGCGATGCATTCAGTTTCTCTTCCAGAGAAAATGCTTTGATACCCAAAAAAAATGGGAATTTGGAAAGCATCTACTGTCCGCTTATTTTTGTTGTCACCTTGGCTTTCTGCATCCCTCTCACCCATCTTCGCTAAGTTCCAATACTGACAGGCGAAACAGCTGGCTGATTATGCGGTTCTAAAGATCTTTAAGTTCTTTTGCTTTGGCCATTCCTTCTCACATTCTTGTCATTCTCTAACTGTCCTTTTGTCCCATGATCTAAAGGAATACGAAGAGAAAGGACATTTCATCTAGGCAGTAATCCTGTTGGCCCAGCCATGGGTGCTTTCAGCCTTCTTCATTGTATTCTGCTGTTCCTGCTCATATCTACTTCTACCACAGAGTTTATGCAAATTTCTATGATGACATAGATGTGATGTGGGGCGCCGTTAATGTCAGCATATTCAGTGATGGTCAGGACTTGGAGCTTTCTCTCAATCAGGCCTCCTCGGGTAAATTTAATGTAATCCTCTTAAAATTTGTATTCATTTCCAAGTACCCACGAATGATTACAGACTGATGTTTTATCCAATGTGCTTGGGTCCACTGCATAGATTGATTAGGTTCAAAAGATAGTTGTCAGATACTCTGAGATGGGTTTAGTAAAGTTATATGAAACAAAATAAACTAATGTTTCCTTTTGTTTTAGGATCATTAATCCAATCAAAGGAGGAATTCTTGTCTGGGAGCTTCAGTATGCTTATGAAGCTTGTTGCCGGAGATTCGGCGGGCAAGTAACCACATTCTATGTGAGTGAAGCGTCCTTGGGTGCAGTTCTAAGGATATTTCAAGTTTAGGGCAAGCAGAAGATAATGGATCGCAGATCGGCTTGAGGTAAATGAACCGGGCCGTTCTGATTTTATAAAACGAATTGGGTTGTTCACGTTTTATTAAAAAATCTAGTTTTTCACATGGATATAATGTTTATTGACGTAGAATAATTCTATTATTTTGTTTCCTTCAGATTCCAGGCATTTCATTATCAGATCTACTAGTGTTGTGGAGAGCGCAAGCATTAGAAATCCTTCCGTGGACCAAATAAAGCAGATTACTGCTTAGCTGCAGCGTAATGGCAGGGTGGAAGGCCAAAACGTTTTCTACTGGTTTCAGAATGCCACTGCAACAGAAACGGAAGAAGGAACAACCACAAACATGAAGTAGTATTGATTAGAAGGCAGGTTAGTCAAAAAAACAATGTGAATGACAAACTCATAAGAATCTATCTGCCCTTGTAATCAATACTACTTACATGTTTGCGGTAGTTCCTTCTTCCGTTTCTCTCTTGCAGTAGCATTCTGAAACCAGTAGAACACGTCCTTGCCTTCCGCCCTCCCATAACACTGCAGCTCAGCAGTAATCTGCTTTATTTAGTCAACCGATGGATTTCTTGTTCCGCTCATGAAAATGGAAGTTCAATATACGCTTATGATCTTCAGTTGGCTTTCACCTACTGCAAAAGCTTCTAATGCTTGCGCTGTCCACAACACTAGCAGATTTGATAAGCCTGGAATCTGAAGAAAGCGAAAAAATAGAATTATTCTACGACAGTAAACAACATCATATCGAATGGAAAAAATTAGATTTTTAATAAAATGCGAGCAGCCCATTTCGTTTTATAAAATCAGAACGACCCAGTTCGTTTACCTTCAGCAGATCCGCGATCCATTATCTTCTGCCGGACCTAAACTTGATATATCCTAATGAATCTCCTTGCGTGCGTATGCAACTTAGCTCTGAGGGTGACATGCATGACGAGATAGATATGGAATTTCTGGGAAATACTTTGGGCCAACTCTATATCTTGCACACTAACATCTCCTGTCGAGGTAAAGAGGGTAGGGAGCAGCAATTTTGTTTATGATTCGATCCTCTGGAACGCATGGAAAATCATGCAATTTCTTTGATTCATCATGTATATATTTTTCTATCAAATAAATTTTTTTCGATCACATTTTATGATCATTTTATGAAAATAAAATGATTTACACAATCGAATCTAAAAACTCCAAAATAAAAATATATGGAAGCCCCAAGTATTGATTTTCACATACACAATCAGCATGTTAAAGAGAGCCAGCGATTACTAGGCATGATGAAATCGATCTACTGTCACGAATATTACTCAACCCATGAAATTGTAAGATTAAATTTCAATCCTTCCATGGTACAGTTAAGATACCTCAAATTGACTTCTAGTTTACCCTTCATCTGAAAAGTTGATTCTTTCGAACTTGAGTTCTAATATTTCTTCCCATGTGCACATTGAATTACCATGAAAAGGTTTTTGAAATGTAAAAAAAATTATGAACAGCACAACCTCTACCATTATTCGTTATGGTGGTTTCAAATGAATATTCTGAATCAAGCCATAAACATCCATTAAAGAATAATGGAAGGTTAATTTTTGTTAGATACTGTAAGTTGAAATTATGCTAGTATCGATGTATGAAAAATGATATCTCATGATAGGTATGGTTCCTTGAAGTCATGAGTTTAGTCAACAAAGCACAAGGTAAAATTCTATGCAAAGGTAGGTTGAAGAAATGAAAGTATAGGAGAGATTATCTTATATGTTTATCTTTAATAGAAAAAAAATGAAAACGATTTGTTCTATGATGAAAGTTTCTAGGTATCAAGATATAAAATAACAGATCAAGGAAAATAGATTTGGATTTAAAATAGATTTTCTATTATAATAATATTCAAGGTATAAGTTATATCAAACTCTTTTTTATTGGGAATCGAAGTGTCATGTCCAAGATTTTACACCTTAGACACAACACAACTATTTTTTCTTTTTTTCTAAACTACAAACCTATAAATCTTTAATGAATGATAATCATGCATAGATATGGTGTATAAACTATATGCATTAGGCAGCCTTATTATTTAGTTTTTTTTGCTAAAAGTCGACAAAATAATAACTAGAAAAAATCATAAGTTTATAATTGTAATAGAAAATAAGGGGAAAAAATTGGTTGTTTTTTAAAGAAATATTTGATAATAGACCAATAAACCTTAGAATGATACTTAAATTAAATGGATAAGGAAAAAGATTTAGTTAATTTTTTCATTATTTAGACATAGATTTTATTTATCTAGATGCAAAAGTATATTAGTTAAAATTTTATTTTATAAAGGGATTTATTATTTATTGACAAAGTAAATAGATTTAGTAAAAAAAATTTATAAATAAAATAGATCAAACTAATTGAGCATTTAATTTAGTATTAGCAAAAATAATATAGTTTAATTATTAAAATAATCAAATAATAATAAAAGTAATTATATTAAAACTATCTAGAAAATAATTATTTTCATATTGTATTTTTTTAAAAGAAAATTAGTTTAGTTCAATTTATTAAATTTCAAAAGATATTAGTATTAATTGATTTTATATTATAAAAATAGATTTCAAGAAATATATTTTAATTTATCAAAGGCAAATGAAAATTAATATAACCAAAAATTAATCTTAAAAAATATAGTTTGAATGTATAGATAAATTTATTTAACAAAAAAATAATCTTCAAAAAATTAGCATACTTGAATTTATTAATATCAAGAATTAACAAGGTTTGTATTACATAAACAAATTGAATAATTAACCTATATAACTTAAATTACATAGAATATTTAAGAAATTAGTATAGGGGAATTTATTAGCATTTAGACTTAGTTAAATTTAGATTACAAATGTCAATAGAATAGTTAAGTTAAAAAAGTAATTTTAATTTTCTCCCGCCCTTTCCATCTCCCACTATAATCGCAACTTTGATAATGGATCCTGGAAAATTGCCCTTATCGCTCAAAAGTTTTGAGCCAATAATATTCAAGAGAAATAATTTTGAAAATTAGAAAAGTTAAAAAAAATGCATTTAACTTTAGAAAAAAAATTAAATATAATGTATAAAGGAAAATAATCAATTTTGATTGGTTGAAGTTCAAAACATTAATAACTAGTTAAGGAAGAGGCGTGCCTATAGTTCCTTGGCAGGAACTAATAATAAATGAAGAGGCGGTGGAGCCTATCAAATGTCACATGGAAGATTTGAGAAAAGATTTATGAGGCGACAAAAAGAGATTATTTTATTGCAAGCTAAGATGGAAACGGTTGGATGCTCGAAGTTATTAGCTTTCCATTTTCTTAATGCTGGTAGGATCATGAATGTGGATTTCACTATCAGAGGTCAATCTTATTGATGTCAGATAGCAATCAATACTTTTGGTGCATAAACTATTAATGGAGCAGGGTGGATTAGTATTAACGGGAAGACTACTGTGATAATATAGTGCATCTCCTAAACTATGAGTTCGCTAAACTCTTATCACTAAGGGAGCTGGCTTAATAAGTATTTATTTTATTTTATCTTTACCTATTTTGTAGATGTTGGAGGTAGGTGGTGGTGTTGTGGAGGATTCAACCCTCTTTTACATAGCAGGGGCGATTTATGGCTATGCTCAATGAGCTAACATGAATACAGTTGTGGCCACCATTATCTATTATCAGGAATATCAAAATATTCTTTCAGCTACATTTTTTTTCTTTCTATTGTATCCTCTCATTTTATATCTATGTTGTTATTTTGTGCAGGTCCAGGAGATAGGGTTCAATCGATGGTTAAATTTATTGTTCTTTTGTCGCATTTAACACAGTTTATAGTAGGGTAAAATGTATTATTGATAGTTTGTCTATTTCTAGAATTTAGCCCAGCTCACTAGAGATGACATAGGTTAAAACAAATACTCAAGTATAGAAAATATCTTTTCTTTTCTTTTCTTTTTTTCCTTTTGCTTTATAAATTTTTCTTTGTATCTCTATAGGAAGCTCGAACAATGGGTTCGAACTAAAAGTAATTTTTATTCCTAAATTTTTGAAGATTGACTTTTATGAACACAAGCTTATAATAAATGCAAGATGTCACTCTACAAATAATCACGTCCTATTTTGTTTTTTTACTTTATCTTTATTGTGTTGCAGATTTTCTTTTCACAACATTTGTACAGGAAAAAAAAACAAGGAGTAGGGAGAGCACGATTCAATCCTTATTATTCTTCATCTTAGATTTCATGTGGGTTCGCACCAAAACTTCTTTCTTTGAAAAGATCTACTAAGCACTAGTTACATTTTCAGTTTTATCTCTTATTTGATTTCTACATTTTTTTCATGGTTTTATAATAGAAACAAAAGCATACTTTGATGCAAAACTAAAGAAATCTCTCTCTTCTTTGCTCAGCCTCCCATAAGAATTATTCACAGATTCAACCTTTCTAGATGTATACAGAATACATTTAGTAGTAGTATACACATAGAACAAAGGGAAACATGCTCTCTTATCATGGTTTGATATGTTAACCATAGAAATATACCCATGTGGGAGAGCAACGAAATGACAATTAAAATCTCAATATTCCTACTATATGCACACATATACATACATTTAGATGCATAGAATGATTCCCCTCCTCTTCTTTTTATTTCTAAAAAACATTCCCTTCCCAGATACAATTAAACCATACACAAAATTCTACTCATGTTCCTTTCATATCTGTACACAACATCGCAGAGACTATTTTAAATTGAACTACTTACTTTACAACAATATACGAGGATCATTTAGGCACATTTTATCCTTATAGAAATCTACTTATTTTCATTTGGCTTTGTACTTAAGTAATGAATAGAAAATGGAAGAATAACTTAGTTTTTCCTTACAGAGATGAGGAAAAGAAAGCATTTCAAGTTACACATATTTCCGCAACATCACTCTTTTTCTTTTCATTGGCAGCCTCTCAAACTTAACATTCAACCACAATAGATTTCTTTTGAGAGGATCACATTTATCCCTTTCATTTTTCCTTTGTAAGGAGAATACAACTACTCTCAACTATAAGCTCTCAAGAACCTGCAAGAAAACACACAAAAATTCTTACCATGGCCAATAGGGAGTGCTCACCTCCCAACCTTGGGTTGGAAAACCAACCACCCCCCAAGCTAGGAGGTAACCAAGCTACCGGGTACACACAACAATAGAATAAAAAAAACCAATCCCAACCACAACACTCAAACACATAATACTCCCAACCAGGATTCACACATTTACTTAGGGATTCTTCATGAATCGAAAGGTGGGGATAGAGGTGGACATCACTTCTATATGGGGAGACTTACTAGCAAGTGGAAATAACCAACATAATCTTTTTTTTTTCTTCTTCTCCAATCTACCCATTCATCAAAACTCTTCATATCATACACCTCCATACAACAATCTCCCAATACACCATATCATCGTAAACAAATTTGGGTACTCATACCCTCTTTTTCTTTTCCTCTCCTTCTCAAAGGAGGAACAATCTCCCCATAGAGGTTCCTACTCATTCCTATCCCCTACAAGGATACTCTTCCCACATTGGGTGAGTTTATCCTATACAACCCCAACCCAACACATGAAAATGAAAAGGCACATAAAATGAACAAACAATCACATGAAAAATCTTCTTACACTTCCATACACAAAGGATAAAAATGAGTAACATGCATACAAGTAAACTAAAGCCTACCTCAAACCCAAAGCCAAAATGAAGGTAAGTTGAAGATGAACTCTTATTTTCCACTCCTCCAAGTCCAAGCCAAATTTTCCCTTCCAAAGCATTCCAAGCACCCAGCCAAAAAAGAGAACCCCCCCTTTTGTCTTTCCAAAGGATTCAAATAGGAGTCAAGCGTTGGAAACCCTTGAAGGAGAGAGTGACACATGTCAATCTCCTATTCACTCCTATGGACACACCTCCCCACAAGTTCTCACACATGTGTGAGAACTCTTGGGGAAGTGAAAGGCTAAAGAGTGTTCAACACTCAACAAGACCTTCAAATCTCATAAATGAGATTTTGGAGTCAACACTCCAATCCCAGCCCCAAAATACGTCACCCTTCTTAATGGCTAATTAAGAAGGGTCACAACTTGCAATTTTGACAAGTTATGGGTTTGATTTGACCCCTAACGCATAGGTGAACATCCTAGGGGTTAATTAAGGGCCAATTAACCCAATTTAAGGACTAATTAAACCTTTGAAAACCCTCAAAAAGAAATTGAAATTTAAACATAATAAAATAATTCCAACATGCCCCAAAACCCTCAACAAAAGTTTGATTGACCTTAAAACATAATCTCAAGATTCAACATTAAATCTTTTTAATCACAAATAAAACACAACACAAAGAGGCTATGGTCCATTCTCCAAATGAACCATAGTAGCTTCACTTGGTTTGACACAATTGGGTACCCTTGGTTACCTCCAATCTCATTGGTCATGGGTGTGTACCTGCACACTCAATGTCCACATGTCAAAATATCCAATGCATGATAATCAATAATTAAATCATAAATCCGTATGCATATGCTTAACATAATCTAACTCTGAATTAGAAAATTCAATATCTATAATCATTCTTCCTCTAGCAATAACATATTCTATCAATTCATATATAGTCATGGCATAATAAGGAAATCACATCATCACTAGATTAAATTTAGCATCCTATCAATTCCATCTCATTTTTAAAAAAAATTCCATTTCAATCATGATAACCAAATCATATGAGCATATCAATAAAGGAAACATAATCTTCATATAATCATCATAGCATCATAATCATAAAACACACATAATATCAAGTGTCTACGATCATCCAAAATAGTCCAAAACACATAGAGTATCAACATGATCAAATCAAAAGATAGCCAAATGGTGTATTAGATTGTAGGCCTCACACTAAGTATAGCAAAAATTTCTTAAAAAATGTTGGATTTATAATAGAGCCACTTATTTTCCTTAATATACGATATAAAACACAAATAGTTGATCTTGAAATTTTTCAATTCACCTACACCTTTTAAAACTCAAAATACTGATACGGGAGGGATGAACCTCTAAGTTTCATTGTAAATTAGACATTTATGGCATCTTCTAAATTTTTGACTCCCTAAGATGCAACTTCTATGAATAACTTAAACAAAGTACTCATGAGGGAGAAGCTTTTTTGTTATCTTATGACATGAGTTTTTCATGAAACTTAAACTAGACTCCATTATAATCATTAAGGACTAAATTTATCCATGAAACCTTACATTCTTGTACAAACTGCTATAATATTCCTATGGTTTATGGTGCGAATTTATAACTAATTTTTATGACATTAGAGGTTAAAATTGAAGGCTCCATTGCAAATATATATAGGTATGTGAATGGCCAATTACTTCACACTGTTACACAAATTTTTCATTCCAAGACTTGAGCTAAATTTTACATCACAAGTTGTGTATAATATTTGGACATCTATATCGAAGGTAGTTCCTTAATTAGTTACTTCACTAGAAAACTCATAAATAAATATTATGTACTTAGCAATTCCTAATGTAATGATCACGCAGATTCAATACTCTATATCGAAGGCTGTCAATTGAGGTTGGACAGTTGGGTCATTGGTTTTCTTCAACTTTTTTGCTGGTAGAGATGATCTTAGAAAAATATGTAACTTTACAAATTATAAAAATTATTTTTTGTATATATGATTGGTAAGAAAATTATGCGTGTTATAGTATAGTTCTTTTTGTTTTTTTTTTAATGTCCTGATGTCCTTGTGGAAATAGAGCACTTGGCAAATTGCACATGGGTATTTTGGTGTATCTTGTATTGTTGTTTTATAAATTTCTATTGGTGATAATGTTTTTGTTTTCTTTGGACTGATAGGTATACTTTCTTTTTGTTTTTCTTTTCTAATCAAGTTCTTCAAGTGATTAAGTCTTATTGTTGATTTATGTTTAAAATTGTTTGCTATAACAAATGGTATCAAATTCTTCTTGTTTTTTGGCAAAGCATGTGTCTTGTTCAAGTAAGGAATTTTGTATTGTGGACGACTTCTGATCGACTTTTTAAGTTGGAGTAAGCTTCTTGAGCATTGGGGAGTTAGATTTTGGGATTTGATTCTTAGAAGCAGCTCAAAATGTCCAGCCAGAGGGTTTGTATCATGGAACAGTATAGAGAATGATTCTGTATATCCATAATCATTGAAATCTAAGTACTTTCTTGATGTTGTCAATGACCAGAGGCTTATTTGTATTTTCAACCATTTGGATATCCAGTGAATGCAGAACAAGTCACCCCACAATCCACATTCACTATGGTTTGTGCATGGTCTTGCAGACAATCGCATTTTGCGGAAGTATGTTTCTTGGTCATGTACTTTGTGCAATGTATATAAAGTATTAGGATTTAGTTCAGTGCTATATGATTTAATTGCTTCTGTGTCCTTATTTTGAAGACAAGTTAGGAAATGATCTATAGCTCCATTTCGTAATTGAGTTGAGGTGTACTGATTGTTAAGTAGTACTTGAAGCAAGTCAAACAAACAATCACCAACATTGTATGCAAATGTGCTTAATCTACAAAGGCCTTCAGCCCTAAGGGCATTGTCAATGTTTGATATTTGAGGGTACTTTGTGCACAGTTTTTTAATTTCATGAGAACCTATGGGCTGTTTTGAAATTACATTTTGTGTTTCAATGTTTAACAATGGTTCGAAGTGTCCACTTAAAGAATTGATGTCATGAAATAGTATAGAGACTGATTCTATGTAGTCAGAAGTATTGAACTGTAAGTACCTTCTTGCTATTGTTCTTGACCAAAGGCATATTTGTATATTCAACCATTTGGATATCTAGTGAATGCAGAATAAGTCACCCCACAATCCACTTTCAGTGCAATCTGCCTGTGGCTTTGCAGATAATCACATTCTGCGGAAATATGTTTGCAGATCATGTACTTTGTGCAATGTATATAGAGTATCAGGATCTAGTTCATAGTTGTATGATTTTATTGCTTCTTTGTCTTTGTTTTGAAAGCAACTCAAGAAGTAATCTATAGCTCCGTTTCGTAGTTGAATTGATGTGTAGCGATTGTTAAGCAGTAGCTGTAATGAGTCAAACAAACAATCGCCAACATTGTATGCACAGTGGCTCTAAAGTTTGCACTATGGAATAATGATGCAGTAATTGAAGATATGTAATCTTTAGAGGACTCATAAGCACCAAGTTATCATTAAGCTTCCATATTGTACATTGGAGAAAACACAATTGTTCATCCAAGGAACTAGTCTATGAAGATTAGCGTAGGCTGAGCACTGTGAAACCCAATCTGCCTATGGACTGTTAAATAAAAGAAAACTGATGAAAATAACTATTTATTGCCTAAAGTAACTTGTCTACAAGTGTCCTTTTTGGAACCATGACAACCTTTTCCTTGTCACTGTAAACTCTCTCCTAGAGAAGACATATAGGAACACACACACACACACATATATATATATATACATATGTATATATATGTACAGATACATCCATGTAGACACACATAAATGCATGTATGGACGTAAACATATATGCATCCATGCATATACACATAGATGCATCTATACACACATACATATATGCATAAATACACACATACATAGATATATCCAGAGACATATGCATACATGCATATATGCATCTACAAATGTTTACATAGATATACACATAGAAAAATGCATATGTACATAGGGACATGCATAGATACATACATGCACCAATACATCAGGCACAAAGTGATAGTAATAGGCCAACTAAAGCACTATGAGACACAGCTTCATGATGCACTTAAAATAAGAAACTATGGAAAATAACTAATTATCACCTCAAATATCTTGTTTCTGGTTCTGGACTCTGTAACTATAACATCTCCTGCTCATTGGCTACAAACTCTTCCTCAGAACATGCACTTACAGAACACAAAAACAACACACGCAAAGTAATAGAGATGCATAGCAAGTGGCTTAACTCTATATTCAATGACCAAAGTACCCTAGCCACGTGTTGCCACCAAGCCATTCCAGTGCATTCACCTCGAGCCAGATGCCATTTAATGCATTTAATTTGTATTCATGCAGTACATACGTCTACTCGCCAGTTTTATAAACTATGCCTTTGCTTAAATTTATTTAATCAATTTATGTGCTCACATTTTCCTGATATTTTAATGCATCCAATCTGTATTCATGGATTACATACCTCTAGCCACCAGTTTTCAAACTATGCGTTCGCATTTTCCCAAATTTTCAAAACAAAAATGATTTATAAAGCTACTCAGACAAATAGGGAAATAGATACATGCTAATTTTTGAATATAAATAATAGCTCTCCAAATCCAAGCTATACAAAAAAATAAGTAATATGTTAAATGCCAAAATGTGATTGCCCAATGTTGCCAGTTAAAAGCATTCCAACCGAATGCATGAGTATTACTGCCCTGACGCTAGGAACCAATAAAATTCAGACTATACAAAATAATTTATCCAAGTGAGTGCTATTAGGTTTGTTATCTTCAATTTCAAACTCCTTTGAATTTAATGCATTTTCTTTGATGGTAGGATATGGAGATTCTTTTTTTTTGAGAGTTTAGAACAATATGACAAATCTTTTTGATATACTGTGTTTAGCACATTGCAACAGCAAATAGATACAAAGACTGTGGAAGGCTTCTTTTAGAGTTTGGAGCAGAAGTAAACAACATAGGTACCCTTGAATACTTGTTTGTGTTCTCATTCTACTAGAGAATTGTAGAGTTTTGAATGTTGTTTTTTGTTGCTTGTTATTCAGTATGCTGTAAAATTGAGCTAAAAAAATTGAAAAATCATAATGAATTAGAAAGCTCAAGAATCTATTGTTTTTTCTGTTTTCCAAAGTCTTGATTGTTTCATTTAACAAAATAAAGTTCTTGACCAGATTCTGCTAAACTAAAATAGATGGAGGAGGAAGTGTGTCTCTGTCAAAAGCAGTTCTTGGGTCATATGAATTGATAGCAAAATTACTAGATACCCTTTTTGCATTATTGTACGTGTATTTTGCAAAAGTAATCTAATAAAAAATCAATGTTCATAAAATATTTTTAATAGATTATTGGAGTTTAAACTGTTACTTGTTTATGCTACATGTCATTGTATTTCATAGCTTATGTTTCCTATGCATTCCTTGTTTCCAATTCCTGGACCTTGTCTATATTTCCACATTGTGTATATATGTCTATGATAGCATTTTCAACTGTTATATCTACCTATAAGCCAATACATAGATATTGGGGCTAAATAAGTGTGCACAATATTATAGAGACAAACTTATTTCAAGTGCCTTAAATTCATTGTCATCTTACAAATTGGTTTGTACTTTTTTGTGATATCTACCAGTAGCAAGGGAGCAATGAAGGACCTGGCTAACAATTGCATCTTATGTTTTTATTCCCTCTTGTTTGGACTAAGAATATCCATTTGTGGTATAATCATATAGTTTGTTTTGCTATAACTTGAAAAACAGGGGCTTAATTGCATTGCACACTTATCCACGTTTGGGAGAGCAAAACAGGGAATTTTTCTTACTTCTTTACATTTCTGGAAAGCTCTCCGAAAATTAGTAGGGGTCTCTTCTTTGATTTTTCATTTTTCAGATCAAAACAATCGTCAAATACTAAAATCTAATTCGGCTATGTCAAAAGTATCTGAAATTGAAATTTTCTAATGAACTTGTCTTTTTCTTTTTCTTTTCTTTGGCTGCATTATAATATTGTTTTTTATCTTGTAGGTGATCATAAGGAGCTCTAGTAGCAGCAATATCACTCACAACAACAATTTGGAAAGCGAAAATAACCAGGTGCACTCGTTTCATCCTTCATCTCTTAATCTTGTTTGTCACATCTTTCAATTTGGGACATAAAATCAAATCTTGTTTGATCACATCATTGCAATTGATTTAAAAAAAAATCTTGTCTTCAATCACATTTCAAAAATTGGGTCTAAAATTAATCATAGCATATATGATAAAACATCCTCAAAGATTTCAAAAATCAAAGATCTTTAGAACTTTCATTATACGTAGAGTCATGTATAACCAACTTGCTTAAATGTTACAGTTTTCTACACAAATGAAAATGAAAGCATATAGTTCCAAGTCCTCTTATAGGTTCCTAATGTCTCCAAAAAATGCCTTACAATAGAAAATGATCTTTTTATTTCATTCAGTAATTTAGATAACTCATCTATAAACCTAATAAAACTTATAATGTGAAGTCTATTGCAAAAGGCCTAAATCAAACACCAAAAATATCAATTGAACCCATATTCCCATTTTGATGATTGTAGATTATTAGAATTTAGGAGGATCAAGGAGATGAAAAACAAGCACAAGTGAACAAAGCATAAAATGTATTAGTTGACCCAATTGTAATGTGTACAATACCTTGCTTATATAATCAAGGATGAGACAATCCACCTATGAGGTGTATTGACAGGTGTTCCATAAGGTGGCACAAAGGAGTAGAAAAGTGTCCTATAGGTTGAACACTTGGAGTGTGCAAACCAACAACCTCCATGACTAAGTCATCAACCTTGTGTGCCAAGTGTTGAGTGACCTACCTCCATGACCAAGTCATCAACCTTGTGTGCCAAGTGTTGAGTGACCTTTTTGGTGAGATGGAAATGCTTCCAACCTCAAGAAGGTAGCTCATGAGGTTTACCAAATAACTTGGTAACCTCTAGAGGTCTTAATGGTTGCACATTTAGTTAGACAAGAAGTTGTCTAACCTCATATTGACCTAAGTGAGCTTAACTATAGTGTAAATAGTAATTTTACACTAACACCCCCCCTTAAGTGATACTTAGGGAGTAAGCTAAACACTAAAAATATGAGTCCCAACAACAAGGCCTGATAAGGTACTCGTTTACAATGAAATCTCTCATGAATTGGAGAAAAGTAGAAAACCCTATGGGAAAAAAACTAACCTCCAAAAGAGAGAAAATAAAGAGAGGACTTTAGATGGCCCCTCCTGATGATAATGATGCCGATGTAGATCCCAATGTAGGTATGAGGAACTCCTGAAGCATGTTGTAGTAGTAAACTTTGTCATTCCCTTAATTCCAAGAGAATTGAGCAAACAAATTGAAATTTGTAGTGATCAAAGGATGAAGACTAGGATGTAGGTCCAAGAAATATTTTGTACAACTGAAAAAAAGGATGTGCATTGAGTGCACATACGAATGAGATAAGAATATGTGTGATTCAAGTTGAGATTGTTACAACCCACATTACACTTTATAGATCAGTGTGAGTACAATTTCCAAATTCCCTATACACTTTCAATTTCAATTATATGACACTACATGAGTGTATTTACAAACAAAAATGCCAGTGGAGGTCCCCCCTACATGATCCCCACCTTTTGTCAATTATGACAAAGCAGAAAATAGACCCATCTTTGACAACTGAGTTGACTGCTTCCTGGAAATCTCTTTTCCAAGTGTGAAAAACTGCGGTTATGGAACCACCTCTTCGTGGCAAAGATGACGCAAAAAAGGGTGAGAGTTGGAGTCGTGGTAATGTCTCCAAAGAGGCTACTCGGCCTCCTCTCAGATCTTCACATTTGGTGGTCTTCACTCGAGCTGTGTAGGAGATGAACATAGACAAATATACTATTGTGCGCAGATATGACTTCACCTCCAAATGGTCGCTACCCTCCATGCTCAAGCAAAAATTGCGCCAATCCCTCAGTAAGAAATCATGCCTTGTTGTGAGTGATTGGCGGCATCATGGGTTGCACAAAGACTACCCTTGCAGGCCTCCAAACTCAAAAGGTTGCCTTCAAAATACGCTGCACAGAGGTTCCAAATGCCAAATGATGGCATAGGCAGTCTGTTCGCACCCTACACCCAACAGCAATGGCAATGTTCACACACCAGATCTCCCACGCGATGGACCTCTGACCTGTGTGGATTTTGGGTTGACTGAAGCTCAATGTGAATTTCACGAGTCGTGAGGCATGGGTGTGCAGATTGGGCAATGAGACCACAGAGCCAAGAGCCATGAAGATTCTCACGTTGGCCTGAATATGGCCTTACATGTTTTGCAATGCATCCTCCCTTGAATTCACATGCACCCCAATTGAGATTAGAAGCCAAAGGCTACGCAGAGATTGAGCTGCCTACAGATCACAGAAAATGCTCACCTGCAAATTTTAACACAGATGGCTAACAACCTTTGCAATAATGCTGCTTAAACCAGTAGTAATTTCGTCTGCAAAAATTGTGCCTCTGAGTAGAGGTGACACAAATTTTTGAGCAGAGATATGCCACAGGAGTGGGGTATTTCGAATTCCCTGTAAATTTTAACACAGAGAGAAACGAAATCTATCAAAAACACAATGAAATTGTTCACCTAAAGGCTTTTACTATCTCCCCCTAATGCTCTGATACCATATTAGAATTTAGGAGGATCAAGGAGATGAGAAACAAGCACAAGTGAACAAAGCATAAAATGTATTAGTTGACCCAATTGTAATGTGTACAATACCTTGCTTATATAGGCAAGGATGAGGCAATCCACCTATGAGGTGTATTGACAAGTGTTTTATAAGGTGGCACAAAGGAGTAGACAAGTGTCCTATAGGTTGAACACTTG
>VDFB02281492.1:563301643-563405410 GCA_007258455.2 Sequoia sempervirens
TCCCAGTCTTTAATCAGGATCCTGTTCACTAAAATTCAGTGTGGGAGCCGTTGTAAAGGCAACGGGATAAATGGGATCTCGTTACCTTTACATCGGTCGGAATGGGAACGGGATCCCGTTTTTTTAAATTTGATTTTTTTTTTGCATCGTGGGTGGGATTTTGCCAAGATTTTTGGTTCGGGAAAAGCTTTGGAAGTCCAAACCTAAGCCTTCAACCTGGTTTGACCTGCAAATTGAAGGCCCTAACAATGTCAAAGAAAAATATCGACTTTGGACATATGGCTGACGACCTTTTTTCAAAAAATTTCTGATGAAATTAAAACCCATTTTAGATCAAACAATGCAAATTCTAAATATGTAATTTTTTTGCAATTGAATTATTTTTTCTATTTTTCAATTAATTTCTAATAAAATTGGTCCATAAACTTTAAGTATCAGAGTTTTTTACTATTTTAATAACTTTTGATCAACATAACATTTTGACAAACGGATTGCATGAGAGCAAACTTCAGAAAATTCTTTTCAATTTGAAAAAAAAAATCAAAAAATGATAAGTTTAGGTCATCTTATGCATGTCGTACATGACGATTTTTCAAAACGACAAATCTGCCTAATAAAAATTTAACAAAAAAAAAATTCAATAAAAATTACAAAAAATATCAAGAGCAAGCTTCAGTGAGTCATAAAACTTTTCCCAAAGGATTTAGAAAAATACGATAATTTAAGTCAAAATATGGATGTCGTACACGTGCATAGTATGGTAAAAAAATGACTTTTAAACAGTGGTTTTGAAATGCCTATTGAAACTCAATTTGTACAATCTGGGTATTGAAATAAATTACATATTTGGAAACTAGACTCCGAGCACTACATTTTATGATTAGTGACTTTTTAAAGATTTCATCTCTAAGTGCTTCAAATTTTAAGGTCAAATGTGTCAAATACTGAAAATCAGGGAAAACACTTCCACTTTTTGGCCAAAAAGTGGACTCAACTTCTTGCACACACCCATAACGCCCAAAAAGAATCAAACCTGGAACAAGAGCAACATCCAAAAAATTGTGCTTTAAAGTACCTAATGCACTAGAGAATTTACCATAGTAGAATACAAATTTTCATTTGCACAGAGATAGAGAAAAAATGCAGTATAAACCTATTTTGTGCCAAAGTACCTAATGCACTAGAGAATTTACCATAGTAGAATACAAATTTTCATTTGCACAGAGATAGAGAAAAAATGCAATATAAACCTATTTTGTGCCAAAGTACCTAATGCACTAAAGAATTTACCATAGCAGAATACAAATTTTCATTTGCATAGAGATAGAGAAAATAATGCTGTATAAACCTATTTTGTGCCAGCAAGCATTTAAATTCTATCAGATGTCGTGGTTACTGTTCTCATAGGTAGACATGTAAAATATGAAAGCATTTATAAGGCAAGTGAACTGATTTACAAAAATTCTTAGGAAAATGGAAAATGGGCTTCTAGGGAATGCAATGAGTATTAAATCTGGACACCTTGATATTCACATGTTAACTTTGGCATTTTTATGGAGTTGGTAGCTCTCAGTTACTCTTCTTTCATTTGATATCTAATTAATTAGGTGGCTGTTAATTAGTCTTTAAATACATAATAATAAAAAGAAAGAAATAATTATAAATATCCTTGTGGACATTGTAATTATGGGTTGTGATTTGTACTTGCATGTAGATGGATTAAGCACTCAAAAGTCACAGTAAATGTAGCGTGTCAGCTAATAGGTCCATGTGACATTTCAGACATGTTAAAGTAGTGAATTCCATATTTTTCATTTATCCTTGTATCATTAGATAACTAATTAATTAGGTAGCTGTTAATTAGTCTTTGAATACATAGTAATTAAGAGAAAGAAAAAATTACAATTATCCTTGTGTACATTTTACCTGGTGACTAGATTCAAGGAACAAACATACGAATCAAACAACAATTTGAGATTTTGTAATTGGAAAACTTAGACTGAATGCTTAGGAAGCTAGAAAATTGTATCTTGCGGTTATAAAAAACTATGTCGAATATGTTTTAAAATTCAAATTGCAATGTTGTTGTAGAGTAGTTAAGTAATATTGCTTGATAAAATAATTTTAGACTTTGTGCAAAAGAGCAGTTAAATTCATTGGTAGAAGATTTGTGGTACAAGAATCTATGGTAACTAGTTTGTGTAGTTAATCTGATTTACATTTATACTTGTGTCTCTTGAATCTAAAAAATGCTTGCTAGTGTTTTAATGGATTTGGCTATTAGTATCCATTGTAGTAGGAGTATTATATGTTGCAATTGTAATTTTGGGAGTTTTTTGCATTTTGGTCATTTCCTTGAGCTTAATTGCTATTCTTTTAGAAAAACAAACAAATGGTCTTCGTTTACTAATCAAAGCTTATTACATGGTGCAATGCTTTTGATCGGAAGAAGAGAGGTGGTGTAGCGGTGCAGCTGTGGAAAATTCTTCAAGAAAAGAGTACAGGGTGAGTTTCTAGAATAAACCTTCTCCTTTGTTTACAATTGCATAGAGTAGAAAAAGAAAAGGGTTAATTCAAGATTCTCACTATATTGATTGTACTTGTAGTCATATCATTGCTTTTTGTTACAAGGAAAATCTTTACAAATGGGTATTGTGAGTGGCATATGCTATATGGTTCATAAAAATTAAGCAATTGGGGTTCAAAAGTAGATCTTTGTTGCAATAATATGACATCAGATGTGCAATTAGTATCCAATCAATGTATTTGGTGGCTAATCACACTTTATAATTTAAACATAGTCTTGTCTATTTTGAGAGTTTGATTCTGAATCCATATGCATACTTTGATTAAAACTAGTGGCTGAAGGTACATAATTCATTGATGCAAAATAGCCTTTAAGTACATAGCAATTACAAGAAAGATATAATTGCAATTATCCTTGTGTACATTTGAACTATTAAACAAAGGCAATTAACAAACTAGCACTAGAAAACCATGTGCGTGTTAACGTGTTGGATAACATGTATTTGTGCATAGGTGTATATGGATGCTATGAGTTATGATTTCTACCATTATGTAGTGCTTACTATTACTTGTACAACCAAGCCACATGCAAGTAGAATTCATAATTCATGGCATCCAGATACACTTAAGGACAAATACATATCAAGGTTGTTGACATCCTGATAAGAAAGATAATGAGATACATCCAATTAATGTGTGTCACAACATCTTATTGAATGAAGATCATCTGGATAGGGAGGTTACAAATGAGAATCCGTATTGGTGTGTGTCTGATGCTCTTTTTGGAGACTTGTCAAGAAAATTGCATGCTAATACTATTAGAGAACAGGTGGAATCAGATTTATTGATTGACTATGATTGATGGGTCAAACGTGTACAAGGATAGTTAAATAATTAGGAAACTGCTGATTAGTCTTTAAGTACATAATAATTAAAACAAAGAAATCATTACAATTATCCTTGAGTGCATTTGAACTGTTGATCAAAGGTAGTTAAGAAACTAGCACTAGAAAACCATGTGTGTGTTAATATGTTGGATAACATGTACTTGTGCATAGGTGTATATGGATGCTATGAATTGTGATTTCTATTTGCATGTAGCTGGTTTAAACATTTAATAATTAGTGCTAGATAATGGAATGAAATGAACTTGGGAAAATGGAAATAGAATGACCCCATGAAATTGAAACATCAATGTTTACATGGCTTTAACATGATAGCAGATTTGCGTCCATGAGACTTCTTTAAATCTCAAATGTCATGTTGTATGTGGCGTATTAGCTAGTTGGCTTAACATGATAGCTTCCAAACAAGTTAATTCAGTGATCAATCAAGCTAATTGGCTGATGAATTAATTGTGTTGAGTGGTTAGTCATAGTTAATTATTAGTCATCTTTATCCTCCAAATCAGTTAAATCAATCTTGCCTATTCACATTCACAGATACACAATCTTTCTGACCATTTTGCCTGTTTTTAATAAAATAGGAGCTTTAGAACAGGATATGTACATTCATCTAAGCATGATAAGACGTGGATTTCTGACAGATATTATGGTTTGAAATGCTCTCATGAATATGCATACAAAATATGGAAGCACAAGAAAAACATGTAAACTGTTTGACAAAATTCCTCGAAGAAATGTTGGATCTTGGTGTGTAATGATTGCAAGCTATGCAAAGAATTATTTGTCGAAAAATATTTTTGCAAACTTTCAAGAAAATTAACTAAATAGCTGATCAAGTTAACTGTCAATCAAGTTACTTGACCAATCAATGAAACTAGTTCATTGATAGATCAGTTTTCTTGAATAGTTAATTATAGTTAATTATAAATCATCTTTATTTACCAAATCAATTAAACCAATCATGGCCATTCATATGCAAAAAAAAAAATTCTTGAAAAGGCTTTATAGACAAGGAAGCAAATGCAATTGCTAGGTGCAAACTGAAATTGGAAACCTTCGTCAACATTTTCCTTTGTGTTTCTTGTGCTACAAATATTCAACAAGCTATAGCTGTCCATATTAATTGTATTCCTTTGTCTATGTTCAAGCCATCTATTTATTCTATTGCTTTTGCTATTATTTGATAAAAGTTCAAATGTCATAGTATATGTGGCGTATCAGCTAATAAGTTCATCTCACATTTTGCTCATGACAATTTAGTTTGTCTCATCTATCTTCGATACATTAATCAAAGTCAATTAACAAATAAGTCAACCTTACACTTGACTCATGCAAATTAAGTCAATTCTATCTTTTACTCATTAATGAAATTAACTAATCAGTTTAACAAGATAGCTTTCAAACAAGTTAGGTTAGTGAACAATCAAGCTGTTTGACTGATGAGCCAATTGAGTTCAATAGTTAATCATAGTAATAGCAAAAAAATCCTTGCTAGATGATGTCATAGTTGAATTTGGTTTTGTGTGCTTGTCTGCACTTTTGCTATAGCTTGAAGCAATGGTGCTTTATGGCTCAAGTATTAAGTGTAATTGGAAACCTTTCTTGATTTAAATTGATTGATTAAAATCTATTTGGAAACCATAGTTACAATGTTTCTTTAGGCTTGATGCAAAACAACAATATAGTTAAAATGCATAGCAAACCCTGTAGAGAACCATGCTCACACTTGTACATTTGGAATTCAAGGACCTATGATAAATAGTATCATAGATTAATCTGTTTTCAATTAATACTTGTTTCTATTGAATCTAAAAAAATACTTGCTGGTTTTTTTGGTGTTTTGACTATTAGTATCCATTACACTATCACTGTCATCCATTGCAATTATAATTTTGGGAGTTGTTTTCACAGATGTGTTTTGATGCATTGTGAAACCCAACTTGTGTTTCTAGGATAAAATGAAGCAAAATAAATAAAAGTACCAATTTGTTACCTTGAGTAACTCATCCCTTGGTGTTCATTCAATGAGCATAGTAGCCTTTTCTCTGTCACTATAAACGTCCCCTTTGTATTGATAAAAGCTGTCAGTTCTCAAATCTATGCCTTTGCTTAAATTTAGTTGTATATGGGGTAACATTGTTTTCAAATACATGACTGATAATAACACATATATTAGAAAACTTTGAATCAAAAAACACAAATCATTAAAAAAATAATATTTCACTCTTTGTCTTGTATTGCTACAGATAGAGCTTCTTTTCAATCATCATATGTATACCCCACATATTCCTAGACTAACTGTATTAACTTAGAGAGTCTTGACAAATTGCTAGAACAACTAACTATTTTCAACTTTGCATAAGCCTCCATTGTACTTCACACTATATTATTGTTGTCTACCTTTCTACCATCAAAACATGTCTACATATGGCAAATGACTAAAATTACACATTCTTTTGTTGGATTGCTTATCATGTTCTACCACCTTAATAAGATCAGGTACAACCATAATGTATTCAAAATGAATTTATAAGTGTGCAATGCAATCAAGCCCCTATTTTGCAAGTTATAGCAAAACAAACTATATGATTATACCACAAATGGAGATTCTTAGTCCAAACAAGAGGGAATAAAAACATAAGATGCAATTGTTAGCCAGGTCCTTCATTGCTCCCTTGCTACTGGTAGATATCACAAAAAAGTACAAACCAATTTGTAAGATGACAATGAATTTAAGGCACTTGAAATAAGTTTGTCTCTATAATATTGTGCACACTTATTTAGCCCCAATAGCTATGTATGGGCTTATAGGTAGATATAACAGTTGAAAATGCTATCATAGACATATATTCACAATGTGGAAATATAGACAAGGTCCAGGAATTGGAAACAAGGAATGCATAGGAAACATAAGCTATGAAATACAATGACATGTAGCATAAACAAGTAACAGTTTAAACTCCAATAATCTATTAAAAAGCTTTTATGAACATTGATTTTTTATCAGATTACTTTTGCAAAATACACGTACAATAATGCAAAAAGGGTATCTAGTAATTTTGCTATCAATTCATATGACCCAAGAACTGCTTCTGACAGAGACACACTTCCTCCTCCATCTATTTTAGTTTAGCAGAATCTGGTCAAGAACTTTATTTTGTTAAATGAAACAATCAAGAATTTGGAAAAAAAAAAAAACAATAGATTCTTGAGCTTTCTAATTCATTATGATTTTTCAATTTTTTTAGCTCAATTTTATAGCATACTGAATAACAAGCAACAAAAAACAACATTCAAAACTCTACAATGCTCTAGTAGAATGAGAACACAAACAAGTATTCAAGGGTACCTATGCTGTTTACTTCTGCTCCAAACTCTAAAAGAAGCCTTCCACAGTCTTTGTATCTATTTGCTGTTGCAATGTGCTAAACACAGTATATCAAAAAGATTTGTCATATTGTTCTAAACTCTCAAAAAAAAAGAATCTCCATATCCTACCATCAAAGAAAATGCATTAAATTCAAAGGAGTTTGAAATTGAAGATAACAAACCTAATAGCACTCACTTGGATAAATTGTTTTGTATAGTCTGAATTTTATTGGTTCCTAGCGTCAGGGCAGTAATACTCATGCATTCGGTTGGAATGCTTTTAACTGGCAACATTGGGCAATCACATTTTGGCATTTAACATATTACTTATTTTTTTGTATACCTTGGATTTGGAGAGCTATTATTTATATTCAAAAATTAGCATGTATCTATTTCCCTATTTGTCTGAGTAGCTTTATAAATCATTTTTGTTTTGAAAATTTGGGAAAATGCGAACGCATAGTTTGAAAACTGGTGGCTAGAGGTACATAATCCATGAATACAGATTGGATGCATTAAAATATCAGGAAAATGCGAGCACATAAATTGATTAAATAAATTTAAGCAAAGGCATAGTTTATAAAACTGGTGAGTAGACGTATGTACTGCATGAATACAAATTAAATGCATTAAATGGCATATGGATCAAGGTGAATGCGCTGGAACGGCTTGGTGGCCACACGTGGCTAGGGTACTTTGGTCATTTAATATAGAGTTAAGCCACTTGCTATGCATCTCTATTACTTTGCGTGTGTTGTTTTTGTGTTCTGTAAGTGCATGTTCTGAGGAAGAGTTTGTAGCCAGTGAGCAGGAGATGTTATAGTTACAGAGTCCAAAACCAGAAACGAGATACTTGAGGTGATAATTAGTTATTTTCCACAGTTTCTTATTTTAAGTGCATCATGAAGCTGTGTTTCATAGTGCTTTAGTTGGCCTATTACTATCACTTTGTGCCTGATGTATTGGTGCATGTATGTATCTATGCATGTCTCTATGTACATATGCATTTTTCTATGTGTATATCTATGTAAACATTTGTAGATGCATATATGCATGTATGCATATGTCTCTGGATATATCTATGCATGTGTGTATTTATGCATATATGTATGTGTGTATAGATGCATCTATGTGTATATGCATGGATGCATATATGTTTACGTCCATACATGCATTTATGTGTGTCTACATGGATGTATCTGTACATATATACACATATGTATATATATATGTGTGTGTGTGCCTATATGTCTTCTCTAGGAGAGAGTTTACAGTGACAGGGAAAAGGTTGTCATGGTTCCAAAAAGGACACTTGTAGACAAGTTACTTTAGGCAATAAATAGTTATTTTCATCAGTTTTCTTTTATTTAACAGTCCATAGGCAGATTGGGTTTCACAGTGCTCAGCCTACGCTAATCTTCATAGACTAGTTCCTTGGATGAACAATTGTGTTTTCTCCAATGTACAATATGGAAGCTTAATGATAACTTGGTGCTTATGAGTCCTCTAAAGATTACATATCTTCAATTACTACATCACTATTCCATAGTGCAAACTTTAGAGCCACTGTGCATACAATGTTGGTGATTGTTTGTTTGACTCATTACAGCTACTGCTTAACAATCGCTACACATCAATTCAACTACGAAACGGAGCTATAGATTACTTCTTGAGTTGCTTTCAAAACAAAGACAAAGAAGCAATAAAATCATACAACTATGAACTAGATCCTGATACTCTATATACATTGCACAAAGTACATGATCTGCAAACATATTTCCGCAGAATGCGATTATCTGCAAAGCCACAGGTAGATTGCACTGAAAGTGGATTGTGGGGTGACTTATTCTGCATTCACTAGATATCCAAATGGTTGAATATACAAATATGCCTTTGGTCAAGAACAACAGCAAGAAGGTACTTACAGTTCAATACTTCTGACTACATAGAATCAGTCTCTATACTATTTAATGACATCAATTCTTTGAGTGGACACTTCGAACCATTGTTAAACATTGAAACACAAAATGTAATTTCAAAACAGCCCATAGGTTCTCATGAAATTAAAAAACTGTGCACAAAGTACCCTCAAATATCAAACATTGACAATGCCCTTAGGGCTGAAGGCCTTTGTAGATTAAGCACATTTGCATACAATGTTGGTGATTGTTTGTTTGACTTGCTTCAAGCACTACTTAACAATCAGTACACCTCAACTCAATTACGAAATGGAGCTATAGATCATTTCCTAACTTGTCTTCAAAATAAGGACAAAGAAGCAATTAAATCATATAGCACTGAACTAAATCCTAATACTTTATATACATTGCACAAAGTACATGACCAAGAAACATACTTCTGCAAAATGCGATTGTCTGCAAGACCATGCACAAACCATAGTGAATGTGGATTGTGGGGTGACTTGTTCTGCATTCACTAGATATCCAAATGGTTGAAAATACAAATAAGCCTCTGGTCATTGACAACATCAAGAAAGTACTTAGATTTCAATGATTATGGATATACAGAATCAGTCTCTATACTGTTCCATGATACAAACCCTTTGGTTGGACATTTTGAGCTGCTTCTAAGAATCAAATCCCAAAATCTAACTCCCCAATGCTCAAGAAGCTTACTCCAACTTAAAAATTCGATCAGAAGTCATCCACAATACAAAATTCCTTACTTGAACAAGACACATGCTTTGCCAAAAAACAAGAAGAATTTGATACCATTTGTTACAACAAACAATTTTAAACATAAATCAACAATAAGACTTAATCACTTGAAGAACTTGATTAGAAAAGAAAAACAAAAAGAAAGTATACCTACCAGTCCAAAGAAAAAAAAACATTGTCACCAATAGAAATTTATAAAACAACAATACAAGATACACCAAAATACCCATGTGCAATTTGCCAAGTGCTCTGTTTCCACAAGGACATCAGGACATTCAAAGAAAAACAAAAAGAACTATACTATAAGCTACTACAATCAGATTCCTTACCATTCACAGATTTCATATGCCATGTATGCTACTTTGCATTAAAACAGTCCACTATTCCAAAGTATGCTACCCCACAGAAAATAAGAACTAATAGACCATTGTGCTATGTGCAAAATTTAACTCAGCTAGAAGAACGACTTGTCTCACTTAGAATTGCATTTGCACAAATTTGGGAACTAGGGTTCAAAAGGTCTCAAATAGGCCTAACAGGTTCTATTATAAATGTTCCTGTTGACATGAACATTGTACAAAGAGCATTACCACAATCAATTAACAACACACAAACAATTGTTGTTTCATTGAAAAGGCGCTTACAATACAAAAATGCATTTCAAAAAGGCATGGTGCGCCCAAATGCCATCATGCAAGATTTGACTCAATTAACAAGGACACCATTATAAAAAATGCACAAAGTCCACATAAACCAAGATTGGCAAGAAGTTCTCCAATGCACTCAAGAAAATGAAGACAATAGTGCACAAAATACAAGTGAAACATAATCAGATAGTGAAATGGAAAATGAAAACCCATCAGAAACATTGATACATGGATTTACTGAGTCTAGAAGTATCCATAACATGGAAGACAAGATTATTGAAATCGCACCTGCAGAGGATAAGTATCCAATTGGAATATTTAAGGACATGTATGCTGAAGAAATGAATTTCCCAACTTTATTCTTTGGAAAACCACGTGATAATGACATTGTAAAAAACTTTACATATCAGAAAATAATACGCTGGGAGCTCTTACAGTCACAAAGACAATTTGCATATCATACAAAAACATTTTTTTCAAAGCTATTAAGGTACTAATACAACAAGTACTGTCTACAATGACAATAAGAATCCGAAAAGGCTAGTTAAAAGGATGAAAGCTATTTGCAAAAGACGTTAAACACAAACCAAATCTAGAAAAAATTCTTAAATTAGATATTGGATATGTTGATTTCAAAAGAATAAGAATCTCTCCAGACTATTCACAACAACTTAAGAAAAATGTATTTGCTATGATTCGACAACTAGGACCACCAACATTTTTCATCACTTTCACTAGTGCTGAGCAAAATTGGGATCCACTAATTCAAACATTACAAGAGTTGTACAATCTACACCAATCAGCACAAAACCGTCAAGAATCTAATGGCCCAACACACATTGACAAATTTGAACTAATCAAGAAAGACCCTGTCACTTGTGCATGTTACTATAAACATAGAATAAATGCAATAAAAAAATTGATACTTACAGATGACTCTTTCTTTGGAAATGTCATTGATTACTTCTCAGTCACTGAGTTCCAAAATTGAGGAAATGAACATGATCATTTCCTCATATGGGTTAAAAATGCACCAATCTACACAGAAGATAACAATGCGGACATCATAGCTTTTGTTGATAAGTATATTACTTGCGACACCAAAAATTTGGAACCTGCTTTAGCAATGCTACACAAACATCATCATACAAAGAAATGCAAGAGATCAAGAAAACGACTTTGTAGATACAATTTTCCTTTTCCACCAATGCAAAAGTCAACTATACTTTTACCAATACTCCAAAAGACTGAAGCGATAACTGCAAATGCCACTGACATCTTTGCAAAACTCCAAAAAGAAAACTATGACAAAACATTCACTTTTCAAATGTTCTTGAAAGAAATAAACTTAACTGACAATGAATAAATTGAAGCTTTGAGCTCAACATTAAATAGGCCCACACTTTTTTTACAAAGAAAACCATCACAAATATGGAACAATAGTTTTTCAAGGAAAATTCCAGATCTTTGGAAGGCTAATACAGATGCACAGCTTGTCCTCAATGCATATGCTGTTGCAATGTATTGTAGCTCATATATTGCAAAAGTAGACAAGTCAATGACATATGCATTCAAAAGAATACGTACAGACCACAAGCAAGACAATATTGATGCAATATGAATGGTGAGTAAACTTGGAAATGCCATGCTTAACTTGCAACAAATGTCATCACAACAAGCTGCACATATTTTTTTGTCACTGCCATTAAACTACAGTTCAAGAAAATGTATATTCATTGATACATGATCTGACAATGATCGCACATTTATACTAAAATATGTTAAACAATTGAGCAATGAGCTAGACGAATCAGAAAATGTTCTTGCGAAATCTATAATAGACTACTATTTGAAACGTCCTGAAACAATGGTGGACATATGTCTTGCAAAATTTGTTTCCAGATACAACAAATATGGTGCTACAATTGAACCAAAGGCCAAACCAAATGTGGTACGGTTTATCAATTTCAACAAACACTTTGATATAGAGAATCATTGTAGAGAGCAATTGGTTCTCTATGTTCCATTTACCATTAATGAGCATACACTCAAACAAAACTTTGACTCTTGGGAATATGCATACATGTACCATGGACAAACCATTCAAACAAATAGTGCAAAGTTCATCCACAGCACAAACTCCGCATGGGGTGACATTGAAAAAGCGATAAATGATCTTCAGTCTCTTGAAGATGAAAAGCTCATTGACCTAGCAATGCAAGCAAAGCTTCGCCAGAAAGAACTATATGACATACAAACAGACCTTCCAAACATAGGTCATTCTAACCCAAATACCATGCATTCCAATGGATTTTAAATTGAAAAGCACCCACATATTATAGATAACAATGAATACTACAAGTTAATACGAATGTTAAATAAAGAACAACAAGCAATTGTTAAAGATGTTCTCATAAAAAAGATGAAAAATCCACAAAATCCATTGCACTTGTTTTTGACTGGGGGAGCTGGAACAGGAAAGACTTTTACAACAAAGGCCATCTACCAAGCTCTCATTTGCATGTATAGCAATTTTGTTGACAATAATCCAGACAAACCCAAGGGCTTATTAATTGCATATACAGGTAAGGCAACATATAACATAGGGGGATTCACATTACATTCAACATTTCACATACCTTTTAACACATCAGAATTCCTGCCACTGAACACTGAAGTGCTTGACACTATGTCAAAGCACTATGATCAATTGTGCATACTTCTTATAGACGAGATATCATAGTTGGCTCAACATTCCTACGGTATATTGATAGAAGACTACGAGACATAATGCAAATTCCTACAGCATACTTTGGAAACCTTGATACAATATTTTGTGGTGACCTTTACCAGGCACAACCTATCCTTGACTCTGTGGTTTTTGAAAATAGGCCTACTCCAATTGAATTAATGCCTTATAGTTTCTGGAAAGACCATATAAAGTGCTATTCATTGGTGACTACCATGAAACAAAAAAATGAAATATTTATTTCAATCCTTAATAGACTACGATTAGGCATTCAGACAACTCATGACATAGACTATCTTAACAAAATTTTCTTTCGTCCTATACCATTTGATCCATTGCTTCCACACCTTTTCTATAGGAGAATTGATGTTCAAGCACATAACAACAAAATGCTATCAATCATTCCAACCCAAATGACAGTGCTAGATGCAATAGATGAACTTGAGGAGGACCTTAATGCAATACGAGTATATAGTCACACAATGACACTTCCATCACAAATATGCTTAAAACCAAACATTCTTGTTGAACTCTATGCAGGCAACTACAATGTTCAAGATGGCCTCGTCAATGGTTCAGATGGAATTTTTAAAGCATATACAACACAAAACAATATTGATATTGTTTGGATTAAATTTAATGACCCATCAATCGGACATTATCAATGCACAAAACTAGCACAATGCTATTCTACTATCATTGACAAAGACTGGGTGCCTATACAACGCATTGCTAGGCCAATCCAGAAAATAACAACAAACAAGCAAATTACAATTAGAAAACAATTCCCAATACAAGTAGCATGTGCACGAACCATTCATCGATCCCAAGGATTAACAATGGAGGCCTTGGATTTTGATCCCACAGGCATTAGACAACATGGGCTAACCTATACAGCTCTATCACGAACAAAATCAGTAGAATCATTATTTTTGTTACAACCTTTAACTACAAAAAACTTTAAAGTTAAAAACAAAATACAACTAGAAATGTCTTGTCTCCAGACATGTGCACAATGGAAATTTGATAACCAAAGCACATGTTCAGAAAACAAATGAAATTTGCTTCTATGTACATTGAACACTCGTAGCTTGAAAGCACATGCAAAAGACATTGTCAATGACTATGGCATAATGCAATCTGATATCTTGTGTCTCCAAGAAACACATATGCATCCCTTTGAGCTAAATATCTTGCTGCAGTATTTTGATAAATTTTTTGTGCATAACATACATGGCATAGCAACTTTAACCAGGAAACATCTATTCCTTTCAAAATCAAAACAACATGAAACATCAAATATTGAAGCCATCACATCAACAGTAATGCTATCTAACAATGAACTCAATGTTTGTAATATTTATGCAAGACCTGCAACTGCCATAGATGAAGTAATCACAATCTTGCAAATAATTATTGCATCCACAAATTCAGAAAACATGTACATTTTAGGCGATTTTAATGTGAACATGTTTTCTGAAAGCAGAAGCAAAAAAATACTTCACAGTTATATGCAGCAGAACAATATACAATTTATGTTGGACCAACAACATAGCATGGGCAAGTCAGTCATTGACCACATTTGGTCCAACACGACTACAAATATATGCTCTATCTATAAATCAGAAGCATATTGGATTGATCACAATCCAATTTTCCTAAAATTGCATATTGCCCAGCAGACAAATTCAACTTTATAGAACTTATAGCCTTATATCACTTTTATGCTTTGCAATGCCTTTTTCAATCCTATATCCATTATTTGTAGGAGATCTATGGATGAAACTAAAAGACAGTCAAAGCAAATACAAACCATGCAAGAAGAATCAACACAACAGTAAAGCACTCATAGTATTATTCCTTCATACTCGTTCAACCAAATCACAAATATTCAAATAACATTGTTCCAATTCTTTGCAGGACGCCAAAACATGTATCAAAAAGACAGGCAAAACAAGTGCAAATTGCACAGGAAGACTCAACACAACGGTAAAGTGCTTGGGTCTTCATTGTACTACCATTTGCCTAGCTTGCTAATATTAAATTAGCATTCAATTGACATTATCCTTGTTCATTGTAGGACAAGAGTCAAGAAACCTAAGATTGTTTCAATCAAACAACTAAATGCAAAAAGAGCTGGAGACACCTTCTAAGGTGATGTGCTTGTTGTCTACAAAGCAACATTGGATAAGGCCAACAAAACACGAGAAATGCTGCATGCTGATTTAACATATCACAAAGTAGAAATGCCAATCACGTTAAATGTTAGTGGAAACCTTGTGTATAAACATGAGCCTAAAATAGTCCTGGGGTCAGCTATCTCAATCTCAGATTTCCAAGTTGCACCTAGGACAGATTATGACAGAGGTGACTGTGATTGCATTTTGATTCTAACAGACATAAGCACCACTGAAAACATCCCACGCCTCTGTCAAGAGTACAACATTATTCCAAGTACGACTATCAGCCAGCTGCTAACAACTATAAATGAGTACCTAGCTGGCACAATAGCTGCGCTAGTAGTTGGTGCCAAGAAAATGGGTACCCAATTTGCAGTTGACATCAAAGATGGCCACAGTGACATAGACAGACCACAGGTATTTCGGTCTACAAAAATTTTCCCTATTCTTTCAGTGTCAACCTTTTCTCATTCCACAATGGTCTCTATAACAATTTTTGTAACAAAATCTAACTCTCATTCAATCGCAAGTGCTATTACGGTCAACATATGAGCAATAATATTTTTCAATTGAAGACCAGTTGCATACAAATAAAACACCTGCAATTCTTTTCAAGAATATTGTAAGAAAAATAGATCAAAAGAACACGTTTCACACATGTCGGTCAACATTTATCTGTAACTTAAATGACAAAAGAAGATTGGAAAAACTCAACAACCTGCTACACTCAACTTTTAAGGTAACGACATTCATTTTTTTTTGAACTATCGCATCCAAACCTGTATTTTTTGTTTCCTCTAACAATTTAGAACCATATTCTATAGGTTTTTGGTACTCTAAAAGAAACAAATGCATTTTCCAATCCATTTCATGCATGCTGTCCAAAATGCAAATGCAAATTCACTGGCTATGGCACACTCCAAGAAAAAACTGCTCACTGCAAACAGTGCAACCAACAAGTCAATTATACATTCTGTTTGCAAATTAAAACTATCATTACAACTTATGACAATCAAACAATTCAGTCTTCAATTGACCAGGTCACCATGCACCGTCTATAGCCCAAACTGCAAAACCTCAGCTATGAAGACTATATCAAGGACAAGTCAGCAGTGATATTCATCCTATGGGACTTCAGCGCTGAAGGACATTTTAGCCTTGACCAAAACAATGTCATTGTTGAAGCCATTTGCATTGGAAAATAGACAGGAAACATCACCAAAAGGTAAAAAAGTCATCCATATGTAATCTTTTTCTCTTGTGAACCAGCGCCTCAAATCATTATCCATACAAACTATGTTTCTAATACGTAGCATTTTCTTGGCTTTACAGGAAACTAGGAATACAGGAGTACAGATTTACATTGTTCAGTCTTTAAATTTTTCGCCTTTCCATGCTCTAAGACATTTCACTGGTTTTGACATGTTAAAGACATCTTTGGTTTTAAAATACTCTATTGCTATTATACATTTAGACACTTTTATAGGTTACTATGTTAAAGTCTTCTCAAATATGGACATCTAAAAATCTAATTTTGTTTTTGCACCTATGAAGACAATGGTTGTCTATGTACGTCCGACATATATGTTCAATAATTATTAGCCCTCCATGCATAATTCCATTCAAACTATATATTTTAAATGTTTCTTTTTGCATTCTGTCGTTTATAGCTTTTCCAATATTTGTTCTCTATTTCTTATGTTTTCAAGAGTTTATGGTCACTGAGTAGAAGTTGTTATGGTTGCACACTCCAGACCCATAAACAAGTTACTTGAGGCAATAAATAGTTATTTTCATCTGGCTTTTTTCATTTAATGCTATTAATGCAACCAAGTCTCAACACTGCTTTTATGCATTCTACTTTATAGTCACTTTTCCATCACGCATTCTAATGTATAAAGTACATCCCTGTATAGAGAAATCCATTTGTTGCTTTCACTACATATATGCATATTTACATGTATATATGCCTCTATGTCCATATGCACATATGCACATTTTCATGTATGCATGTATTCATCTAGGCTTCTACGTATACCTGTATGCAATTGCTTATACATGCGTCCATGCATTTATGGATGTGCCACTCTAGCCTTGTAGCAATTTATTCTGTTCTATGGATATTGCATATAGGAACACTAATTAGCTCTTTCACCGTAGACAACAGTTGTTTTCATAAATGCCAAGTCGAGCTTATATGTTTCAAGCTACATATATACTCAGACTTAAAACTACTTATTTATGATCTTTATTGTTCCATTTTCGTAGACATGTTACTATTGCAATCAAATGTGTAAAGCATTCATGTCCAAAGAAATTAGAAACAGGAGTGGCAATATGTTACACAACCTTGTGTTATGCCTTTGTAGTTTTTTCATTGCATTTCAAGAAAAGCAGAAACTAAAATTTTATTCATATTATTTCATCTATGGCATTTAGAGCTTTTGCAATAATTATTACAGGCATAGAGTTCAGTGTTAAATAGTTGTATTGTTCATGTCATGGCTTCAACATTCTTCATGTCAAATTGCATTATGTGACAAAGTTAACATGTAAAAACCAAAGTGTCCATTATGAACACTTATTGCATTCCATGGGACCACATTTCTTTGAGCAGTTTTTTTGAACAATTCGCTTCCCTTGTGTATGCTTCCATATTTTGCATATATGCCTATGAGCCCATTAACTATAACAGTTCACAAAATTCCTTTATTATTTATGCTTTCATCATAGCAAAAAAAGCTCAAAGCAATTGCAGACTTTAGGTTTACAGAACACAGGCTTATAGAACACAAAAACAACACACAGAAAGTAATAGGGATGCATAGCAAGTGGCTTATCTCTATATTAAATGACCAAAGTACCCTGCCCACATGTGGACATCAAGCCATTCTAGCACGTTCACCTCCAGCCAGATGCCATTTAATGCATTTAATTTGCATTCATGCATTGCACTCACATTTTCCTGATATTTTAATGCATTAAATCTGCATTCATGGATTGCGTACCTCTAGCTGCCAACTTTTACACTATGCCTTTGCTTAAATTTATTTAATCATTTTATGCGTTCGCATTTTCCTGAATTTTTAAAACAAAAATGATTTATAAAGCCACTCAGACGAATAGAAATATAGATAAATGCTAATCTTCCAATATTAAAATTAGCTCTCCAAATTCAAACTATACAAAAAAAGAAGTAATATGTTATATGCTAAAATGTGATTGGCCGATGCTCCCAGTTAAAAAGCATTCTCGGCAAATGCATAGGCAAATTAAAAATGGGTTCACAGGAAAGAGCTTTTGATTCTGAATCCATATGCATACTTTGATTAGAACTAGTGGCTGAAGGTACATAATTCATTGATACAAACTCAATGCATTGAATGGCATTTGACTAAAGGGGATGTTGTTTGGATTGCTAGTTAGTCTTTGAATATATAACAAGGTTCAAGGAGAAAACTCTCATTATCACACACATTGACATAATTTTGGTTCCAAATCTCTCTTTATGGGACCGCTTTGCAATAATAAAAAATATACAGACTTTACAGGGCTCACATGCATGAAGTAAAATGGACAAGAGGGTTTCTACATAATTCCTATCAAACATAGATGAAACCTTCTCATTTCAACAAGAAATTTGAATAGATAATACTAAAAGTAGTTTAAAATATCAATTTATAATCAAACTATAAGAATGCCTTAAAGCACTATGAAACCCTACTTGCATTTCGCAATTGTGAACAAAGAAAAAGGTTCATTCTAGAAACTCACCCTGTACTCTTTTCTTCAAAAATTTGCTACAATTGCAGAATTTAGGTTTACATTGTTCCAAACTTGTCATTACAGCACAAGTTAGTAACACATTGGTTCTAAATCTCTCTCTATGGCACAACTCTACAGAAATTGAAGATATATAGTCTTTACAGGGCTCCGATGCAGTCAACAAAAATAGACAAAAGGGTTTTTACATAGTCCCTTTCGAACAACATTTCATGCATCCACATTTATTCCATGAGTTTTGTCAAACACTTCACTTGCCTTTTGTATGCTTCCATTTTTTGCATATGTGCCTATGAGGACGATAGCTATGGCATTTGACAAAATTCTTCTATTTACATGCATCCATGCATCTTGTCCAAATATACACATATACATGCATCCATGTGTACTGCAATACATGCATCTATGTATACATGCACCCGTGGATATGTGTATCTATGCAACTTCATATGCAATTCATGAATATTTCCATACATGCATATTTAAGCATTTATGTATCCAACTATGCATCCATCTATCTATCGATGCAACTATGTTTCTATGTATTCTTCTACCTATAGATGCATCCATGCATATATGTATCTGTGCTTCTATGTGCATATGTATACATGCATCTATCCATATATGTGTCGATGTATCTATGGATACATCTATTCATAGATACTATCTATCCATGCAACTATGTTTCTATGTATTCTTCTACCTATAGATGCATCCATGCATATATGTATCTGTGCTTCTATGTGCATATGTATACAAGAATCTATCCATATATGTGTTGATGTATCTATGGATACATCTATTCATAGATACATGTATCTACGCATCTATGGATACCATGATAGATGTCCACATCCATGTATCTATGGATACATGTATCAAGTAGCTCGTTAATGTGAAATGTGGCCAAGGATAATTATACTTATTTCTCTCCTTTAATTGTTATATATTCAAAGACTAATTAGAAATCCAAACAACCTCCTCTTTAGTCAGATGCCATTCAGTAATTTTGCATCAATGAATTATGTACCTTCAACTATGCTTTCAAAGAATAAGTCGACAGTGTGTTGCTTTGAGCTTTTCCATTGTCATCTAAGCATAAAGCATAGAGGGATTTTGTTAAAAGTCATGATTATTGTCCCCATAGGCATAAATGCAAACAATGGGAGCATACAGAAAATAGGTGAATTGTTTGACAAAACTCATCAAAGAAAAACTATTATATATGATTATTTGTTTACATATTCATTCATTTGTAGACAAAAAAATGGGAAACTAATACAACAGTAAATAGTTATAACCCGCGAAAAGAATCAGACCTAGAACAAGAGCAACATCCAAAAAATTGCATTTTAAAGTACCTAATGCACTAGAGAATTTATCATAGCACAATACAAATTTTCATTTGCATAGAGATAGACATGCATTTGTAGCTATATGCAAATATGCATGAATACATCCTTCCATGTAACATATGCATTTGTAGCTATATGCAAATATGCATGGATCCATGTATACATGTATTCATTTCTCAATCTGTCCATGCTATTCTATTTTCTGTGTATACATGTGTCTCTCAATGCATCCATGCATGTATCTGTGAATAGCTCTACGTTTTTCTCTGTCCATGCATTTATTGTTTTATAACGCATCAGCATTTGCATTTTTTCAGTTTCATGGCCTTCCATATTAATTGTTTTCATTTTGTGTTTTTTTACAAGTTTTTGGTAATGCTGATTTGTCTTGATGTATCTGTTTGCATTTCTACTACAGACAGTCTAATCATTCCAATGGTTACATATAAGATGTTGGCTGCTCAAAAACAAAATGTACATATATTTACATATTTTAAATCTACATTAGCTTGGGTGATTTCTAAGATAGTTTATTATCATCATATTCTAAATTGTGTTCTTCTTGGAGACTTTTAGAGCTTGTCTCTTGAAAGTGACTTACTATTATCAAGTATTTGTAGTATTTTTCTTACTGTATTGTTTTATTGTGCAATTTGATTCATTACAAGTGGTATTACAGAATAATATTCACACTATGAAGACAAGAAAAAATCATATATGTTATTTTAGAGTTCATTTTAGGAAATATATATCTCTAATTTGTTAAATATTTTTTTGGTTTTCAAATATTTTTCAAGGTCATATTCAAGTTATTGCAATATAAATTCTAAGGTAATATCCTTAAATATCATTATATTTTTATATCTATTCTTCTCTTGTTGCATTTCGAGGAACCTCAAGGATCTTGGCACCTTGTTCAGTACGAAGGAGAGTGAGAAATGGGACATGAGTCTTTTTCCTGTGTTTGTATTGAAACACTCAGCCCTATGATGATTTTAAAAAGCATAACCAATAACAAACTAGACATTCTTCCACCCTTTGTTCAAAGAAATGATCACTTCATACCCTATTCATTCCATTCATTTCCATTTCCACCCTTCCATGTCCTTCCTTCTCAAATCAAATACATTTCAAAATCCATTTATATGCTTGCCTTGCATCACACTAATCTGTTGCATTACCTTTTTCATTCAATCCAGCTCCCTCATTCAAATTTTTATTTCTCGCATTTAATTTTAAGCATGTAACTCAAAAATGATAAATTCCTACCATTTACATTCCATTCATTCTCATTTCTAGGGTCGCACATCCTTTCCTCCCATATCAAATACTTTTCATAATGCATTCATATACCTTACTTGCATCTCATCATTCTCTCAATTCCCTCTCTTTGTTGCACTTACATAGCTCATTCTTCTTTATTACCCTTATATAGCTTTATCCATCTATAGCTCAAATATACCTTCATCGATCACAACAAAATTCACACCATACTAGACAGAGGAAAAAATGAAGAAAATATCAAGGTTATGCAATTAAACACTGAGGGCTTTCAACATAACTATCATAACATCTAGTTGTATTCAAGAGTTCTTGTCAAAATGTTTTTTCTAAATCCTGTTTATTACATATACCTAAGAGCACGTATCATAGTTTCTTGGAGACTAAAATGTATCATTAGATTTAACAAATATTTCCATGTATACATGCATTCAAATGCATCGTTAGATATCCTTTATACACTTGTTCAAAAAACAATAATGTATTATTATTTTGTTTCGATCATAAATGTTTTCTATATATCTTTCAAATGCAAATTGTTTCTCACATTTCTAACTTTATGCACGCAGGAATATGTAGATTCTTGTTTACATATCAAATTACATGGGCTCATGTACACGTGGCTCCATGCATAGATGTTTGCATTCATCCATATATTTATGCATTCCTTTGATATATGCATTGCTAATAAATAATTAACCTTTCCTGTTTTCTTTCATTTAATACTGCAAATGCAAATTGTTTCTGACATTTCTAACTTTATGCACGCAGGCATTTATAGATTCTTGTTTACATAACAAATTACGTGGACTCATGTACACATCCATGCATGTATACATGTTTACATGGATCCATATTTTTATGCTTCCCTTCGATATATACATTGCTAATAAGTAGTTTGTTTCTTCTATTTTCTTTCATTTAATACTACAAATGCAAGTTCAGTCTCATCGTGCTTTCAGACTCGTTCAAATGTCGGGGATGCTTACCACTCTTGTGTGCTTTATGTGCACATCGATACATGTATACATGCATACATGTATACATACATGCCTTAAGCATTGTTACAAATGTTTCTCTCTCATTAAATTTCAATGCAAAGTGCTATAAACACATGAATTATTTAAGTGTGGCTACATTTTATCTTACGTAATAAGGTTCTTTATATCTTTGCAAATGATTTTTTGTTTAATATATATACACAAATATATCTATTCGTATTACATAAACAAGATTAAAATCTTATTTATCATAAAATCAATAGGTTTCTAGTGATTCATCTAAGAATTTATTGTGATATAATTACATTGTTCTATACACAAAAATATGTTTTCGTATTACATAAGCAAGATTAAAATCTTATTTCTAACACAATCAATAGATTTGTATAGAACTAACTTTCATATTACATTAAAAAAAAGATTAATTGATCTTAGTAAAGTTTACAAATAGACCTTACACTATACACAAAAATATGTTTTTGTATTACATAAGCAAGATTAAAATCTTATTTCTAATACAACCAATAGCTTTATATAGAACTAACTTTCATATTACATTAAAAAAAAGATTAATTGATCTTAGAAAAGTTTACAAATAGACCTTACACTAGCACACTAAACATAATTTTATTTACAAATAGACATACAAGCAAAAAAAAGAGGTATAGTAAACTCTATTTGCACATGCATATAGATATGTGTCTATATGCAATAATGCGGACACATGTAAATAATGCAATATTTTTTAGTGTCTGGTCACATGTTTTTGTAAATTCTTGCAAATGATATTTGATGCTTAAGAAATATTCCTACATCAAAAATTTCTTGGAATTGAAATGACTAATGAATTTATGGGCCAAAAGGTTTATTAAATTTTTTTTTAAAACTTATGCATTGTTCATAAGTAATTTATTTCTCCTGTTTTCTTTCATTTAATACTACAAATGCAACTTGAGTCTCCTCATGCTTTGAGACTTGTTCAGATGCCGAGGATACTTTTCACTCTTCTATGCATTTTGTGTCTGTGGATACATGTATACATGCATGCATGTATACACAGGTAACACAAGCATTATTACAAACATTTAAGATTGCTTGCATTTAATAATTTAAACATAACAAGAATACATTTTTGCTTCCTGAATAAGATCATAAAGGATGTTTCTTGTTCCAAATGTATACAGACTCATAAAAAATCAAGTATTCATTGGTATATCTATAAAAAAGTCCACGTATACATGGTACCCAAAAATTCAATTTTCAATGCATCCATCGACACATGTCAACTGTTCAAATCTCTTTATGGACCACGTTCCCCATGGACCCTAAACATTCCACGCATTAATGCACCATTGCAAATTATTTTAAACTTTCCTACCTGATTTTAATACATTTATATTCCTATCTCCTATCTAATTACTTTTTCTCACTCATAGCTTGATGCTTTTTACCTCTTGGCAGGAACTTGACACTTGCGTCACTTGTTTGTAAACGATTCCTTTTATTCTTATTAACCTCTTTAAATTATGTAAATTATATAAGAACAAGTAAACAATTAAATAAACAATAGTTAACTAAAGATGAATTGATATATATATATATATATATATATATATATATATATAACAATAAATAAACTTATTTTTGTATATAATGTTAATTCTTACTATTATAAAATAATATTAATATTTGGAAGATTAAAGTATCAATAACACCATTACGATTTCAGTTAGTTTTGACATCTCTTTTGAGTATCATAACATTAATATTAATGTGTATTTTAATATTAATGTTCATTAAATAATGTCATTAATATTGTTGTGATTCATTAATATACCCACTAAGGATAGAGTATAGTAATATTAAAGCCAATTTCTCTTAACATTATTATTTATAGAGGTGAATAGTAACATCTATGCAATAAGCGGATGGTGCCAAATTTGGTATCTTTAGATTTGAAATGGATAAAAAGAATAATGATGAATTTTACCAATATGAATAACCACTATACCAACCCTACCTTGCGAACATGGAAACTAAAAGCTAAGCAAACCTAGTATGTCATATCTTTAGCTAATTAGTCCATTTATAGAATCTTTGTTTAGTCTAGGTTTTAGAGCCTACCAATTGTGGATTGAGGGTGCACGCGATGGACTTTGCACATCCAACTGTGCTTATTGGACTCCACCCCCTACACTTAGGCAACATGTCAATGGTGATGTCATACAAGCAATATTCCTCGATGCGTGTAGTATTCAACCATGTATGTACATGGTTATTGTTTGTTAGTGTTTTAGCTTGCACTTTGTAGATGTAAAAAAAATTGTTAGGTTTTTCGATGAAATTTTTCAGGCATGACATTAGGAATCATAAATTTAGAGAAATTAGTTGTACAAAATATATATAGTTGGGTATTCGTTGTGTTTCTTAATTAATTAATTAACTTTTGAGTAAACAAATATATATGTTAGGAATAATAAATTAAGAGAAATCTGTGGATTTAAATATTATAAGATTTCATAGTTCTTTATTTATTTAAATGATTTTAATATGTTTTATATAAGTTAAAAAGTTAGTTGATTATTTAATTTAATGTTAGAGAAATTAGTTGTACAAAATATATATAGTTGGGTATTCATTGTGTTTCTTAATTAATTAATTAATTTTTGAGTAAACAAATATATATGTTAGGAATCATAAATTAAGAGAAATTTGTTGATTTAAATGTTATAAGATTTCATAGTTCTTTATTTATTTAAATGATTTTAATATGTTGTATATAAGTTAAAAAGTTAGTTGATTGTTTAATTTAATGCGTTAAAAATATAAAATGAGGGTTAGATTTAATATGTTGTTTTTAAGTTAAAAAGTTAGTTGATTATTTAATTTAATGCGTTAAAAATAGAAAATGAGGGTTAGATTTAATATGTTGTTTTTAAGTTAAAAAGTTAGTTGATTATTTAATTTAATGTGTTAAGGATAGAAAATAAGGGTTAGATTTAATATGTTGTATTTAAGTTAAAAAGTTAGTTGATAATTTAATTTAATGTGTTAAAAATAGAAAATGAGGGTTAGAATTAATATGTTGTATTTAAGTTAAAAACTAGTTGATAATTTAATTTATTGTACTTAAAATAGGAAAAATGATAGATAGATGTAATATGCTATTTTGTGATAAGTATATTTTATGTTTAGTTTCTTCTTTCTCATTTCAATTTTTGGTATACTTGATGTAAGTAGTTGAATGTGAATTGGTGATATTAAAATCAAGAGAAATTTGTGCATAAAATGTGTTATTAGATATTTTTAGATTTTGTTTATAATTTCTTCTTTATATATATATATATATATATATATATATATATATATATATATATATATATATATATATATATATATATATTGAGGATAGGGTTTTACTTTTGGTTATCATTATTTGTGATATATGGTCTTTATGTTTAATTGATATTGGAAGTTACTTATCTATGGGATTACTATCTATATAGCTTTGTAATTATTTTATTAGTTTCTTAATGGGTGTGTCAAGGATTCATTAAAGATGGCTTAAATGATTGTTATAACTTATCACTTGAATGCAATTGTTTATTAAAATAATTCCTAATAGTTTATCTTTAGAAAAAATGTAATAATGAATCAAACATTCTTTGAAATTTATTGCTCTTGATCCTTAGTAAAACTTAAAAGATGATTTAAATGTTCTAAAATGTTTATTGGGATATTTAGAAAATGTGCTTAGATAACTTCTTTAGATATTTGAAATTACTTCTTAATGAATGAATAGATAACATATATTTGATTGTTTATTATTCTTAAGGTTTATTCATTGAATGTATTTGTGTGTTTAAAGGTGGGTTTTGGATGTTTCCATTTCAATGCTTCTTCTTTTGTGTTATCTTGATTTGAGGAGATTTTATTCATTGAGCTTGTGTTGGAGTTTATTTGGAAACTTGTATTCCTTTGACTTACCCTCGTTTGAGAGTTCTTGGGTAGTCATTTACTTGGGCTTCCAAAGGAGGGGAAAGAAAATGTTGCTTTATATTTGGTTTTCATGTTTTTCTTTGTGAACTATTGTTCATATGCTCGAGTTGATTTTGTGAGTTTAGCCTTACACTTGAAGTGGATTTTCTATGATTTTTTAGCTTGAGATGGTGCATGCCTCACTGGATGTATTTACTTTTGGTTTTGACATTTTATGCAAGTTGGCTTACCTCGTTTGTGATTTTGAGTTATTTCTAGTAGCGAGAGTGGCTTCCCATGGGGGCCAGGACCCTAAGTGGTATCCTGGGTAACTTGTGCGAAAGTTGAGTAATCAAGTGATAACCTAATAAATAATTAGGGGGATGGGTAGTATGCACACACTAAATAAATATAATTGATGCCTCTCTCATGGCCCAAGCGCTCGTTTAGACTTGGGATGAGATGAGAAGGTCTAGAATTGAAAATGAATCACCTTATCTACATGAGAGGTAAGTTGATTCCACATGTGCAAGAATGGGGGTCGGGGATTGGTTGAGGTTGCCAGGGTAACCTAGGACAGGGGCCAGTAACCTATGAAGATCCGCATTGGGTAACCCATGTTGAGCCATGTGATGACACTCCACCCTCTAGCAACCTTCCATGTTGGTGGTTTTTCCCTTGTTGCTTCTGTTCCTCTAGAAGCAGATGTTTCTTGTGTTTATTGTTTCCCTTGTCGAGGACTCTTGTTGCTTTTCCACTTGACTATTTTTTTTCGTGGGTCTTTCTTGTCATCTCCTAGCATGGGGGTGGGCCTTCGGGTCCACATGGTCGATTGGAACATTCTTTGCACCCCATTGGGTTCCTAGTCAGTGTTTGCAAAGAATCTAGAGCTTCGCCACAGTTTAGTTATACAATGTTTATTTTTGTATTTCTCTTGTAATCAATGTAATATTCCCACTATGTGTCAGGAAGCATGGTTGTGCATATGTAATCTTGAAAGCAATACAATTTCTCATTATCAATGTATTTGTATAATCCGATTTGATCATTGTAATGTATCTATGTTTATATTCTCTTGATTATGTGTCGTATATGGATACTTCTTATTTATGTAATGTCATGATTGGATGGTTTACAATGTAATCTCAGAATTCATTTATTATCGTTATGGTATTAGTTTAGGTTTTCATAATGCCATCTCGTGTATCCCAGAGGATGTAGTTGATATTGTAATTGTATAATTTCTTTACATGTAAAGTATGTTCATATTCATCTTATGTAATGTTCTACTTTAAAAATAAATTATGCGGTAATTTGTTAGTTTTAGTTGTCCTTTGGGTTTCTCATGGTGGGGCGTTACAAACAAAGTAATGCCAAGATCTTAATTGGCATTGACAAAGCTTCAACACATCTTTGATAAAAAAATGCTCGTTCTTCAAACTCTCGCATGCACGATGGAGGATTTGTATTGAATTGAACAATCCAACATATGTCAATACAGATACACTTCGACACAAGATGGTAAAACTATTTCATTTTGAGTTCATTGTTATTGCTTTGTGTCAATTTCATTCTTGAATTCATAATTTTATAGTTACTTTTTGTGAGTAATGGGCATAAATCAATTAACATTTTATTGTTTAGATTAGCTTCTAACCATCAATCTGATCTATTGCATCTTCCTAATTTCCCCCTTACACATTCTAGCACACCCCGTGGGACCACGGTCCTTAGCACTAATGATTTCATGAGCCAAAGTTGAAGTTGCAGGTTTCAAAAGAACTCTAGAAAAATATTCATGCTCAAGTTCCAGAAAATTTTTGCACTTGAATTCATGGTTTCAACACTTCTGCTAAGTTTTCTAGCACTTTTGATTGATTTATGTGCTTTTGCTAAGTTTTCTAGCGCTTTTGACCGATTTTGCACTTCTGCTTCCAAAAACAAAGGCACTTTTGATTTTTTCTGGTGCTTTTTCCTTCTAATAGATGTCGCCTTTGATTGTTTTTTTCTTGCTTTTTCCCTTTTCAGCTTTGTTTGAAAGTTAAATATTAGTTTTCAATTTCTAACTCTAACGGGTACCTAATTTGAATGTGTGACAGGTACTAATGTTTGTTTATGCGGGATTTTCAGAGGTATAACACGTATTTATCTAAAAAAAGCCATTGACGCTTTTACTATAGGGAAGACAAACGATCAAAGACATTTTAATTTTCAAAACTTTCCTAAGTTAGAAAAATTTAATTTGGTGCTTAAAAAGAACCACACAAACAAACATTTTAGTTTTGGTGCTCTAAAAATGAACATTCTCAAAGCTTTTTATATTAACAAATTCTTTTCAAATTGGTGCTTAAAAAGAACCCCACAAAAAAACACTTTAGTTTTGGTGCTCTAAAATTAATCTTTTAAAGCTTTCCTAAGTTAGAGAACTTCAAATTGGTGCTTAAAAAGAACCCCACAAATGAACATTTTGGTTTGGTGGTCTAAAAATAAACCTTCTCAAAGCTCTAAGGAAATATTTTGATGTTTGTTGACCAAAGTGATTTCATTTTGTTGACCAAATAAAACAAGGATCTAGAAAACAATCAATTTTGGGCTTAAAAATGAACAAATCAATTTCTTGTATTGTACATTGTGATAGCTTTGTCTAAAGTCCAGAACATTTCACTTTGGTGCAATTAAAAAGAAAACTGTTTTGTTATTCATACCTTATTTTGGGGATAACACCACTCGAGGTGCTTAAAAATAATCAAATTGCAATGAAGTGTATGTTGTATCTACTATGTCTGGAAAACTAAGGTGTTTAATCCTCTCCCCTCATGTCTTTTTGGCGATCTTGGGTGATGAAAAGAACACTTTTGAGTTTAGCATCTTGGTCATTTTATTTTCTTATCCTTCAAAGAGAGGGCTTGCTTTGAGACACATCATGTGCTGGAGAACTCATTGCAAGGTCTCAAAGCATGTTTACTAGTGGGCTATATCAAAGGTTGTGAAATCGTAAGAAAGTAGCTTCAAGTTGTGCTGACAACAAACTACACGTAATCCCACACCTTAAGTGGAACGACAATGAATAAAGAGCCTTAAGTGGCCAACGAGTGAGTATCGGTTATCATGTTCATATTTTGTTGTCATTAAATCCTTTTGTTGTAGAGGCCAACTAGTTCTACCATTGAGTTCTTTAAAGTGGTGTATTAGGAATTTATTCCCAAGAAGTTACTTGCCACGTCCAATTTTTTTGGTGGAAATATGGAGATTAAGAGTTCATTCTTAACACATCTTTATATTTTCCCATAAAGTTGCATGTAAATTAATCTCTTCTACTATGAAGGGCATGAGGCAAGCCTACTAAGAAGAACGTACCTACTCTTTGAGGTGTAAAGATTGTTTTCAAAAAACAACCATTTACCATAAAAGATCTATGACATAAAACTTTGTGCTTGCATTAAAATGAATCTTCCAAAACAAGCACATAACATGGTTCTAAAATGACAAACCCTTTTGACTTAGTGTGAATCCTTTGAAAAAATCCATCTATTTGCACTCCTAAAAGATATCGTAAAATAATATCTTTGAAGGTTTTTAGATATCTAGGCTCACATTTCAAGTCGCATTAGGGAAAAAGTAAACATTGGGAACTATAACTTTAGCATTTATACCTCTATGAAATTTGAGCTTTCATGGAGGGAAATGTGCTTAAGGTATAGACATTTAGGTCACAAAAGTTTTGATTGTTGTGTTGCATGATATCACTTGCCAAATCTGAAAAATAGATAAAAAAAATCATTCAAAACTACAAAAATGATCAATGCTGCTGCCAAATACTAAAATTGGAAGACAAATTGAACAAATGCCACTTCTGCTATTGTTTCTCTCGCACTTGACCAAAAATTGGTCACACTTGCCAAAAATAGCTCGCTTTTGCTTGTTGTCCCATAACAACCACTGATGAAATCTTGCTTATTTTGAAAATATTAGCGCACTTGCTACAAAACTAGCTGCACTTGATCTTTTTGTACTACACTTAACAAATATTTTCTAGGGCACTTACCAAAAAACTAGCCGCACTTGCCCAAATAACTTGCTTTTGACTGTGTAATTCACCACTTTGAGAAAGCTACACACAAAGGTTGCACTTGAAATTCCCAGTTGCACTTGCTTTTCAAAATTCAATGCACTTGACAAAAGCTTGGTTGTAGTTGATAAAATTGGTCGCTTCTACTAAAAACTAGCCACTTCTACTCAAAACTGGTCACTTTTTCCTCAATCCTATCGCTCTTGCTCTGTCCTGCTAAGAATTAGGATAGGTCATATAGTCCTTCATCCATCTTCAAAACTCCATCCTACTTTTGGAAATCAAAATCAAAACAAACAAACTTGGATTATTCCCTCACCCACACTTCTAAGATATTAACAGTTGCTTGAACCTCAAGGATGGTTCAAGTAAGATTATCCACAATATATCCTCTAGAAGAAGTGAAATATCAATCCAATCCTTTCAACATTTTGAGTTCCAAGAATAGTGTCATCCCAAAACATCGTCAAACCTTAGGGTCCTAAGAATCACAACAACCAAATAAAAACACCAACACTTTCACCTTATGACCATTTCATGACCAATTGCTTAAGCTCAACAACCAAACCTTACACCAGTTGTCATACAACCAAATGTCGATCTAATTGAAGGATAAAAAACTTATATAATCTGTAGTTTGAGGAGATTTAGATTTGAGACAAAAGAAACACCCAACTAGTGGAGAAATGCAACCAACATCTTAGATAAAGAGGAAGAGAAAGCATACCTCGCAACCAGAAGACCCGTGTTACCACCTCCTATGTGGAAATAGGTGTCCATCCTTCATGGTATCTGACAAGAGAAAAATATGTAAATGAAAGTCTATATTCCACCTTTTTAAGAAGCATTCTACTCTAAAGTTTTCCAAGGGGTACATCGTAAAGTCTAACTGCAACTAAGGTCTTTTGCTACGAAAAATTTTACATACACCTTTCAATGGGTGAACAAGACTTGAATACTCAATGGAAAATCCTAAAACAAAAAAACAAAAGCAATTTCATTTTCCTTAAGAAAAAAATCCAAACAAATAAACAAAAGAATTCTTTTCCATAGTTAGGAGTCACAAAAAGTTCACAAAAGCTTGCCATATGTTTATGACAACTATGAGGTAACAACATAGAAATAACATGGAAGAAAACAAAAGAAATGCTACGTACCACCAACAAACACCACAAACAATGAGAGTGTCCCATGGAGCTATAGGCCAAGTGACCTTGAAACACCTCAAAAGAGACCCATGTTCAAAGAAGCATTTAGTGAGGAAGAGATAAACTACAAATGATAAGAAGTGATAGAGAAATCAAACTAGAACCCACAAGGAGTGGTGATAGAAGAGGTGGATAGTGAGGAGGAAATAAATGAAGAACTGTTTCAACACTCCAACAACCCCAAGGTGCTCAAATTGATGGATAAACTGTTGAAAAAGAACCCAAATTCTTAATTCTTCAAATTAGCACAAAGTGGTGCTAAATTGCAAATAGACTTTAATGTGGAAGCTCTCAAATACACTAACCTTATTCCCTTAGGGGATAACTCAGTTGTGAGATAGATATCTGAACCCATGAAGATTCCAAACATGCCACCAGTATTCTCACAAAGAAAGGGTCAATGAATGGAAAACTAGTTATATAGAAAACCAACTCAAATCAAACAAGCAACAGTGGCCCAATAGTATCAAGGAGGTCCATCCCAATATGTGCCACAAGGAAACAACCTACCACTAGGACAATACATACATAAAAATACATCGTATATTGACCCTTCCCAAAATGTATCAGATCAACAAGGGTAATTTCCACAATAGTACCATGAATAAGGGGGGTCATATGGTCCCCTTCCTAATCAATAGTACCAACCACCAGGTGTGCCATAGGGTACCCTCTCCAATCAAAAAAGTGGGCCACATGGTCCCCTTCCTATTCAATAGTACCATCAACAAGGTGGGTCGTACGTTCCCCTTCCTAATCAACAGTGTCATCAATAAGGTGTGCCATAGTGCACCCTTCCCCAGTTGTCCCATCAACAAGGTAACCCACCAATGCACCATCAAGGAAACCTTCAGTATAGTTCTCACCAACAACAAGGTGTACCACAAGGTACCCTTTCCAATTCGTCCCACCAACAAGGTAACTTTTGAATGCACCATTAGGGAAACCTTCAGTATAGTTCGCACCAACAACAAGGTGTACCATAGGGTACCCTTCCCAATTCATCCCACCAACAAGGTAACCTGCCAATGCACCATCAGGGAAAATTTCAGTATAGTTTTCTCTAATAACAAGGTGTACCATAGGGTACCCTTCCCAATTTATCCCACCAATAAGGTAACCAACCAACACATCATCAGGGAAACCTTCAGTATAGTTCACCCCAACAACAAGGAGCTAACCCTCTGTACATACAATAAGGAGCTAGCCCTCCTTACATACAACAAGGAGTTAACCCTCCTTCCATCCAACAAGTGTCCAACCCTCCTTACATCCAACAAGGATCTAACCCTCCTTATGTTCAACAAGTAGGTAACCCTCCTTTCATTCAAAAAGGAGCTAATCCTCCTTACATCCAACAAGGAGTTAACCCTCCTTCCACCCAACATGATTACCAAGGTTTCATACCTTCACAATACCCAATCTATGACCAGAACATGGTAAGACAACAAGGGTATTACACACAACATCCCCAAACAAACATACCAAAAATAGAGATGGAAATGCAACTACAAGAAATGAATAAAAAAATATCAGATATGCAGAGAGGGAAACCAAAGATGACTTATACCCTTTAGGATATATGTCCATTTCCTTTTTATTGTTCTATTATTATGCTTCCCTTTCCAAAGAATTTCGAAATACCCAAGTTCGACAAATACAAAGGAAAGGAAGACCTAGTAGAGCACATACAAGACTTTTCAGTAGCATGCATAGAAGTGCAAAATAATGACTCTTACCTCATGAGGCTCTTTCCACGAAGTCTCACTGGTCATGCCATGGAGTGGTTCACCCATCTACAACTAGGAATTAAAAGCTTCGATGAATTGTCTATTAAATTTGTACCCCACTTCTCATTCAATATAGAAAAATACATCACGATCACTAATCTATAGAAGATTAAGCAAAGTCAAGGTGAATATTTCACCTTGTACCTTCAACGATGGCAACATAAGGCTAGTCGATGCAAATCACCTATTCCCGACAAGGAATTGGTCAACATATTCATTTCAAATGTCCAAGAAAAATTCAACTACCAACTTACCATGTTGTGTCCCTCAAAATTTGAAGAGGCCACTGAAAAGGAACTACACATAGAGAGGGCCCTCGTAGTAAGAGGAGTGATCAAGCTAAACAACCCAAGAGATAGTTCCTCTAGCTCAAATGAGAAACCTAAAATTTCAGCCAAGAACAAGAACGTTACAAACGATGGGGTAGTGGATGCTAGAGCAGTATGGAATATACAAAATATTAATGTACCTCAAAAAAAAACTTAAGTGACACAAGAAAGCTATGCTCTTAATAATGCACAAAACAACCAAATTACCTATCCCCAAAACACTCAAGCAATCAATCAACAGAAAAATCAAGGAGGGAAATAGAGGCAATACGATCAACCAAGAAGAAAGTTCACTATATTAGGAGATTCACTTGAGACACTCATGTGTAAGCTAGTGCAAAAAAACATCATCAAGGTCAATGATCGCCCAAACTATGAGGATCCAAGCTTCAAAACATCATGGTACAATAAGGAATTGTGCGAATTCCACAAAATCAAAGGACACACAACAAAAAACTACATGAGACTCAAGCACCTCATATAAGACTTGATAGACAAAGGATAAGTGGATGTCGAACATCATCTTGGGAACAACGAACTCCAGATGTACACAAACCCCATTTCAAACCATGCTAAAATGAATGACAAAGGAAAGGACCAAGACTATCACAATGCAAACTACACTTATGGTGATAGAGTTCTAGGTACCCTGTCTCAGGAAGATGACACTAGGGTAGATGTCATGACTATAAGAGGTGGAGACAATGACTGTAACGTAACTACCCATCAAGGGAGAGTTACAATACAAGGAGCCTCTCCTAAACCCATGACTAAGTCATCAAATGAATACAACATTGTGGAACAACTGAAAAAGCGTCCCACCTTAATTTCAATCCTAGAACTACTAAAGTTATCACCCGCACATAGGGAGATACTAGAAGAATCATTAAAAGCATTGGTCCCTAATGACCTCAATCTAGATTAGTTCCAAGACATGGTTGGAAAAATCACACCCAATCACCATTTGGTCTTTTCCAAGAAAGGGCTTCCACAAAAGTCATTCCACAACCAAGCCCTCTACATATAGGTTGGTGTCCACAAGAACATGGTCAAGAGAGTGTTGATAGATAATGGTGTGGGTCTAAACATCTGTACCTTGAAATTCATCAAATATTTGGGGTATTCTAATGATGTGAAAGACAAAGCAAGGAGCATTACTATAAGGGCCTATGATGACCTTGAAAGGAATTCAGAAGGAACAATCAGGCTACCAGTGCAGATAGGACCAGTCATCATAGAAACCACATGTCAAGTACTTGACCTTGAGTTACCTTATGATCTTCTTCTAGGATGCCCTTGGATTCATGCATTACAAGCAATTCCTTCAACCTTGCACCAATGCCTGAAGTTTCCTCATGAAGGAAAGGAAGTGACCTTATATGCCCACCCCGAACCCTTCCATTTTTATGAAAAATTGGAGAAGTATTAATAAAATCCAACGTATACCCAACAATGAAATATCATTTCATTCATTCTCATATGTTGACCCTTCCACACTACCATCAATCTCAGTTAAGACAACATCTAGTGAGCAACCAAAAACTGAAACAAGGTTCAAGTACTTGACAAGGGTAATGGAAATTATCACTTCAACCAAGCATTTTGCATTGGCATGCTTCCACCAACACCCAAGGTTTATGGAGGCCCAAAGGAGATCAAATATGTTCAAATAGTACAAATGATAACCAAACCCACAATTTTCACCAATGGGGGGGTATGAAAGATGAAGAGATATTAAAAGAAGACTTGTCATCTATGATCTACAAAGAGGACCAAAAAGAGCTGGAATAGTCACAACCCCTCCTAATTAATCCTAGCAGCAAAGGCTACCAATTAGCTAAACAAATGGTATATGAGGGAAAAGGTGGCCTGGAGCTACACAAACAAGGTAGGTGGGAGCCTATCATAGTGGAACAAAGAAAGAAAAATATGGGACTAGGTTATGATTCAAAAGATGTGGTTACTCCAAAAACTAAACATACCTCTTTTAAGAAATGGGAAACTTCTATTAACATTAAGGCATTGGATATCTACCATATTATGGACAATGATTTACCTATAGAAGAATTATTTGAAAACTTTAGCATTGATAGGTTCCCTCTCCAATCCATCAAAACTATTCCCAATATCTATTATTATTCTGGAATAGACTCTAACGAATATGAATGTGATTCCCCTTCCTTTGTCACTGAATATAACTCCCTCGTCTCAAGTTATGATGACCTAGACACCGAATGGGAAAAATAGGTCAAATCCATATTAACCATCTCAACAAGCTCTGTAAACTTTGTGGATAATAATGATAGCTTACCCCTCTGCTACCCTCAACTGATAGATTGGGACCAACAACAACAACATACACCTATTCTAGATCAATTCCAAAACAATGAAGCAATCATAGAGTTTATGGGACTTTGAACTGACATACCAATATTAGATCACAAAGTAGGGTTCGTCATGGAGCTCAAACATGATGCGTACTTCAGTGGGGAGATTGTATCTTCTAGTCGTAAAAATGGAAAAGATAATATAAAGATAAAAAAGAGACCCCCTAGAGAAAACCACAATGTGGCTCTATCAGATCCTAAAAAGAAGAAAATAAAGGATGAATTTGAGGGTGAAAACCTCGTCGAGGCACCCAAAGATAGAGGGTTCAATTTCCCCATATCTGAGTATCAAGAAAGGTCAACACTCCTAGTAGAAGAAGTAGAATCCATAAATGTTGGCACAACAGAGAACCCAAATATCACATACCATGCAGTGTCACTTGATCCTTAAGAGAAAGAAAACTTCATAGCATTCATCAATGACAAAAAGGTAAACTTTTCCTAGACCTATGCTGACATGCCTGGACTAGATCCGACATTAGTTGTACATCATTGGACATAGTCCCTGTAGAAAAACCTATCAATTAGGAACTAATGAAAATGAATCCTCAAAAAGCACTATTGGTAAAGGTACACTAGTACAAAAACACCAATATATGACTGAAAAAAACTACTAAAAATTGCTTATAAATGACTTATTAACAGTCATTTATAACACGACCAAATTTATGACTAAACCAATTTTAGTCATTTATTGATTTTTTTGATTGATTGATTTGGTAGTATATTTAGTCATTAATTTAGTCATTGATTTAGTCATATTATTCACTGAGCTTGGTCACTTGACCATTAAAATTTTATTTTCAATCATTTATTTAGTCATTTGATCAATTTGGTAATATATTTAGTTATATTTATTCACCGATTTCTATCTATTTAGCCATATTTATTCATTGATTATTGTATTCACTGATTTTTTTCAACTAGTAGTATATTTAGTCATATATTTTTAGACAAATTTATTCACTGATTTCTATCAACTGGTAGTATATTTAGTCATATTTGAGGATTTAAACATAAAAAACAGAAATACACATCATGAATCATCAATTGCACACAATAAGACAACCATTGAGAAGGAAAAATTGGTGAACTTTATTAATAAAAGAAAGGTGTTCTAGTTACAACTTAGAAATAGAGTATTACAATTTTTATTTTCAGTCACAAGACTAAAAATTTGAGTTACAATATTACACAAAAATGACTGCAAGAAAGAAACTTCTCCAAAAAACTTCTGCAATGATGGAAACACATGCTTGGAGCCCTTTAATCATGTGGAATAGAAGAAAAAAGAATCATTTATCTACAACCATAGTTAATCCATTCTTTTGTCCTCCTCAATTCTGGGTGCATTCACATCGCCATCAACATGACTTAATCATGTCTCCTTGATGTAATTTATAAGTTCTCCAATAGGTAGTGAGTTGTTTCTAATTCTTGCAATGTTATATAGTCTCTTGTCAAAATTCATAACTGAATCAATGCCTCTAAATTTGATTGTAGCAATGTCATATGTCAAAGTCACTTCTTCCTCAGTGGCTGCCAAATTGAAAGAGCCAATGAGTTCACCATAACTATTAGTTGGTTTACTTAATGGATAAATCTCTTTTATAAGCGAAATATATAGTAGATTTGTTCATGTTTAGTGTAATCATTGTATGTTCCCAGATATACATCTTTGTTTCCATTAGTTCTTCCAATTCTAGCTTGCCACTTTCCTTTTTGATGGTGTCTGTGATATGTTATAGATTTTACCATTAAAGTACAACTTTTCCTACAAATGTTTATTGAATAGAGATTTCTATAGTCAGATCAAGATCTCAAAACTCTAAATAAAGCTATCAATTTAAATACAAACTTTGTTACTCCATGGTACATTGACGCACCTCTAGTAAAGCCACTACTCCTCCTATATCAATAGAAGATTATACATTAGCACCATACATGCAAGTAATCCAATATAATATCTTACTCAAACTAAATCTAAAACGTTGTCATTGACCTTATGTTGACCATGTTGTGTATGAATTTTTTGATGGGTCATTTGAATATGAATAAATTCAAGCTAGGGAAACTCTTCATGTATTTAAAATTTTAAGCTTTGTATAGCAATGTACCCTTTCTTATTGTAATAGAAATGCATATATGTATTGTCAGTTCTAGAAACAAAAGCTCCATTGCCATAATTTTAATCTAAAAGATTTCAATGGAAATAATTTTGATACCTTTTGAGATAATTAATATAGTCTATGGTGGTCATCCGTTTCATGAATTCAAGCTCTTCTTTGTATTTAGTTATCTACATAAAACATGTCATTTTAACAGCATTATGCAAAGGTAGATGTGTGCATAATCTAGAATAATAAATAGTGTTATATGCAATACCCAATGTAAAATTCTTATAGGAATTTTTTTTTGTGCTTTTGTCACCCCAATACTTGAGAGCAACCTTATCATAAGCTCTTGTTTTTTTCAATTCAGTGTCATAGCCACCTACAAGTACATTAGCCCTGAGTCAAAACTTCAATCCAATCTAGTTCAGCTAATAGCTAAATGTAAAATGCCAGAGACTAGAGTATTAAATCAATATTTAAATGCAATTCTTAACAACTTCAATATATTTACAAAATGATAATGCTCACCCAAATTATATTGTTGAAGATTTCAATGGATGTCTAGATTTGAAGGATGGCAAGGTCAAAAACAAATTGTTTAGCATTAGTATCTAGATAAAGACATCTTAGATTTATAAACAACAAAGAAAATGAGCTACTCCAGAAAAAAAACTGATAAAAAATGCTAAAAAGTACTCTAAATACAAACATTAGGATTCAACAATCTTTATAACTATAATGAGGGTTTAGGTTCCATAGTCTATTATCTACAGTGTATTATAATTATATTTATAATTTTTTGATAAAACTAACTTAACTGCGTTGTCTTTTCCTTCAAAGCCTAACAGTCCATTATGAGGCTCAAGAAAGCTTAGAGGTTGGCCACGTTGGAGCCTTATGCTTTGGAAATAATGGCATATTCTTCCTTTGACACTTTTGGTGATGTGTGAATTACTTCTAGGCTATAGTTGTAGGCTTCCTTTAGTGTTCAGATCTAGTTTTGTGTGGTGTTGGTATTTGCTCCTTGGAGTGGCGAGGAGAAACCCTTCCCTGCTCTCCCACAGAAACTTCAAGAAGTGTTTGTGGGAGAGTGGAGAAGGTTGGGATGCACCCTTCCAAGGGACAAACCTCTCCAAATTTGACAACCTTTTCCAGCATACTCCCCACCTATGCCAAAATGGGAGCTTTGGAATAGGGTATGGACACCCATCAAAGCATGAAGGATAGAGGAATTTTGTCATTTGTTGTAGTTGCAACTTCCCTGGTAGACATGTATGTAAAATGTAGAAGCATTGACAAGGCATGTGAATTGTTTGGAAAAATGCGTCAAAGAGATGTCATCTCATGGAATGTAATGGTTGCAGGATATGCACAAAATGGATTTGTTGAAAAGGCTTTAGAAACTTTCAAGCAAATGCAATTAGCAGGTGTAAAGCAAAATTTGACAACCTTTGCCACCATACTCCCTGCCTATGACAAAATGGGAACTTTGGAACAGGGTATGGACATCCATCAAAGCATGGCCCGCTCTCCTGTAGACACTTCACGAAGTGTCCGTGGGAGAGTGGGGAAGGTTGGGATGCACCTTTCCAAGGGAAAAACCTCTCCAAATTTGACAACCTTTTCCAGCATACTCCCTACATGTGACAAAATGGGAGCTTTGGAACAAGGTATGGGCATCCATTAAAGCATGAAGGATAGAGGATTTTTTTCATTTGTTGTAGTTGAAACTACCTTGGTAGACATATATGCAAAATGTGGAATCATTGACAAGGAATGTGAATTTTTTGGCATAATTCCTCAAAGAGATGTCATCTCATGGAATGCAATGGTTGTGGGATATGCACAAAATGGATTTGTTGAAAAGGCTTTAGAAAATTTCAAGCAAATGCAATTACTAGGTGTAAAGCCAAATTTGACAACCTTTTCTAGCATACTCCTTACCTGTGCCAAAATGGGAGCTTTGGAATAGGGTATGGACATCCATCAAAGCATGGCCCGCTCTCCCACAGACACTTCAAGAGGTGTTTGCAAGAGAGTGAGGAAGGTTGGGATGCACCCTTCCAAGGGACAAACCTCTCCATATTTGACAACCTTTTTCTAGCATACTCCATGCTTGTGCCAAAATGGGAGCTTTGGAACAAGGTATGGACATCCATCAAAGCATGAAGGATAGAGGAATTTTGTCATTTGGTGTAGTTGTAACTTCCCTGGTAGACATGTATGAAAAATGTGGAAGCATTGACAAGGCATGCGAACTATTTGGAAGAATTCCTCAAAGAAATGTCATCTCATGGAATGCAATGGTTGCGGGATATGCACAAAATGGATTTGTTGAAAAGGCTTTAGAAACTTTCAAGAAAATGCAATTAGCAGGTGTATATCCAGATTCGACAACCTTTTCCATTATACTCCCTGCCTGTGCCAAAATGGGAGCTTTGGAATAAGGTATGGACATCCATCAAATCATGAAGGATAGAGGGATTTTGTCATTTGTTGTAGTTACAACTGCCCTAGTAGACATGTATGCAAAATGTGGAAGCATTGGTAAGGCATGTGAACTATTTGGAAAAATGCCTCAAAGGGATGTCATCTCATGGAATGCAATGGTTGTGGGATATGCAAAAAATGGATTTGTTGAAAAGGCTATAGAAACTTTCAAGCAAATGCAATTAGTAGGTGTAACGCCAAATTCAACAACCTTTTCCAACATACTCCTTACCTGTGCCAAAATGGGAGCTTTCGAACATGGTATGGAAATCCATCAAAGCATGAAGGATAGAGGAATTTTGTCATTTGTTGTAGTTGCAACTACCCTGGTAGACATGTATACAAAATGTGGAAGCATTGACAAGGCATGTGAACTATTTGGCAGAATGCCTCAAAGATATGTCATCTCATGGAATGTAATGGTTGTGGGATATACACAAAATGGATTTGTTGAAAAGGCTTTAGAAACTTTCAAGCAAATGAAATTAGCAGGTGTAAAGCCAAATTCAAAAACCTTTGCCACCACACTTCCTACCTATTCCAAAATGGGAGCTTTGGAACAGGGTATGGACATCCATCAAAGCATGAAGGATAGAGGAATTTTGTCATTTGTTGTAGTTGCAACTGCCCTGGTAGACATGTATGCAAAATGTGGATACACCAAATAGATTCATGATGATGAGAATATAGAGGGTTTATCACCTGGCAGGTCAGACTCAATAAAGCATTTTTATTTTCAAAATAATACTTTAAGGCTGGAAATAGCCTACACTCACCTAAATTTTATAGCAACATCATAGTTGGTTATAGCTCGTGCTAGAATGTGTCGATTTCCACCTTGTAACTGGTATCTCATCCTCATAAATGCAAGCTACAACTATTTTTCTGCTATGATTAACATATTTTTAAGATGAACAATTGATTGTCATTGAGTTTGGGGAGTTTTCCCTAGACTTAGAGTCTTTGACTATTATTCACCCATGTTTAAACTCAAATTAGAAGGTTTTTGCTAATAATCACAAATCAACAAAAAAGAGAGGATGCCAAAGAAATTGAAAAGGAATGTCAAGAAATTGTTGCACTTGACTACATGTACAAGTAGTGAAGTTGGTAAAGTTACTCCATTTGATCTATAAGATAAGAGGGTAGGAGAGCATTAATTGGTTGGTTGATGACCAAATCTCAAAATACATAGCCAAATAATTGCTTTCCTGTCCCACTACATATTTGAATCTTGCTAGAAAAGTAAAATATAGTACCACATAGAGTTTATGTAATTTCTATAATTGAATACTAATTAACCAGTTGACATACTGTTTGCAAAAACTAAACCCATTTTTAATCAATTTAACATTAGGAAGTGATTTCTTACAAACACAAAATAGATGTTTGAGAGTTGACTAGGAAAGAATAAAAGCAACATACCTTTCTTACTTTCTTTATACTCTAAAGACTCCTCTACTTTTATATAGGAGAATGGTAGTATGGATTTATGCATTCCATGGTAAAAGATACTAAAAATTTGGTATACAATGAAAAGTAGGAAAGAAACAATAATTACAACACTAGCTCCAATAACTCCATAGACCCATGCTTCCATTATTTCCTTTTCCCAGCAGAGATTATCCTACCAATATATCTGTTGATTAGATAAAAATAGAATTTTATCTTGATATATGTTAACAAATGCATAATCCAATCCAAGTTTTGAACATAAAAGGTAATTTTGTAGAATCATAGGTAATGAATACTAGTATTCCCCTCCTAAAAACTAAATAGATGTAATCAACTTGAATTGCAGTTATCATTACGAGGGCATTTTATATTTATGATAATTTAATACAAACTACTTGGTTTTGTAATCTGTATTGAAGTCATGTTCCAATGTTCCACATAGGTTCCTTTTAGCATATTATCAATTTCATAAGATGTTTGATGTCACATTATCATCTCTGGTTATTTCATATGCTATCTTTCATTCTACTCATAAATTTTCTAGCAAGCATCAAAAGTAGACAAATACTTTGAATGCAACTCATTGCATGCACAATATTTTGTAGTAAACTTTCCAATGACATTTAAAAGCACTAATAATGAATAATATTATCACTTGTATCAACAACAAGCCAAATCAACTTTAACAAAATATGTTTTGTGATAGAAGGATCTTCCTTTGGTTATCAACATGCAACAAAGTCATCAAACACTAGAAACCAAATGTGTTATTTATAATGTAGAATTTCGTGTATAAAATAATTTACAAGAATTTTAAATTTTCATAAGCCTTTAAGCACTGTAATGAATGGGAATGGGATGTGATTTATTGAACTTAAGAATGACTAGGGTTAAATATCATTTATAATCACTGTCATTTCATGACTGTAGTGGTTCACTTGTGGCTCCACTCTATTATGATTATACAGTTACTTGATATTATCATATATCTCCCGTGTGGTACATAGCCCTCTCACCTAAGATACTAGTAGAGAATCAAGGGGATGGAAAATAGAATATGAACACAAAATTGTGCCAAACCAATCATGATAATGGTATTGGACCAAACTAGGAATGGACCCTTATGAATCCCTTGGATACATTGCAATTATCCATTAACTAATCATAAAACCATACATACAATAGTGCATAAATCATGAATTAGATGCATGTACAAGTTCCCAATGAACAACAAGCAAGAATCCATTACTGGCTTGTGGGTAATAAGCTCATTAAATTCTTGAATACTATTGCAGAAATGTGTGTGTCAAGCACACAAGGGTTTTACCCTATGAGTTAGATCAAAGTCTTGTCAAGGCATGAACCACTAGACCCCTCTTAGAAGTTACACCTCACTCCCAAAGCCTCACTTCCTTTCATAATGAACCACCTAGGGACACCCAAACTAAGTATTGTATGACTTATGAAAATGAAGGATACATGACAAATTGAGATGTAAACCAACCATCAAAATGAAATTGTTTAATGGATGGAAAGGGATGAAAATGTCAAAACTATTTTATAGATGAATTTTTTTTTTTTCAGATTTTAAGGAGTTGATTCTAGCAGGTAGAATAGACGTCAAGTATATTGGAAAAGCAACAATGTTGAAAATTGTACACCAATCTCTATTGAACCACCTTGAAAAGACAGGCTGTGTCTACTAAAACACAAATTTATATATTAATACTTTCAAAATATATAGCATGGAATAAGAACATTACCATTTGAATCAAACAAATATTAATTGTATGCTCTAATAATAAACATAAATCACCAATAGGAGTAACAATTTTTCATTGGATTTTTCTAGTGATGACAATATAACAAATTATTACATACGGATGGATTCGACACCCAATTGAACTAAAATAATGTGTTCATCCATCCTTAGTCAACAAGGTTTCAACATGTTGATCAATCCCCTGCCACTTCTACCATACATTAGCACTGAGAACCTTGAACCTTAAATGGAATGTTTACTTATGATGTGCTCTATTCAATAAGCTTTAGATAATTCTAAAAATCTCAACCTAAAAGTATAGGTGAAATAAGAATGTTGCTTGAAAATGAAATCAAAGTGAAAATTTAGATTACATTTACAATCTAAGATGTCATGCATGAGTAAGAATAAAAATAAAGACACCAACGAATTGGAATTTTGATGAAAACCAAACTTTCTGAGAGTAAAAGATTGTGCAACCATACATCTTCAACACTATAATTAATACATACATAAAAAAAAGAATGTAAAAGTCCTAATACCATATGCACACCAAATTTGATCCAACATTTAATCACCAATCACTATGTTATGTTACACATTGATCAAAGGCAAACAAAGATTATGCAGAATGAGCAAGTATAGGAAGCAATGAACAGAGAAAAAGGAAACAAAAATATATAGGTGTTTTAAAACCAAGAGAGAATGTCAAATAGAGTTATGTGCTTTCATATATATATTTATTCACATCACTGTCTAATTTTCATATGCTAGAAACCATAAAAACAAAAATTGTACCAAAAGAAATTTTGAAAAATCTAGCATCTACGACTTTTTCATTTAAGAAAAAAGGAGAAACAACTTTTTTTCCCAGGATCCAACCCTTTACCTCAAAACTCTTGAATGTTGCATAAACCCTAAGCCATGTCCAAAATAAGCAAGGGATATATTATTCTCTAGCGAAAAGGGAGTTCTAAGCAGCGTAGATAGAATCAAAGCCTTTGTGTTCTTTTAAAAGTTCTTTCCCTCGCAATTTGTAGCTCCCTGCCTAATTCAGAAATCCTTTTCTCAACTTTGTAATGTAGATTTTCCTTCTCTATTGCTTTCCTCCCCCCAAAAATAAAGAGTGTGAACAATAATATGCTCAAAATATTGAACAAAAAATATGCGCCTTCTCTTTCCCCCACTTTTATTTTTATTTGTGTGATTGATTATTTAGTCATTTTTGTTTGTGTGCATAATTATTTAGTTGTGTTTTTTACCTGATGATCAAATTAGTCACTTATTTAGTCATTTATAGCTGTGTTGCAAAAAATTAGTAGAATTTAGTCATTTTTAGTTGTCATGACTAAAAGTTTTAGTCACGTAGTCATTTGTTTGCCAAATTCTACTAGTGGTAGAACTAAACAAATTACTAGATATGGGATTTTTCAGACCCATTGATTATTTGAAATGGATATCAAATCTAGTACTAGTGTCAAAGCCTGCTGGGGGCATAACGATATGCATAAACTTCAAAGATTTGAATAAAGCTTTCCCAAAGGATGATTTCTTGCTTCTAAATATTGACATGATAGTGGATCTAACAACACGAAATGAGATACAATATTTAATGGATGGTTTCTTTGGGTATAATCAAATAAAAATACCTTCTAATGATCAGCATAAAATGGAATTTACTTGTGCTTGGGAGACCTTCTGTTGGAATGTAATTCCCTTTGGTCTAAAGAATGCAGGAGCAACATCTCAAAGAGCAATGACAACCATCTTACATGATATGCTACATACAATAATGGAAGATTATGTGGATGATATTCTAGAAAAGTCCATCAAAAGGGAAGATCACCTAACCAATATTGCAAAGGTGTTTGATAGGATAGAGCAATATAACTTGAGACTCAACCCAAAAAAGTGTGTGTTTAGAGTAACATCTAGAAAGCTACTGGGGCACATAGTGTCAAGATGGGGGATTGAAGTAGATCCTATGAAAGTGAAGGCCATATTAGAAATTTCTCCACCAAAGACATTAAAACAACTTAGAAGTTTACAATGAAAGTGCTAACACTATGATTTGCACCCTAGCTGAAACTTAACACAACTAATCATGTGAAACATGGGAAATTTTCTAAGGCTGTGGGTAACCTTATAGCAGAAAAGGACCTCCAAATAAAGCTGGTTCTTTTATTGGATATCACCTAAACTACTAATTTTCTTTACTGAGGAAATAGTGAGAAAGATGAAACTTTGAAATGAAACTGAAAACTGCTACCCTATGGTGATACACCAAACTGACTATAAGGCATGCAAACTTAGTTTAGCTACACAGTTCAGTTAATAGCTGAGAAGAAGCTTGCACAACTCATTTTAGCATATTGCTTACATAAATACTTTATAAGAGGGTGTTGACACAAAATCCTAGAAGGAAAGGTATATCTCACAACTAGAAATACTACATTTTTCACACACAACTTATAACCTGAAGTAATATATCTTCTTGCAACAAGGTGCTTTCAGTGAGACATAAATACAACGAAAAAGTATAGATTTCACAAGTAGTTCGATCAATCACCATAAAGAAATGCACACAAGAAAGCAAGTAATGAGAGGGAAAAATAACTCTGCTATTAACATCCAAGGTACTCACTATTTTACATGACAAGATGAGTTACAAAGCATGCTAAAATCTAATGAAGAACTGTAGGATCACTATCTTCAAGAATCTGCAAATTTAGAACTACTTCTAAAAAGAGCAACAAAAGTGAATATAAAACTCAACCCAAGTAGTTGCACCAAAATAGGAGCAAGCAACTACCTTGGGTCGGATCCACCAGAAAATCCTAAAAATGAGGAACTAGATTCCCCCCAAAACTATCTCCCACATGTGGGGAAAGTGGTTTTGACCATGCCAAGCATTTAGGAATGCAAAACCACCCCTAGATTCCAGCAAAACCTCCAACAAGGTGCATAAATGCTCCTACAAATGTGGAAAATGTCTCCAAAATGAAAATAACCCACCCTATATACCCTCCATTTGTTTTGAAAGCATAATTCCCCTTAACTAAATGTTGAAAGTCTTTATGATTTTTTTGCATTTAAGAATAACAAAATGAATCAAGGTTTATAATTACACCTTAAAGTCGTTTGTTTTACAAAAATAATAATGCAAATGCTTTATACATCGACCATTATGGTGGTCAACGCATGAAGTCAAAGCTTTCAAAAGTAATAGAAACTCCAAAGGCATAGGTGGCATCTTCAAATTAAAGTGGCATACAAGTGATATTAACTCCTCCATGTGTGGAACCTTCAAATTAAAGTTGCAAAAACATCATAAGGCACAAAAGATTGCTTAAGGAACATATACCAATATGAAGGGCTGTAGGATCATATTACTTTGGCATTTGATTTTTTAAAAACAATGGAAAAAATGTCATTCCATCAGCATGTGAGATAGGGTAAGAAACCCTAAGCAAAAGCCAAAAAAAAAAAAGTTCATTTCATTCACTTTGTAGAAGCTTCAAGAAGAAGCTAACACCGCTGAGTCCATGAGGCTTTTTGTGAAGCTTTCTTGGATCCTTCTGTTGTAGAGAGACATTGAACTACACTTTTTATCGGTTTCCTTCATGAAACACACTAGTAAGTCTTTTATTGATAACAAAATATGGATAAAAACTTCTATTCATTGTTTTTCTAGGCCTCACAGGTCGTGACATTCTGTATCTTTTCTCACCCATCTTGTCTACTTTTCCTCTCTGTTTGTTTTTTCACACTTCTGTTGGCTGAGTATCAAAGCTTCTAGAATGCATTTTAGACAAGGTCTTCATGCAAAATGGAAGAAGAAAAATTTGAAGAAGGTAACACTTTCTTGCATATTATGGTTTCTTGTTTTTACTTTATGGAAAAATTAAAAAGAAATAGGTCGCAGGCTATGGGATTTTTTTTCTACTTGATTCAGGACCCATTTCTTACTTTCTATAGCTTTCACTTCTTTATTCTCATGGTTGTGGGTTCGTGATCATTTTGAAAACCCTCCTGTTGACTTCTTCTATTTTCTATATGTCTCTCCATATCTTATTCTGTAGATTTCTTGTAGGGGTTTGAAGATTCTCCTAGGTATTACCCTCTGTATTTTTTTCTTTTCCAATCATACACAAAGGATATGTGTTTCCTTGAATCTGTACAAATGATAAAAGCTCCATTGAAACCCTGGATTTGTATTACCTATTTTATTTTAGCTTCTGGGCATTTGAAAATCTTTGGCTTTTATATATTATGTGTCTGGATTCGTCTTTCATTTATGGCTGTAAGGACAGTGCTACATGAACCCATTTTGATATTGAGGGTTTTTCCTCTTTTACTTTCAGAATATATGAAAGGATGAATTAATTCCATTGCACAGTATGGAATAATTCAAAGATCCTGTAGATCTTTTCCTTGCCTCTGTGATAAGATTCAAAAACTGAAGAAGGTTTATTCTTGTCTCAAAGAACTCAATATTTTGAACCTTACCTCGACTTTCATTACCCAAAAATAGAATAACACAACCATATAGGATTTTGGGCATTGCCTTTTTTTCCCTCATTGTAACAAGCATCTTACTAGAGCTTTACATTTGATGTCAGTGACTGGGCCTTTTTCCTCTGCTGCATCTGCTGAATCACAAGGGTTTGGGTTCCACTCTACATTGTCACTCCTCCAATGATAGTCATTTATTCAAGTCATTATTGAGTGTCCTTAGATCTTCCATGCAACTATTATGGAATATCATCCATGGTATTCCTTAATACCAACAAGATAAATCTTGACCCTTTTCTAATATGTGATAACCAACTCAAAAAGCAATGCACATACCATTATCATGTGCCATGGCTGAACCTAGGTCTACAGGTATAAATCTTCAAAATCCATGTCTTAATTCACCCCTAGGCCCTTTATTGGCATACACTTAGAACCCAATAGAGTCTGTTATTTTATGACCATGGACCATATCTTGTTTTCAAGCAGAAACATTTAGCAAATCCTCACTTCAGTGGGTTATTCTATTCCTCTGTAGATTGTTACAATAATAGTTGTAAACAGACTAAACTCTTAGTCCTGAAAAGATACAATTTTCAAATTGTGGTACACTCTTTTGCAGTAGGGTGTCTTTGTTAGCATTCTCCTTAGATAATATGATAACATCAAGTGTTTTTTTCACATTCTCATCCTTTTACAACATTTACTATTATAGATTTCATCATAGTACCTTTTTTCCATTTGAATGAAACTGCTATCTGGACACATGTTATCTCTGGCTTGTCTTAATGAATGATTCACCATATTGATCCATCAAATTGTCACCATATTTACTTCTTCTTCAAGGATTTTATCACAAGGCCTTGTATTGAGAAAATATGTGAAGCAAAGAATTTATAACTGCACTCTATTTTTGAATATTTGCTTCATCTGTGGAATATAATACAATCCTTGAATAATCTTCATTTGTTACTCCTATTTTTCCTGAATACACACAATTTGATTGCTTCTCATTGAAGTTACTGTTGTGCAGTTTTTGCACACATGCCCCACTGAAAGCAGGAACTCTCTTTTGCTTTCATTTTTGTGTTTTGGCCCCTTTGATTTTGGATTTTCATTGCCTTAGCATGAGCTTAAATTTTTTATCTTTCTTGCCTAAGTGCCCCCCCTAAGTTGCATATTGAAAATCTTAAGTTTTGGGCCAAGTTTGAGTTTTGGCTCTGTTTCGAGATTTTCCACCCTGTCCGTATTTTCTCGAATTGCACTCGAAGTCTGGCTTGACCTATTTTACACTGCAGTTCAAAGAATTTGGGTCTTCGCAGAATTTCGCCTGGGCCGGATTTTCTCGAATTTTCGTCTTGCCGTCGGGTTTCCGAACTTGGTTGATTTTTGGAGTTTTGTGCCTTTATGCTTTATCGTTGGCGTCCTGATGAGTTGTGATATTTGATCCTGGGATACTTGGTGTGCTGTGGCATACTAAATTTGTGAATTATTGATCTGGTTGTGATTCCCTCGGTGTTTTCATCATTGTTGCTTGCTTGGGTGTTTGAATTGTTGTTTGTCTTTGCTAGAGTCAACTTGCATTTTATTCATGGTATGTACATGTTTCCTTGTTTTGATTGATGATGTGAGTCCTGCTTTAGCATTTTAGTTTTGCTTGGAGTTCAAATTTCTATGTCCCAAGCTTGCTCTATGTGTTCATGGTTAAGATTTAGGGTTTCATGCCTAGGGCATCGCCATTTCATCTTGATTTTCTTTTGATTGAGCCTAGGATTCAAAGAAGTTCTATAAGAGGTTCAAGTTAAACGATTTCCATACCTAGGGTCCTCAAATTTGTGATCGTTCGATCAATTTGAGCGAAATTCGTGGGAGGCTATCGATGTTCAAGGTTTTCCTTCATTTCGAGATCTTCCTGTCCGATCGGATTTTCCCAGTTTTTTCTTCTTCCCCTCGTTTTCCTGAAGTTCATGCAGAGTTATCATTTTCGCGAAAATCCGGTCTGGCAGGATTTTTCGGGATTTTCTGGGAAGCTTTGTGAAACTTGAAAATTGGGTGAAATGGATGATTTTAATGATAAATTCTTATTATTCCATGCTTTTAATTGATAGATTATATTGTTATCCGCATTATTTCTTCATTTTTAGTGATTAATGATGGATTTTGTGCCTTCTTCGGGAAAATCCGCTTGGGCCGGATTTTTCCAGAATTTCCCTTCTGGCCTAGATTTCGCACTGGCTTGAAATCCCGGATTGTGAAGATTGCACTTTAATGATGTTTCTGGATTGATTTCGATCTTTGCTTGGATTTATTTGGATGATGAATATGTTATTTGTGATGGACTAATGCTAATTCTTCATGTTATAATGAATATTAATGGTGGTTTTTGTTGAGTGCAGGCTGAATTTTGTTGAGTCATCAAGAAAGTTCTAGAGATGAAATTGAACCTATGGAAAGGAAATTTGAAATACTGGTTACTCCACCCCTTTGGCCGACTTGGAGGTGCGCTCAAGATATGGAAGGAAGTAGTTAATATAGGGCTGCATTGAAACTTGTGCATTGGTTTGAATTATTTTGAAGATCCCAGGCCGACCTGGATTGAGTTCAAGCATTTAATGCTAATTCATTTTATTTTGAATTCTCCTTGGTCCGACTTGTTTTATGGCCATTTATTATTGTAAACATTTGTTGGGCCGACATGCTTTAGGGATTCCTATAAATTTGGCATTTTTCCTCATTTGTAACATACATAGACATAGAGATAGAATAGAGAAGATAAAATATAGATAACAGATAGAGATAGTTCTTAGAGTGAATTAGCAATAGAGCAGAGTTAGAAGTTAGTCAATTTTTAGCAAGTGTTGTAACAGAACATTGGAATTGTTGCTGAAATTCGGTGATTCAATACAATTGAAGACATTGTGATTTATTGGTGATCTCTTTTGTGTTGACTTATCTTACATGGTTCTTATGATTCTATATTTCAAATTGATCAAGGTTATTAGATTAATATTTAGATCTGATTCAATGGTGTTCATGATTTGATACTCGAAGTGTTTGCAACAATCCCTGGTCCATACTTTTTGTAGCTAGTTGATTGTTAGTTGCTTTGCAAAGTTAGCCTGGACCTTTATATTCATTGTGCTTAGTTCAATTGTGGAGATTTATTCATTTCAATTGCAATTGGGTTGTCTTGGATGAATGTTCATGATATGAAAATATTTAATACCTTAGAATATTGCACTATTTCTGTAAGATTGTAGATTTATCTTGGTCAAGCAGGAATTAGTTTATGAGGGATTGGTCCATTTCAAGTATTTCATCATTTGCATTGTTAATCTTAGGAGTAGTTAAATTTAGGAATCTCTTTGAAACCCTAATCTTTTGTTATTTCTTTTATTATTTGGATTAGATTTAGGATTGAAGTATCATTACATTGCTAGATCTGATAAGTTCAAGATTTAGTATTTGGTTGTAGTAAGGTCCCTTTGTGATTACCAACATTTTCACATTTATCACTGAGTTTTTTATGCATTGTCAAGACCTGACATTAGAGACCTTGGGGTTATCTCTTGAGGCTTGCTGATAGAGATTTACCTTTCAAGAGAGATATGATTACATATTCTGTCTGAGTTGTTGTTGTGCAGAAAACATCATCAATAGTTACATAATCACCATGATAGTTTTCTTCCACTGTAATGTCTTTGTTCACTGTACTCTTGATATTTGTTGATAGAGAAAGATATTGTTTTCTAGGTGATTTCTATAGACACCTAAAAATGGTCTGGAGAATCTAATTAATTAAATATGACTTATTTGATTAATTAATCTTAAATTCATCTACTTAGTAAATAAATAGAAATATTTATTTATATTAAGTTCATTATTAATTCTTCTACTTTATCATATTATTTCTCTCTTAATTAAATAAACAAAATTAAAAAATTTGTTTTATTTAATTATTATCATCTTTATCATATTATTTCTCTTAATTAAATAAACAAAATTAAAAACTTTGTTTTATTTAATTATTATCATCTTTATCATATTATTTCTCTCTTAATTAAATAAACAAAATTAAAAACTTTGTTTTATTTAATTATTATCATTTTTATCATATTATTTCTCTCTTAATTAAATAAACAAAATTAAATACTTTGTTTTATTTAATTATTATCATTAATATTTCTTCTATACTTTATCCATTAATTCTATCTTAAATTAAATACACAGCTTCAATAATTTGTGTTATTTAATTACCTCATCACATTTCTTCTTAATTAAATAAAGATATCCTAGAATCTTTAATTTAATTATCATTTTCCTTTTATTTTAATTTAATAAACAAATCCTATAGTTTGATTTATTAAATTATTTAATCCTCTTTTGCTAAATTTAAATAAATCAAAAATATTTAAATAAATGCAAAAATCATTTACCTCTATTCACTCACCAATAAAATTAGATTTTTCAAATCTAATTAATTCAACTGTCATTCACGGGAAGAGCTTCGGGGACAAACCTATAGGAAATCCTCTCAATCTTCTTTCCTCTCATCTTGCCTGGTGTTTTCATGGGGAGGAACAATCCTTCATGATCAGCTCCACCTTCTCATCTCATACCATTCAATTCTCCAGATTGAATGTCAACCTCTATTGTGTTTTCCCTTCACAAATGAGTGCCGTGAAAGTTATAAATACAGGTCTTTAGCTACTGGAAAATCATCCTAACTTGTGCAATCTTACTCTGCAGGTTTTCCAAGCATTCAAGTAATCAAGCAAATAGAAGCATTCATCCAGCATCCATCAAGCATTCATCCAACATTCATCAAGCATTCAACATTTACAGTCATGGCTATCATTACAATAGTTTTTTCACTATTAAATCATATAGGAATAGAAATAGTTTGAATTCTCATTCTCTAAGTGTCATTTCAACAATCTATTAGCTTCTAAAATCTGAGAGCAAAGTAGATTAGAGAGATCTTTAGAGTTAGAGAGCAATAGGACAGCTTTAGAGGTTCCTGCATTTAAATTGATTTAAATTCTCTTGAATCTTTGCTATTATGTCTTATTTAGAAGTGTAGATGCATTTTAGATTGTTTACCTCATTCTTACACTTACATTTTGGCACCCACCGTGGGGCTTAACCCCATATTCTGCATATTTTTTGTGAAAAGTGTCTTACAGGTATCGACGTGTTTGCTTTCGCGGAACCGTGGTTTTTTATAGCGCACCGGCTGGATTCTGTAGCGCTCCAGTCATCTGTTTTAGCGCCCCGGTCATCTGTTTTAGCACGCCGCTCAAATTTTTTAGTGCGCCGATCATTTTTTTTAGCGCGCCGCTCAAATGTTTTAGCGCGTCGCGCCACTGTTTTAGCGCATCGATCCACTATTTCAGTGCCTCGACTCTTTGTTCTTTAATTAATTAATTTATTTTTTATCTGGATCCAATGCATCCGCGGCCAGATTTTGTTCTTTTGTCTCTTTTTGGTTAAAATTTATCAATCCTAGGACAGAAAACGGGTTAAAATTTATCAATCCTAGGATAGCAAATGGATAAAAATTGATCAATCCTAGGATAGAAACTTCATCATTTCTTGTGGGATTAAAATTGAACATTATGCTTTTTATGGAGCAATATCTCCATATAGATTAGCTAATTTGTCTTTTGGGTTTTAAAAAGTAAACAACTTCTTTGCTGTGATTGGGTGATAGATTTATGCTCTCCCCTTAACTAGGTGCATCAGAATACCAGATTCACTTTTACTTTACGCATTTTCAAGCTTTTATTAAAACCTTTAGAAAGGCCTGCCGCAGTGGGAAAAAGTACTCACCCTACGGGAACGACCTGAGTGGGGACAACCAAAAGCCATGGCATTCCAACCCACTTAAAAATTTATGTGAATTTGGGGAAACCCTCTTTCAATGGAAGTGTGTAGGATAACCATCCCCAAAATCCTTGTTCTAATGATTGGGAGGTCTTTCAAGGGAGTTTATCCATTTGCCACTCTGAACGGAAACCCTATCTAAGAACCTAGAAATAGAAGCATGCTTGTCAGTTCCTGAACATTGTAATACTCGGCGGTGCAGGGGCGGGGAAGAATCCACCCTCAAGCACTCACCATATAATTGCCAAGGACTGTTTTCTCAGGGGATCCGGTATCCACTTCTGTCACTCTGAGTACGCACCTGAAAAAGACAAAAACACGGGTGCCCTCTAGGGGGTGACATGGCTATGTGAGTCGACGCAATTCCAAGCTGTGGGCCGTTCGAGTATATAACGATGACCTTTTGTCTCTAGGAGTGAGTCTATCTGAATTGTCTTATCTGTTATAAACCAGTGAAAATCAAGGAGAATCATGTTTGATTCTTAAAAACATACAATATATGTTTAGATTCTAGGATTTTAAATCAACTATTCTATTCTTGCTTGCTGTGTTTTCTTTCATTAAATTCAGATAAGATCATCACAAGAATCTTCAAAATCAAACACTAGTGAAATTCTCATGATTCGAGATTGGGTATCCACCAAATTTGTCAAGAAATCTCTTGTTAAACGAATCAGAAAGCCAAAGAAAACACTTACATACAAACAACTCCTGAGAAAGCAACAATTTTTATATCAAAGCAGAAAAGTTCTACTCCAACATAGGACTTTTATTCATAGATATCACGATTTCTCTAGAGGTTATACAGACGACTATGCTATAGCTCCCTTAGATTCACAAGCATTTTATCAAAGAAGGGCTCTTAGGCAACACCACAATCACAGTCAAAGAATTCATCAAGAATATATCCCACAACCGGCCATATAATATGATACCAGACCAAGTGAGTTTCATAGAGTAAGATAGTTTCCTGTCTTAGCGCGTCGCGTCTCTGTTTTAGCGCGTCGCATCTCTGTTTTGGCGCTTCCTCGCTCTGTTTTAGTGCGTCGCGTCTCTGTCTTAGTGCATCGTGGCTCTGTTTTAGCGCATCACGTCTCGATCTTATTGCATTGTCGCTCTATTTTCAGGCCTAGTGTCTCTATCTTAGCGCCTTACGTCTCTGTTTTAGCGCATCGCATCTATGTTTTGGCGCTTCCTCGTTCTATTTTAGCCCGTCGCGTCTCTGTCTTAGCGCGTCGCGGCTCTGTTTTAGCGCGTCACGTCTTTGTCTTAGCGCGTCACATCTCTGTCTTAGCACCTCACGGCTCTGTTTTAGCGCCTCACTGATTTGTTTTAGCACTTCACATCTCTGTCTCAGTGTGTCACGTCTCTATCTTAGCGCCTAGCGGCTCTGTTTTAGCGCCTTACGTCTCTGTTTTAGCGCATTGTGTCTCTGTTTTAGCGCATTGTGGCTCTGTTTTAGTGCTCTAGAAGGATAGAAAAATAGAGAGTTAGTAGGATAGTTTGTCAGTTTTCCCACATCGAAAACAAGGTTTTTATCAATCCAAAACATTTTTTTCCATAGTCCAAAACACTTGAATCATACAAAAAAGAGAGAAAACTTTACTATTACGCCTAGGTCTTGAAACATTTTGCAAAGTGTCCTTATCAATCATCACTAAATTTGAGATTTTTTTAATTTATTTTTTTGTGTCAAAATTTCCCTATCAAGGATTTTATCATCCTTCCATCACGAAACTAGACATGATTAAATCAAATTTTAAATCGAAAACTTCGACACTTATCAAATCAAAAATCCAAGATCAAAGTTTAGAGTAAAATTTTAACGTTTGTATGCCTATTTTCGCACGATCAGCATATCAAAGACAACAACAAGAAGAAAATGAAAGAATAGCAGTCATGGCTGAAGAAAACCCTTGGGGATTATACAGCAACACTGATCCTCTCACTAATTCACAAAAGAAAGAAATAACTACAGAAGAAATTGAGAAAGTTCAACAAGACCCTCATTTCCATAAATTCATGGAAAAGATGTTAGAGCAAGATATGGAAAAGTATCTTTTATTATTAGCTGACAAAGGTGCTAAGCTTCCTAAAGACTTTGATGTCAACCAACTCAAGGAAACAACCACACCTCAGAAAAATAGTATGGAAAATCCAAATCAAATAGATGCTTTGACAAGACAAATCCAACAATTACAATTGCAGTTCCAAAATATCCAACAAGGGCCAACAAAAAGATATTCCTTACAAGACATTTGCCCTTATCCATTCGACCCAAGCATTAACATGATACAATTTCCACTGTATTATGAATACCCAATGTACAACAAATACAATGGAAGAACCGATCCATTTGATCACGTACAGAAATTTAGAGCCATGAGCATAGAGTTCGCACACGAGGACTCTTACTTACTACGATTATTTCCAAGAAGCTTAGGAAACACTTGCATGGAGTGGTTTTCTAAAATGGAACCCGGGATCCAATCTTTTGAAGAACTGATCAATAGGTTCATAACGCACTTCTCATTCAATATCCAACATGGGGTGACCTTAAAAGAACTCTACAACACCAAACAAGAAAAGGGTGAAAATTTTTTTTCCTTTCTCCAACGATGGAGAAGGTTATTTGCTAAATACCCTAGATCTATTCCTGAAGAGGAGAAGATAGAGATGTTCATTGATAACCTAGTGGATGAAATGAATTATAGATTGGACTTGCAATGTCCATCTACATTTGAGCAAGTTATCGAAAAGGGACTCAAAATCAAAGAGGCTCTAATCAAAAGAGGAACAATCAAACACTTCATTGAAGGTTCAAACAATAACAATTCCTCTAACAACAACAATGAAAAGCCAAGATTTTGGCAAAAGAATAAAAATACTAATACCATGATTGATACACACATATCCAAACCAGTATTCACCTTGACGCCAACAACTACAAACAAAAAAAACAATGGTCTTAATGTCAAACAAAGTAGTGATCAAGGAAATAATCAAAACAGTGGAGAAACAAAAACCCAATCATTCCAACGACCATCCAATAAACGAAAATTCATGACATTAGGGAAATCATTGGAATCAGTCCTCAAAGAACTTTTAGATGAAAAACTTATTCAAGTACAAGAGGCTAGAAATTGGGACCCTCAAGTCAAACCATCATGGTGGAATGACTCACATTACTGTCACTACCATCAGAATAAAGGTCACATGACTGAAAATTGTTGGCAGTTAAAACATGCGGTACAAGACCTTATAGATCAAAAGAAAGTATTTGTAGAGGGGCACCAAACAAACAAAGATCATACAACATTCAAAAATCCTCTACCCAATTATCAGAAGGGAGAATCCTCTTCCACAAACAGCAAAGGTAAGAATGTTGGTTATGTTTATGACACAACGATCCTTTGTCTTTCTGCTGCCAAGGAGGATGAGGAGTTATGCAATCAAATCAATTGAAACAATGACATTACATCTACTAATTTGGTACAACATATGGACAAATCTGAAAACCAAATTAACGTAATCACACTCAAAGGGAAACAAGAGCACCAACCAGTTAATGCCACAACAAGGGCACAATCCAAAGTTATATTGAAAGGAGCATCATTATCATCCCAATCTATAGATCCTCCCTCCAATCAATATAATCTCATCGATCAATTACAGAAAATACCGGCGCAAATATCCATCTTGGAACTTTTAAAGATCTCCCCATCACACAAAGAGGTTCTTGAGCAAGCTCTTGTATCAACCACAGTACCTAACAATTTGGATGTATGTCAATTTCAAGCTATGGTGGGACATCTATCTACACCTCATTTCCTTTCATTTTCCGAACATGATGATGTATCACTCACCCATCCACATAATTCTGCCCTTCACATTGAAGTCCTCATCCATAAACACCATGTAAAGCGTGTCCTAATAGATGGAGGGGCTGGTTTAAATATTTGTACCTTAAAGCTGATTCATGCACTAGGATACTCAGATGAAGCCATTGATACAAGAAGAAAAATCACAATCAAAGCATATGATGAGGAAGAAAGATCCTCTAAAGGATTGATCATATTACCCATTCAAGTGGGACCTATTGTCCAAAATGTGGTTTGTCAAGTCTTAGATAGGGAGCTGACATACAACATACTGTTGGGACGTCCTTGGATTCATGATATGCAAGCAGTACCTTCCACCTATCATCAATGCCTGAAATTTCCCATCAATGGACAGGAGGTAACAATCACAGCAGACTATAATGACACCCAAGCTTGTCATACATTGAAAAAATCTCAGGATACATTAATACCTCACAATAGAGAAGTTAACACATCAGATTCATCTAATGGTGAGAAACAACAAAGCTTCATATCAAAGTGGCTTCCAAAACAACAAAAATCACAAGAGACCAAGGTGGCACAATCTAACCCTTTAAATGTTGAAGAACAATTGGCTTCACTCTCACACCAATTCACCAACAAAGTACGTATAAGTGACAAAGGAATAAGTGAATATGGTGTCAGAAACTCTTTCCATCTATCACAGATGTTACCCTCCTTACAAACGTATGGACAGCCATCTACAACCACCCAAAAATCAGCACAATCTACAACAACATTAGATGGCAGATTTGTAAAAGCTGGAAACTTAGATGAAGAATCAGAAGATAAGGCCATACTAAATTGGCTTTATAGGGATGAGGAAGCCTCCACTTCCACGAGTAATATCATAGAGACAAATCAATATGGAAAGGGAAAAACTATTCTGGAGAAGATGGGATATTCAGGACAGGGACCTCTTGGGTTAAGGAAACAAGGAATAACAGAACCAATCCAGCCACTCACACTCCAACATAAGGATAAAACTGGACTAGGATATGCAGCAGCACAAAGACCTCTTGAACGAGAGGAACAAAGTGTGACGGAACCAATCCAAGTTCTCACAATTCAGCAAAATGGCAGAACTGGACTAGGATACACAGCAGAAGCAAGAGCAGAACTCACCAATAAAACTGTGGAGCGTATTCTTCAAATGAGAGATAACTCTGAAATAGATTCAAATGAATATGAGTGGGACAACTTATCAGATGTCTCCTATGAAGATATCCAGATTGATGTTATCAAAAAGTATACCCCCAAACGTGAGGAAGGTCAAAGCTCAAGTTTTAATCCTATTGTCTTTGAAACACAAAATTTCGATGACTTAAGTGAAGACGAACAGACATCGAGTGAGATAAATGATGTGGAAGAAAATACCTTCGTAGGCCTCAACATAACCACTAACAACTTGGACGAAATTTCTGTCTGAGCTTTCAGAATCGCTGACCTCAACCCATCTAATGATTCATTACCTTTACTGCATCCCAAGCTTATCGAGTGGGAACCCCAACACCCCATCAATCTCCCTGTTTTTGACAATGACTCCGCTATTATTAACTACCTTTGCTATGAAGAATCCGATACTTGTTCTACCAATTCTTCTTTTAATGATGCTTTTAGGCAGGAGGGTGCCAAGCCTTTCAGTTGCAAAAGTATGGAAATAAATAATGGATCTAATGGTGAAAACCATTCTATGGCAGTATTTGATCCTAAAATAGTAAAAACAAAGAACACATCCAATGGTGAAAACCTCATCGAGGCACCAAAGGATGGAAGGCTTGACATCCTCCCACAACATTACCATGAAAGATCATCAGTGTTGGTAGAACCCACACAGTCTATTGATATTGGCATAGCAGAGAAAGTAAGAATACTACACCTAGCAACATCCATGATAGATACAGAAAAGCCAGATTTTATCAAATTCTTTGAAGAACGATGCATCAATTTTGCTTGGTCATACTCTAACATGCCAGGCTTAGACATACATCTTATTATGCATCACTTATCTTTACCAGCTGGCACTAAACCAGTAAAACAAAAACTCAGAAAGATGCATCCACATGTTGCATTATTGGTAAAAAATGATTTGAAGAAACTAGTAGATGCTGGATTTATCAGATCTATTGATTATGCTGAATGGATATCCAACATTGTACCTGTTTCAAAACCAGATCACACCATCAGAATATGTTCTGATTTCTGGGATTTAAATAGAGCATGTCCAAAGGACGATTTTCCTTTGCCAAACATAGACATGATTGTAGATTTAACAGCTGGCCATCAAATGCTATCACTCATGGATGGATTTTCAGGATACAATCAAATCAAAATAGCTCCTGAAGACCAAGAAAAGACAGCATTTACATGTCCGTGGGGCACCTTTTGCTGGAACGTCATGCCTTTTGGGTTAAAGAATGCAGGAGCTACATACCATCCAGCTATGACAACAATCTTCCATGACATGATGCACACCTTCCTGGAGGACTATGTGGACGATATCTTAGCCAAATCTCACACTAGGGAAGGACATCTAGAGATACTTGCCAAAATATTTGACAAGTTGGAGAAATTTAAAGTCAGATTAAATCCTAAGAAATGTGCCTTTGGAGTAACATCAACAAAACTCCTTGGATACATAGTTTCTACAAAAGGAATTGAAGTAGATCCAGCAAAAGTTAAAGCCATTGTGGAAATGCCACCTCCTAAGAATATCAGTACATTAAGATCTCTACAAGGCTGACTACAGTCCATTAGAAGGTTCATCTCTCAACTAGCAGATCGGTGTCATCCATTCAACCATCTTTTGCATAAAAATGTGTCTTTTAAATGGGATGAACAGTGTGAGAATACTTTCAATCAAATCAAGCATTATTTAATGACACCACCAATCTTGGTACCACCCAGTAAAGACAAGCCATTGTTGCTATATATCGCAACAACAGATATTTCTTTAGGAGCCCTACTAGCACAAGAGGATAAAGAAGGAAAGGAACAGGCAATATACTATATCAGCAGGACACTCAATGGACATGAAGTAAACTACACCTTCATTGAAAAATCATGCTTAGCAGTAGTATTTGCAACACAAAAATTGTGACACCGTATGCTCACTCACACTATCAAGCTCGTTGCAAAAATTGATCCCCTCAAGTATTTACTGAGCAAAGCAGCTTTAATAGGAAGGTTGGCAAAGTGGGTCATGCTCCTCAGTGAATTTGACATTCAGTATGTTGAAAGGCGAGCTATCAAAGGACAAGTCATTGCTGACCAATTAGCAGAAGCTCCATTGTTAGACAATCATCCTATGACCATGGAATTTCCTGATGCGGATATCCTCAACGTTACAACACAAACATGGCAACTCTACTTCGATGGATCCTACACACAACATGGATCAGGGGCATGAATTTTATTTGTCACACCTCTTGGGCACACAATTCCACGATCTTACAGGATTACCTTTCGTTGCACTAACAATGTGGCAGAATATGAAGCTTTAATCCTTGGAATTAAAGTGGCTATTGACTGGAAAATCACAGAACTACAGGTGTATGGAGACTCTCAGTTAATCATCTATCAAGTCAACAATGATTACCAAACTAAGGATGACACACTGATTTTATACAAGAGACTGGTAGATGATCTAAGGAAATACTTTATAGATATCAAATTTGAGCAGATACCAAGATCAGAGAATAAAGTAGCAAATGCCATGGCCACAATAGCATCTCTTCTACAAATGCCTGAAACAAAAGATCGTTATCGATTTATTGTGGAACAAGTGTCAAATCCTACATACACAAATCCCAAATCCCAAATCATAAGCCTTTTGGATAGTGCCCAATCTTCCATTTATGGAGACATTTATACTTACCTAAAAGATAATATCTTACCGCCAGATCTTTCTCACAACCAAAAGTGCAACTTCATACGCCAATCCGCCAAACATACCATTATTGCTAACACTCTTTACCGTCGAGGCCTAGATGGTACTCTTTTGCATTGTTTAGAACATAACGAATCTACTTCTGCTTTACATGAGGTCCATGAAGGAATTTGTGGCACACATTCAGGCGGATTATCTTTAGCCAAGAAACTCCTTCATTTGGGGTATTACTGGCTGCACATGGAGCAAGAATCTCATAATTTTGTCAAGAGATGTCAAAAATGTCAGATTCATGGCAATCTTATACATGCACCAACACAGGAGCTCCATCCATTCACAACTACATGGCCTTTTTGTCAGTGGGGATTGGACTTGGTAGGGAAAATTAACCCATCTTCATCTAATGGACATAAGTTCATTATCACCACAACAAAATATTTTACAAAATGGGTGGAGGCAGTTCCCTTAACCACAATCAATGGGAATCAGATATCATCTTTCATACTTAATTATCTCATTTGTAGATATGGGATACCCTAGTCAATCATCACAGATAATGGTAGGCCCTTGCAAGAACCAAGACGTCCAAGAGCTGTGTGAAAAGTTCCACATCCAACATCGCTTTTCAACCCCTTATTACCCTCAAGGTAATGGACAGGCAGAAGCTTCAAACAAAACAATCCTAAAGATTCTCAAGAAGACTGTAAATGAGGTAGGGCATGATTGGCATGTTCAGCTTAACCCTGCTCTTTGGGCTTACATGACTAGCATCAGAACACCAACAGGAGCTACACCATATGCTCTTGTCTATGGATCAAAGGAAATATTACCTATCGAGGTAGAAATTCCATCCCTTCGAGTTTCACTAAAGGGACTCATTTCAGATGAGGATTACAGGATCTCTAGACTTCAAGAATTAGAGCTACTCGATGAACGTCGACAACAAGCTGCCAATCATTTGACAGCCTATCAACAAAGAATGTCTAGGAACTATAATCATAGGGTTAAACCTAGAGTCTTCCAGATCAGATACTTGGTCCTACGGGAAAACCCTAGAAATCAAGCAGACAGAGAAAAGAAGGGAAAGTTTGAACCTAGCTGGATAGGGCCTTATGTCATTATATCAGTCTATGGATCAGGAGCATACCGACTGTCTACACTAGAAGGAGATATGTTGGAGGAGCCCATGAACAACATCCATCTCAGGCGATTCTATACTTGAGGATCCCTAGTGCACGGTCGATAAGGTTGTCTTGATGAAAACCTAGCAAACAGGCCTCATGATGATAGAAAAAGAAAAAAAAAACAAAATAAAAATAAAAATACACAAAAAGGACACAATAAAAACAAGTGATGAAAACCTGGAAAACAGGCACTACTTGTGATTTTCACCAGCTCTTCTATCTATTGGGTATAGTTTTGTTATGATTGTTTCCTTTCATATCATTTCCATCTATCATTTGAGATAATTATTATCACTATCCATATGATAGCAAGGATATCATATCTTACCCTAGCTTGGGGGCAACGTCCTAGAGTTATTTGGTACAATGGACTTTCGGCTTAAATGGGGAGACAATCAAACATGACAACACCAAGTGACGATACTTGAAAAGCATCCAAAAACATCAGAAAAATGCATCAAAATCTAAAAACATCAGAAAAATGCATCAAAATCCAAAAACATCAGAAAAATGTATCAAAATCCAAAAACATCAGAAAAATGCATCAAAATCCAAAAACATCAGAAAAATGCATCAAAATCCAAAAACATCAGAAAAATGCATCAAAATCCAAAAACATCAGAAAAATGCATCAAAATCCAAAAACATCAGAAAATCCATCAAAATCCAAAAACATCAGAAAAATGCATCAAAATCCAAAAACATCAGAAAAATGCATCAAAATCCAAAAACATCAGAAAATCCATCAAAATCCAAAAACATCAAAAAATCAGAAAATCCATGCAAAAACATTCAAAAATCGCAAAACGCAAAAAATAGAGTCTGTATTAGTCGAACTACGTGGTCTCTGCGTATATAACGTAGGCAATACTAATCTTGATCAGTCCCCGAGGCCCCTAGGATAGGTCTTTAGGTTACATCATTTGGTCAAACATCTGAGAATATCATGCAAACATCAGCATGCACATTTCCACATCGATGATCTAATCTGAATAATGATTTGAAAATACATTAAGTAGAATTTGAATTGTTGTACTTTTTATTTTATCATTTGCTTATCATTTCTTTGGAGCTACTCAATGATGTATTAAACTAGAGAAGCAAGGAAGGAGAATGATACCTTTTCTTTGTTTGTTGTTTGTGAGTTAGTCATTATTATTTTGTGAATTGTCACGGGAAGTGCTTTACCAAGTATCATGGATGACATTCTGATTCACTTAAGAAAATGATTAATTCTTGTCTGTTTACGCAAGAAATGCCCAGGTCATCTCGGTTTAATTATACCTTGATGCTTGTGTTCACTTGCAATATCAAATATCATGAAAGAAATACTTAGGTCATCATTGGTCTATCTCATATCATTGATGCTTGTATTCGCTTTCAACATTTTAAAAGCTCAGTGATGATACAAAGCAAAATAAAAAGATTGTTGAAATGACACTTAGGTTTGCATTGATAAAATAGGTTTGCATGATAAAAATAGACTGCATTCATAATAGTACATCTGCAGAGTATTGGTTACACAAGTTACAAAGATTCATTTGCAAATAATGTTATCTTTTCTTATTAAAGATTGAGTATACTTGACACATACAATTTTCATAATGGCATGCATATAAAATCATTTCTTTATCTCATCATAAATTTCACAATAAACATCTCATTTCGTGATATCATATACACGTTATGTTTCATCATTCATTATACTTATCATTCATTTACATTTCATTTTATCTATCATACATTGCATTTCATCCATACATCATTCATTTACATCTCCTTTTGTGATATCATATACACATTATGTTTCATCATTCATTATACTTATCATTCATTTACATCTCCTTTTATCTATCATACATTGCATTTCATCCATACATCATTCATTTACATCTCATTTTATCTATCATACATTGCATTTCATCCATACATCATTCATTTACATCTCATTTTATCTATCATACATTGCATTTCATCCATACATCATTCATTTACATCTCATTTTATATATTATACATTGCATTTCATTAAGAAAATACACACATCATCATCAATGCATCTATCCAATCTAGTATAATAAAATCATCATAAAACATTAAAATTAAAATGCATCCATCACATAAATCATGTAGAACACATCATAGATCAATCAAACTGCTGCACATCATATATATCTCATCAAGTGTCAAGTATACAATGAAGTCTGAAAAGGATGAAGATAACATCATATCAAAAAATGGCTATATACATCTCGTGAAATACATCAAAAGGTACACATATGACCTCAAGTAGTGCTCGCACCAGAAGGAGCAAGTCTCGCACCAGTATCACCATCACCACTGACTACCCCAGGATCTCTCGGATCTCTCGGATCTCTCGGGAGAGGCTGTGTCACACCTCTGCTCACTATCCTCGAACGAGTCCTCTTTGAGCGGGACTGGGCATAACTGACTCTCTGTTCTGTGGGGCAAAGCTCATGATAACGGCTCCTGTAGAACTCAATCTCAGTACCTACCCGCATGGCCTCTCGCATGTAATCTGCCACAGAGGTCCCATCTGCCACTCTCTGCAATCTCTCTGCAGTAGCCTATGCTGTCTTTGCTTCCTGTCTGACAGTATCTCGCTCTGCAGTCAAGGCTATAATCTGTGCCTGTGCAGTGGTCAATTGTGCTCGTACACCTGCTGGCTGAGCCTGTGCTGTCGCTGCGGCCTGTCTGGCCTCATCTCTCTCACCAATCAAAGAGGTAATCTATGTCTGTGCAGTAGCTAGCTGTGCCTGCATCTGGGTTTGAATCTGTGCTACTAATCCCTATGCCTGTGCTAGTTGTCCCTGTAATGTCAAAATCTCAGCACGCAAACCAGCAACCTCTGATCACTCTACTAGAGAGGGAGCAACTGCCTGCCTCTTACGAGGCACACTAGTCAATGGCTCTGAGGTACCTACCACACTCGATCTCCCCTCATCTCCACCATCATCATCACTGCTATTATCACTGCTATCATCACTGTCATCATCACTCTCATCATTGTCACTCTCATCACTACCCTCCACATCAACATCTACATCCTCCTCTCTCCTCCGTCTCTAACCACCGTGACCACCCCCTGCAGCTGCTGGTACTAGTGCTGGTGTTGGTGCTGGTGCTGGCTCATCTGGAATGGTAATATGAGGAGGAGGGTGTAGGGCTAAATACTATCCATAATCGGGAGTAACGGGTGCCTCAACAATGTCTCGCCGCATATCCCATGCCAATGGATGAAGAGCACGATAACCCTCAACAAGTGCCCCATAAGGCAAGCATAGACCCCAATCACTGGCATCTATCTGTCGTCGTCCATAGTGTGCTACTCCCTATGGCATACACTGAACAATCCCATACTGCCTATAGATGCGACGAAACAAGAATCGCTCCAAAACCTTGGAGCTCTTCCCGATCAAATACATCAAGTCAGCCAAATATCCCAACTCGATATCATCCTCATCCCAGTCATCACAATCTAAATAGGGACGCTAGGTCACTATCTCCACATCATCAAGAACCCGTCTCCAATAATCTAGCTTACCCATCATATGCTGGGTAGGCCTGCCTCTGTAGCGAAACACATAGGGTCTCGTCGCTAGTCTCAATAACACCGACACAGGACGCATGACAACAATATGCTCCCATGCCCATACCTGAAGAAGTGTAGCTCCTACTGATAAACTGCTACCTCTGAGGTACATGATCCAGTGTAAATCATGATATAGCTGAGCAAGCATACACATTCCCCAAGCATATCTCGTCCTGTGTTCCATCATACCCTCTAATACTCGACCCCATCCAAGAGATAGACCCTTTGACCTCTTATCAGGACAAAGGAATCCACCAATAAAGCCTGCCAAAATTGAAGGAAGTGGAGCATAAGAATTATACATCTCTACCCATGGGATCCAAACTCCCGCAATATGAGGATCCTAAAAAACTCTCCGAATAGACTCTATCCCAGCCCACTCCTTTGAATCATGCACGACAATCTCCCCAATAAAAGGAATGCGAAGAATACGCCATACATCCTCTGGCGTCATAGTCATCTCGCTAGTAGGTAAATGGAAGGTGTTGTGGTCACTATGCCACTTCTCTGCTAAAGCTATCAATAGACCCCTATTAAGTCTAATATGGGGCATATCCAGTAATAATGCTAAACCACAATCAGTAATATGTTGCCTCTCATCCGGTGAAAGTCGTGGTATCATATCAAAAGGCCAGGGGAACTTCTCTCTCACCTGGATAACATCTAAATGCTTCTGTCATCATAAAAACATTTTATAGATCAATACGTTATCAATTAGAATATCAAATATCATGAGGTCATCAATTTTTTTAAAAATTGTGCTTTACCTATCAAACAACCAATTTATCAAGAATGAACCCTCATCTATCAATCAGGTTCATTCCTTCACAAATTTTAATTATTCCTCACCTATCATGAGGGTACTTATTATCAATCAATGGATCTCGCTCATCAGGAGATCGTTTACCATTTATTTAGTCAGATCAAACTAAAATGGATGGATTCAACAACAAATTGACGAAACAAAAATCAAAATGCACAATTTTTTTTCATCAATTTGTTTTTCTATGCGCTAAAACTACTAGGGCGCTATGCTATCTACTTGGAATGCTATAACAGAGCTCAAGGGCGCTATTTCTGGTGGGGCACTAAAACAGACCTATGGCGCGCTACAAAATCTACCTAAGGTGCTAAAACTCTCGCGCGCTACATTATCCTACTGACGCGCTACAAAATCTACCTAAAGTGCTAAAACTCTCGCGTGCTAAAATAGATGACTGACGCCCTATTCCACGCCGGCTGGGCACTAAAACGGTAAAAAAATACGTGAAAAATGAACTAAAAGGTACAAGTGCAAATTACGAGGATTTGGGGTACATACCGGAGGTCCATAGTCGATCGGACGCTGGTGACATCGCACACGCTCGAGTCGGTGGGTGTTGTAAGGGATCGGCATTCTGATACTCTAGCATTCTAAGGGTCTCTATCACAAGTTTCTCAAAGTCAAATGCACAAATGACTTTTGAAAGAGACCTTTTTAACTTTTATAGGTTATTTTTGTGGGATTTTTTTTTGGATTTATTTAATTTCTTCTTACGAAATTAATTATTATCTATCAGTGGGGCATCTTTGCACATTTTTATCAGGAGATAAATTGTTTCATCATTGCTTGTTCATTGAATCATCATCAAATCATCATAAAAATTCAAAAAAAAAAAAAAATTGTTTTGAAAAATCATAAAAAATTCAAAATTCATCAATTTATCTCCCGTGGGGGCATATATCGCTATCATTTCAAAATTCAACATCCCAGACAAATCAGGGGCATATTTTAAACTTTTGTCAATACTGGCAATAAAATCATTCTTTGAAGCAATGTAAACACATCACTTCAAAGAGGGCAAAATGTAGACACCTAAAAATGGTCTAGAGAATCTAATTAATTAAATATGACTTATTTGATTAATTAATCTTAAATTCATCTACTTAGTAAATAAATAGAAATATTTATTTATATTAAGTTCATTATTAATTCTTCTACTTTATCATATTATTTCTCTTTAATTAAATAAACAAAATTAAAAACTTTTTTTATTTAATTATTATCATCTTTATCATATTATTTCTCTTAATTAAATAAACAAAATTAAATACTTTGTTTTATTTAATTATTATCATTTTATCATATTATTTCTCTCTTAATTAAATAAACAAAATTAAATACTTTGTTTTATTTAATTATTATCATTAATATTTCTTCTATACTTTATCCATTAATTCTATCTTAAATTAAATACACAGCTTCAATAATTTGTGTTATTTAATTACCTCATCACATTTCTTCTTAATTAAATAAAGATATCCTAGAATCTTTAATTTAATTATCATTTTCCTTTTATTTTAATTTAATAAACAAATCCTATAGTTTGATTTATTAAATTATTTAATCCTCTTTTGCTAAATTTAAATAAATCAAAAATATTTAAATAAATGCAAAAATCATTTACCTCTATTCACTCACCAATAAAATTAGATTTTTCAAATCTAATTAATTCAACTATCATTTACAGGAAGAGCTTCGGGGACAAACCTACAGGAAATCCTCTCAATCTTCTTTCCTCTCATCTTGCTTGGTGTTTTCATGGGGAGGAACAATCCTTCATGATCAGCTCCACCTTCTCATCTCATATCATTCAATTCTCCAGATTGAATGTCAACCTCTGGTGTGTTTTCCCTTCACAAATGAGTGTCGTGAAAGCTATAAATATAGGTCTTTAGCTACAGGAAAATCATCCTAACTTGTGCAATCTTACTCTGCAGGTTTTCCAAGCATTCAAGCATTCAAGTAATCAAGCAAATAGAAGCATTCATCCAGCATCCATCAAGCATTCATCCAGCATTCATCAAGCATTCAACATTTACAGTCATGGCTGTCAATACAGTAGTTTTTTCACTATTAAATCATATAGGAATAGAAATAGTTTGAATTCTCATTCTCTAAGTGTCATTTCAACAATCTATTAGCTTCTAAAATCTGAGAGCAAAGTAGATTAGAGAGATCTTTAGAGTTGGAGAGCAATAGGACAACTTTAGAGGTTCCTGCATTTAAATTGATTTAAATTCTCTTGAATCTTTGCTATTATGTCTTATTTAGAAGTGTAGATGCATTTTAGATTGTTTACCTCATTCTTACACTTACAATTTCAATTTCCAATTTCATTCTCAGATATTATTCATGCACTTGTTTGAATCTACCATTTAGATTCATTACATCCTTGTCAAATCTGGATGAACCTTTTTATAATCACCTATATATAGATAACACATCTTTTGGCATGTATAATGTTGCAAAGCACATGCTACTTTCAATCATTGAGAAAAAATGGTTGCAGTGTATCTCTAGGTCCTAAATTCATGTTGAAGGCTTCCACATTGAATATTGAAGGAACATTCTTTCATAACAACAACCTATCTTTTGACAAATGCATATAAACTCTTGACACAACAACCCCTTTCTTAGTTGTCTAGGAATTTCCTAGATATTTTCTACATCATGACAGTTTGCACAATATTTTTTTCCATACTCTACATGACCAATTTTTGTAGAATCTATAATGTCTCTCAAAATAAGGTTGCTATGATTCTTTGCCTTCTTTTTAACAATGATTGTGCCTTTCATTTTACTACTCCATATCTATGATCACATGTAGAAACAAATGGTTGTTTCAATTGGATCTCCTAATACTCTTGATATCTAATTCATGTTTTATGATTTTCCTAAATAACTACATGTCACTTATGATATTGACTGTTAACCCACTACCATAAATGATGGGTACTTATTTGTGTGAACCATAAAGAGATAATTAATGTGATGAATAATCTTTCAATATTTGTTTAAAGCATAAAAAAGTAGCACACTGAGCTCAACCCTTGTGGAAGCCATGTTTAACCCACGTGCTGAGATTTGATGAAATAGTAACATTTATTTTCATGTATCTGCACATGAAACAAATAGTTAGAAAAAATATATGCATATGCCTGAAGGGCTTGATGATCTTGTTTCTTTCTTGGACATGGAAAGTTTGTATGCTTATTTGATGTATTTTTAGGGGCATTTTATACATTCATGGGTGCATGTACATGTAGTGTTAGAATCCTTCATTGATTAGAGCACTGCTCTAACATCATTGCAATTTCTAGATGTAGGGGTTGGGAGCAGGGAGCTACGGGGAACGCAAGACAGCTCAAAGTAGGAGACAAAGAAAAACAATAGACACTAGACCAGTCATCAAGCAATGACTGGCCTCTTCCCCTATATGTGCATTCTTTTTCTTTCATGCATCAATGTATAAATTCTTTCATTTTCATTGGACAAGTTAAGTCTCACAACATGTGTGAGACAAATATGTACTTTTGAATCAATAAAGCTTACTTTCAAAAAGATTTGTGCAAATATTTTCCATATTGTATGCACTTGTATAAATGCAATAATCTGTTACTAAAACTTGTAATATTTTTTATTTTTTTGTTTATACAATTGAATGCAATATAGGGAAGATAGATAAGAAATGAACTTCACTTTCAGTTTGCAAACACTCTAAACTCAATCGACTTGAGTAAATAACAAAATGAGTAATATTTCTGATGACATCTGCTATATTTTTTCCTACTAAACATTAAGATCAGTTGCCTAGACTATTCATTGGGCACGGGGTCACTCAGAAACTCAAAATAGATCTAAAAGCAACTTGATTCAATGTTGTAACTCAGCAGAAAAATGACTCGAAACACCTTGGAAACTTATTGAAAACTAAAACTGCAAAAAATAAACTATCTAACTGTGCTAAAAAGCACTTAGGGAAATTGAAAACAACAACTAAACTAAGGGGCAACAACACTTATTAAAAAAAAAACTTCTAAACTAACATAAATGATATAGATCAAACCTCAAAGAAACACTTAGGGTGTATCCCATTGACTGGGATAGGAAGAATCTCTCCATCCATCTTGGACAACTAGAATGCATTGTGCTCCTTGCACTCTGTGATAACAAATGGGCCATTCTAGAAGCTATCAAACTTTGTATGCTTTCGTGGCCTAATTTTTAACTCATCCCATTTGAGTACATCACCTTCCCTAAAAACTCTACCAGTTTCCCTCTTATCGAAAACTCTTTTAGTTTGGAGTTGATGATACTCCAAATACTTTATAGCTTTGTCTCTTGTCTCTTCCAGCTCCATAAACTGAGCGTATCTAACTACCAATGGATCTTGTTTTTCAAACATTTCCAACTGATGCATAATATCAAGAGCTGGTAGCTCTACAAATAAAGGTAATCTGGCTTTCTTTCCATAAACCAATACATATGGAGAATTTCTAATAGACTGTTTGGGAGTTATCCTATCTTCCCAGAAGGAAAATTTCAACTTGGTGTGCCAAGCTCTCTGATTATCCTCCATTATTCGTTTAATGATTCTGATAAGTTTCTTGTTTGTGCTTTCAATCAAACCATTACCTTGAGGGTAATAGTTAGAGGATGTGTTCAAATATATGCCATTCTTAACCGCCCAATCACTCACTTTGAGTCCCATAAAGGCCAAAGCATTATTTGAAATGATTGATTTGGAACACCAAACCTGGTTATTATATCATCATAAAAGTTCAAAATAGATGACTCATTAGCTTCTTTCAAGGCTACTGCCTCAATCCACCTTGTGAAATAATTGGTAGCAGTGAGTAGCCACTTGTGCCCTACACTGGAAGGTGGGTTTATGGTTCCAATAAAGTTAATGCCCCATCTCATGAAGGGTTGTTACACTTGAATTGGTTGCAAAGGTAACGCTGGAAACTTTTATTTTCCTGCAAAAATTGCACATTTCACACACTTTTTGGCCCATGCATGGGCATCCTTAAATATGGTTGGCCAATAATAGCTAGCTCTCATATTTAAGCTTGGTGTGCCAAGCTCTCTGATTATCCTCCATTATTCGTTTAATGATTTTGTTCAAGTTCTCGTTTGTGATTTCAACCAAACCATTACCTTGAGGGTAATAGTTAGAGGATGTGTTCAAATATATGCCATTCTTAACTGCCCAATCACTCACTCTGAGTCCTATAAATGTCAAAGCATTATTTGAAATGATTGATTCTGGAACACCAAACCTGGTTATTATATCATCATAAAAGTTCAAAATAGATGACTCATTGGCTTCTTTCAAGGCTACTACCTCAATCCACCTTGTCAAATAATCGGTAGTAGTGAGTAGCCACTTGTGCCCTACACTGTAAGGTGGTTTTATGGGTCCAATAAAGTCAATGCCCCATCTCATGAAGGGTTGTTCCACTTGAATTGGCTGCAAAGGTAATGTTGGAAAATTTTCTTTTCTTTCAAAAATTGCACATTTCACACACTTTTTGGCCCATGAAAGGGCATCCTTAAACATGGTTGGCCAATAATAGCCAACTCTCTTAATTTTCCATGTTGTTGTTCTTGGGGAAAAATAACCCCCTGCAGTTCCATCATGGAACTCATGGAGCATTTTTTCAATTTGATCCTTATCAATACATCTCAATAGAACACCATTGAGATCTTTCCTAAATAAAACATTATCAATCAACACATATGGTATAGATTGCAATCTGAAATATCTTCTTTTAGCTTTGTCTAAACCTAGTGGGCATTCACTAGTCTGCAAAAAATGAGTCATATCATGTACCCATCTTGCTATTAATGCAGGTGCAACATTCTGATCCTTATTATCAGTGACTAAAACAACCTTTGTTTCTATTTTCTCTTCACTTTCTAGTGTTGAAGAAAGCTACTCACAGAGTCCTTTGCCTCTTACAAGCTTTGTTATCTTGATATCAACATCAAATTCCACGACTTTAGTATCCATCCAGCTCTCTTTTCATTGAGATCCTTACTCAACAGGAACTCTTTCACACTTGGATGTGATACCATTAAATGAATCTTATTGTTGGAAATCAATGGCTTAATTTTTTTCAAGCTTCTTATGACAACCAGAACATGTTTTTCCACAAATGAATATCTTTGTTCATAATCTACCAAGGCTTGGCTGAAAAAGGAAATGGGTTGTTTTAAGCCTTCAGTATTTTGCTATACTAGCATTGCAGAAACATAATCTATACTGCCAAAAGCATACAAAATAAAGTATCTTGAAAAATCTAGGTTTACCAGTGTGGGAGCTGATGCTAAGGCTTCCTTAATAGCTTCAAAACTGCATTTAGCTTCTCTAATCTAGCTAAAAGTTGCATTCTTTCTTAACATAGCAGTCAAAGGTTGTAAAAGGTTTGCAACATCAGGTATAAACCTTCTCTAAAAGTTAATTCTGCCTAAGAAACTCTGCAACCCTTTCTTGTGATTGGGTAAAGGAAGCTCTAATATGGCTTTGAATCTCTCAGGATCAATAGTAATCCCCTGTTTTGACACTATGTGTCCTAACAACTTATAGTCATGAAAAACATAGATACTTTTCTTGGGATTAAGGGATATTCCATATTCCCTACATCTTTCAAAGACTTGTTTTAAATCCAACAGATGTTCATCAACATTTTTTGAGAATATTGTTACATCATCTAGATATATGAGCACAATTTTATTAATTAAGCCTTGAAAATCCATGTACATAGCCCTTTGAAAAGTGGCTCCAACATTAGATAGGCCAAAAGGAATTCTCTTGTAGGCCATAGTGCCCCATTTTGTTGTAAACAAAATCTTGTATTGATCCTCCTCTTTGACCAATACATAGTTATAACTAGAATATCCATCAAGCAAGGAAAACCTCTCAGAACCAACAACCAGGATTTGCTCCATAGAGGGAAATGGGTAATGATCCTTCAAAGAAGGTTGTTGGTTTTGAGAGGTTTTCCCTGCTTGATGGATATTCTAGTTATAACCAGGTATTGGTCAAAGAAGAGGATCAATACAAGACTTCCTTTACAACAAAATGGGGCACTATGGCCTAAAAGAGAATGTCGTTTGGAATGTCCAATGCTAGAGCCACTTTTCAAAGGGATATGGACATGGATTTTCAAAGCTTAATTAATAAAATTGTGCTCATATATCTAGATGATATAATAGTATTCTCAAAAAATGCTAATGAACATCTATTGCATTTAAAATAAGTCTTTGAAAGATGTAGGGAATATGGAATATCCCTTAATCCCAAGGAAAGTATCTTTGTTGTTCATGAGGGTAAGCTGTTAGGACAGATAGTTTCAAAACAAGGAATTACTATTGATCTTGAGAGAGTCAAAGTCATATTAGAGTTGCCTTTTCCCAATCACAAGAAAGGGTTGTAGAGTTTCTTAGGCAGAATTAACTTTTTGAGAAGGTTTATACCTGATGTTGCAAACCTTTTCCAACCTTTGACTACTATGTGAAGAAAGAATGCATCTTTTAGATGGACTAGAGAAGCTAAATGCAATTTTGAAGTTATTAAGGAAGCCTTAGAATCAACTCCCACACTGGTAAACCCAAATTTTTCAAGAGACTTTATTTTGTATGATTTTGGCAATATAGATTCTATTTCTGCAATGCTAGTAGAACAAAATACTGAAGGCTTAGAACAACCCATTTCCTTTCTCAGCCAAGGCTTGGCAGATTATGAACAAAGATATTCATTTGTGGACAAACATGTTCTGGTTGTCATAAGAAGCTTGAAAATATTTAAGCCATTGATTTCCAACAATAAGTTTCATTTAATGGTACCACATCCAAGTGTGAACGAGTTCCTATTGAGTAAGGATCTTAATGAAAAGAGAGTTGGATGGATCACTAAAGTCATGGAATTTGATGTTGATATCAAGATCACAAAGCTTGTAAGAGGCAAAGGACTCTATGAGTAGCTTGCTTCAACACCAGAAAGTGAAGAGAAAATAGAAACATAGATTGTTTTAGTCACTGATAATAAGGATCAGAATGTTGCACCTGCATTAACAGCAGGATGGGTACATGATATGACTCATTTTCTGCAGATTGGTGAATGCCCATCAGGTTTAGATAGAGCTAAAAGAAGATATTTCAGATTTCAATCTATACCATATGTGTTGATTGATAATGTTTTATTCAGGAAAGATCTCAATGGTGTTCTATTAAGATGTATTGATAAGGATTAGATTGAAAAAATGCTTCATGAGTTCCATGATGGAATTGTAGGGGGTTATTTTTCCCCAAGAAGAACAACATGGAAAATTATGAGAGCTAGCTATTATTGGCCAACCATGTTTAAGGATGCCCATGCATGGGCCAAAAAGTGTGTGAAATGTGCAATTTTTGTAGGAAAAGAAAAGTATCCAGCATTACCTTTGCAACCAATTCAAGTGCAACAACCCTTCATGAGATGGGGCATTAACTTTATTGGACCCATAAACCCACCTTCCAGTGTAGGGCACAAGTGGCTACTCACTACTACCAATTATTTCACAAGGTGGATTGAGGCAGTAGCCTTGAAAAAAGCTAATGAGTCATCTATTTTGAACTTTTATGATGATATAATATCCAGGTTTGGTGTTCCAAATCAATCATTTCAAATAATTCTTTGGCCTTTATGGGACTCAAAGTGAGTGATTGGGCAGTTAAGAATGGAATATATTTGAACATATCCTCTAACTATTACCCTCAAGGTAATGGTTTGGTTGAAAGCACAAACAAGAACCTTATCAGAATCATTAAATGAATAATGGAGGATAATCAGAGAGCTTGGCACACCAAGTTGAAATCTGCCTTCTGGGAAGATAGGATAACTCCCAAACGGTCTATTGGAAATTCTCCATATGTAGTAGTTTATGGCAAGGAAGCCAAATTACCTTTATTTGTAGAGCTACCAGCTCTTGATATTATGCATCAATTGGAAATGTTTGAAGAACAAGATCCATTGGTAGTCAGATACGCTCAGCTCATGGAGCTGGAAGAGACAAGAGACAAAGCTATAAAGTATTTGGAGTATCATCAACTCCAAACTAAAAGAGTTTTCGATAAGAGGGCAACTGCTAGAGTTATTAGTGAAGGTGATGTTGTACTCAAATGGGATGAGTTGAAAATTAGGCCACGAAAGCATACAAATTTTGATAGCTTCTAGAATGGCCCATTTGTTATCACAGAGTGCAAGGAGCACAATGCATTCAGTTTGTCCAAGATGGATGGAGAGATTCTTCCTATCCCAGTCAATGGGATACACCTCAAGTGTTTCTTTGAGGTTTGATCTATATCATTTCTTCTAGTTTAGAAGTTTTCTTTTCAATAAGTGTTGTTGCACCTTAGTTTAGTTGTTGTTTTCAATTTCCCTAAGTGTTTTTTAGCACAGTTAGATAGTTGTCTTTCTACAGTTTTAGTTTTCAATAAGTTTCCAAGGTGTTTTGAGTCATTTTTCTACTAAGTTACAACATTGAATCAAGTGGCTTTCAGATCTATTTTGACTTTCTGAGTGACTCCGTGCCCAATGAATAGTCTAGGTAGCTGGTCTTAATGTTTAGCAGGAAAAAATATAGTAGATGTCACTAGAAATGTTACTCATTTTGTTATTTACTCAAGTTGATTGAGTTTAGAGTGTTTACAAACTGAAACTGAAGTTCATTTCTTATCTATCTTCCCTATATTGCATTCAATTGTATAAACAAACAAATCAAAAAGATTACAAGTTTTAGTAATAGATTATTGCATTTATACAAGTGCATACAATAGGGAAAATATTTACACAAATATTTTTGAAAGTAAGCTTTATTGATTCAAAAGTACATATTTGTCTCACACATGTCATGAGACTTAACTTGTCCAATGAAAATGAAAGACAATTTATACATTGATGGATGAAAGAAAAAGAATGCACATATAGGGGAAGAGGCCAATCATTGCCTGATGACTAGTATAGTGTCTACTGTCTTGCTCTGTCTCCTACTTTGAGCTATCTTGCATTCCTCATAGCTCCCTACTCCCAGCCCCTGCATATAGAAATTGCAATGATGTTAGAGCAGTACTCTAAGCAATGAAGGCTTCTAACACTACATGTACATGCACCCATGAATGTATAAACTGCCCCTCAAAATAAATCAAATAAGCATACAAACTTCCCATGTCCAAGAAAGAGATAGGATCATCAAGCTCTTCAGGCATATGCATATATTTTTTCTAACTATTTGTTTCATGTGAAGATATAGGAAAATCAATGTTACTATTCCATAAAATCTCAACTTGCGGGTTAAATGTGGCTCCCACAAGGGTTGAGCTCGATGTGTTGCTTTGTTACGCTTTAAAGAAATATTGAAATATTATTCATCACATTGATTATCTCTTTATGGCAGTGAGTTAATAGTCACTGTCGTAAATGACATGTAGTTATTTAGGAAAATCATAAAAGCATGAATTAGATATCAAGAGTATCAGGAGATCCAATTGAAACATCCATTTGTTTCTACATGTGATCATAGATATGGAGCTGCAAAATGAAAGGCACAATCATTGTTAACAAGAAGGAAAAGAATCATAGCAACCTTATTTTGAGAGACATTACAAATTCTACAAAAAATGGTCATGTAGAGTATGGGAAAAATATTGTGCAAACTGTCATGATGCAACACATATCTAGGAAAGTCCTAGACAACTAAGAAAGGGGTTGTTGTGTTAAGAGTTTATATGCATTTTTCAAAAGATAGGTTATTGTTATGAAAGAATATTCCTTCAATATTCAATGTGGAAGCCTTCAACATGAATTTAAGACCTAGAGATATGCTGCCACCATTTTTTTTCAATCATTGAAAGTAGCATGTGCTTTGCAACATCATACATGCCAAAAGATGTGTTATCTCTATATAGGTGATTATGCAAAGGTTCATCCAGATTTGACAGGGGGCGGGTGCATGAAGTTGGGTTACACTTTTGTGGCCAATTCCAAAAAAAATGAAAATGACATAATGCGGGCGTGTTATAACGTGCTCGCGTTATGTCATTTTAAAAGAAAAAAAAAAGTGAAAGTGATTCATTTTTTGTCTATTTTTTTGCTTTTCCCACAGCCAAAAACCCCCAATTTCATGCTCGTGTTCTAGGAGGAGGCATTCTACAAAATTCATCAAGAACAGTTTATTTTCGTTTGCAAAGATGGTGCCACGATGACGAAGAGGTGCGGGAGGTAAGTATTGTTTGCTATTTGTTTTGAATTTCTTAGTTTCAAGTTGATTTTGTTTGTTTTAGGTTAGATTTTATTTTATTTTTAATTTTTAGGAGATGCAAATGATCCTGCAAATCCTCAAAATCCTCAACAAGAAGAGCAGGAAAATTCTCGACAACAAAATCCTCAATAAAATCAACCTGCCCCACCAATCACTCAACACCCTCCTGGCAATCAACAAAATTTGAGGAGTGAAATTGAGAACAAAAAAAAATTGAGGATTTTATCAGTAGGTTGAGTGATCCAAATGCTTCAACCACTGAAAGAATGACCCTAGAAAATTCATTGAAAGAGATGTTAAAAAATTTAGATTCAATTACCCAACAAATAACTGGATGGCCAGATAGGAGGTAGGAAACTAGGGCATATTATGCAGATAAACTATCATATAAACAAGTAAAAGATTTAAAAATTACTAAAGGTGATTTGTGCTCTTTATTCACTGACCCTAGAACACATCAAAATCTTAGCCTCAATGCGAAGAGGTTTCCTATCCATTGGTGCCACCACCAAGAGATTAGGAACCATTTTTATGATAGGTGGTACTTGGTATTTGATTACCCACCATGCAACAATTGTGAAGTCCCCCAATATTTTCTTAGGAAACTATACAATGAGTTCGTATTGAACCAAATCCAAAATTATTTTGATATGAGGGAGTTCCAGGGGAGAGGTGGGTGGTTGGCTCAGGATAGGCCTGGTGCATAGCCAGATCCTGGGTGAAAAGGGATATGACCTCTCACTAGGCCGCCTCATGAGCACATTGTTATGCTTGCCATTGCGAAGGAGAGTGTCGACATAGAGACTTTGCAGGTGATCAACACTTTGAACCAGAGTGTCATCCATCATACTATCCCTATTGTACAACGCCATCTAGGGGAGTCTTTGGGTGGTGGCCTTCGAACCCATGTGTGTAAATCTTGCAGGGTGACTTGTTCATATGACCCCCACCAGCACTCAGGAGGATGCTACACATGATCCGTATGCATCTATAGGAATGGAGAGGCCGACTAACATTTTTCATCATGCATATGACATTGATACTCAGGTAAAAGTTAGCATGTTCATTGAATTTAATTTATTAAATTTTGATTCTAAAATGCAAGATTAACTAATTTATTTTTATTATTTTAATAAAATTGCAAGGTCACAGTGTTGAGACTGGATACACTGGTCCTCCACCTACTTATTTTTGTAGTACACCTATCAATGGGGTATGTAACTAGTAAACAATTATAAATTTATTACATGTTAATAGCATTGTTTTACGAATGATATTTTAATATGTGATTTTAGATGTTGAACAAGCTAATATTGGAGGTTTCAAGCAAACACCTCCTAGTTCCAGTGGATTTACTCAAACATACATGAAGGTAATAGAATAAAGAGAACTTAAATAATGAATTCTACTTAATAGATTTGTGTAGTTTATATTCATATTGTTGGTTACGTTGCATTACACATCATTCAAACTCAAAGAATTACTTCAAATTCCATAAATAATAACTAGATGTTGATAGATGAAAAAATTTCAACTGTATAATATAGTTGTTTATAAAGTCAACATAAGCATCACGATGCAATTACTTCACATGGATGCATGTGCTTGCAAAGGTGCACCAGCACGACAAACTATGGATGCTTGGAAAAAATCTATGAAACCATAATAGTAAGCAATAGCATAGACAAGGCAGTTAGTGATGAAGAGCATCATATCAAAACACTCAATCATCAAGGTACATCTAACCCAATTGAATCAGGAGAAGATCAAATTGAATAAGCAACTAAAATTTCTTTCTCTTTTCATCAAAAATCACATTGTTTCATTTGCAAACCAGAAGGCAACAACAAGCCAACTCATTTCAATACTTCTTCTTATCATCCTCAAGCTTCAAACATCTTATTTATCAACAAAAATGGCTGATCCACACAAGAAACCTAATTAGAGTCACTAAACAATCCACTCTTTCATCATTCACCAAGGCACCCTTCCACTCAATTTCCTTTACCTAGGAAAAATAACCAAAAACCAATATTTCATGTTACAACCTATATCCATCAGATCCTAACACACCTTTGTCATCATCAATTTATCTAAATTCAAAGAAAAAACCTGATAAAGAGCTCTAAATCTTTCAATTCCTTAAACAACTCACCAAATTCTCACTTTTACCAACTAGTTCCTCAAGACCAAGATACTAAAATCAACCATTTACACCTCAATCAATTCATCTGACTTCCAAGACATTACTCACTTCATGTTTTTCACTGAAACAAACCTGGTTCATATCCACATAATACCGATTTATCAAATTCATAAGTTCTTACAGTCAAATTACCATTTCCACCTAGGGACATATTGCTACAACATATCAAATCATCATGTTTGGCCTCAAGGCCTTCACCAACCCATTCACACACCTTTGATATCTTCACATGGATGGTTCTATGCCAAAATAAACATTTAAATCTCTGTATTTACAGAATTACACACTTTTACAGTCTTACCACCATTTTTCTTGTAGGTCACATATCCCTTAATTGGGCGATTCCTTTCCATTCACTTTGTATATCCACATTCCCAATGTACATTTAGGATCCTTTTTTAACACATCATAACATATCAAAAGTTCTTAGTAGCTTGTCATAAATAAATTACTAGATTCTTGAATTGTTCGCTGGAAAGGGCTACTAATTTAGGCCTAAATTAAAAATAAAGTGCTCATAGTTTATCACCAAAATACCAAAGGACTAAAAATAGTCATTCATCATGTCACAAAACTAAAGAATCAAACATTTTTAGTGACAGAAAGGCTCCATAAATCATTGTTCCAAAAAACCCCTATTCTATGCACAAATCAAGCCCTACAAAGGAGGGTTTATTGCATAAGGTACTTACAAACCTTAAATAATCCTGCCACCACCAAAAACACCATGGAAATAGCCTACATAAGCTTTAGAAACTCACCACCCACCTTCATGCATGCTTTTGTATTTAACACCACCCTGAAACCATGCTTTCCATGAAGGAAACTTTGTATTTTTTGTATGATTCAGCAACCAATCAGAGATTTCTTGATTTCCCTATTCCTGTATACTCACAAATTGCTTAAAACATTCTAAAAACCTTATATACATTCCATCCCACCAATCTCCTAAATCTACATTGGTGGGATGGTGAATTCAAGCCTTAAATGACCCTCAAAACCCTTGATCTGTCAAACCACAAAAACCTTGGCTTTTAAATTTGATGGTAACTCTTCAAAACATCACTAGATGATTGTTAACACCCTACATAAAGTGAACAAACAAATATATATCCCGTGCAAGAATTGAATTCAAGAATGAAACACAGTGAAAACAAGAACAAGGAACTTTATTTATTGAAAATTATTCAAGAATACAAAATATGTTCTTTTGCCCCCCTTTTACATGCTTTTATATATATCCCAAACCAGATAACTTCCTTTTGAATCTCCCTCATTGAGTGAAACTACCTAAACTTCCTTGTGACTTTTAATATTCCATGCTTCTTTTCCTTTTTACAATTTTTCCCATCTTTAGCAACATTTGGAAATCTTTTTTTTTTGTGACCACTTAAGGACCTTAAATACAATGAAGTAGGCCTTTATATTACCTTTACATGAATTTACAAATGGGCATTCAATCTAGACAAAAATTTTCCTATGAGAGGTAACTAGTAACCTAGGTGCTCCTGCACCAGTTAGTAGTTTGAAAAAATGCCTCAAAGAAATGCGATCTCATGGTGATGGAATTCCATTCCATCACCACATGAGACCACATTTCTTTGAGGCATTTCTTCAAACTGCTCACCACCTTTCCTATGATACCACATTTTTCATACATGTTCACCAAAGAATTTTATCAAATTACTCACTTCCTTGCAGTTGCTGCTATGGCTAAAATCCTAAAATAGGTGCTTTCCAACAAACTATATTTATTCTTGGAAAAATATCTATCAAAGCATAATAGTAAGCAATAATACCATAGAGAAGGCAATGAACTTTTTAAAAAAATGCCTATAAGAAATGCAATCTTATGGTGATGGAATGCCATGACATGCATTTGTTTATAATGGCATGTCATCACCACGAGACCCCATTTATTTTGAGGCATTTTTTCAAACAGTTCACTTCCTTCTCTATGCCACCATAGTTATCGTACATGTCTACGAAAGCATTTAATCAAATGGTTCAACGGCTTGCTACTATGAGTAAAACCTAAAAATATGTCCTTTCAAACAAGATATGGATAGGGAAAATAGTAAGCATGATAATCAGAAATATATAGTTTAATACTTGTACTCAAATTTTTGTTCATTAGATCTCATACATTATAAGTCATGACGTGGATCGCTATTGTAACTTTTTTGTGATTGAATAATTTGTTGTTTTATTTTCAGATGTTGGTTGTGGAAACACCTCCAAATACTACGAGGGCAATGGATAATAGTGTTTCATCTGCTATACAATCCTCAATGGCTCTGGTAGGGGAGGTATGAGGCAAATTACTAAATTTCAATTTACATTCATTGCTATAGATGTTAGTTCTAGTGAAAAATCAAACCATTATTGATTCATAGTTTAATTCCTATTTGGATGGTTTATACAGGGCTTGAGCATGCCTCAACATCGGTGTGCAATTATTTCCATCATGGAGAGTGATCGTGAGATGGCCGTAAGTGATTATTTTGTTAAATATATCATTTTTTATAATGTAATTTCTATATATTAATGTCTTTACTTCTTATTGTAACAGTTAAAACTTCACCATGAGCTAAACCCTAGGAATAGTAGTAGGAGCACTCCTCAAGCACAATAGAAATGAGTGACAGACTTATCACCATCGGATTGCTAAACAAAGGGAAATAATTTATTTCTAGAGCATCGAGAGAAATGAATTTTGATTCCAAAGCCCTTTGTTGTGTGCCTAGACATGGAAATTTTGTACATATTTTGTATTGGATATATTTGACATTGCATGCCTATATGGAATTCTCGTAAGCCTATATAGCTATTTTATAACTATATTTTATAGTTATATCAACATATATTAATGTATGTATACATGTCTATTTGGTTAATACAAATCTTTTTTATTTATGGTGTCCATATTTGCATTATAAATTCATGGTTCAATAGATATGAGTTACGTGTATTCAAGCATATACTTTACAACTTACGTGTGTTCCAATGTATACTTTGTGACTTACACATTTTCATGTGTATACCTTGTATTCGTGCATATACTTTGTATTAAAATGTGTATACCATGTATTCACGTGTATACTTCAAGGCATACATGTTTGTCACTACTTGTGCTTCCCTTATAGATGTACATGCTTGAATTATTCACATGTATACTTATTAATTGGTTAGCTCTAGCATTGATCATTGTTGTCCTTCATGGTTTGTCTTGAATAAATTAATTGATTGATAGTAAACAACTAAGTATCTAAAATAAAAAAACATGTTTTCAATTGGTATTCCATGAAATGATTGATAAAAAAATTCCAATTTATATTTAATCCTTTGATTGGAACAACTGAATTAAGCAAAGGATACATAATCTTCATGTAACACTTACAAAACATAAATATTCAGAGTAGATGAAGTAGTCAACTTCTTGACAAATTATCTATGTTACCGAGTTCTTCTATTTTAGCCCTGGTTTTGGTTCTGGTTCACTCAGGTGGTGTGGGTCCTGGTTCGGTTTGCCTATGGGTTCAACCAGGGTCCTTCATTTTTGGGTTTGGTTTGCCCAAGCAGAACCCAAGAGAACCTGGGAAAAACCCAGATAGAACCCAAGCAAACCAAGACAAAACCCGCATGCCTAGGCATCCAAAAAAGTCTTTTTTTGAACATTTTTTTAATGTTTTATGGAGTTTGACTTTGACCCACACCCAAAGGAACCCTAAAAGTGATGTCTAAATCACTTCAAACACCTTAACTACCTCATTATTATTCATTTGTTTTGCAAACAAGCATTTTAATTCCAAGAGGTTGAGCTTTCATTTTTGCTTGCTAGATTGAGAGTGGATTGTGACACAACTTTCTTTTTTCAAAAATTGTTCTACATCATTGAATTGAGAATTTATCACACATCTATAAAGAAATAGAGGAATACTACAAACTAAAACACATTGAGCTTTTGTTCTCACTAACTTGATGTACTCTCCAACCTCTCTCTTCTCTCATGCGAAGAGTTAGAACTTCTTGGCCATGCCTTTGCATCATTTAGGAAGTTTTTCTTTTTTTGACAATGTCAAAAGCATGGCTGCATAAAAATTAGACAAAAGACTTTTCATTTTAGATTAGCAATGCATGGAAGTTTCAAAAATTATCCTTGATATTACAAAAAGATATGTGTTTATACCATAGCAGCAAAAATATTTTGGGGAAAAAATAGGCAAACCAAAAGTATAAGATTTTTTGAAAAAATCGGGAAAAAGTCTAGAAAAAATCGAAAAAAAATCAGATTTAAAAAAAGGTAAAAAAAATAGAACAAGAGATAAAAACTTTTAAAAAAATTTAAAGGCATTTCCATAGCATAGAGATATAGAGAGTAAATAAAATAAAGAGTAACTAATAAATTGTAAAAAATAAATTTTGTATTTTATATTCATATCGTTGATTACATTGCATTGCACATCTTTCAAACTCAAAGCATTGCTTCACATTGCATAACTAATAACTAGATGCTGATAGATGACAAAATTTCAATTACAATATAGTTTTTACAAAGTCAACCTAAGCAGTTATGCAATTACTTCACATTACATAACTAATAACTAGGAGCAACTGCCAATTGCATTTGCTTGTCATGGCATTCTATGAGACTACATTTCTTTGAGGCATTTTTTCAAACAGTTCATTGGCTTGTCTATACTACCACATTTTTGATACATTTCTACCAAAGCAATTTGTCAAATAGTTCACTTCCTTGTTGCTATGGTTGAAATCCTAAAACAAGTTCTTTCGAACAAGCTATGGATGCTTGGAAAAAATCTATCAAAAGCATAATAGTAAGCAATATCATAGACAAGGTAGTGAACTCTTTGAAAAAATTCCTCAAAGAAATGAGGTCTCATGGTGATGGAATGCCATGACAATTTTTTGATTTTCATGGCATTCCATCACCATGAGACCTCATTTCTTTGAGGCATTTTTTCAAAGAGTTCAATGCCTTGTCTATGCTAACACATTTTTCATACATGTCTATCAAAGCATTTTATCAAATAGTTCATTGCCTTGCTATTATGGCTAAAAGCCTAAAATAGGTGCTTTCAACAAGCTATGGATGCTTGGAAAAATCTATCATAGCATAATAGTAAGCAATAGCATAGACAAGGCAATGAATTTGAAAAATGCCTCAAAGAAATGTGGTCTCATGGTGATGGAATCCATGACAAATTGTTATGGATTTTCATGGCATTCCATCGCCATGAGACCACATTTTTTGAGGCATTTTTCAAACATTTCACTACCTTGTCTATGCTACCACATTTTCATACATGTTTACCAAAGCATTTTATCAAACAGTTCACTTCCTTGCTACTATGGCTAAAAGCCTAAAATAGGTGCTTCCAAACAAGCTATGGATGCTTGGAAAAAATCTATCAAAGCATAATAATAAGCAATAGCATAGACAAGGTAGCAAATTTTTTGAAAAAAAGCCTCAAAGAAATGTGGTCTTAATGGTGATGGAATGCCATGAAAATCCATAGCAATTTTCTTGTCATGGCATTCATTATTCCATTCCATCACCATGAAACCACATTTTTGTGAGGCATTTTTTCAAACAGTTCACTGCCTTGTCTATGCTACCACATTTTTCATACATGTCTACCAAAGCATTTTATCAAGCAATTCGCTGCCTTGCTACTATGGCTAAAATCCTAAAAAAATTACTTTCGAACAAGCTATGGATGCTTGGAAAAAATCTATCAAAGCATAATAGTAAGCAACAAGCTATGGTCTCATGGTTTTTTTCACGTGAAACTCAACGTGATTTTATTCACATTTTTTTGTAGGTTATAAACACATTTTTTTGGCAATTTTGTTGTTTTAAATGAAACTCAAGTTTATGGTGGTTTTGTTGTTTATATGATGATACATGATATTCTAATCCTAATTCATGCTTATAGGTTGCATAGATATATATTTTGTTTTTACATGTTTTTTGTACCAACGAACCCAAAACGAACTGAACCCCCCTCCAAATTTTTTTGGCCAAACCGGCTAACTGAACCTAAACCTCAAAACCTATTCCAACACTCTTCATTCTACCTGTACAAACTTAATTTACCACAAAATTATGTTTCCCCTTGACTTTACCCACATTTACTCCCTCAAACCTCTCTTTTTCATTCAAAACCCCTATTTTCCCAACTAGGGCATGTCATGCCATAACATGCTTTTGACCTCCCCTATCCTTGCATACCTTTTGAACACATCAAACTCCACAATATCACCCTATTTCCAACCTATTCTAACTTATTTTCAAGCAATTTCTTCTTTTCACCTCTTCTAGCCTTCTTTTAAGGGGCCTCAATTTTGAATTTTCAACAGGGGCAACATTAGTAATCTCTTCCAATGCACTTAATAATGCTATTTTCTTATTCCTACTCCCTATCCTACTTATATCAGGCCCATTTCATTGAGACACAGCCTGAACAATAGGTGGAATGACCTATTTCAACACACTACACTCAAACCCTTAAGGGATTGATCCGGTTGAATGTAGCTCAAAGTGATTCCGCATGTTTGGGTGAGAAAGAGGACCATGCATAGAATAAAAATTCCTATTTAGATGCATTGGAATAGTTCGTTTGGTCACACGAGTTGTAGAACGAAAGTTGCACCACTTTTCAACTTTCCACTGCTTCCATTTGACACTTTTTCCATCAACTGAAAACTAGATACCATTGGAAAACCACTTTGAGATAATGAAAAATGAGAGAGGTTATTGTAGAGGGGTCCAACACAATCCCATGGGACTAGACAATAAGTCTCTAAGCATCATGGTGTCCAAGTAACCTTATGCTGAAGTTTGTAGCCATTTTTCCCTTTAGACCCTTAAGGGATCTATCTGGTTGAACGTAGCTTGGAGCGATTCCGTGTGTGTGGGTGTGAAAGAGGACCATGTCTAGCATAAAAATGCCTATTTGGACATGTTGGAATAGTCCGTTTGGTCACACGAGTTGCAGAATGAAAGTTGCACCACTTTGCAACTTTCCACTGCTTGCATTTGACACTTTTTCCATCAACTAAAAACTGGACACTACAGGAAAACCATTCCAAGATAATGAAAACTGAGAGAGGTTCTTGTAGAGGGGCCCAATGTGATGCCATAGGATTAAACAAGAAGCTTCTAAGCATCATGGTGTCCGAGTAACCTCATGTTAAAGTTTGCAGCCATTTTTCCCTTTGGACCCTTAAGGGATTGATTCGGTTGAACGTAGTTCAGAGCGATTCCACATGTTTGGGTGCGAAAGAGGACCATTCCTAGCATAAAAATGCCTATTTGAAGACATTGGAATAGTCTTTTTGGTCACACGAGTTGCAAAACAAAAGTTGCACCACCTTGCAACTTTCCACTGCTTGCATTTGACACTTTTTCCATCAACTAAAAACTAGACACCATGGGAAAACCACTCCGAGATAAAAAAAAATGAGAGAGGTTATTGTAGAGGGGCCCAACATGATCCCATAGGATTAGAAGAGAAGTTTCTAAGCATCACGTTGTCTGAGTAACCTCATGCTAAAGTTTGCAGCCATTTTGCCCTTTGGACCCTTAAGGGATCGATTCGATTGAATGTAGCTCAGAGTGATTCTACGTATTTGGGTGGGAAAGAGGACCATGCCTAGCATAAACAAGCCTATTTGGATGTGTTGGAATAGTTCGTTTGGTCACACGAGTTGCAGAACGAAATTTGTACCACCTTGCAACTTTCCACTACTTGCACTTGACACTTTTTTCATCAACTGAAAACTGGACACCACGGGAAAACCACTTCAAGATAACAAAAATCGAGAGAGTTTATTGTAGAGGGGCCCAACACAATCCCATAGGATCAAACGAGAATTTTCTAAGCATCACGGTGTCCGAGTAACCTCATGGTGAAGTTTGCAACCATTTTGCCCTTTGGACCCTTAAGGGATCGATCCGGTTGAACGTAGCTCGGAGCGATTTCGCATGTTTGGCTGCGAAAGAGGACCATGCCTTGTTGGGAAAATTTTGTCATCTCAGAGAAACCTCCAAGATCAGTAGTGCCTTCAGTAACTTTAATTTTAAATAGATTGCCTCAAAAAAATATACAACTATGTCACAAAGCGGAATAAGACACAGTTTAATTCCCACATTAATCCTTCTGAGAGAAGCACATGTAAATTTAGTTTCAACAACTTTCATAAACAGATTCAACAAACAAAACCATTAAACATGAAAGATGGTACAAAACATAATAACACAAATTTACGTGGGGAAAACCCTTTCGAGTGAAAAACCCCACACTCCAAAAGATCCGAGCCATTGTATTATTTAGAAAAAAACAAAGTTACAATACAATCTTAGGCTCATAGCCTTTTCATAGAGATTAAATCTTGTTCCATTCTGGAGACAAAATGGCAGCAACCCTGTTATGTTTCCCTCTCTCCTTTTTACATTTCCTTGATCAACCTCTCAGTTCATACAACCTTCGCACTATTACAATACCTTCACACAATATACAATGCAGATTAGCATGAGAGATCAACCAAGACACTTAATCTGGAGAGATTTTGGCAGCATAACCTTGCCTCAATCTTCCTCTCACTCATCGTACGACAGAACGTCCAACGTATATATATTCGTCTTCAGCAAATAGGAAATGGTTCAACTTTTGTAGACCAGTTAGTATTCCAACAGTCACACCAACTGTCAACTATTCTAACTTCTCCAACTCACTCATTATCCTCTAATGAACATCATACACAAAAGCAGTCAACCAAGTCAGCGTCCTTCCAACCATGGTCTTCTTTCATGTTCATCAGCCAAAGTCTTCCCAATGTCTTCATTATCTTGAGGTCTCAACCAGTCCCTATCGACAAGACAACGCCCATCAGAATGATATTACAATGCTAGGCCAACAACACAAGTCACCCCGTTGATTTAAGTTCAACCACCCCGATACAGACCATTGACCTGAGTCACAGCGATGATCAACGGGAGCACCAACTGTCACGGGATCATCCTTATTAGCAAGAGAATAAGCATTGGAGAAGGTTTCACCAAGGTCCCATGTCACACCAACAAAAACACCTCATCGACAAGACATGCTTTGTTGCTAAGACTCTTATAGAGCCTTCATGTCACCCTAAATAAATACCATCGGTAGGAGTCACAACGACATGCATCAGGAACATCTCCATTGGCAAGAGAACCACTATCAGGGAAGGTTTCACCGAAGTCCCAAGTCACACCGACGACCAACTGAAACAAACCATCGGCAAGAACAACACTATCGGAAAAAGTCCCACCAAGATCTTAAGTCGCCCCGATGAAAAATAGCTCACTGCAGTTCAGAACCTTTCATCGACATGAGTCACACCAAACACACCTATCGGCCAGACTCACACCAAACAAATCAGATCAGCCAAAGATCTACTATCGGTAAGATGCATTTCGAAGTATTGTGTCAGTTTGACCATCTGTTCATCGGCAAGACATACACCGATCAGACCCATCGACCATACTAACACAGTCAGTTCAACATTCACAGGTCTACCCGAAAACCAATGTCATCCCAACGTAGTTCACTTCGGCAGGAGTCTTCCCGACATAATTATTTGGCCAGACCACAAGCACTAGAGTGACATTCACAAGTCATCCTGACGACCAATGTCACCCAAATCCGATCATCCGCTAGAGTCATACCGAAACTCATCTAGGCTACTTTGCATACATTCCTTAGATCGGAAAGAGTCTCACCAATGAACCTCATCGGCCAGATAACTACTGTCGATATGAAATAGAGAACTCACGCCAACAATTCAAGTCACTCTGATAGTTCTCTTCGACAAGACCAAACACATGTCACACCAATCTGAACACTTCAAGCCTTCAAGACTAAACAACTCATCGGTAGAATATCTTAGGTGTCTCACTGATTTACTCTTACAGGAGGTTCAGGTTAGCAAGATTGAGGAACATATCTCCAACATTCCTAGCATAAAAATACCTATTTGTATGCATTGGAATAGTCTGTTTGGTCACACGAGTTGCAGAACGAAAATTGAACCACCTTGCAATTTTCCACTGCTTGCATGACACTTCTTCCATCAACTGAAAACTAGAAACCATAGGAAAACCACTCCGAGATAACAAAAACCAAGAGAGGTTATGGTAGAGGGGCCCAATGCAATCCCATAGGATCAGACAAGAAGTTTCTAAGCATCATGGTGTCCGAGTAACCTCATGTTGAAGTTTGCAACCATTTTTCCCTTTGGACCCTTAAGGGATCAATCCGGTTGAACGTACCTCAGAGCGATTCCGTGTGTTTGGGTGCAAAAGAGGACCATGCCTAGTGTAAACATGTCTATTCAGATGTGCTAGAATAGTTCATTTGGTCACACAAGTTGTAGAATGAAAGTTGCACCACCTTGCAACTTTTCACTGCTTGCATTTGACACTTTTTCCATCAACAGAAAACTGGACACCACAGGAATACCACTCTGAGATAATGAAAAATGAGAGATGTTATTTTAGAGGGGCCCAACATGATCCCATAGGATTAGACAAGAATTTTCTAAGCATCACGGTGTCTGAATAACCTCATGCGGAAGTTTACAACCATTTTCCCCTTTGGACCCTTAAGGGATCAATCCAGTTGAACGTAGCTCAGAGTGATTTTTCGTGTTTGGGTGTGAAAGAGGACCATGCCTAGCGTAAACATACCTATTTGGACATGTTGGAATAGTGTGTTTGGTCACATGAGTTGTAGAATGAAAGTTGCAACACTTTGCAACTTTTCACTACTTGCATTTGACACTTTTTCCATCAACTAAAAACTAGAAACCATGAGAAAACCACTCCAAGATAACAAAAACTGAGAGAGATTATTGTAGATGGCCCCAACATGATCCCATAGGTTCAGATAGAGATTTCATAAGCACCATGGTATCTGAGTAATACCCCGTCAAAGATTGCTACCCTTTTGCACTTTGGGATTTGATGTTTCATTGAACTATACAGTTCTGTATAGGGTGAGTGTGCTTTGTTTTCAATGGAATTTTGTGGGCAGCTGACTTAAATCCATTTTAGTTTTGGTTTGGTTGGATTTCAATTGATTTTGTGCATTTTAGAAGCCAATTACTGAGGGACAATTTGTATACCCTGTTTTAAGGGTTTTGAGTGCATTAAAATGTCATATTAAGCCTTTCACCCACTATATGCTTCTATAACTTGATGGAAAGGCTTATTTATGGTTATAAAACATGTGTGCATAGTTTTTTGCACAAGGGAGGTGAATAGAGGGTTTTTAGGTGATGCCCTAGATGTCAAATGGTGCATTTTTTTAGTGGAAAATGGTGGTTTATTGCTAGGGTTTGAAGAAATATTTGGGGGCAGTGATATCTCTTGAACTTTTAAGCTTGTGCAGACCTTTTTGAACGTGTTTTAGGATTTGGTTGGTTGTGAGAAGTTTCAAGTATGGGTTTTCAACAAACCCTTGCCTAACTTATAGTCTCCAAATCTCATCAAATGGGCTTATCTTTTAGAGAAGGTCATCCAATGGCCAACCAAACATCAATCAAGCTTTAACATAAACCCTAAGACAAATTCCCAAGAGATCATACCATGTTTCTTTGTACCATCATTAAGATCCAATAGACCACCTTGCATAAAGGCTACTAAATTCGCCCTATTTACAAAGAGACAACCTTTTAAACACTAGATTTTCACTAAAACTCCTAAAACAACAGTATTTTATGTGTCAAAACCTCCAATTCCATGATTTGTTTCTAGGTCCAAGACCTCTACACCCTTAATACACCAAACCCTCTATTTCAAGCAAATACTTGGGATTTTAATGAAAATCCTATCTCTCGCACCTACCATACCCAAACAAAGCACCAAAAACACTTACTAGACCCTGCACATGTGGTGAATAATACATTACATGGACAGTCCTTCCCACATTTTGTCAAAAAACCACTTGAAACCCTCATTTTCATCATGAAAATACCCTAGTGCAGCCCTAGAACATCATCCCAAACACCCAACCTTGACTCCACAACATTATAATCAAGTTAGGCATGTATTTTACAAGTTAGAGGAACCATTCCACAAGTTACAGTAGGCACAAAAAGATGAATGGGTCGAATTACATCATGAAACCCTTCAATCCAAGAACACTGTGAAAGTAGGTAGCAACAGTAAAAACAAGATAACCTTCTTGCCCCTCCTAAAGTTTGGACCATATCCATTACCTCCACATAAAACTATACATCCTTGGTCTTCTTGGTTCCCATTCCTTGATATGGTTATGGAAATGAAAATGAAGCAAAGTAATCATCTCCTTCTCTGCTGGCTGGAAGAATGCATGCTTAATGTTTTGATACATGATATCAACTCCCTCTTTTGCTCTCATGGTTGAATATCAAAATCTAGTATGGTGGGCCTCCAGAGTTCTAGTAATCTTTATTCCTCTTCCACCAAATGTTGGCCTGATCCACATTTCTTCCAGCCTAATTGGCTTTGTTTTTGAAAGTTGAAGTTTCTCCTGAGTCACCAATGTAGCTCTCTTTTCCTTTTCAGACTCTTTCATTGATACAGATCATCTCTTGGATTTAATCATCTGTACCACATGGTTGATGTGCTTTGAATCATTACATCTAAAGGAAATTTCCTTTAAATAAATACTACTAGGGAATTTCAATGTTTCCACTGTAGTTGGTATTAAAGCTGATACCTGCAACATGAAGAGTGATTCCCATTCTTCTTCTACATTAGAGGGTTCATATCCTTGATTCGACTCTTCCGAATTATCAAAATAAAAATCACTAGCAGAGGATTTTAAAGGAAATCCATGTAAACCAAGCTCTCTAAATGGTATATCAAACTCTAGTTCAAAATCTTTTAGATGAGGCTTCTCCCATAGCTCTCTTACTCACTTGACAAATCCTTGAAACTCTGTATTGATTTTATTTTTCTTGTCCCTCTCTTGTTGTTCTTCCTCAATTTCATCAAGATCATTGATGCAATTGGGGGAGGTCCTACAACAAAACTAATAAAAAATTCAAAAACCAACCAGGTATTAGATCATCAAGTTCTCCATTTCGCTCTTTCTCAACCAAATCACACTATTCCCTTGTAGCATAGGAAAACCACTAAATCGGGTACAAATTCTCAACCACACACTTCCAGTTCACAATCTAACTCAATTTAGGGACCCATTATTGAGCTTTTTAACATATCAACATATCAACATAGCTCCATAAGTTTCTTTGTAACAACTCCTTCAAAACTTGAAATTTCACTCTTTTTAGGCCTCAATTAGGCCACTTTTACAAAGGGTCTATACTCTAAACTTAATCAAACCTTACCAAATCTTGGGGAAGTAATTCTAAGATGTCAAAACTTCAAAATACACAATTAGATCTCAGTTGTACCACCATACAATGGGTAAACCACAAAACCCTCTATTGTAGCCTAAACCCTAGGGGTTTATTGAAAATGATACTTACAAAGCTAACCACAACCTCAAAATTACTCAAAAAAGTTTTTGATACCCTGCACAAGCTCAAACAATCATAAAATAATGCTTCCCTACACAAAAACACAATTTGACTCTTCAAAACCACCATTTTTCTTAAAGAAAACTCACTTTTACACACATGGGTTTCACACCCATCTCACTTTCAAACCTCCCCAGCACTAAAACATCATTCCCACACCTTAAGAATGTTAGAGAAGACCCATTCCTCAATTTATAGAGGCTAAAAAAAGAGGAATGGGTCAAAAAGAGATTTTTATTGACTCAAAACCTTCAAATGTACAAGTTCAGGCCGGTTTTAGTAAATTGATGATATAATGCACAAAACGTTATGGAAAACATTATAAATGGATTCAAAAGAAAGGTAACTCCATATAATATGAAAATATTAAAAAATATATATCAAATAATTGAAATACAGGCCACACAATCTGCTGCTACAGCTGAAAATATAGAAAAATTTGAGTTTTTATTGCTTTTGCTTCTTCAAATCACAAAATCCAACCTTCAATTCGAGTTCTCCATGTTTTTAAACTCTTTCCCACCAATTAAAAAATGATTCACCTTCCTAACTGACCTTTGAACTGGTTTGAATCTTCGCATTCCCTTCATAATGCAAATTTTTCAATTTTACAACATTTGAGTTTGCAAATTTTGCACATTTTTGCAATTTTTAAACATTTTGCACTTTTTGAAAAAGCCAACCTCCTAAAAACCTAATACAACTCAAGTATGACTAAATACATAATTTAATGGTCTCATAGACCTTATTTTAATACAAAACTCAAAATCCTATATTCTACTCCTTATTTTCCTTGATAAACAAAGCCTACTGAATGGTGCTCCTGCACCAATCATACATTGACCTTCTTTCCCCTCTTAAAGTTTGGACCACATCCAGTACCTCCACATAAAACTTGGCATCCTTGGTATTCTTGGTTCATATGACTTGATATGGTTATGCAAATGAAAATGAAGCAAAGTAATCATCTCCTTCTTCGCTAGCTGGAAGAATGCATGCTTAATGTTTTGATACATGATATCAGCTCTCTCATCTACTCTCATGGTTGAATACCGAAATATAGTATGGTGGGCCTCCAGAGTTCTAGTCATATTTCTTCCTCTTCCACCAAATTTTGGCCTGATCCACACGTCTGGTAGCCTAACTAACTTTGTTTTTGAAAGATGAAGTTTCTCCTGAGTCACCAATGTTGCTCTCTCTGCCTTTTCAGACTCTTTCATTGCTATAGATCATCTCTAGAATTTAATCATTTGTACCACATGGTTGATGTGCTTTGAATCCTTGCACCTAAATGAAATTTCCTCAACATAAATACTGCTAAAGAATCTCAATGTTTCCATTGTAGTTGGTATTAAAGTCGGTACCTGCAACATTGAAAATTATCCTTATATAAGAATTCCCTCCATCTTGTTGGCTTGTAACACTCTTGATGGTGGCTACATGAAATCTGATTCTGATTCCTCTTCTACATTAGAGGGAACTCATATATCCTTGTTCTGACTCTTCTAAATTATCAGAATTAGAATCACTAGCATCCATATTCAAAAATTCCCAACCACCATCTTCAATAAATTGGCCACCAGTTCAAGTTCATTTTTCTTTCATAATACTTTATATCCATGGAGTTCAACCATTCCTTCATGCCATCAAGTGAAGATTGAGGAATGGCGTCAATGTGGAGTACATCCCACTTGAATTTTTTCAAAATAATAGCCATATCAAATGCCTTTTTCCCAATTCATACTCTCTCAAGGTTAACAATCTCAATCTTGAACTAATAGTGATTACTAAGAAAGGTAATTCCACCAACTCTATCAAATAGTTTACCGTAGGAACAATAAAAGTAGAGGCTTTGAAAGTAACTCCATGAAAACCAAGCTCTCTAAATGGTATATCAAACTCTTAGACCTCATTCATGCACATTTACAACCAAATTCAAAGATTTTCCTTCAAAAGGCTACAAATTCAAATATTGACAATTTTGTAGCAAGAATGCATTTTTTTGCACATTTGACCACCAAGACTCAAAAAATCACCCTAATACACCTTAAATGGCCTTGATTGACCTTATTTAGCATAAATAAACACACTATACCTTAATCTAATCTATTGACCACCTATCAACCTTCAAAAAGTGAAATTTTGCAACTAGGAGACTAGGTGCTCCTACACGAAAATTACATTGTGTCTGAGCCTTCAAGAGGCTTTAAATCTAGCCTTTACAAATGATTCTACATCTTTCCAATCATGACTAACTATTGATCTTGTAACTAAAATGACTTATTACATTATAAATCAATTGACCATGTAGTATGACCTTATTCAATTGACAATTTACTCAAAACACAATTTACTAACTTAAAATAATTCCATGAACCAAATTTGTTCAATAACCTTGGTGCCCCTACACCAAATTTGAATATTTCAATAAATGTCATTACAAGTAAAAATCTCATTAAAATGCCTTACGCACTCTGTTCTCACAAATATTATACAATTTCACTCATACATTCAAAATTTTCTTATAATGTCTACATCATAGGTTCTCATTTAGAGGTTAACTTCAAATGAGTAACCTGAGATTCCCTCGCAAAACTTCACATGCTCTTTTATAATGGCTTCAAATCAGAATTGAGATTTGTCAAGATCATCAAAATAAGGATTTTGCATTGCTTTTTTGGCTGAGATTCTCTTCGATAGCTCAAAAATCAACATTTTCTGCAAGGAGAGACCAATCAATTTTTACTAGTTTAGTTACAGATGTACGCAAAGTAAAAGAATAAAAAGAAACAACTCATCCAAAATGGAAATGAAATGAAAATAGATGGAAGGAACTTACAGATAGGCATGGTAGTCTCTCAACTTAGTCACTCCTGGTCATACATCTTCACTGCGAGTTCTAAGATACCTCTTGCACACAACACCTCTCATGAATCTATAATATCTTGAAATTCGAGATGCTCCTATAATGTCTACATCATAGGTGCTCATGATAAGGTTAACTTCAAATGAATAACTTGAAATTCCCTCACCAAGCTTCGTACACACTTTTGTAATGGCTGAAAATCATAATTGAGATTTTTCAAGATCATCAAAATAGGGATGTTGCATTACTTTTATGCCTGAGATTCTATTGGATGGCTCATAAATCTGCATTTTCTGCAAGGGGACACCAATCAATGTTTACCGGGTTACTTACATATACGCAAGTAAAATAAGATGATCGCATTGGAATCAAACAAATTAACGTGGATACAAGTATAAATTAATAAGAAGCATTGTGCATATACTTACAAATTAATCCAATGAACCATTCAGATCTGCTATACTCTTTATTGTGTCAAATATTGCCTCATGGTCAGACTCACGGACCTTCCACAAGGTATTGTTCAAAGGTCTACCACATATTTTCTCAAACAAACATTGGATTCCACAACAAGGTTCGAGTAATGAAAAATATTACGATGCGTGTCAAAGTCCTCAAACAACCAATGTTTAACACTCTTATGTGGGTACCTTCTAAGCCACGTTCCAGTAACAACAACTGAGTTTGTAGGGTATTCAATGTTTTCTCCATCTATAACTAGGGCTTCCAATTTCTTTTTGGCCTCAACACAATGACATAAGTAATAGTTTGTTCCCTCTTCATTTTATTCATCTACAATAACTACATAAACATGCCCCGCATTGATATGTGCAAAAAATCACTTGAAATTAGTCAACATTACGAATACAGTACAAAGTAAGATAAAAATATGGAATCTCAAAAACTAAGCAAGTAGATATATTACCTAGTTGAACTAGATCTGATATGTGGTCAAAGTTGACTGATAATTCCATCTGTGTTAGTTCCAATGTCATCAGAGGGCAATATGTGTGAAGTGGGCTAAGATAACTTGTCAACCATTTGTCAACCCACTCCCCTGACTCACAATAATTCTTGGCTTGTATTGTACATGAAGAATAAAAGCATGCCATCTTACGTGTATCGATACTCCATGAACTTGCATTTGAGCTAAGGAAAGAGTGTAGCTTACTCGATCCTGTTAGTGTACAACAATCCTCATATGGTGCAATGTTAGTATCATCATCAACCAAAAAAATATATGAACTAAAGACCTATCTTCATTACCTAGACCCATTGAAGCATTACACCACTTGATGATTGAACTTGCATTTGTCAACTTTGCACTATCTTTATAATTTAACTCTTCTCGTGCCAATGCTCTTTTCATGCATGCTCCTGCACCATCATGCTTCCCCTTTCCATGCTCGGCCTCACAAAAGTTCCACATATGCTAAAAACTTGTAGTGAGATGCATCTTTCACAACCAGTAGAAGATGCATGTGTTCTTGAACTATGCTTCACAGTTATCCGACCATATTATATGCCGACTGTATGCTATGCCCCTCCAAGCCAAATCGCTATAGAACATCTGGAAGCAACCTTGCACGAACTCTGGAGAATGTGTGCGATCATCACTAATATAAAAGTGATACTCCCTCAATACCTTCCTTTCGTCCTCTGTACTATCAACTGCATGAATGAATGCTATGTGCACAAATATTGAAACCTATGTGGAGTTGTAATACTGTGACTACACCTCACACTATGGTTGTAGAGTTTAGTTCTATGCAAAGTCAACCACTGATACTATGCTACCAATTGGAAAGGTGTCCTTGCATAGCTTGAATTGTGTGTCCAGCCATCGGGCTCTATGGGTATGCCTTGCATACTCATACACTAGATTATCACGAAACATGGACATAAACTGATACACTGGAATCTTCTCAATAACCAAATCACACGTTTTTTTCTTGAGACCCATCTTTTGTAGTGTATCCCACTATTTTATACTTCCTAAAATCTACTAGTTTATGTCCCACCTCATCTATGCTTTCCATATGTTGACATACTGGCATTCATTGCAAGCCATCGCAACACTCGCATGAACCATCCAAGCATGTTGTCCTGTAGAATATTTGGTGATCCTCTATTTGACATAATTTTTTTGAGAAGAACTCTCTTGAATATTTTAATGGGGCTTCTATGCCACAATCTTGCAAAACATTGTTAGTATGCAAATCTAAACATATAGAACAATAAACATCATAATGGTTAGCGAATTCAATATGTAGTCTACAACAACAAGTAGTGCATGTGTGATTTATCTTGACATAAAAAGGTTTAATCATTTCAAAAAATATTTGAGAAATACTAATTTGAGGATAAGCATTTTGAAATTTATGAAAAAATTGGGTTTGAGTCATATCCAAAAAATGCTTTGGATGTGGCTCACGGTTCCAACTACCGATTCTCCTTCTTACGACATCCCTTTGATTCGGAGATGGCCTTGTATTATTCTTCCAATAATATTCAATTAGTGTTCTCAATGCTTCAAAAAATTTATTATCTTTATGTGGCATTCTTCCCGAGAATTCCCATAATTCATTTGAATTGGTGCCCTCAATTCTTTTCCACCTTTGAACAGCTTTGATAAAGTTTTTCTACTAATTCCCATTTGTTTACTTGTCTTTTTAATGAGACGAGATCTCTTTGTTTGATAGCTTACCAAAGTCGATGTAATGACATCAGGTGACATTACTATCCTTTGAGCGTGAGGTCTTAGCCACACTTTCATAAGCATCCATTAGATTCTTCACAATAGTGTTTTCACTTGATGCATTTGATGTTCTCAACCCAAGAGTCTTCATGATGTTTTTGTACTTTAAACCCCGCATCATTTGAATAAATAGTTGACATCTTGCGGTCTCATTTATCCTTTCAAAGAACATTTTCCAAATCTTATCAGCATATCTTCTACCAGTGCATTCTAGAATCTTACCTTCCATGTGCTACAAAATATCCTCATCAATATTAATCAAAAACTTTGGATTTCTATGCAAAATTCTAGGTGGTGTTCTCTTAGGTACATACATCTCAACATTAGCAATTTCATCAATATTTAATTGAGGTGGGCTAGATTGTGTACCTTCGACTAAGGGTGGAATAGAGTACATACCTTGAGGTTCACGTGGGGATGATGGCATACCGTGTTTTTCAAATCCGAGTGATGATGTACTCTCAACTTTAGATGTGGTGGATGGTGTCCAACCATACTCACTTGTGGTAGATGGTGTCCCTCCATATTCGCTTGTGCTTAATGGTGTCCCTTCGTATTCACTTGCGGTAGAGGGTGTGTCTCCAACTACAATATCTGCATCTCCCCTAGCACGAATCTTGCATTTGTGCCCTTTGTGCTACCAATTTCTTTTCTCTTTTTGACAGTTGAGGTTCCTCTTCAACTGGCTTGTTTTCATCAATCGTTCCCAATTTCTGATTTTCACGATATTCCCTCATTCATTTTTTCTCTTTATCTCTGAAGGCTTGGAGCTGATCATCTAATAGTTTTTTCCTTTTAACAATTTGTTTCTTCGGCATGATGAATAATATTACCTGTGCAAAAAGTATTAAGTCAAGTCAAATTAACTAATAGTGAAGGGTTGTAAAAGTCTATTAAAGAGGGAGACCAACGATCACCTCTTTCAAATGTTAGTTTTCGAAGTTGAAGTGGTTTTTTTTAAGAGGGAAACATTATAGAAGTCCATGATAAACTTGAATGGAGGATGATCCTTGGATTGAGCGTCAAGCCAAATGAGGAAATGTTGAGTTTTCCTTAACAAAATTTAGCTTTTGGTGACTGAAATTGAGTTTTTGAGTTGGGAAGCATTATTTTATGTTAGATTGAGCATGAGTAGGGTATATTAGGCTTGTTTCAACAATTGTCAAGTTTTGGAGTGTTTGGAAAGTGCTACTTTCAATAAAACATAGGGTTTCTAAGCCTAGGGAGAGGGTTTTATGGTTTGGGTGGTAAATAGTTAAACCTCTACAATCTAATGCTATAATTTGAAGTTTTGACAGATATAAAGTGCTTCCCCAAGGTTTTAGGAGATTTGGAGAAGTTTTGAAGGTGGTCCCTTTGTAAAAGTGGGCTAATTTGGGCCCTTAAAAGCATAGAAAACTTGATAATTTGTGCAGTTTGGAAAAAAACAAGCATTGGTGATTGTTGGATATGTTGAAAGATTCTATAATGGGTAAAATAAAGGTTTCTAAATGGTCCTAGGTCTATAGAACAACAAATTTGCATTATGAAGCTTATTAAGCAAACCATTGCTAATACTAGTACTTTTAGGCTTAATGAAGGTTTGGTGGTTCAAGTGTGGTTATGGGCATTGAAGGAAGTTGGGACTCCTGATTTGAAAATGCATAAAAACATCATACAAGCCTAAATAAAGGGTTCAATGAATTTCTTTTGAGGATTTGGTGCTCTACTCAATGCCTAAACTGTGGAGTTTCAAGTTTTTTTCTGTGTTTTCAATTTCTTTTTCTTGTGTACGACCCAGTACAGGCTTTCCATGATTAGAAATTCATAAATAATTGTGGTGGCAAGTATTGACTTGGACTTCAATCTATTTTGAGACTCCTTTGATTGTTTCGGTGAAAGAAAAAATCCATTCTTCATGATCAGCCTGTACAGACCAACATGGTATGAGTTTTACTTTAATTTAAAGATGGAGCCTTTCGTCCTACTGTGGTGACCCATGATTTAGAGGAAAGGCCTGTAATATGTTGTTTTCAAGTTTCATGTTTATTTTAATAGTGGTAAGGCATCTATAGAGCTAGTGATGTTATCTTAGGCTGAGAATGTGAGTTTTTGGCATGAAAAGGAGGAACCAAAGTGGTGTTTTTGAGATCTAATGAAGCTAAAGGCCTAGTAAAGGTTTATTTTGTTTTTGCAAACCCTAACAAACTTGTTTGATGCTTTGGTGAGGCTTGGAAGGCCTTGAAGTTGTGAAATATAGAAAACCCTAGATATTTATGAGCGTATTGAGGGTTTTTGTATTGGAAACCTATTTGATCATGCAAGGTCCTAAAACCTAGAAAATCTTCTATTTTGAGACCTAAGTAAAGATTGTTTTTGGATTTGGGGGTCTACTGAGAAGTGAGAAGGTTGTGTGGGGAATTATACCTGATTGAGTGACTTTCATATGCTACAACCTGAACAATGTGAATTTGTTGAAAAAAGAGGTCCTAATGAAATTGTAAATTAAAAATTTGTTTGTAGATTGGAGTTGTGTGTTTGTGTGTTGCAGGCCTCCCCCTATTGCATTAGGAGTAGATTCCAATTTTTTAGAGACATGTATGGAAAATTTGGTAGCATAGACAAGGCACTTAGTTGGTTTGTATAACAGTTTGGCAATGTAGTGGCCTATTTGAAAAAATATGTCTAAGAAATGGGGTCTCCCGGTTATGTAAATCACTGCTAGACCCTATTTCTTGGACCCATTTTTTCAAACAGGGCAATTTAGGATGCCAATTTCACCCTCTAGCTTGCCAATTCAATGAAATTGGTAATGTAGTGGCCTGTTTGAAAAAATGGGTCCAAGAAATGGGGTCTCCCAATGATGACCCCATTTCTTGGACTCATTTTTTCAAACAGGCCAATTTAGGATGCCAATTTCACCTGCTAGCTTGCCAATTCGGTGAAATTGGCAATGTATTGGCCTATTTAGGATGCCAATTCATGGATCATCAAGTTAGGATGCCAATTCATGGATCATCAACCCTCAATTCTCAACCCTCATCCCTTAATCGCTCAACCCTCTACCCTTAAACCCTTAACTGTCAACCCCTATACCCGCTACCCTATACATTGGACCCTCAACCATAATCCTTCAAACATATACTCTCTCACACCCTCTCCCACCTCCCACCCTCTCTCACACTCTCTGACTCTCTCCCACTCTCTCCCACACTCTCC
>VDFB02281492.1:563405794-563468275 GCA_007258455.2 Sequoia sempervirens
CATACATACATACATACATGACACACCAGCATACATATACATACAAACATATCAAAAAACATTCAATAAAGTGGAATTTAACTAAAGGAAGACATAACGGGAGCATGTTATGTGTTGCTAGACATGTTCTCTGGAGAAGCAAAAATTATCAAAACTAACACATAACGCTCTTGTGTTATAATGAGAGCGCTTTATAACACGCTCATGTTATATTTTTCTTTGGGAATCCCTGAGCCTTAGCTATGGTATTTTCCTTGGAATACCAACCTAAAGGCTTGGAGGGAATTCCCAATTGAAGAGACGTGTTTTTGCAAATTCTACAATTTTTCACATAATCGGGTTCGTGCTCACTGTCATGATTGCATCTGGTTCAATATCGACAAAATTGAACACATGGGTAATGTTAGGTTCTCTCTTAGCTTTCCAACAATTTAATTTTTTTCACTTTCTGACAATGTTAAGTCTTTCATCCATAATTTCTTTTGCTTGTATGTCTGTTTTTTGTCAAAAAGTATTGTTTGGTGTTTTTTTCATTATAAATTAACTGTTCATGAAAATTTCTAATAAATTACATTTTTAGAAACTAGACTCCATTCTACAAATTTAAAAAAAAAAAAAAATCTATTACTTTCCAAAAGTTGTAGGGGGAGCACGGCCAAAATTCTGCTTTTTAGGAAGTGCCCACTTAGAAAATTAGTAAAAAATAAAATATTCATTTAAAAATTATCAGAAAAATCGTGCATCAACTAGATACTATTAGCTAACTTTTGACCATAACAATTTTAAAAATACTACAAAAAAGTTCACCGCACTAGCGTCGTACAAAAGTTGCTATGTTATGTTTTTTCTGAAAAAAATAATAGCAATTTGTGTACATCCCTCCTTTGAACCCCTTAATCTCAACCATTTTCAAAATAAGTTAGTATTTTAGAAAGTAGACTCAGAGCACTTCGATCCTTGTTTTTGTTCCATCTCAAAATTTTGAGTGTAGCTATCCTCAATTTCACGTCCAAGGTCAGTATTTCCTGATTTTAGAAAGAAAAAAAAGTGGCCACTTAAGCCCCCTTTTTGGGAACCATCTTGGTTCACTTACCCAGGGATGGAATGCATCTAAATGGAAGATTCAAATAAGTGCATGAATAATATCTGAGAATGAAAATGGAAATTGAAATCACCTAGAAAATAATATCTTTCTCTATCAACAAATATCAAGAGTACAGTGAACAAAGACATTACAGTGGAAAAAAACTATCATGGTGATTATGTAAATTCAATGAGAATTAGTTATATTGTCTGTATTTAGGAAACACAGGAGCAAAAAATGATGATTATTCAAGAACTGCATTATAGTCCAAAAATGAAGCAAATATTAAAAAACAGAGTGCAATTATAAATTCATTGCTTCATATCTTTTCTCAATACAAGGATTCGTGATAAGATACTTGAAGAAGAAGTAAATATGGTGAAAATTTGATTGATCAATATGGTGAATCATTCATTAAGACAAGCCAAAGATAGCATGTGTCTAGATAGCAGTTTCATTCAAATGCATAAAAGGTACTATGATGAAGTCTATAACAATAAACATTGTAAAAGGATGAGAATGTGAAAAAAACACTTGATGTTCATCATATTATCTAAGGAGAATGCTAACAAAGACACCCTACTACAAAAGAGTGTGCCAAAATTTTAAAATTGTATCTTTTTAGGACTAAGAGTTTAGTCTATTTACAACTATTATTGTAACAATCTACAAAGGAAAAAAATAAACTACTGAAGTGAAGATTTGCTAAATGTTTCTGCTTGAAAACAAGATATGGTCCATGGTCATAAAATAACAAACTCTATTGGGTTCTAAGTGCACAGTCTATTGGTTCATAAGAGAAAGAAAATCTAATAGTGTGCCAATAAAGGGCCTAGGGGTGAATTAAGACAACATGGATTTTGAAGATTTATACCTCTAGACCTAGGTTTTGCCATGGCACATGATAATGGTATGTGCACTACTTTTTGAGTTAGTTCTCACAATTTAGAAAAGGGTCAAGATTTATCTTGTTGATATTAAGGAAGACCATGCATGAAAGTCCATAATAGTTTCATGGAAGATCTAAGGACACTCAATAATGACTTGAATAAACGACTGTCATTGGAGGAGTGACAATGCAGAGAGGAACCCAGACCCTTGTGATTTAGCAGATGCAACAAGGGAAAAGGGCCTAGTCACTAACATCAAATGTAAAGCTCTAATAAGATGCTTGTTAAAATGTGAGAACAAAAGGAAATTCCCAAAAGCCTATATGGCTATGTTATTCTATTTTTGGTTAATGAAAGTCGAGGTAAGGTTCAAAATATTGAGTTCTTTGAGACAAGAATAAACCTTCTTCAATTTTTGGAGCTTATCACAGAGGCAAGGAAAAGATTTACAAGATATTTGAATTATTCCATACCATGCAATGGCATTAAGTCATCCCTTCATATATTCTAAAAGTAAAAGAGGAAAAACCCTCAATATCAAAATGGGTTCCTGTAGCACTGTCCTTACAACCATAAATGAAAGATGAATCCAGACATAGAATATATAAAACCTAGAAATTTTTAAATGCCCAGAAGCTAAAAAAAAAAGGTAATACAGAGCTAGGGTTTCAATGGAGGTTTTATCATTTGTATAGATTCAAGGAAACACATAGCCCTTGTGTATGAGTGGAAAAGAAAAAAATGCAAGGTAAAACCCAGGAGAATCTTCAAACCCTTGCAAGAAATCTACAGAATAAAATATAGACATACAAAAAATAGAAGAAGTCAACAGGAGGTTTTTCAAAATGATCACAAACCCGCGACCATGAGTATAAAGAAGTTAAAGCTATAGAAAGTAAGAAATGGGTCCTGAATCAAATAGAAATAAAATCCCATAGCCTATGACCTATTTCTTTTTACTTTTTCCATAAAGTAAAAACAAGACACCATAATATGCAAGAAAGTCTTACCTTCTTTGAGTTTTTCTTCTGCAATTTTGCATGAAGACCTTGTCTAAAATGCATTCCAGAAGCTTTGATACTCGGCCAATAGAAGTGTGAAAAACCAAACAGAGAGGAAAAGTAGACAAGATGGGTGAGAAAGGATACAAAATGGCATGGCCTGTGGGGCCTAGAAAAACCATGAATAGAAGTTTTTATCCATATTTTGTTCTCAATAAAAGGCATACCAGTGTATTTCATGAAGGAAACCAATAAAAAGTGGAGGTCAATGTCTCTCTACAACAACAAGATCCAAGAAAGCTTCTTAGAAACCCTCATGGATTCGACGATGTTATCTTCTTCTTGAAGCTTCTACAAAGCAAGTGAAATGAAGTTTTTTTTTTTTTTCGCTTTTGCTTAGGGTTTCTTACCTTATCTCACATGCTGATGGAATGAAATTTTTGCCATTGTTTTTAAAAAATAAAATGCCAAAGTAATATGAGCCCGCGGCCCTTCATGTTGGTATATGTGCCTTAGGCAATCTTTTGTGCCTTATGATGTTTTTGCAACTTTAATTTGAAGGTGCCACACATGGAGGAGTTAATATCACTTGGATGCTACTTTAATTTGAAGATGCCACCTATGCCTTTGGAGTTTCTTTTACTTTTGAAATATTTGACTTCATGTGCTGACCACCATAATGGTCGATCTATAGAGCATTTGCATTATTCTTTTTGGAAAAAAAATGACTTTAAGGTGTAATTATAAACCTTGAGTCATTTTGTTATTCTTAAATACAAAAAAAAAGATAAAGACTTTCAACATTCTGTTAAGGGGAATTATGCTTTCAAAAAAATGGAGGGTATATAGGGTGGGTTATTTTTAGTTTGGAGACATTTTCCATGTTTGTGGGAGAATTTATGCACCTTGTTGGAGGTTTTGCTGGAATCTAGGGGTGGTTTTGCATGCCTAAATGCTTGGCATGGTCAAAACCACTTTCCCCACATGTTGGAGATAGTTTTGGGGGGAATCTAGTGCCTCATTTTTAGGCTTTTCTAGTGGATCCGACCCAAGGTAGTTGCTTGCTCCTATTTTGGTGCAACTAATTGGGTTGAGTTTTATATTCACTCTTGTAGCTCTTTTTAGAAGTTAGTTCTAAATTTGCAGATTTTTGAAGATAGTGATCCTACAGTTCTTCATTATATTTCAGCATGCTTTGTAACTCATCTTGTCATGTAAAATAGTGAGTACCTTGGATGTTATTAGCATTGAGTTATTTTCCCCTCTCATTACTTGCTTTCTTGTGTGCATTTCTTTATGGTGATTGATCAAACTGCTTGTGAAATCTATACTTTTTCCTTGTATTTCTGTCTCACTGAAAGCACCTTGTTGCAATAAGATATATTACTTCAGGTTATAAGTTGTCTGTGAAAAATGCAGAATTTCTATTTGTGAGATATACCTTTCCTTCTAGGATTTTGTGTCATCACCCTCTTATAAATTATTTATGTAAGCAATATGCTAAAATGAGTTGTGCAAGCTTCTTCTGAGCTATTAACTAAACTATGTAGCTAAAATAAGTTTGCATGTCTTATAGTCAGTTTGGTGTATCACCATAGGGTAGCAGTTTTTAGTTTCATTTCAAAGTTTCATCTTTCTCTCCCTTTCCTTAGTAAAGAAAATTAGTAGTTAGGTGATATCCAATAAAAGAACTAGCTTTCTCTGGAGGTCCTTTTTTGCTATAAGGTTACCCACAGCCTTAGAAAAGTTCCCATGTTTCAAATGATTAGTTGTGTTAAGTTTCAACTAGGGTGAAAATCATAGTGTTAACAAGAAGCTGCAATCCATCAAGTGATTTATCACACAACTAGCAGAAAAATGTCACCCCTTTACCCATCTCCTACACAAGCATATCACATTCAAGTGGGATGGGAGATGTGACCAAGCCTTCCAACAAGTCAAGAAGTACCTACTTACTCCTAATGTACTCATTCCACCAATTCCATACAAGGAAATGATACTTTATGTGTCTACCACACAAGCAAAGTTGGAAGTTCTCCTAACATAGCTAGATGATAAAAACAAAGAAAGAGTGGTCTACTACATTAGCTAAACACTGGTGGGCTATGAGTTGAAATACTCGCCCATGGAAAGAGCATGCCTCTTAGTCGTATTTGTGACAAAAAAGTTGAGACACTATATCTTAAATAGAAAGGTAAAGTTGATTTCCAATATAGACCCACTAAAATACCTACTAGCAAAAGCAACTCTAACAAGAAGAATTGCTAAATGGGTAATGATTTTGAGTGAGTTTGACATTGAGTATGTGGATAGATGAGCCATCAAGGGACAAGTCATAACAAACCAACTAGTTGATGCATCAATGGAGGATCATAAACCTCTCACAGTAGACTTAGAGTATATTGCTAACAAAACAAATAGGCCATTGGAACTTGTATTTTGACAGGTCCCACACTCAACATGGCTCTAGAGTAGGTATCCTCTTTCTCACACCACAAGAAGATAGTATAACGAAGGCATATAGAAATGCATTCCCCTATTTAGATAATATTTCAAAGTATGAAGCTCTGATCACAAGGTTAAAGATGGCTATTGAATGGAGGATAAAGGAACTATAGGTCTTCAAAGATTCTCAACTGGTGATTAGACAAGTGAACGATGAGTACCAAACAAAAGATGACAAGTTGATGTCATATGAAAGGATGGTGGATAGATTCAAGGAATATTTTTTCACAATAACATTTGAGAAAATTCCTTGGATCAATAATAGAGCAGCCGATGTCATGACAACAATAGGCTTACTTCTTGATATCCCATAGAACATTCCCAAGTATGAGTTCCTTGTAGAGCAACTGCTCGTACCATCATTCGACATCCTGAAATTAGAATTACTATGTGTTGTTGTTGGTCCTAATTCCCCATCATACCAAGACCCATTTGATCAAATCCAACATGGTATCATACCACTTGACCTAACAACCACCCAAAAGAAGACCTTTACCCATAATACCTCTCAGGTTACTATCCTAGGAGATACTCTATATTGTTGCAATTTAGATGGTATGTTACTTTGATGTCTTAACACAAAAGTAGCACATATGGCCTTACAAGAGGTACACAAAGGTATTTGTGGGTCCCACTCTAGTGGACTTAACCAAGTCCAAAAGTTGCTAAGAATAGGATACTACTGGCTCTCCATGGAACAAGATTGTATTTAGTATTCCCAAAAATACCATCAATGGCAGTAGCATAGTGACCTCGTTCATGCACCAGCATAGGAGTTGAGACCCATCAGAACACCATGTCCTTTTTCACAATGGGGATTAGACATGGTAGGAAATATTTTTCTTGCTTGCTCTAACGAGCATAAGGTTATTATTACTACAACGAAGTACTTCACCAAATGGATAGAAACAATTCTATTAACCTACATCATTGGAAAAATATATCAAAATTCATTTTGAATTATCTAATTTGTAGGTATGGAATTCCCTAAACAATTATAATAGACAATGGAACCCCATTTAACAATCAAGATGTCCAAGAGCTTTGTCCCAAATTCTCCATCCATCATAGATTCTCCACGCCCTACTACCCCCAAGGAAACGGTCAGGTTGAAGCATTTAACAAAACCATTTTGAAAATACTAAAGAAGACTATTAATGATGTTGGATGTGATTGGAATTTACAACTGAACCCAATTCTATGGGCTTATCGAATCAGTATCTGAACACTTATAGGTGCCACACCATTTTCCTTGGTCTATGGATCCGAAAGCCATCTTACCTATCGACGTTGAAATCCCCTCATTACTAATCTCACTAAAAGGAATGATCAACAAAGAAGAGTATCGGGTATCTAGATTAAATGAGTTGGAGCTCCTAGATGAAAGGTGTTTGAGTGCGTTAAACCATCTTCAGGTTTATCAAAATTGACTCAAATGAAGCTATGACAAAAAGATCAAGGAATTTTTTTCTTAGGTTGGTGACTTGGTCCTCAAAGAGAATCATAAGGTACAACTGAATCAAGATGGAAAAGGTAAATTTTAACCCAATTGGTTAAGCCCATTTATCATCACAACAAACTACAGTTTTGGAGCTTATCAATTGGCTACTCATGAAGGAAAACCCTTAGCCAAATTGTTGAACAACAACCATCTCAAGAAGTTCTATACATGAAACACATGAAAATACCCTAAGCAAAAAGGGTAAAAATACAAAAAAAAAAAGAAAAAAAGCAAAAAAAATAAAAAGCAAGAAAACAGTAAAGAGAAATAAAATGTTCTTTTAGTAAAAACCACTTTGTGGCACTTCTAGAACAAGTTTTGTAGTGAAAACTTGGCAAATAGGCAATATGTTTGAATAAGACTTGCATCATTATCTATTGGCACTATCTAAAGAATTTTCCAATATGTACCATAATTAAACATATATCCAACCATGGCTTGATAACTAACTGAGTATTGAATCTAGTTGTATCATCAATGTCAATCTCCTAGAGAATGTAACAAATAGAAAAAAACATATGCTAATTATGTCCTTAAGTTCCCGAAATTAATTGTATCATTATAATCAAATGAAATAACATGCATCAATGAGTTAAAGTATATTAAAACAAGGTGGTTCCTTCATTAGATTTTTCCATGTAGGCTTACACATGAGTTATCATCACAACAATGCATGCAATTTAAATATTGAAATACAAATTAAGGAAATAACAAGATCATAAGTGCATCCATAAAGAAACCATAACACAAAGATTTTCATGAGTGGAAAACCCTCGTAGGGATGAAAAATCACTCATAAAAGTTCCTCACTGGTGTTTATGTTATTGCAACTTCGGGCTTCATACTTCCTTATTTATTTGTGATTATTTAATGGCAACATATCTCTAAAATGGCCAACCTCCTTTGTAATTATTTTTATGGTGGCCGACCTTTTCCTTGAAAAGGTGTGACCCCTCTGGGCAACATGTATATATAGAAGGTCACTTTCTCTCATATGTGTATCAAGAAAGTTCAAAGTCTCTTCTCTTCTCTCAAGTGCGAATTACCAAGAGCAGATTGTGACTTTATCAAGGGAAGATTGCAGAGTCATCAAGAGTAGATTGTGAACTCTTAAGAGCAGATCTGAGTTACAAGGAAGTACTGATTACTTGTTATCATTGCATCTTGTGAAGGTGTTGCATATCGGCCTTGATATTGGCCTCATTGTAAAGAGACTTGTTTCCATTATTGATATATAATAAAGAGATATTTGTTGCTGGGTTTTTCCCCTCAAGAGGAGGGTTTTCCCAGGGTATTTTTTGTGTCTTTATGTCTGATTTTTGAATTAATTTCTGTGCATTAAATCTGATCATAAAACTAACATGGTATCAGAGCGGGTTTGAAGAAGATCTTGATTAGATTGTTATTACAACGATACTCTTTACTCTCTTTCTCATCGTTTACTTCTATCTCTTTGTCAAGATGGTGATCGGTCTTAAGCTTGAGGATAGACTTGAGGGAGCATCTAATTTCACATCTTGGAGATTCAAAATTATGCTCTCCTTGGAATAAAGTGAATTGGTTGAGTTCTTGGAGAGCAAATTTTCTGAGCCTGTTGATGAGGAAGAGAAGATTCAATGGAAGAAGAAAGATACTAAGGCAAAGAAGATGTTAGTTGATTCCGTGAAGGATCATATTGTTCCCATCATCTCTAAGATGAAGATGACAAGGGAGATGTTTAGGGTAAAAGCAAGAAGTTGGGTACACGAAGAGGGGAAGTTTTGGCCAAAAAAAATTCTCACAGAAAACGCGTATGTGTTATTAAAAAAACACTTATGCGTTATGCTTCGGGTACCCGAGCCTAAAAAACATGAATGCACTAAAAAATGTGTACGTGTTATATAATGCATACACGTTTTATAACATATAAAAATTGATTATTTAAAAAAATAAATACTTTTTAGAAACGGGTACCTGTTTTGAAATGCGTACCCATTTTGTAACACAAAATGGGTACACGTTTTAAAACAGGTACCCGTTTCTTAATTTTTTATTTATTTTTAAATAATCAAGAAAATAAAGAACACATGCTTTTTGTAATGCGTACACATTTTTTAAAAACACGTATGCGTTTTTAAAATTCAAAATTCCCAACCCACATGCTGCCTGGGTTTTAGGCTTGGGAAAGGCTTGGAAATCTGAGCCTTAGCCTTTGACCTGCAACTAAAAAACTAAGGCATATTGAAGAAGAATGCCCAACTTTGGCAATATGGCTAATGGACTTTTTTTCTGAATCAATCTATAAAATTAAAACCCATTATAGAACACGATGTCTAATTTCAAAATATATAATTTTTATTAATATTGGATTATGTTTGCTATTTTTTAATTAATTTCTAAGCAAACTAGTCCTTAAACTTGAAATATCAAGCTTTTTTGTCTTTTAATAACTTTTTTTTGGTTAAGTTTCTTGTAAAAAAGTTATATGGCATCAAACTTCAGAAAATTTTCTACACAATGAGAAAAAAAGATTCAAAAAATGTGTAGTTTAGGTCCAATTATGCTCTGTACACGTTGATTTTTATAAACAACAATTAAGGCCAATAAAAATTTAATAAAAAAAAAATATTCAACCAAAAATTACAAAAAAAAATTCCAGATCAAACTTCATGTTGTTAGCTTTCTTTTCCCAAAAGGAATTAGCAAAATTCTTTTATTTGGGTCAAAAAGTGTTGTCTGTACACGTGCTTGGTATTGTAAGAAAAAGGGACTTTTAAAAAGTGGTTTTTATAGATCCCTATCAAAATTTAATTTCTAGAATCTGGGTATTTGAATAATTTACATATTTGAAAACTAGACTCAAAATTCAAACTTTCATTTTACTAACTTTTTAAAAGATTCATTGTGTAAGTGCCTCAAATTTTCAGTCCAAGTGTGACAAATTCTGAAAAATAGCAAAAACACTTCCACTTTTTGAGCTTTTTGTGTACCCAACTTCTTGCATCAGCCCTTTAAGGCTTTGGAGGAGATGTATGAGATCAACAACACAAGAAATGCACTTGCATTGAATCAACAACTTCATCATGTGAAGATGGCGGGAGGAGAATCTGTCATCGCTTACTTCATGAAGATTTCTGAATTGAGAGATCAACTCTCTTATATTGGTCATTTTGTTGATGTCAAGGATTTGACCATGCTTGCACTTAATGGTATTCCTTCATCTTGGGAGTCTTACATTCAAGGAATCAGTGCAAGATCGAAACTTCCCAAGTTTGATTGTTTGAGGGAAAATTGTATTCAAGAAGAGTCTAGGTTGGCTGCGAGAGGTATTGGTCGAAGCTCTACAAATGAATACATTCATGTTCTTTCCGCTCAATCCTCGAAGAAGAAAGAGAAAGGTGGAAAGAAAGGATATTTCAAGAGGAATAGAGATAAAGGAGCTGATGGTACTCCTCCATTCAAGAAGAAGTGAGACCTCTCCAAAGTCCAATGTTTTCATTGTGACATGTTTTGTCACTATGCAAAGGATTGCCCCACCAAGCCTAATCAACATGCTTCATTTGCGGATGTGGATGAGATATCTCCTCAAAATGATTCTAGGGAATTTCTATTATAAGCCATGGGCTTGTGTTCAATCCGTGAAGGTTGTGTGCTGATCTGTGCGCAGGAGCAGCGTATCTTACTGCGTCCAGTATTTGCATCCATCAGAATATTTAAAGAGATAAGTATTCTTTGTTTGCTGAGTTATATCACTTAGTTGGATCTTGTAATTAGTAAAAATAGATAGTGGTTTCTCTTGAATTGTGTTAACTAGCATAAGATTTTTTTAAGATTTCATTTATTGCATGCTGGTTGTGAAGATTTCTGAGTGTGAATCTGAAATAAAAAGAGAATTGTAATTTCGATGGTATCATTCTCTAATGCATGAACTATGATAGAGCCTTGAACTCTTGGAGAGAGTTGGTTCTACATGCTAACTGCATATTGCATTCAAGAAATCTGTAGTTGTGCAGATTTTTTTTTGTTGTGTTGAGTTTGGCACTCTCGAGAGGAGTAAAAGATGGAAGAAAGAGTTATATCAAAATTAAATAAAGATAAGTTTATTTATCCCTTCATTCTGATCTTTTGATATATTTCTCTTACAAGTTGATTCATTTATGTTTTAATATTGCTCATAAATTATTATGTATTTATGCTATAACCTGAGATAGTAAACCTTGTATGATTCTAGCCTTGATATTTCTTTGGATAATTATAAACTGTTAGTAATCTCTCTCTAAAATGCTTTCAAGACATTTCTAGGAGAAAGAAGGTGATGAGATATTGCTTAGTGATGAAAAGCTTGAGGCATCTTGTGAGGAAGTCATGCCGACCAAAGAAATGATCAGGCGTGAAGTCACAACATGCAGCCATGAGACTGAGTTGGTGGCTAGAGGGAGTTCACTTCTAGAAGTCTTCTTTGCAATCTCTGACGCAGGGATCAAGAGGGAGTTTGATGCAGAGGGTATGGGACTTTGAATGAAACACAAAGTTCTCAAGGTTTACAAGATTCAATTTCAAACACTGTTCTAGGCAACCTGATGGAGACAAAGCCTAAATGGCTCACTCATGAATCAAATCCTTCTCCAATGGACCCAAACCCTAGGAATGATCTCAAGAGACTCAAAAAAACTTGTCTTGAATGGTTTCAAAGCCCAAACCTCTAACTTAGACACGAAACCAATTTTTCACCTTAACTAGGCTTCTAGCCCAACTAGGCCTCTAGCGATGGATTTTTGACTTTGCTCTCAAACTTTCCAAAGAAATCTCTAATATAATGATTGTTTCAGATGTGGTTTGTGATTATACACAACATATCAACTCTCTGATGGAACTTGTTTCAGAACAACCTTCCCAAAACCTGCTGTCTCCTCAAAACTAGGCCTAATTAGCCTTTTCTTTCAAAGCAACCCCTCTCTAAATTCAACCCCTGACCATGAAACTTTCAACAATCTCTTAAAATGTCTCAAAACCAAAGATTTTCAAGCTTTTAGTCTTCTATGACACCCTTACTATGCTCAAACACAAAACCCTCCATAAATTACCTCAAAACTAGGGCTTTTTAGTTACTCACCTTCCAAACACTCCCAGAACCCTCTCTTTGACTCCTGCTACTATACCTTAGCACCCATTTTCATGCACTTTTCCCTTTGACAACTCAGTGTACACCTTAGAATTCCTCTTCCCTACACATTAGCTTGTTATATTTGTATTATAAATATTATAATAGATCCATTTCACAAGTTACAGCATCATTTCCTCGTGAAATGGATCAAACATCCATGAAAACCACCAAAAAATAGTGAAAATCTGCACTTTCTTGAGGATAGTCAATAATATAATGTAATAAATAGATTTCTAACATCTATAAAGGCATTAAAAAGGTTAAATGAATGTAAATACAAGTCTCTACTTCATCCAATGGAACTTATCTTTAGTAGAAATCAATAGATCATCAAATGAGCACAAGAAAATGCAAAAAAAATGAAGTTTTTATTGATTTTTTGTAGCAGTCCGTACAACACTTAGAATATCAGCCAAAAGCCCATAAAAATGACTTTTCCAACCTTAAAAACCCTTCCCCCAACTGTCCCAACCGATTAGAATTGGTTTCATTACATTATTAGTGCTAAATCATCAAAAACACACTTTCTCGCCAAAGTTGGAATTTGAAAATCTGAATTTTCCAACTCTTATTTTATTGATTCCTACAACCTAAAAACTATTGAATCTCTAACATCCAACCTTATTTGACATAATTAAAGCAATATATTCCTATCTAACCTCCTAGAACATGATTGTTCCATTTACATTGCAATTTGGTCCTAAGATCCATATTAGGACCCTTAGGACTTTTGACCTCTTTAATGTGTTCACCCATTCCAAAGGCCATTATAGGCTCCAAGATATCATAATTGATCCTTTGAGGTGATTGATAGGTCTTCAACACCCCTGCATTCTCCTGTATCCTGAAGAGTTCCTTGAAGAGCTTGGGTGCTCCTGCACCAGAGTTTTGTGACTCACTAAGAAGAAGTGAAGGTTGCAGTGTTGCAAGGCCAAGTGTTAAATCCTTGAAAGACATCTTCAACTGTTGAGATTAGAATTTCACAAGATAGACATCTGGATTTGATATTGGTAGCTCCACAAACCTATTCAAAATAGAGTAATCTACTATGAGGTCGAGGAGGTCTACCCTAAACTCTCTACTATACCAGAGGTGTGCACTGAGGCAAGTGTTGCAGGAAATCTTGGACGAAGAGGTCAGAAGGTTGATGTAAGTGCTTGAAGATTCAGAGGGAGCCTACTAAATTTGAAGAAGATGGTAATCTAGTTGATCTTGGTTCTTTATGTTGATTTATGGAAACCGAATTTTCAAAAGCTTAAGGAGGCTGCAGCTAGTTTAGATTTGGTGGATCCTACTATGTACAATCAGTTGATTGGATCGTTGATGTATCTATACTAGACCAGATTGCAGTAAGTGCATTTTTTCAAGTTCATGTGTGAACCATGGAAAATACTTCTAGTTGTAGCGAAGCATATCCTAAGATACTTGTGTGGCACAGTTAGATATGGGTTGAGATATTCTATAGGTGTGGATCTAGAGTTGCATGGATATACTGATTCTGATTGGGCAGGGTGTGTCACTGATCGAAAGAGCACCTCTGGATGTTGCTTCAATTTGGGATCTACGATGATCTCTTGATGTAGCAGGAAGCAGTCTTCAGTGGCACTAAGTACCACAGAGGTCATGTATATTGCAACATGTGTAGCAGTTTGAGAAGTAGTGTGGCTTCAGAAGCTCCTTGCAAGATTGGTTGGACAATCATTGGAGCCGACTGTCATCCATTGTGTTAATTAAGCTATCTGGAGCCTTCTGTCAATACAGTGTTTCATGACAAAACTAAACATGTTATTGAGGAAATCATTTCAATTGAGGTATATCAACACTGATGAGAAGACGACAAGCATTCTCACCAAGCCTCTCTCTAGGATAAAGTTTGTGTACTTTTGAGATAAGCTTGGTATGGTGGAGAATATAGACTTAATTAAGGAGTCTCAGTATCTGTGATCCTCTTTAATGAGTTCTTCTCTATGAGAGAAGTTCGAGGTGAAATCCCTTGATTAATGAGTTCTCTATGAGAGAAGTTCGAGGTGAAATCCCTTGATTAATGAGTTCTTCTCTCTGCGAGAAGTTTGAGGTGAAATCCCTTGATTAATGAGTTCTTCTCTGTGAGAGAAGTTCAAGGTGAAATCCATTGATTAATGAGTTTTTCTCTATAAGAGAAGTTCGAGGTGAAATCCCTTGATTCCACCCTCTGGGAGAGCCATGGTGGATGTCATGTGTGTAAATCCATGAAAGAATCACATGAGAGAGTCTGTGATGATTCCTCTTGTACTTGTGTTTTCACCCTCTAGGAGAGCCATGGTGAAAGTCATGTTGAGGTGACAACATCACACAAGTGATGAACACTTGTACATACCATACATGGTTGTAGCCATTATGGTTGATATCATGATGAGGTGATATATGATATCATGATGAGGTGATATCTAATATCACGATGAGGTGATATCGTTTCTTTTCCACATATGGTTGTAGCCATTGTGGTTGGCATCACAATGAGGTGGTGTGTCTTGTGCAACAGGAAGTATTCCTCCCTAGCTGAGAGGGAGTGTTGATGTTATTGCAGCTTCGGGCCTCATACTTCCTTATTTATTTGTAATTAAATTTAATGGCAACATATCTCTAATATGGTTGACCTCCTTTGTAATTATTATTTATTATTTTTAATTATTTTTATGGTGGTCGACCTTGTCCTTGAAAAGGTGTGACCCCTCTAGGAAACATGTATATATAGAAGGTCACTTTCTCTCATTTGTGTATCAAGCAAGTTCAAAGTCTCTTCTCTTCCCTCAAGTGAGAATTACCAAGAGCAGATTGCGATTTTATCAAGGGAAGATTGCGAAGTCATCAAGAGCAGATTGTGAACTCTTAAGAGCAGATCTGAGTTACAAGGAAGTACTAATTACTTGTTATCATTGCATCTTGTGAAGGTGTTGCATATCGGCGTTGAGATTGGCCTCATTGTAAAGAGACTTGTTGCCATTATTGATATATAATAAAGAGATATTTTTTGTTGAGTTTTTCCCCTCAAGAGGAGGGTTTTCCCAGGGTATTTGTTGTCTTTGTGTCTGATTTTTGAATTAATTTTTGTGCATTAAATTTGATCATAAAACTAACAACTAGCTTAATGAAATGCCTTACTGGCAGAGCCTTACTAGCTACAATTTCTCAATGGTTACAAGATGCCTCAAGGGCAATGATCACACTGTCACATTGTTATGACCATTCATTACATATTTCTACATCACAAGGAACATATTGAATTTCTTTTACAAGTGACATTTTTAAGTTTCACTAATGCATCATTCTTGCATAGGAAATTAAGGTAATGCCAATACTATCATGAATCACCCCAAAGTATTTGAAAATAAGACCAATTCTACTTCCACTGACCTCTCAAATATCACACAAGTAAACTGACAAACATAACCAATCATGTAAAGCTTTATGAAAGAAAACCTAGTCCTACTAGAATGCACACATGCCTATGTGATTATATCCAGAATGTTTACTTCTAAACCCAATGATTCATAGAGGTTTTATCAATAAGAAAATAATACTATAAAAGAGTTAAGAAAGTATATAAAAATGTTTTCATTTACATACTCAGATATTTCTATTATTCCATCCAACAAACATGGATTCCCAATGATGCTTACATAAGAAAGACTTGCTCCTCAATGGGTCATCATCCTAGACCTACAATCACCCACCAATAGGAAGGAAAAACTTGGTTGTTAGTGAATAGTGGTTTGCCTTGGTTGGTCAAACCCCGTTTTGGTATTCAAACCTTCAAATGAAATGAAATAAGATAAAAGAATGAAGAATGATCACATTATAATGTTGCAACTCACTGAAAATTCTAACAACAAGCTTTTTCTTGATTTTGATAGATCTTGACTAGAACGCTTCTTGAATCATGAAATATTCATCACAAATGTTAGCTCAAATATAAACATAATACATGAATGATGAATAGGCATTGCGGGTTACTATTACAACAATTTCAATAAAAAAATTTTGCTCATAAAAGAATACCTTATAAAAGGTAACACTATTTAATGATTTTAATAAACAAGATTCCTAATTTTCCTTCCAAGTGATGAGATAAATAATAAATGCATACTTAACAAGTCTCCTCAAATTTTCCCTCAATGAAGTGATCTTAGATCTATGCCTTTTTAATATCATCCTATATAAGTTAAATTATATCATTAAAATAAATAACACATGATTGTATTTGTATATAAAATAGAATTCCAACATCTTGTACTTACAATTGTAAAGATACATGCAATAGATACTATACATATTGTTTGAAATGGAAACAAGGATTTAAATCAAATGTTAGAGGAAAAAGAGTATGCATTACTCTCACTTGTTCTAAACTTCAAATTCATATGCATAACATTCAATGAATAAGACACATTTGTCATTTATACCTCATAACTCAGATGAATATTTCCATTCTTATAATTTTATTTTCATCCATATGATCTATGCTCTTATAACCTCTCTTCATGGTAGATCTTAGTAACCCTCTTCCACATGACTTTACCTCTTTCTTTATTATTTCAACACTTATAATATAATGTGGTATTTAGGTTTTTTAACCTCTTTATGACCCATGGACGAGTCCAAAATCAATATAAAATTATATGCGACACCACACAACCTCACGTGCATCACTCTTGAATGCTTAACTTGGATTCCTATCCTAAACTAGGGTTTCCTTTGGTTCTATCTCATCAGAATCCTATCCATTACCTACTGCTATGCACCCGCATTTCATGGGATTATTTAAAGAATTTGTTGCCAATACTTACTTTTATTTGCAATTTAATTTACTTCTTTTCTATTGTTGTGGGTGCTTTGGGTGAATTACCTAGCTTGGCTCAAACGTACACCATTCAAATTGTTTTAGATTTTATTTTGATATATAGTTTAGGTCATTACCAAGTTTACAATAATTAAGTTTTTTATTACATTTGTTTACTCAATTGAATATAACCATATTGACATTTGTTTTTAAAGAAATTAGCAACAATGTCTTCTTGCAACATTTAAAATTAACAAATTTTGAAATTTTTCTTAATCTAAATTAGCATGCAACATATGAAAAATAAAAAAATGCGCCATCATAACCTTAAGTTTTGTCCTACACTTCAAAATGTGCATTAGCATAATCAACCACATTACTCAGCCTAAGTATGTAGCGAGTGCTGGCACACCTTCTGCAACACATATTCTGAGAGAATGCTTAAATACTAAAATTTAAAGGAACTAGCATAAAACTAAGACTCAATCAATCACTTTTAGTTCAAGCAATAAGATTTGAAACCTTGAACTAAGATCAACCTAAAACAATTGAACTATAGATTATGATTCTTTTAATCATGTAAAGTAGTGTCGCTGTTGGTAATTCACATCAAAGAAATAGTCTCCAAATGCAACTGAAAACCTTTTTCCTCTGTTTCTCTATATCAAAAGGGTTGAGACTAGTGAAACCATTATATGGTTCCCTGAGCCAAGCTATCATTAAAAATGACAATTTAATCAAGGCGTTTAGCTCAAGAATCTTATATACATATAGATACATCTACATGCACATATATATTTACAACCTTATAAATTTCATGCATTCAATGCATTTATCAGATTAGTTTAGGTTTTATGCAGGATGGAGGTTTCGTTTAAAACAAATAAGGGCATTATGGTTGATGGCCTCCCATTGGGGAAGGACGCTGTCTGTGGAGGGCAGCACCCTCTCCACAAGTCGTGGCATGTGGAGGCGCTGCCTCCATAGCGCAACCATCTCCCAATGGGGGTCGCAGCTAAATAATCCTATCACCATTTCAAAGGTTATGATTTCTCAATTCAACATTTTTTGGCATTTCAACATAGTGAAGTTCGATTTCATTAAACTCACCAGTATAATATAATTATATATATATATATATAGATGTACAGTTTAGTGTATGTATATCTCTATATACATATTAAATATGTAATTCTATCACAGTCTAAATCCAAATTTTTAATATAAAGATTCTAACGGGAAACTCCATACTGTCATAAATATGCAACATAGGGAATTGCAGAGTTGTTTATATATATATATGTATATATTCAATATCGAATATATATATTCATATGTATGTATATATTAAAACAAATAGGAAAGAATGTACAAATTTTACAACAAGGCTAATGAATTTCCAAGCATACAAATATAGTGATTATGCATGAATAGATTCAAAAGGAATTCAATCTTTTAACAAAATAGAAAATCTTTCTCACAGTTTAAAACTTAAATGCAATGAAAAAGATTAAAAAAAAATACCCAGATAAATTGCCTCTAGTTGAAATTCCCTTCTTTTTCTTCTTCTGTTCTTACTTTACTTGAAATTTTCTTTTTGAAGAATCTTCCTCTTCTTATTTCCTTTTCTCATGTACTCCTCTTCTCATTTCTACTATTTTCAATCTATTGTACTCTAGAAAACTTCCTTTTGGCAGCCATTTTCAGTTATTTTTGCAAAACAATTCAAGAAGATTATCAAATAGTTGTGTTTTCTCGTAATTCATTTCCTCCTTTTTAAAATATTGCACCTCCAATTCCAAAATACCTAATCTTGAAATTCTCCAAAAAAAAAATTGTTTTTATGCACAATATTATTCACCGTAAATATTAAGGAAGTAACTTTTTAATTGAAAATTAATTATTTGTTCAAATAAATAACTGTACGTGAGATGATTTTCCACAATCAATAATAAAGAATTACAATTTAATTCTCAATAAAACAATTATTCTAAATAACAAAGTATTATCATTTAATTGCATAATAAAATCTTATAATAAAATTTTAATAAATTCTTTTATTTTCTTAGCACCTTTATTTCACCATTTAATTACTTTAATTACTTTAATTATGCAATCAACTAAATTATATGCTAAATACATTTGAATGATTCTAGGTGTTTGTGTGTAGATTTATTTTCACCACAAGTCAGAGTCAAAGTTTGGTCAATGATTATCTTAAGGAGGGTTGTGATAGAGAAGGTGGTCTTAAAATGGGGGAAAATTTTCAAAATAGTTAGTGGATTAGATCTTTGTGCATCCCATCATGGTCAAAACAATAAAACAAAATAACATCTGAAAAACAACAAAATCAAAAACATCCGAAAAACAACAAAATAAAAACAACTTTGGATTATTCCTTCACTCAACAAATTCTAAGATATCAACATTTGCTTAAACCTCATAGCTAGTTCAAGCAAATTTTTAGCAACATATCCTCTAGAAATAGAAGTGAAATATCAATCCAAGTTATCAATGTTGTTTGAATCCCATAAAATAGTTATGCTTTGAGTCAACTAGTCGAACTATGTGGTCTTTGTGTGTACAATGTAGGCAAGGCTTAACAACCCACAAGGCCTTAGGTTAGTCCCATTAGGTTTCTAAAATGATTTAATTCAACTTATTCAAAAAATTGAAAATCCAAAAAAATAGTCACAAAAGTCAAAATCCAAAAATATTCAAAAAATAGAAAAGATAAAAAAACATGTTCACATTCAAACCAAGAAAAATACGAGTATCTGCATCTACAATGTAGGAAAGGCTTAACTTTGATGAGCCCCCGAGGCCCTAGGTTAGTTTCCTGAAAACAACAAAAACATCATAAAACTCAAAAAATCAAAAATTTCTATTTCCATCATCACAATCCACAATCAACTTTTCACCCATAATAAATAAATTGTCATCTTCACCAGGCTTTGACAAAACAGACAAACAAAAGAGCAAACATAAAAAGCTAGAACTTTCAAGCAAACAATCACAAAGCTTTGACAATAAATAAACTGAAACAAAGGAAAAAGTATTAACTACCTATCTTTTTGACAAGTCACCAACAACATCCTGAGATATGCCTTAACGGATCCATTCCTATGATAGACATTATCAACATGTTAGGGATCCAAATCTGCACCTACTGCTAAGTTGTGAATGAACTCAATAGGTCTGGATGTAACATGGGATTGCTTTCAGGTTATGGGTGTCCTATTCGAAAGCAGACCTCCAGATTAGGGGCTAGCTTCCCCTCTTGATGCCACCTAAATACTAATTTCTGAGGTAAAGGGTAAGAATTGCATGAAAATGAACCTAATACTGAAAATAACTAAGGTGATGAGCCAAAACAACCTAGATCTGATGAAAATCTATCACAATCAAATTAATATCATAAAACTTGATTTACACAACTCACTTTCCAATGCAGTTTACATAAGTAATTTATAAGGAGGTCTATAAATAATGCTTTTAGAAGGAAAACAAAGGTTTCACAACTAACAACACAGCTTATAACCTATTAACATACATTTTCTACTAAATAGATGCATGAACATGAGACAAGTTTGCAAGGAAAGATGAATTTTCACAAGACAAATTGACCAATAATTAATGGCATACCATGAAACATGAAGAGAGAAGATAAAATGCTCTATTCTATTGATTCAAAGTGTTTACTGTATTACAAGTCCATCTAAGTTACAATACTGCTCCATGAAAAATAGCTCCAAAATAAGCTATCCTGCTGCTGGAAAGAAAGAACTAATTGAAAAATTCCAGTCTGAAGATACTTAAGCAATTCTCAAACGATTGCCCACACAAGTCCTTCTAGAAACCCTAGGTCAGATGCAACACAAAAGCCAAAATGAAAGCTTCCAAAATCACTCCAAAATTCCTCAAAATGCAAAAAAGTAAAGCTAAGTCCAAGGTCACACTGAAGGTGTGACAAAACAGCCTCCAAAACAGTCAAAACAAGCCTTCCACACCTTCCACATATCTGCTAGTTGTTTGACTCATGCTTTTTGTGTCTTTGAAAAGCACTAAACCTCCTTTGACTAGATTTTAAGAGCACATGCCTTTTCAACACATGCCTTCTTTAAACTTTGCAGTAAAAAAAAATTTAATTAAATGGTTTATAATCACACCATTTAATTAAATGTTTTACATTACAAAATAATGCAAAAAGAAAGCTCAAACCATGCCTTCTATGATTTGGTCTCCAAATCATAAGGTTCAAATATACCCCCAATTTTGAAAAAAAATCCTCCTTATTTGTACCTTACATATCTGCCTCACATACAACACTGTTACTTTGCATTTAAATATAGCATTTAATTAATTAAGTGATCATAAACTATCACTTAATTATAAAATGTTTCATATTAAGTTTCAATGCTGAAGTAAAATACAAGGCACATAACTTTTTTGGAAAAACAAAAGGCATAAGACCTAAAGTCTTAGTCCACGACCTCCATTAGTTAGTACTGATTTTTTTAAAAAAGAAGGTGAAATAATACCTATCTCTGATCGACTCAAAATTAGGGTAAAAATCCCTAAACACTATGAAGCAAAATGAAGGAAAAAACATTCATTCCTTCTATCGAGCCTTCTAGAAAGTTGCTTCAGGCTGCCACAAGGTTTTCCTTGAGCCTTCAATGGTGGAATCTGGAGTTTGATCATACGTGGATTTCTTGCAAAATATAAATGAGGTACGTGTGTTTTGAATTGAACCTAGCCTTTCTCCACTATTTCTTGTGACTGTGCGAGCTATTAGTGCCACGTCCATGTGAGATTTTCTGATGAAATTTGTAATTTCTTTTCCTCTGTGGTTATCACATCTACTTTTAGCTGCCATTGATGTGACCTTTTTGAAACCTTAATGGAGGGTTTGACTATGAAAACAACACAAAATCTATTTGAGCCTACATGGTAAGGTTTCATTCCATACCATTTTTCTATTTTGAGTTATTTCCATGCATATTCTCCACAAGAAAAAGGGTGAAAACCCTTGATGGAATTTGTTAATTCAATATAGCATTTTCTGTTTTATATCTACAAAAAAATGCCCCATCTTTGCATTTTTTGGGGTTTCCTTTTATTGATTTCTGAATATGGACATTTTTACTATTTTGGTGCCATGAAATGGTGGCCAGATGTGATATAATCCCCCTTACCATGATATGATCGTGTGAGATCATAATATGAATGAGATCTTATGAGAGGCTAAGAGCTACCTTAGTCGACGTTCCCTAAGAAAATGTTGTTATGTGAACAAAAATGAGATCTGCATAAAAAATGATTCAATGCCATTACACGGTATGGCTATAACCTACATACTTCACACATTTTTTCATTTTTTTATGAACACTACCTTTTCTTTGCTCTCAATAGACGATTCTTAGCAGGAAACAAAGTTTCATTTGATCATGAAACCCTATCTCAACACAATTTGTGTGATAAAAAATGTGCAAGGTTATAACAAGAATGAGACTCCATGGGAGGGTAACTAAAACATGAGTTATCCTTGTCCATTGCTTGCCCAAGTAGAGAAGCTTCTTGCATTTCTTTGTTAATAGAGCCAGTCAAAGTACTATTTTTGTGTGGATGTCATGGGTACTGATGATGAAATGCTACTTCTATCTGTAGTCTCCATCCTTATGTCAATTGAAACGGGACCATTTGGGCCTGTAATTAGATTTTGTACTGCTTCATATTGGTCTTTCCTTTGTGTATAAATTATTTTTTTCACTATCAATCATGGGCCCTTGACTTGTTGATGAGTTCACCTCCATTCTTGAAACAAATGGGAAGGTACTTGTATCTCCCATTCCTGCAGATGCTAAAGATCCAGAAACTAGAAAAGGTATATGTTGTGTCTCTATCAACCCAGAACCCCTTTGAGAAGCAAAACCAATGCCAGAAATAAGTGGTCAAGAAATAGCCACTTCTACTTCAGATGGTGCTATGCTATTTGGTAGTTGTGATATTGTCATCATTGGCATTGGAATTTGCGAAACTGAAATTGATAGTGCCATTACTTGTGATAAAATATTCAATGATGGTACTACTTGAGATGCATTCCCTATAAGACTTGACTAGAAACCTCCTTCTGGCAGCTCATGATCATCACTATCCTTAGTTGGAGGAGTTGAGGTTAAATTATGCATGTTATCTATGACTACCTCGACTAACAAATTTTTTGGAAGTCTTGCAATCAGAATTTCTAGGAATTCATTAGCCCTATCTCCCTGTCCTACATGATGTTGTTGCTCCATAATTGTTACCCAATATTAATTATACACTTATCTTGATTACATTCATAAGGGTATGACTTCCTTGTACAAAGAAACATCATGAATATTCTTAATCATGATGTACAGTATCCTCTGGATATGAACCTGTGCTGATATGCTATCCTTAATTTTCAAAACTCCATCACAGTAGTTTCTCAATTCTACAAAGTTTGATACTTAACCATGATTATTTGATGACACATAATACTAAGAGAGCCACAACTCTTTGAATGTAGTTTAGAACTATGTGCCCCTCTCCCCAAAAGATCACAATTTACTCAGTATAGCCTTGTTCAATGTCACTATAGCATCAACCGACTTGATAATGAGAAGATGTAGATGTGAATGGGATATCTTTGCTAACTCCATACTTTGATTGGACTATGTTTTGTGCCTCAAAAGCTCAGAGATTAACACTTCATCATGTCATATGATGATGACATTGTCTTTTACCTTTTCAAGGACTGCTCATCTTTTCTTTCTATCTATCATGCATTTACATAGCCTTGCATGTTCAATACCTCACTCATCATGAAATGAGGTAGACTTCACACTAGTCCAATACAAGTTTCTTTGTCATTTCAACACCAAAACCTTGTAGGGAAAACATAAGAAGAAAACTTTCAGACCCAACATTTGCAGTATCTAAGTGACTTGGAATTCTAAGTCTTTCTTTGTCATGTTTAACCTACAACTTCTCTACTCATCTCTGAGAATGAAAAGGAAAGGCATACCAAGATCAAACTATATATCAATAAAATCCATGGGTTTTGTAGTAAAAACTTTCAGACCCAACATTTGCAGTATCTAAGTGACTTGGAATTCTAAGTCTTTCTTTGTCATGCTTAACCTACAACTTCTCTACTCATCTCTGAGAATGAAAAGGAAAGGCATACCTAGATCAAACTATATATCAATAAAAATTAGGCAACACAACACCAGATAACAGCCCCACCTAAATAGATATGGCAAGTGATACTGGGTGATCCCACAATAGTGGTTTACAATTTTTGGCCAAATTGGACACTGAAATAATTTTTTTAATTAAATCTTCACTTTCAAGCACCTATAGCGGCTAAACAATGAGGAATTTGAAGATGATGAAAACTAGAGTTTCATGAAATTTTGTTTGTAGATTCTAAATATATTTTTTTCAAAAAATTTGGAATCAAATTGCACTTCTTTTTCCATCGCCCTCAAAAACTAGTTTTTTTTAGAAAACAACATTTTTAAAAAGTGACGCTCACTGTATAACACAACTTTTTTTCCATGAAGGATAAAATTCTAATTCTTTCAAATTTAGATTTGTAACTCTGATATCTAGTGCTTCCACTTGCTTAGATAGTTTTTTATTGAATATTTTTTCTTTAATCAAGTTTTGAAGTCAAACAAATTACAATTCAGACATAGCGTGACCGTATAACGCGTAACTTTTTTTGTATGTATCGAAATTCATTTTTTTTTGGTTGGATCAAGGACTTCAATATCTGGTGCACTCATATTTTTTATTTTATTTTCCTAATTTGGTATTTTTCCACATGTGCAGAATAGAGAGCTTGATTTTTAGTGAAAAACCTATGTTTAATAAAACTAAAAAAACAAATACATAATAAAACCAAAACATATTAAAATTATATTCGTTGGACAACTCATTCCAAGGACTCCCTAATTCCAGTTGGGTCTATGAAGTCTCTACCATTTTTATCTTCAACCCAAGCTTCAAAGTGCAAAAAAAATGATTTTTTTGTGAACAAGGTCAAAAATCAGGTAAAGGGGGGGTTCACCCAAACCAGGGTTCATTCGAACCCCCTTCCATAAAGGGATTTCTATTTTTTTTTGGTCGATTGGTCCATACATGCATTATATGGGTTCACTCGAACCTTGGTTCGAGTGAACCTTGGTTCGAGCAAACCCGCTTTTGGTTCATTTGAACCCCCAAAATGAAATTTTTTGGCATAGGGTTAGTTTTTACAAGTTTTCCTTCCTCATTTGAATTGTAAACCACTTTTGTGGTTTTAACCTACTGCAACTTTGTTTTATCTTTTTATAGTCTTATCTTTATGATTTATTTTGTTGACTCATTCCCAAGATCTCTTGAGGACGTCCATAAGGATTTAGAGAAAAAGGAATGGGGAAATTGAGTGTCATTTCAGGTTGCTATTTGTAAGATATTTTTGTGATACTACCATGACGAATACTTGCTTTATTGAGTGTATGAAAGTTGTTTTAAAAATCATTCGTGTAGCAGTTATATTTTAAACAAAGTTTTTGTATGTCTGATATGAGTAAGAATATTCTTTGTATATCAAGTCAAAGTCCACATAATGGATACAAAGTCACCTTGGTTATTAATACCCTAGTGCATCGTATCTATTTGTTACATCAAAGGGATTGTTAAAAATGCAAAGCCTCCAATCAAAGTAAAAGAAATACTCATCAAAAACTAACATCAAATTTCCATCAATCATCAAATATATATTCTAACTAACATCCATTCTATATCATAATATCATTAGTACCATGTCCATCCTCCATCCACAATGTCATGAAAACATATCATGATGATAATAAAGCAATGAAAACATTATGTATCATGTATAAGGCATACATCCATTATATATCAAAATTCATCATATACATAATAAAACATCATATGAAATAAAATATGATCAATCCATCCATCCACATCATATGCATACATAAAAAAAATACAAAAAAACATATATAAACATACATCATCATACATCATCATCCATAAAGCATCACATAAACACATAATGAAGCTGAATCAAAGCATGCATATCTCATACATATCATCATAAAAAAAGGAGAATGTCATGGTACATCATCATGGAAACAAGTGTGATAGGATAATACAAAAATATACATGTATACAAGGCCTCAATTGGGCCGATGAATATATATACAAAATCATGTCTGTAATATAAGTCTCTGAATAACAATATCATAAAGATCAAGTACAAATATGTGATTTCTCGGCCATAGTGGGAGGACTCTAAAGATCAAGTTGTGCATCGAGATCCAACTATCTGACGGATTGATCACCTGACACATCAACAATAGCAGTACTCAACTCTCCAAACCGTGATCATCATTGCACTCGAGGTACAAAGGCATCATACAAAGTCTGGTAATAGGTGGCCCTCTGTAGCAACTAATCTTGCTCAATGCAAAGACTATCATGCTCTGTCCTCAAACTATCCCTCTCAGTAGTAACAACCTACAATTGTGTCTCGGCAACAAGACGGTGCCCAATTTCTCTATCGTGCTTCACCCTAAAACCATCTAGCTCCTATCAAGCAGTGTATCTGTCCACTGCCAATGTAACAATCTACAATTCTATGGCTTGTCACTACCCTATCTCTATAGCTAACTATGTACCTCCATTACTAAGTGGTGGAGGAGACCTAAAACTTGTCCCTGATCTGCCTGCATCATATCACCTTGGACGTTGTCTTGTTAAGCCCTACCAAGCTACTATGCTAAGATCTTGATGATTTGTCTCTCTCGTAGGCAACCTATGATGCCTTCCCTACTCACTACGAGATCACCTCCAGGATCTGTGAATATCAAAGGAAGGCTTCATGCCCCCACTGATCATGTAGACACGTAAAATATACTGATTGACATCATGCATTTGATCCCGACTTATTAACATCATTTCTTCCTGAATCATCCCTCGGTCTAGCCATTTAATCAAATTCCCCTATCTGATTAAATTCATCAATATTCATCTCTTAATTAAATAAATCATTTTGTCTAATTAAGTCAATTCCTTATGTTAATTAAATCAATCCATTTGATCTAATTATCCCCATTTAATTAAATAATCAATGTAATTAAATCTCTAAAGTCTATCCATTAAATTAAATAAATTAAAACCTTATTTGATTTAATCTAACCATCATTCATTTTAATTAAATAAATCAAAATCTTTATTTGATTAATATCTTATCACATTCTTCTCATTATTTGATTTAAATAAATCCTAAAATTTAAGTCAAATAAGTCACATCATCTAATCTCCTGTTAAATTAATTAACCCTTGATTAATTTAACCTTATCTCATGTCACATCCTCTAGATAATGCAAGTTGCACATGAAAATAGATTTATTTCATTTATTAAATCTCTATTTTCTTCACATGGCATCTTTTGGAATATTCTCTCAATTTGAATTCAAAAATTCCAAGTCAACATGTACATCCAACAAGGCATTTAAAACATCTTACATGTCCTTTGTCTTGAGCCAAGTGGTATTTATTGCATTTTTCTCTTCCCTCTTACATGTCATTTCAACAAATTTGAATTTCAAATATTGGCATTTATTGGCACAAACCCCAATTCTTGCACATCCATTATCCATTCATAGCTTGACAAGTGGCACCATATCATTGGATGAATGTTAGTCCCACATTGCTCAAATTTGGACTTTCATCCATCTTGAAAATCTATAAATGAAGAGCTCCTCTCTTCATTTCATCATCCACAAACATTGCAAAGATACCATGCTAAAATACTTAGCCATTCTCATGCATCATTTGAATTCTTAGCTAGGCTTTTTTGCAAATTTGGCTTGGAGTTCTCATCTTTCATCAAAAGTGGATCAATATCATCTTCAACATATCAATATTTCATCATAGGAATTGGGAAAGGGCCGATTTTCACATAAAATTGGCACCAATTCCCCCATGGGATCAAGTGTTTGCTTCTTTAATTAGGATTAAATCTAGTTTTATCTTTTGTATTGTGTTCTTCATCAATTTCTTTCCTATTTTGAGTTTGCAAATGGATTTCATGGGGAATCCTTGTTTAGATTTGTAATATTTAACTTGAGGTGTTTATTCTCTTTGTTTTGTAGGTATCTAGGTTGGGGTTCACACAGATCATAATCAAGAGTAGTACCTAGATCTATTAAGCCCATTGGTCAACCCTATTTGACTAGGGAAAGAGCTCTAAACACAACAATAGTAGCATCTCAACCAAATTGTAAACCCCAGACACGGACCTCTCTGGTGGTCTGACCAAACCAAGCCTCATAAGAATTTGGAAATCGACTCTGTCTCTCTCCAAATTTCCTAAAAACTTGTTCGGGTAAATATCTCTCCAAAAGAGAGTGTGTACGACTGATCAATAATGTATTCTACCTACAATATACCAACCGCTCCTGATCATTAGGCCACATTTTTTGTCCAAGAAATGTATAATGCAACAAATATCCATAGCAATAAGAGTAGGGATCCCCAGCAGTATGATCCAATATTCCATCAAATTGCATGACTAAGATATACTCCCAATCCCATACATGAAGAAGAGAGACACCAATGGAAATATATTTCCCACCATGATATGCAACCTCATACATATCTCTATACAGGTGGGCAAGAAGACATGGACTCCATGCATATCTGGTACCATGCTCGAACATCTGCTCAATGCATATACCCCATCCCACAAGTAACTGTCGGCCTCTCCTATCAGGAACAACAATCCCCAAAACCAAACCATAGAGAACAAGAGAAATAGGATCTGCGCTGCCAACAAAATCTGATAAATCTATCTCTAACTGCTAAACCTCCAAATCTCTCACACCAAAAATGTGACACATAGCACAGGTGCCTCGTTGAATGGAGTATGTAACGAGCTCTCCATGAATGGGTATGCGAAGGATCCTCCACACATCCTCAAGAGTGATGGTGGCCTCCACAGTAGGTAAATGAAATGAAGAGGTCTTTGAGTTCCACCGCTCCATGAGTGCATTCTTCATCTCACTATGAAATCTGATGGTGGGCATGTAACAAATGTGCCACAACCCAACAACATCTAAAAAATCTCACTCTAAAACATTGAAACCCACGATTAAATCAAATAGATCTCGTGATCGTCGCTCCCTCGACTAGAGTGGATTAAGGACCACCTACAATCATTCAACCCATGATGTTAGGATTCACTCTAAAAATGAAAAAAAAACCTAAAAACAATGAACAAGTTGACTTAAGGTTTTAAAAAGTTAAAAGCAAAAGTTTTGTGTAAAAAGTGAGGATTTTTTTATCAAAAGTGATAACTTTAAGAAAAAGTGATGAAATAATTATCAAAAGAAATGAAACATTTCAAAAGCACAAAAATTAAAAGTGAAGAAGTTTTTCAAGGGTGCAATATGGCAACAAGAGCAAAAAATTTGAAACAATAAAATCAAAAGCACAAAATGAGAGCAAGTGTGCAAGGAAATATCAAGAGCGATCAATTTCCAAGATCAAAAGCACCAAAATTGACTCAAAAGTGTGAGATTCCTAAATCTCACACACTTGCCTAGGTTGTCTTTGTGCATTAATTACGAAAACATGGAAAGACGAAAATGAAAATTGAAAGAGTACCTATTGGGGTACCGACGCCTCCAAGCCATCTAAACTCTTGACCATGTTTGTGAGTCCTCAACAATTGACAAAATGAGAAAACTAGAGGAAGGAATTCTCTATAGGCTCAAAGTGAAAATGAGGAAATTAGAACACTAATTACCTATTTTAACCCTCAAAAACCCTAATTTTTGCTTAGGAAACCTTTCTAGGTTACAATTATGACCTCCCAGGAACATATGAATGCGCAACAAGAGACCTATAGACTTAATTTTTCATTCTCTACACATCAAAAATAAAATAGAACAGTGTCGTGAGCTTGACCTCAAAATTAAAGTTTTCGACCAACCTTTCGAGGGGGCAACCCAGAGTCCTACCATCATTCTGCTGATCACTGGGGCACAATGGGGCATATAATTTTTTTGAAAACTTAATCTTAACATCAAATCTTTGAAACAAAGCAACCAATACTTTATCTCAAAAAGGGGAAAAATTTAAACATGTAAAGTTGACCTAACACCTATCGCACACCTTAAATGACATTCTCACATCATCAACATCATTATCATTGAATATCATTACATTTCACATCAAAAGCATCAAAAACCCTAAATTCCTCTATTAATTGAATAATTAGACATTATTTAATTAATTCACATTTTCACCATTTTGACCAATTAAATAAATTCCATTTATTTAATAAAGTCCTAAAACCCTAATTTCTACTATTAATTGAATAATACGAAATTATTTAATTAAATTCACCTTTTCATCATTTTTGACCAATTAAATAAATTTCATTTATTTAATAAGTACTAATCTAAATTTATTCCTCATGATTAATTAAATAAATTCCAATTATTTAATTATGTTGCTAATTTACTTTATTCCCCTAAGTTGATTGAATTATTAAATCATAATAATTTAATTATGTCACTTTCCCCCAAATTTGAATAAATAAATAAAACTATTCAAAACATCAACAAAAAGGTCAAATCAAATAAACAAAGTTTTGTTTGCAAAAGTCAAACTTTATTTGCACGTTTAACTCCAAAAAGAATTAATTAGTTAAATCAATTAATTAATTATCCTCAACCACTTTCATGATTGAGAAAATTACTATCCCCCAATTTTTCAATCTATTTCCTAACAGATCAATGTTTTTCCTAACTTATCAATCTATTTCCTAACAGATCAATCTATTCTTCAATCCCATAGATTATTCAATCTATTTCTTCAATGACACTAATTATGTAATCAATTTGCACAGATTATGCCCATCTAAATCCTCTCAAAATATTTTGATAGTCGATCAATATATTCTACTACGTAATCCTGAGAATTCATTCCAAATCACAAATTCTATATAACAATCCTCTTTCCTCTCAAAAAAGGATCAAAAAATCAATATAGTTTATACAACGAAGTAATGCCAAGATCTTAATCAACATTGAAAAAGCTTCAACACATCTTCGATCAAAACATGCTAGTTCTTCAAACTTTCGCATGCATAATAGAGGCTTCATATTGAACTGAACAATCCAACATAGGTCAATACAGATACATTTTGACATAGGATGGTAAAGCTATTTCATTTTGAGTTCATTGTTATTGTTTTATGTCAATTTCGTTCTTGAATTTGTAATTTTATAGTTACATTTTGTGAGTAATGGTCATAAATCAATTAACATTTTGTTGTTTACATAAGCTTCTAATCATCAATCTGATCTATTGCACTTCCTGATTTCCCCCTTATAGTGACATACTAGTTTTCTTTTCTCTTGATGTTCTTTGTGATTGCATGTATGTAATGTGGTCCCCTATATCGTGTTGCTTAGTGTGCCTTTATGTTTGTGAGTTTTTTTTCGATGACCCTTATTACTTATACATTCATGCCTATCCCCAAAGGCATAAATATTCTTACAAAATCAATATTTGATGATGAACGAAACCATGCTACCATGAATGGTGATTGGATTTCAAAATGTGTATGATCTTCATGTCATTTCTAGAGGGTAAGTGTAAGAAGTTAGGTCCACAATTTTTTTTAAAAGTGGAAGTGTGTTTCCTAATTTTTCATAATTTTTCATCATTGGACTGAAAAATTGAAGCACTTACACATTGAATCTTAAAAAAATCCACTAATATGAAATTTAGTATTTTGAGTCTAGTTTTCAAATATGTAATTTATTCTAATACCCAAATGATACAAATTAATTGTTAATAGGAATGTATAAAAACAACTTTTTAAAAGTCACTTTTTTAGGACCATACTATGCATGTGTACAAACACCATAATTTGACCTAAATACAAGCATTTTTCTAATTCTTTTTTGGGGAAAGATGTGTATTATACTGAATATTGATGAGGATATTTTTTATTATTTTTTTCTAAATATTTTTTAATTAATTTTTTATTGGCCCTAATTATTGTTTTTGAAAATCCTCGTGTATGGACACCATAATTTGACCTAAACTAATATTTTTTTTATTTTTTTTTCATTGTGTAAAGAATTGTTTTTAGATTGATGCCACAATTTTTTTACAAAAATATTAACAAATTAAGTTATTAAAAAAATATGAAAACCTAACATTTCAAGTTTATGAACCAATTTCCTCAAAAATAATTAAAAAAGAGAAAAAATTGATCATAAAAAAATTCCATATTTGAAAACTAGACATCTTCATCTATAATGGGTTTTAATTCCACAAAAGAATTCTAATAAAATTCGTAAACCATATTGCCAAAGCCATTTTTTTCTTTTGGCATTGTCATGACCTTGTACTTGCAGGTCTACTACCCTCTAAATTTTAAAACATGCAATTTCCCTCCCCTAAATTATAATGGCCTCCATTCCATGCCTTTAATTCCTTTGTAGCCACAGTCCTCACAAGTTCCATAACCTTTGTCGCGTAATCTTGTGTTTTCATAACCAAGTCGCGAGGTTCAAAAGTTGTATAATAACCCAGCGACCCGATCCTTCTTTCTCCTCATCCTTGTCTAGATGATTGGTGTATCAGAAGTTCTTGAAATCTTAGAACCCACAACATGCAGTTCTACAGTTCATTTTTTTCACGACCCCACAAATTTCAAGCAATCTCCTTGCTTTTCAAGCATATCATGTGGTTGTCTTTTCAGGAGTTATGAAATGTGAGCTCAATCCCAAGGCCTGCTCCTCAAACAATGATGCATTAATTAGACCTCTTAAATGGCAAGTGTAATAGAGCTCACTAAGGTGGTAGCACAATATTGATAGATTAAAGGTCATCATTACCTATTGGCATAATTAAATAAGCTTGTTTGCAGAGAAAGGTGGTAGTACTGTTGAGTCCTGTTTTCTTATCGACCAAGGAAAATTCGAAATGGGGCTTCCTACGAGTGATGAAACATGGGATGGTGAACCTATGCCCATCCTGCAACCCGACCTGAACTGGCCCAAGGAAGAGAAAATTGATATTATCTCCCAATTGTGCACACTTGCCTGGAAGGAGAAGAACAACTACGCCCAATATCATAGGGTAATCTTTGTCCTAGAAGAAGAGGAATGTGCTAAGCTGCACAACCTTTTTATGGAGATACAATTGGAGAACGCTCCACCACCTGTGGCGGTTTAATTTTCTTTCTTTGCATCCAACATCTTTTTGTAATTAGTGGTGGTAACCCAATTTTGGTGTAACGTAACTATTTTTGTTTAAGGTCACTTTCTTGAGGATGGTTAATTTAAAGACCATTATGAACAGTTATGTTTAGATACTTTTTTTTTTTGGGCTTGGAAAAGGATATAAAGAAAAAGAATTTTGGAAAAAGGGAATCTTAGCTATTTTGGTGGGGAATAGGGGAAGCAACTAGGTTATCTTTTCATGTAGTTTCGTTGTACAAAAAGATGGAGTCTATGAACTCATGTTTTGGCAATGGAGAAATAAAGAAGATATTTTCGAATCTTTGAATTTCTTAATGTTTTCTTTAAATGACAATGAAATTTGTTTCCTTATGGTTATTCTTCAATGCCATTCTATTATAATGGGTTGTATATGCATTTAATTCTAAAACTTTGGATTTGGATTAAATTAGCTCATGAAAAGATTATGTCGTTCTCTCTTTCCTTGAATATCATCGGTTGGTGTGGGAAGATGAACTTTGTGTCATTTACCTGCATTTACTTAATCTTAGGCTTGATATTTCCCATCTATTTCATGATTATGGGTAGGTGTTAGTTTCCTTTTTCTGCTTTCTGGTCAAAAGAATACCCAACATTTCAATTCATTGCAAATCATTCAAAGGTAGCTGCGCCTTGTAAAACAAGCAGAGAGCACTTGCAACAATCATTGCAAGTGACTCAACTGTTGGTCACGTTGCCACTGTTATGGGCAAATAGATTATAAACTAAAGTGACAAATCTGTCAACCAATAGATTTTTGGCGATTTTGCTTGGGAGAGAATCCAACTGTCGGTGTCTTCTTTCCTCAGAAATTTAAACCTACCTCCCCAAGGACAGAGGTTGGTGACTCTTTTTGATGAAACAAACTCAAAAACATTATGTTCCAGTGAAGACTTATGCTGATTTAATTTTTAGATTTGCATTAAGGCATTGACTTCTTCCTAGCCATGGGGAAATCACTTCGAGCCTCTTTCTTTGCCTGTGTACTCACCATTGCTTGAAGGATCGAGAAAGCACTTTCCTAAATTTAGTGGAGAAAGTTCTTAAGATGCTGAAGATCATATTCTAGCATTCACAGTTACATGTGGTATTTTGGGCGTAAGTGAAGAAGATGTTTTTGTGAGACTATTTATTGAATCTGTAGCACCCCTCCATTTTGGCTCTTTTTTTTGTACAATGTTCTTCTTTGTTATGTTGTTTCTGTTTATACTTTGACTATGGTACTTGGTTACTATTTGATCACAAACTGTAAAGCAATGCAAATGTTATATTTTGATGTGATGGTATTTTACTCTGATGTTATCATTATGGCATGCTTTGGATTAGCTTAGCAGATATTGAATTAATGATGAATTATGCTTTTGATCATATTATTTATGTTAGAATTGTCAGTTAGCAATTCTGTATTGGTGAAGGGGATGGGATTGTACCACTCGCTTGCGAGTGCCCTACAATTTTGATATTTCCTCTTCACGGTGTGTTTTATTATATTATATATATGCATGTTCGATATACTCTTTGTTCGCAGGTTGACAGGTACAAGACATCGACTCCACCTGGTTCATAGGTTTGAGCATGTCCATTCGCCAATGGTATTTGATTGGGAGATAGTAGCTAGGTATTTTCCATGCCAAGTCATCACCCTAGTCATAGTGTGTCATCAGGTTTTAGTCGGGTTAAGTTGTTTCTTTGTTGTTTATCTCTCCTCGATTTATTTAATTTCATGTTGAAAAAGGCAAATAAATGGCTTTTTAGTATTTAAGTTGTTTATTAAATTTATCTGATTATAATGTTATAAATGTTATTTGATTAATAAAATGATCTAATATTGGATTAGATTTATTTTAGGGTATGTGCAGGATCATCGTGCAAAAAACAGGTCCTTAAGTGACAAAAAATTCAGAAAAATCAGTGTTAGGAAACTTGACGTAAATATTTGAATAAGTTATCTATATTATTTCAAAAATATTTAAGAATATAATTTGTAGAAAATTGAATGTAGTTTCTAAAATACTAGGTTTATTTAAAAATAAATAAAATCTATTTGGTGAAAATTTGAAATTTCAATGCAGTAGTACTTAAATTTCAGGGAAAAATAAGAAGTAGGTATCTGCGACCACCCTAACCATAATAAAATGATAAAAAAATTGTAAGATTTTATATATAAGTAGAGGACTCATGTCGGATGTGATGCATATTCTTTTGTTTTTTTCCAAGTAAATAATTAATTATGAATTTTTTTACAACTTTTAGAAAATATAAAAACTCATCTGGACCACCTTAACTTGGTCAAAACTTCATGAAATTTAATTTTTCTTTTTAATCCTATAGTATGTGAAGCATAGAATGTGACACATGTTTGGATTCAAAAATATGATACCGTTTGAAAGTTATAGATGTTTTTCAATCAGCCTATCGATTAGGACTTTAGTCGTAATTCTAATAGAAAATGAATAATAATTATTTATTAAATTCAAATTAAATCATAATTTATAGTTTTGGAAAGCTGAGAATCTCCTCTAAAAACCCTTTTCGTTTCATTAATTTTGGGTGAAAAAAAAGTTGTCAGCCACATACCCCCATAATATTGCCACTTTTTGGCGCACCATGATCCTGCACATACCCTTTATTGATTAATTAAATTAATTGTGTTGAAATAAATCAATTTATTCATTTTTGAAATTATAATTGTTAAATTCTTTCGAAATGAAAATTTTAAAAGTGTTAAAGTTTCTTTTGAAAAGACAATTTTAAAGTTAAATTCTTTTTGGAAATGAAAATGTTTAAAAGCATTTAAATTCATTTGAAATAGAAATTTTAAAAAAAAAGAAAAGAAATAAAGTCATGTTGAAAAGAATTTTTTTTTTAAATTTTCAAAAGACAAATATCTCCAAAAATGGATAGAGGAGTAATAACTATGGTGGACGGGATATTTTAGGTAAGTTGACTAAATTTGGGGAAGATTTTTCATTTTGGAAGAAAATTGTTGTTAAAAGGAAAAAGGAAGGTATTCTTGTGGGGATATGCATTGTTGGATTTGAGTGAAAATTTTGGAAAAGCTTTGGAAGAATTGGAAATTGCAGCTCAACTTCAGTCTTCTTCTTCAAGTTTCCAACAAGTTCTTTCTTGTTTGTGTTTATTGTTTTGAAATTTAGGATCTTCAATATTGAAAGCTTGTTTGGAAAAAAAATTGAAAACCTTGTTAAAATCTTGAAAGAATTTAGATTTCTTGAAGAAAAACAATCTCTTTCAACAAAAATTTCTGGCAAAACACATTTTAACAATAGAAATCTGAAAGAGGAACAAAAGAAATCAGAAAACCTTGCGTTTGGATTTGAGAATTTTTCATTATGATTTAGAAATTAAATTTTGCTATGAAATGGAATTTAGATAGATATATATATATATGCACATACATTTTGCATATAAAATTTAAATATTGTTTGGCTAGAAGTTTTTTCATTGAAAAAATTTTTATATAAAAAAAAAATTCTGTCAAAATTCGTTCTGGGAATTCTCTCTTAACAGGGGAGTCTATTTTTTTAAATTAAAAAAAATATAATATAAAAAAAATTATTATTGATTATTTGGGTGCTAGGAGGTTGCCCCACAGTCGCCCCCCAACCATGGGAGGCACTGGCTGTGAAGGTAGTGACCCCCATGCTCGGGAAGAGCTATGTAGCAACTCCTAGCAGGGGTTGCGTCCCCTGTTCTGGGGCTGCGCAACAACAAATAGCTTTTCATTTGTTTTTTTTGTATATTATAAAATTATATATATATATATATTATATATATATTTATGTGTATATTTTCTTGGTGTAATTAATTAGCAAATTGGAGTTGATTTAAATAATTGAGAATTTAAATTGATTTTTTTTAAACACATATTTATATAATATTTATATAATTAAATATATATGTATATAATTGTATATATATACATTGAGTATACAATTATATATATGTATGTCTAACATATATTTATATCTAAATATATTGATCCTATGATGGTTATTTTATTATAAATGATGCATAAAATTGATTTTATAATCAATGATTTTATTTAAAAATTTGATTTTGATTATTATTGATAATCGAGGAAAATGGAATTAAATGGTTAGTTTTAAATTCCTTAATATTGCTAATGTAATCTTATTTACTTTTGAGTATTTGCAATAATGTTAATTATTTTTATTGTTACATGCATTATGTTATCGCCTAGCTTGGAATTAGGAAATCCTAAAGTAGGATAATAATTTGCCTAATTTGTCTTTTCGTTATGGAATCTCCCTCTTTCATGATGTTGGGAAAATAGAGTTGTATGTTATGTAAGTCTTCCAGATGGGGTTTTTAATTAATTAGGGTTGTCGTAATATGTTAGTCAACCTCTGTATTGCCTTGGGTAGTGCGTATAGTTGTATCCTGTTGTTTTACCTAGTTTTCACGTACGGGGATGGTTTGTGCCTCCTTTGATTAGGAGTGGTTTATGTGGTATGTGCCTCCTTTGGAAGGAGTGGATTATGTGTTTTGTAGCCTCCAAGTGTTTGGAGTGGGTTTCGTTATATGTTGCCTCCTTGGATTGGAGTGGTTGTCTTATCTAGTTTACCCATTGAATTGTGGTTTTGTACTGTGTGTGTTGTCGATAGGAGAGTGGTTCTTTTCGGGGGTCTGACACACAAAGGGGTGCCAGGGTAACTCACTTAGGGTTCAAGTAAGTGAGAACTTAAAAAAATGAATTAATGAAAAACTTTCAAACTAATTAAGATAATGAATGACTCTCTCATGACTCATGCGCTTATCAAGGCTTGAGATGAGACAAGAAGCATAGTTTGTATGGGGGTCTAGTGGCTGGTAGAGGCAAGCAGGGTAACCTAGAATGGGGGTTGGGTAGCCTAGAAAGGTTGAGCCAGGGTAACTCATACCAAATGATGTGTGACAGTCTCTCTATATCAACCAGAAGTCAGTTTGTTGTATTGTGTAGATGATTATTGTTCTCTGGAAGCATTGTAACCATTGTGTTAAGTGATATTGTGGTTGTATTTGATTCAGTTCAGTTATGTATTAGCTTGTGTCTAGAGGTAGATGGTCTTGTATAGGAATTCCTTGTTACTATCTCTTAGCATGGGGGGTGATCCTTCGGGTATCACTTGGTTGAATGGAACGTGCACCTTAATCTGTTGGGTTGTCTTCTTGTTCGTGTGGACGAGATTTCTAGTTGGAGAGCTCGTGGGATCTAGTTTCATTTCATACTTTATTCATTTCAGTTGGAATCTTGTAATTTATTACCCCTCATTTGTTATTGAGGTGGAAGATGTATTATGTAACCATACTTATGGGATCTACCTCATTTGTGGAATGAGTGTTGTAATCTTATTGTCAAATGATTGTTATCAAAATCTTGTGGTATCTCTTATTCTTGATGTAATTTAACATGTATGTGTTTCTTAATTTGTTAATTAATTAAATGCTATGGTTTCAATTCATGTTTCTTGTTTGGGCTTTAAAGTAACCTTAGTCTCATAACCTTAGAGGTTGTTCCAATGGGTAGTGAGCTTGCATGTTATTTTGTACTTAAACAAAAAAAATAGTACGTTTGAGTAGTTAATTGCAACTTCCTCTAGGGTTGTGTGGCGAAACGTTACACATGGTATCAAAGCCAAAGTTTAAACACTGGGTGCTCTGGAATAATGTGGAACCCATTAAGTTGTTAGCTGCATAGAATTTAAGTTTGTGTACCTTGTCTTATGTTGTGGTGTGTGTATGTACAGGATCATGCCACCTAGGTGAGGTCGGAGTAGAGGTCGTGGTCGTGTAGGTGGTCGAGGAGGTAATCAACAGGATACACCTCCCATTGTTCCCCATGTTTCAGATCATGAGGAGCAACAGGCTTCTCAGTTTGTGCCTGAGGTAGGTAATCAGCATCAGGATCCACCAGGGATTGGGGACGCTCAATTGTGTCGCTTGCTAGAGGAGACTCTTGCTCGTATGGGCCCTAGGCAGGATAGAGATTAGGTTCCAGCTCCGTCTGAGGAAATCATGGCTACTAATATGAGAGACCTTCTTAGAGCTCGTCCACCCACTTTTGATGGTTTGGGCAGTGGATCAAAGGCCAAGACATGGTTGATTGATCTGAATAGGTGTTTTTCTATGCATCCTTATGGTAGCAACACCAAAGCTAGGTGTACAATCATGCATTTGAGGGACTTTGCATCTACTTGGTGGAGGTTGGAGGAGCAGAAGCTCCATTTAGATATCGGTACTATATCTTGGGATTTGTTCCTGGAGAGGTTTAGAGCTTGATTCCTTTCTGATCGTTGGTGTCAGTGACATGGAGATGAGTTCCATTCCCTATGACAGATGGATATGTCAGTGGAATAGTTTGAGCGTCACTTTTTTGAGCTCAAACAATTTGCGGGCATAGGTGGTGATGAGGGTATGTTGGTTCAACATTTCATTAGGGGCTTAAACACCCAAATTAGTGGTGGAGTTCAGGTATTCGAGTTGAAGACCATGGAGATAGTTGTGGATAAGGCTCGTATTGTTGAGGAAAATTTAGCCTTGGTTTTAGGTGGTTAAACGGGAGTTCAGTTTGGCAGTGCACCTTCCTTTGGTGTTGGATCTCAGAGTGGCCGATCTTAGGCTACAGGATTTTCTAGAGGGCATCAGTCACCCACTAAGGGTGAGCAACAACAACCTTCATAGTCAAGGCAACAAAATCCTCATTCCCAACACGATAGAAGTTGGAGACAGAAGAAGAGAGATCGAAGTTGGATGCGAGCTCATCGTGATCATGATGATCAGCCTGCTCAGAGTTCTCAGACGGTGTTTAGTGGAGGTGGTCTTCCATGACCTAATGTATCTCCAGCTGTTCAGGGATTCAGTAGAGGAACAAGATGGTTTGCTTGTGGTCAATAGGGCCACTTTGCTCGTCAGTGTCCTCAGCAGGGCACTTCTAGTTTTAGTCAGAGGTCGGTAGCTTTAGAGCCGATAGTAGAAGATACAGGCGGATCGCATAGGGCATTTACTGTAGTGGATAACTGTCAAGCCGAGCATTTGGTTGCAGTTCATCCTTTGGCTTCAGGAGTTAATCCTCAGGGATTGAGGTACTGAGTCGGTTAGGGTGTAGTTAGTTCTGAGGGAGCTCTATCCCTTGTGTTCACAGGCTTCCAGGAGTAAGCCTGACCCTAGGGGGAGGATGTAGCACCCCTCCATTTTGGCTCTTTTGTTCGTACAGTGTTCTTCTTTGTTATGTTGTTTATGTTTATACTTTAACTATGGTACTTGGTTACTATTTGATTGCAAACTATAAAGTGATGTGAATGTTATATTTTGATGTGATGGTATTTTACTTTGATGTTATAATTATGGCATCCTTTGGATTAGCTTAGCAGATATTGAATTAATGATGCTTTATGATTTTGATCATATTATTGATGTTAGAATCGTCAGTTAGTAATTCTGTATTGGTGAAGGGGACGGGATTGTACCACTCGCTTGCGAGCACCCTACAATTCTGAGATTTCCTCTTCACGGTGTGTTTTATTATATTATATATATGCATGTTCAATATACTTTTTGTTTGTAGGTTGACAGGTACAGGACATCGACTCCACCTGGTTCAAAGGTTTGAGCATGTTCATTCGCCAACGGTATTCGATTGGGAGATAGTAGCTAGGTTTTTTCTGTGCCAAGTCATCACCCTAGTCATAGTGTGTCGTAAGATTTTAGTCGGGTTAAGTTGCTTCTTTGTTGTTTATCTCTCCTCAATTTATTTAATTTCATATTGAAAAAGGTAAATAAATGGCTTTTTGGTATTTAAGTTGTTTATTAAATTTATCAAATTATAATGTTATAAATGTTATTTAATTAATAAAACGATCTAATATTGGATTAGATTTATTTTATTGATTAATTAAATTAATTGTGTTGAAATAAATCAATTTATTCATTTTTGAAATTATAATTGTTAAATTCTTTTGAAATGAAAATTTTAAAAGTGTTAAAGTTTTTTATTGAAAAGACAATTTTAAAGTTAAATTCTTTTTGGAAATGAAAATGTTTAAAAACATCCAAATTCATTTGAAATATAAATTTTAAAAAATAAAGAAATAAAGTCATGTTGAAAAGAAATTTGTTTTTTTTTAATTTTCAAACAAAAGGCAAAATATCTCCAAAAATGGATAGAGGAGTAATAACTATGGTGGATGGGATATTTTAGGTAAGTTGACTAAATTTGGGGAAGATTTTTCATTTTGGAAGAAAATTGTTGTTAAAAGGAAAAAGGAAGGTATTCTTGTGGGGATATGCATTGTTGGATTTGGGTGAAAATTTTGGAAAAGCTTTGGAAGAATTGGAAATTGCAGCTCAACTTCAGTCTTCTTCTAGTTTCCAATAGGTTCTTTCTTGTTTGTGTTTATTGTTTTGAAATTTAGGATCTCAAAAAACCTTGTGTTTGGATTTGAGAATTTTTCATTATGATTTAGAAATTAAATTTTATTGTGTAATTTTTTGTAGAAAAATTTCCCAATTTGGCTGTGAAATGGAATTTAGATATATATATATATATATATATATATATATATATATATATAAATGCACATATATTTTGCATATAAAATTTATATGTTGTTTGGCTGGAAGTTTTTTCATTGAATTTTTTTTTATATAATTCTTTTTTTTGTCAAAATTCATTCTAGGAATTCTCCCTTAACAGGGGAGTCTATTTTTTTAAATTAAAAAATATATAATATAAAAAAAATTATTATTGATTATTTGGGGGCTAGGAGGCTGCCCCACAGCCACCCCCCCAACCATGGGAGGTGTTGGTTGCGAAGGCACCGCCAGCACTGCCTTCACAGGCAGCGACCCCCATGTTGGGGGAGAGCTGCGTAGCAGCTCCCAGTAGGGGTTGCGTCCCTGTTCTGGGGGCTGCGCAACAACAAATAGCTTTTCAATTGTTTTTTTTTATATATTATAAATTTATATATATATATATATATGTATATATATTTATTTATATATATGTTTTTTTAAAATTTAAAATATAAGTATATATATTATATATTATTTTAAATATATATATTTATGTGTATATTTTCTTGGTGTAATTAATTAGCAAATTGGAGTTGATTTAAATAATTGAGAATTTAAATTGCTTATTTTTAAATATACATATTTATATAATATTTATATAATATTTATATAATATTTATATAATTAAATATATACGTATATAATTGTATATATATACATTGAGTATACAATTATATATATGCATGTCTAACATATATTTATATTTAAATATATTGATCTTGTGATGGTTATTTTATTATAAATGATGCATAAATTGATTTTATAATCAATGATTTTATTTAAAAATTTGATTTTGATTATTATTGATAATTGAGGAAAATGGAATTAAATGGTTAGTTTTAAATTCCTTAATGTTGCTAAAGTAATCTTATTTACTTTTGAGTATTTGCAATAATGTTAATTATTTTTATTGTTACATGCAATATGTTATCGCCTTGCTTGGATTTAGGAAATCCTAAAGTAGGATAATAATTTGCCTAATTTGTCTTTTCGTTATGGAATCTCCCTTTTTCGTGATGTTGGAAAAATAGAGTTGTATGTTATATAAGTCTTCCAGATGGGGTTTTTAATTAATTAGGGTTGTCGTAATATGTTAGTCAACCTTTGTATTGCCTTGGGTAGTGTGTATAGTTGTATCCTATTATTTTACCCGGTTTTCACGAACGGGGATGGTTTGTGCCTCCTTTGGATTAGGAGTGGTTTATGTGGTTTGTGCCTCCTTTGGAAAGAGTGGATTATGTGTTTTGTAGCCTCCAAGTGTTTGGAGTGGGTTTCGTTATATGTTGCCTCCTTGGATTGGAGTGGCTTTCTTATCTAGTTTACCCATTGAATTGTGGTTTTGTACCATGTGTGTTATCGATAGGAGAGTGGCTCTTTGTGGGGGTCCAACACACAAAGGGGCACCATGGTAACTCACTTAGGGTTTAAGTAAGTGAGAACTTAAAAAAAAAGAATTAATGAAAAACTTTCAAACTAATTAAGATAATGAATACCTCTCTCATGACTCATGCGCTTATCAAGGCTTGAGATGAGACGAGAAGCATAGTTTGTATGGGGGTTCGGCGGCTAGTAGAGGCAAGCCAGGGTAACCTAGAATGGGGGTCAAGTAGCCTAGGAAGGTTGAGCCAGGGTAACTCATAGCAAATAATGTGTGACACTCTCTCTATGTCAACCAGAAGTTAGTTTGTTGTACTACGTAGATAATTATTATTCTCTGGAAGCATTGTAACCATTGTGTTAAGTGATATTGTGGTTGTATTTGATTCAATTCAATTATGTATTAGCCTATTTCTAGAGGTAGATTCTTGTATAGGAATTCCTTGTTACTATCTCCTAGGATGGGGGGTGAGCCTTCGGGTATCACTTGGTTGGGTGGAACGTGCACCTTAATCCATTGGGTCGTCTTCTTGTTCGTGTGGACGAGATTTCCAGTTGGAGAGCTCGTGGGATCCAGTTTCATTTCATGCTTTATTCATTTCAGTTGGAATCTTGTAATTTATTACCCCTCATTTGTTATTGAGGTGGAAGATGTATTATGTAACCATACTTATGGGATTTACCTCATTCGGGGAATGAGTGTTGTAATATTATTGTTAAATGATTGTTATTGAAATCTTGTGTTATATCTATTCTTGATGTAATTTAACATGTATGTGTTTCTTAATTCGTTAATTAATTAAATGCTATGGTTTCAATTCATGTTTCTTGTTTGGGTTTTAAAGTAACCTCAGTCTCATAACCTTAGAGGTTGTTGCATTGGGTAGTGAGCTTGCATGTTATTTTTTACTTAAACAAAAAAAATAGTACGCTTGAGTAGTTAATTGCAACTTCCTCTAGGGTTGTGTGGCGGGGCGTTACAGAATCTCTTGTTGGGCCTACAACATATTGGTTTTGTCATTTCGAAGATAATTGCATAACTAATTGTGATTCATTGAGGAAGATGTTCTTAGCAAGGTATAAGAGTCTTGTAGATGAAAGTATTCTACTGAGTCAATTTTTCAATATTTGTAAGTAGGAGAACAAGCCAATTAGAGATTTTGTGGACAGATTCAATAGACTGTTCAGAAAAATTTCTACTCACATTTGGCCAAGTAAGCAACTTCAGCTTTGTATTTTTGTTTCCTCTCTGTATCTAGATGTTTAATTTGAATTGAAAAGTAGGGTGAATGACATAGAGATTGCACAACAAGAAGCTGTAAAAATAGAAGATGATTTGGTTTTGAGTGGTCTATGGAAGGCATATCAGGTTGTAAAATATTCAAGTAATGAACCCATGAGGAAGCTTATCATGTATAAATCACGTTTTCATTCTATAGGTTTTCAAACTACACAACCTCCTTCTGCTAAAATTTTTAATCTCACTATTTTTGGCTCGAAACACTGGTGGAAATGAAGTAAGTGTTGTGGAAATTAAACCTCACATGGATAGAAAAATTGAAGCCTATTACTTACATTATGAAGAAAATAAAGATGAATCTAAAATCCCCTCAAATGGTGAAGACAATGGATCATCCTCTCGTGATACAAATTGCAATGAGGGTAATGCAAATAATGTTGTTTTGTCATCCTTATCTTTTACTGAAATGGAATCATTCGCTTTCACTAGCAATGAGGAACAGTTTGAGCTCGTACATAACATAAAGATGAATTCTTGAATGTCTCCTCTCTTGATTGCACACAAATTGAATATGATGCCTTCACATTTCCTAAGCAAGATGAAACTGAGGTAAGGCAACAATGTAGTGTCCCTCCAGTTCTGACACTTGGTTTTAGTTTGTCTTTGTTGAGTTGATAGTTGCTTATGATACTTTGCTGGTTGTTTCATTTATGACTCCGACATTAGGTGGATTTTATATTGTAGATGATTCATTAGATATTGTGATTATGTTGTTTTTATACCACGTAGATGATACACTGGACATCAAGATCATTTGATTATGCTTGGGTGATGTAATTATGGTAGACATATGTGTGACATGGTTCATGTTATTTTTGAGTTTTAATGTGATTATCATCATGTGATTGATTTTTATGATTTAATGATGCCTGTCAATCCTGGTGAAGAAGACAGTGTAACACTGAGTATCCTGTTGCGCTGCGATTCTTCTTCATGGTGTGTTTTCTGATATATAATAATATGTTTAACAAGTGATGTTTCCTGCAGACACAGGTACTAGGTAATGGCTCCACCTACTTGTCAGGTCTGAGCGTACCCTAACTTAACCAAATCATGTTGATTGGAGGTATTGACAGGTCCTGTTTGTACCATCGTTCTTTTTTGAACGAGTATCTTTATGTTACCCCATGTAGTTGTCCAGTTTATTTTGTTGTGTTTGTTTGTATTGTTTTGTGTTTGTGAATTAATATTTAAGTTTAACGAATGTTTATAAATGTGTTTATAAATGTTTGTGATTTAATTTATTAAATTAAATTAAATAAGTTATCAAATTTAAATGTGAAAGTTATTCTCTTTGCAAATGTATTTAATTATATATATATTGTTGATTTAATTGTGTAAACTTGAATTATGAGAAATAGATATTTTTAAGGAAAGATATTTTCGACAAGATATGAATCTTTGATTTCAGTTCAAGATCTGATCTGATATTTTAAAGAATGAGTTAAACTAATTGATCTATTTACAATGAGAAATGATCTATCAGTAAAGTGAATATGATTGAAAGTTATTTGCATGAATGAATATCTTTTGGAATTGGCAATTTCACATTCACGGGAAGAATTTGGAAAAACTTTGACGGCAATAGTTTTCAGAATTTTTGCATGGAAATTGCTTCAGAAGAACTTTTCTCTTAAGATTTTTGTTTACAAGCGTAGTTTTGAAGCTGGATTGATTTGAATTTCTTCGTTGAAGCCTAGTGAATTTAAAATGGATTTAGCAGAAGTTTCAAAAAATATTTTCAGCCAATCATCAAGCTTTTGACAGGTTTTCTCCTTTTAAAGTTTTTGCAAAATTATTTGAATAAACTTTGTTGAAAAGTAATTGTCTGTCAAACCTGCATGTAAAATAGAGAAAACATCAGATCAAGCCTTCAAATTTTGTAGAAAATACTGTTAAGTAATGAAATAAAGAATTTAAGAAAGTATAACTTAGAATTTATCTATAGAACTGAAAACAGCAATGGATTTCTTTTAATATTCATTGTAGTATTGAAATTTATGACACAGAATTAAGAATGAAATCTATGTAATGTTGAAATAGATTGAAGTCAAGAAATTATACAATATAAATTTAGATATTTTATGTTGATACAAACTCCATCTTCAAATCTACACCATAAGTAAATATAAACCATTTATAAATACCAATCGCCTGAGTTTCTTTCATACGCCTTTACTTTGTTCCATTATAAATGTAGACACCTAAAAATGACCTAGGCCTGCAAGCTTCATTTTTACCACTTTCGTCCTAGCATAATTAAGTCATTTAATTATGTCATTGGTCCACATTCGACTATTGATTAAATAATTCATAATTGTTTAATTAATTCATGTCATTTATTCCTCATGATTATTAAATAAATAAATTTTATTTATTTATCTAATACGTCATTAATTATCTAAGTCTTCCTTTAATTAAATAAATTTCTTAATTTATTTAATCCCCCTTTTTGTCATTTATTTCTCCTTGATTATTAAATAAATAAATGTTATTTATTTATCTAATATGTCATTAATTACCTAGGTCTTCCTCTAATTAAATAAATTTCTTAATTTATTTAATTCCCCTTGGTCATTTATTTCTTCTTGGTTATTAAATAAATAAATCTTATTTATTTAATTACGTTACTAATTAAGTCCCCTTCTTTTAAAATTAAATAGATTCTAATTTATTTGATTTTTGTCCACTTTCTACTATAATTAAATAATTATTTTAATTATTTGATTATTCATTGGCCACTTCTCCCATTAAATTAAATAAAGTTAATTTATTTAATTTAGTCCACTCTCTTGAATTTTGAATTAAATTATTATTTAATTCAAAATGATTCATGTTGTCACATTCCTCTATAATTTAATAATATATTTATTATTTAATTATTCACTGGTCACCTAGAGTAAATAAATTTTATTATTTAATTTCTCCAGCAACCTCTTTGTCCGTGCCAATCTTATCTTCCAAATTAATTCTTATCTTTTGACATCTCATTTAATTTCGGCTCTTGATTGAATTATCTTATAATTCAATCTTGGCCATTCATTTCTTATCATTGCCCTAATTTTGACCTAACCCTAATTTATACTACAACATTCAGTCTCGACCATTGATTCTAAGGTATTTGTCATCTTCTCATCCTGGCCACACGTTCAAAATTGCAGTTTTTATAAAATGGCAATTTTGTTCTTATTTTGTCTCTCTCAGGCTCATTTCTGTCCATTTTTAGGTTACGGTCATTGTCATTTGCAGTCATTGTCATTTTAGTGTGAAGTCATTTCTTTTATACAAATCCTTCAACACTTGCATAGGGCTTTGTCATTTGTCATAGTTGCTCATTTGAAATCTGAGGGCATCTTTATTTACTGCAAGCTAGGAGGTGTAACAAAGGTCAACCATGGAAGATGAGGACTTAGGGTAACATTGTTCCTTTTGTTTTCATATTATTTCCTTTGTGCTTTGTTATTTCATTGGAATTTTAATGTTATTGTGCTAACCCCTCTAACAAATCTTATTTTCCCTTGATTACATTGGTGAACCCGATGTCGTTTTTTTGTTTTTCGTACGGTTTTTTGTTGTTTTCTGTCGTTTTGCAGGGTACAGGTACGGATCGCCGCAAATGTTTTTTTTTTAAACATTGTGACGCATTTGATGCGTCGCGACGCATCAGAGAACACTAGTTCCGCAATCGCTCTGACAAGCCGCAACCGCTGACCAGAACGACGCATCTGACATTCCGAGTCGCATTCGAAGACCCGAGCGACGCATTTGCTCTACCGCACCGCATCTGTCTGGTAAAGGTTTCTTTCGGTTTTGTCATTTTGATTTTCAGATTTTCTAGTTTTTCTGGTTTATGGTTTTCTGATTTTCTGTATTCTTTTTTATTCCTGCATGTTGGCTAAGAGTAGATTTTGTGTTACTAATCCTCTCTTGTAGCGTGTGGCGATCCCCATTCGTGTGTTTGCTGTTTTCATACGGTTTTTTGTTGTTTTCTGTCATTTTGCAAGGTACAGGTACGGATTGCCGCAACTGTTTTTTAAAAAACATTGTGACGCATTTGATGCGTCGCAACGCATCCGAGAACATAAGCAACGCACTCGCTCTGAAAAGCCGCAACTAACAACTATAACGACACATCTGACATTCCGAGTCGCATTTGAAAACCCGAGCGACGCATTTTCTCTGTCGCGCCGCATCTGTCTGGTAAAAGTTTCTTTCGGTGTTGTCATTTTGATTTTCAGATTTTTGGGTTTTTCTGTTTACTGGTTTTCTAGTTTCTTTTTTTTTTTCTGTGTTTTTATTCCTGCATGTTAATTAGATTAGATCTTTGGTGTTACTAATATTTTCTTGTAGCGTGTGGCGATCCTCTTTCATGTGTCAAAGACCATTACATACGAGACTACTAATATTCATTGTTTGCAGATTCGCATGTCAAAGAAGGAAGAAACAAACATTGTGCTTGTTTATTTCTAGATTAGCAAACATTTGTTTTTGGTGCTTATAAAACGAAATCATGTCTTTTATGCTTGATTGTGATTGTGGAATGGTAGGTGAGTATGCTCTCACTTGGTGAAAACCTTGTGATCAGAAAACCAGACCCATTCTTTTCTGTTATTTACCTTGACTTGGTACATCGGAGTATCCTCTCCCCTCGCGCTTTCGAGTGATCTTGGGTGTAAGAGAAACGGTTACCAACTCTAGAAATTGGGCCTGCTTGGGGATTTCATCACCCCAACGCGACTCAAACCGACAACGGAGCTAAAGCCAAGCTACCCCCGACCGGTATATAAATGTAAACCTTAAGGGAAAACCTAAGGTTGCGAGTGCGGATGTGTCATACGGACGAAGTTGTACTCCCTTAAACCCTGTTGAGCTTAACCTCTTCAGGCTGGAGTGCCACCTTAATGGTGATTAATCTCTTGCCCCATGTATGGCCACTCGAACGGGGGTCCCAAACTAAAAACTCTTGTGTAGTAAGCCAAAATCCTTCTATTTGCTAGCGCAGCACCGGTCAGTGTGAAGGCATCCACACTTTCGCAGTTTGTAGTAGAGGTGATCAGCTCGCCATGGGAGTTTCATGGGGGTTGGAAGCTTGGTTGGCCTGAGAAGAGAGTGCACTGTAAGGGGGATCCTGTGCAACCAAGCTTCTGAATTCACATGCTACAGATATGCGGTTGGGGAAACCCGCGTGGAATCTAGCGAATATTGTCATGGCCTAACCTAGGATCGTGCTTATTTGATGTGTGTTTGGTTACTTTATAAAACGCTATGTTTGTCAAGTTTTTTCTGGTTTTTACCACATTTCAAAACAAAACATTCATCAAATAGATCAAAACTTCCATCAAAACAACACGAAAATCACTTTGAAACCAAAACTGTCATATCTGTCGAACCGCAACTGATATTATGCAACGCAACTGCTCTGATAAACCGCATCTGAGACTTAGAACAACGCATTTGTAGGCGTCATGACGCATTTGATAGCATAACCGCCGAATTTGCTTAACTGAGCCGCATTTGACAGTCAGAAAGCCGCAAGTGAAAAACTGAACCGCATATGCTAAACTGTGACGCAATTGCTAAACTGAGACGCATTTTCCTGTCAAGATTTTAAAAGTTCACAGTCGAAACCAGAGGTCTTTAAACTGTCAACCATTTGTCAAACTCTGTCATCAAGAAGATTCTGTCAGAAACCTAACTTGAAATTGCTCAAATTCTTGACCATTAGTTTGCATTAGTCACCATAGGTTTCATACCTCATTCCTTTTTCATTGCATACATTTGACATTAGACTATCCCTAGGTTCACATTTTGCATAGTTAGGATTAGTAAAATCTTAAGCACCCCTTGGCAAAGTCATTGTTTTCGAAATTAGACCCTTTTGGACCAAGCTATCAAACCTCCTTTTAGTCATTGTCCTCTTTTGTGAGGTTTCTTCCAACTCAAAAGTCTAGTTAGGAAGACTCACTAGTCACTTAGATCTTGTCAACTTGTCATTTACAACAAAGTCCTTTAGCAGTCCAAATCGAAAACAAAGTTCAAGCTTAGAAGTGCTTAGATAACCTTATCTTACATTGCATACGCATTGCATACCTTATTCACAAAAATCCAAAAATATTAGTCATTCTAGGCGTCATTTTGAACTTAGACTTCCCATACTGTCATACTTGCATTTAGTGGTCATTCTCATTTATGGTTGAAACCAGACTTCAAAAACAAAAGAGATAAATGGAGAACTTTAGACAAGACCCCTCATTTAGTGTCAACAATCCTCCATATGACTCAAACTGGACCTTATACGATCCATTTACCAATCTAGACAATCAACCTCCAACAACAACGCAACCTTCGTCAAACAGTACATTCGACCTCTACTTGCAAAGAGATGAAAATGGTCAACTACTTCAGGAAAACATAGAGGCATTGACACAAGACCCAGAGGTCTATCAGCTTGCTGAAACAATAGCTCGTCAGGATAGAGACAGATTCGTAGCCATGCTCTTGAGTGAAGGAGCTAAGTTACCACCAGGATTTGATGCCAACACGCTAAATTTGACACTTCATGACCCTAATGCCAATAACGCACATAACATGTCACATAGTGGTCAACTTCTAAGTACAACGAACAATACTTCCTTTGGGACGACAACGACAGTACATACCACGCCCAACGTCCCAAACATCTCCAACACAATAAATGCTACATCTATTGGGGGATCACAATCATCCACAACATCCACAACACTACCCCAATCGGATGGAACCACTCTTGGCTCCTCAACAACGTGGGAAAATTATTCCAATCCTCTTTTTACCGCGACAGTAAATACCATGGGGGCATCATCAAGTCACCACAATCCACCTTTGACAACTACATCTACCACCATGAACACAACTTCGACAAATCCGTTCGGTAGTAATTCACAAAATCCTTTGGGAGGAGCCACAGGACGTATCTTTATTAAAGGACAACAACAAAACGTTAACACGACAACACAGTCAAATGTCATTGCCTCCCAAGGCACAAATACAAACGTCCCCCTTGTACAAAACCAACAATTTACACAAGGTGGCCAAACAACACAACCCATGACATCATTGATACACCATAACATTCATTGTCATAACATCCCCCAAATAATGACACACATGGCTGGGGGACATATCCCAACATACTCATCCAACATTCATACTCATCAACAGGCACCAAATCATAACTTCCAATACCAACAACACACGTCATACGTACCACAACAATCTGTACCACCACAATATACCAACATCCACGCACACCAGATGGGAACACATGGTGTACCAGGCAACCCAACACATGGAAATGTAAATGACCCTACCATAGAGGAACTCAAAGCAAGAATGAGGGATATGGAGAAAACTATGCAAAACATGTACATCTCAGGCAGGAAACCAGAAATATCATATGACCTGGATGTATACCCATTTGACACGAACTTATACATGCCGGAATTTCCACCAGGATACGTGTCACCCAACTTCACAAAATATAGAGGCAAGACAAATCCCATTAAACATGTTCGCGAATTCACAACCAACTGTATGGATATCGCCTACGAACCAACATACTTGATGAGACTTTTTTCCAAAAGTTTGGCGGGTCAAGCCCTTGAATGGTTCTCAACTCAAAAAGATATCCAGACATGGGATGAGCTCAAACGAAAATTCATACACAATTACGCCTACAACATTGACATGGATACCTCTATTACTAGCTTGTGTAATCTCACGCAAGAAAACTCAGGCGAGACATTTATTCCATTCTTTCAAAAATGGAGAAGCCTTGCTAGTCGATGTCACATTGACATTCCTGAAAGGGAAAAAGTTGACATGTTCGTCCAAACACTTCTAGGACCCCTAAAATTCACATTACAAATACATTGTTGCACAAATTTCACAGAATTAGTGGAAAAGGGAGTCCAAATTGAGAAAGCCCTTATCGCAAAGGGAGAACTGAGATATGGTTCCAAAAACACGAACACCAATCCACCTGCTGACAAAAAAAAATATTGGGTCAACAATAAGCATGTTACAAATGACGGTGTTGTGGACGCCAAGACTGCAAGTCCCGTATTGGCCCTGAAAGGGGTCCAACAACAAAACAGACCAACAACGGCATTGACACCTCCTCCCAATACTGCTTCAAACAATCAAAGTGGTCAAAACAGTCAAGGAAAATATCGTCAAATGAGACAATTTCCTAAGGGTCGCACATACACCAATTTAGGTGAACCCATTGAAGAAGTCCTTAAGAAATGCATCCAACATGGGGTCATCAAACTTCCGGAAATCAAACCTTATGACCACGTACAATTCAAACCAGCATGGTGGAATGATAATGCACTTTGCGAATACCATCGAGTCAAAGGGCATACAACTTCCAACTGTTGACAACTGAAAAACATCATACAAGACCTCATCGAAAATTGCACCATCGAAGTGGGTGGATCGCAATTTAACTCCAACTCAGACCATACTATCCACAAGAATCCACTGCAGGATCATGGTTCCCATAATGCTTCCACTTCAGGTTCGCAGAACCAAGCTAACTTCACCCGAGTCAAGTGCGATTACTCTGGTGGACCAATAATAAATAATGTCAGAACTGACGATGACTACATCAATACCATTACGGTCAAGAGAGCACCAAAATGCAATGCTACTACGCGAAGTGGCAAGGCCACTATAGTTGGTCCACCTTCCCCTGGACAAACCAAGATCACTATATCGGGCCCTTCGGCTAAACAACCACAACCTGTTAAATAGCCAAAACTTGTTTCAACCCCACAACAGTGGAAACCCAAGAGTTAGTTCAACCTCATTAACCAACTAGGAAGGACTCCCGTGCAAATATCTATCCTTGAGTTGCTTCGTATCTCTCCTGTGCACAAAGAAATCCTAGATAAAACTCTACTAGAGTCGTCGGTCCCGAAGGACATTGATGTCAATCAATTTGAAACTATGGTGGGATATCTCACCATGCCGCACCATGTCAACTTCTCGGATCAGGATTACTCATCATCTAAAACCAACCATAATGACGCATTACACATAGAAGTGTTTGTCCACAAGCACAAAGTTAGACGGGTTTTAATAGATGGCGAAGCAGGGTTGAATATATGCTCTCTCAAATTGGTTAAGGCTCTTGGATTCTCTGATGCATGTGTAGACCCAACGAAAAGTATAGTGATCAAAGCATATGATGACGAGGAACGCTCTTCACGAGGTGTTATCTCTCTCCCTATCAGAGTGGGACCGGTCATTGTAGACACAACCTGCTAGGTCTTGGATTTGGAACTACCATATAACATCTTACTTGGCCATCCGTGGATCCACGCATTAAAAGTTGTTCCATCGACATACCATCAATGCCTCAAGTTTCCTTTTGACGGCACAGAGGTAACCATATACAGAGACCCTGACCCTTTCCAATATTGTACCAACTTGAGGGGTATCTCCGAAAACCAAGTACCTATTAACCAAGAAGCACCTGGCTCCTCGTCATCCAAATACATCGACCCTTCCACGCTCATGTCATCTGCCACGTCCACTCCATCCATGTCTTCCGCCCTACCACCACCTTCCACCAACCCTAAGACTGAATCAACTGTCAAAATCTAGGACCTTGGCTGTAGAGAATTTAAACTAAATACAACATACATCATAACTACAATACCCACTCCTCCAAAGATATATGGTCGGCCATGTTTCAGAATGGAACCTCAAGAAACTTTCAAAGTTCCACCGAATATAGTTTTTATCAAGTGGGGAGACATGAGTGATGAAGACCTTGCTGACATCACAGGATGGATCTATAAGGATATAGTCGCATTACCTCCATTACCAGTTCAAAAATATGGCAAGGGTTACAACATCATGAAGGCTAAAGGATACGATGGTACTAGTGGCCTTGGAAAAAATAAAACTGGTCGAAGGGAACCCATAGAAACTTTCCAAACTCTGAAGTATCTTGGATTAGGGTTTGGATCACTCGACAATGACGATCGACGTACCTCTGGACTTTCCAATGAGCGAGTACATGCTTCTGACAGTGTCGAGACTACTAGGGAAACCCTAACCGAAATAGACTCCCATGAGTGGGAATTTGGCTCAGAACGATCCCTAAGCAACTGTTGTCTTGATGATTTGTTTGTCGAACCAGGGGAACTAACCTCTGAACAACAATTTTGGCAAACATTCAAAATTGAGCAGGCACCAAACAGTCAAAATCCTACTACCACTTCCCATGACACACAACAACCATCATCTGAACCCCCTGAGTCTAATCTATCCGAAGTGTCAGATAATATTGATAGCCAGGGCTCTCAAACCTTCACTCCTTATTATGACAATGAATATGACACTAGTGAAGGAGAATACTGGCTAGAGTCCGATATAGAGTTGGATGATGATAACCTCATCTACAACATCAACGAATCCATCTGCATGTTGTCTGCATCCTCACCCCAATTCACTAGCCTTGATGATGGCATATCTTTAGTTTACCCTGAATTAGTCGATTGGGACCAACAAGGACCGCCAGTTCTGGACACATTCCAAAATGATGAAGCCATTGCCGAATTCATGGGATTACGAGAAGGCATACCCAGTGGGGACCAAAAATCAGGATTTTCCATTGATTTAGACTGCATGGCATATTTCGGCGAGACTGTCCAGTCCTCTAGTCGCAAAAGTAAAAATAAAGTAAAAAATGAAATGTCTCTAGGTGAAAACCGAAAGGCACCTCTTGACGATAAAATAGAAAAAATAAAGGATGAATCTGCAGGTGAAAACCTCTCTGAGGTGCCCAAAGATGGAGGACTGGACTTTCTCCCTGTACAATAAGAAAAATCGGCTATGCTTATTGAGGACACAATAGAGGATAACATTTCAACTGCAGAAGACCCCAAGATGGTCCTATTTGCCGCATCATTGACTGAGGAAGAGAAACCAGAATTTCATAAATTCTTTGTTGACCAGAAAATCAACTTCGCATGGTCTTATACTGATATGCCAGGATTAGACCCAGAACTGGTTCTGCATCATTTGCCACTATTACCTAACACTAAACCAGTCAAGCAGAAGTTGCACAAAATGCATCCCCAAGTTGCCCTATTGGTCAAGGCAGAGTTAAAGAAACTATTAGATGCCGGATTCATAAGGTCTATTGACTACGCTGAATGGATTTCCAATCTGGTCCCGGTCACAAAGCCAAATGGGTTGATCCGTGTATGTACAGATTTCAGAGACCTAAATAAAGCATGCCCAAAGGACGACTTTCCTTTGCCCAACATTGACATCATAGTTGACCTAATTGCAGGACATGAGATGCTATCCCTCATGGATGGTTTCTCTGGCTATAATCAAATCCGCATCGCTCTTGAGGATCAGCATAAAACAGCATTCACGTGCCCATGGGGTACATACTGTTGGAACGTCATGCCCTTCGGTCTTAAAAACGTAGGTGCCACGTATCAAAGGGTTATGACCACGATCTTCCATGACATGATGCACAATATAATGGAGGATTATGTAGATGACCTATTGGCCAAATCAGCAACAAGGAAAGATCATTTGAAGGTACTCGACAAAATTTTCAAGAGACTGGAAGAGTACAAAGTTCGGCTAAACCCTAAGAAGTGTGTTTTTGGGGTCACCTCAGGTAAAATATTGGGGTACATAGTTTCCCAAAGAGGCATAGAGGTCGATCCGGAAAAGGTCAAAGCAATCATAGACATGCCTCCACCCAACGGGATCAGTGAACTCAAAACTTTGCAAGGCAAAGTACAATCTATTCGTCGTTTCATAGCTCAATTGGCAGATAAGTGCCACCCATTCCAGTACTTGTTGCGCAAAGGTGTCCCCTTTGTATGGACAGATAAATGTCAAGAGGCCTTCCAGAAAATCAAAGATTACCTGCTATCAACACCAGTCCTCATGTCACCTATTCATGGAAAGCCATTAATTCTATACATCTCGACCACTAATTCAGCACTGGGGGCATTACTAGCCCAAAATGATCATGAAGGGAAAGAAAGAGCAATCTATTACATCATCCGCACACTGATAGGTTATGAGTTGAACTACACATACATTGAACGTGCATGCCTCGCGGTTGTCTTTGCAGCCCAAAAACTAAGGCATTATATGCTCAATCATCAGACACAACTGGTGGCCAAGATTGACCCATTGAAATACCTCTTAAGTCGAGCAGCGTTAACAGGCCGGTTGGAAAAATGGGTCATGATCTTAAGCGAGTATGACATACAGTATGTTGAGCGCAAGGCAATAAAAGGGAAAGTAATAGCAGATCAACTAGCAGATGCACCAATTCAAGCCACTCATCCATTAGTAACTGATTTTCCTGATGAGTCCATTTTTCATGCAGAACCGGCAACACCATGGAAGCTGTATTTTGATGGGTCTCATACTGGTCATGGCTCAGGTGCTGGAATCTTGTTCATCACACCACAAGGGGATTCAATTCCTAAGTCATTTCGAATCGCTTTCCCTTGTACAAATAACATTGTTGAATACGAAGCACTAGTTACAGGTCTCAAGTTGGCAATCAAATGGAAAATTCAGACATTGCTTGTATTCGGGGATTCCCAGCTAGTAATCAACCAAGTGAATGATGACTATGAAACAAAGGATGAGAAGTTGCTTCCCTACAAGAGGATGGTGGATAGTTTCCTAACAAACTTCCAATCGATTTCTTTTGAACAAATCCCCAGGGCACAGAATAAGGCAGCCGACGCAATGGCCACTATTAGTTCTCTCTTGGACATCCCTAAAAATGTGTCACAATTTGAGTTCCTTGTAGAACAGCTGTTGATACCGGCATATGATATCCCAGAGTCAGAAATGGTTTGCGAACTTGTTGGTCCCAACTCTCCTTGGTATCAGGACATTTATGAATATCTCAAGACTCAAACCTTTCCATCGAACCTATCCAATAACCAAAGGAAGTCCTTCATTCAGAAATTGGCAAGATATGCCATTGTCAGTGACACCCTATACCACCGTAATTTTGACGATACCCTCCTTAGATGTCTTGACACCGACGAAGCATGTGTACCTTTACGTAGAAGTGGTGGTATATGCAGATCTCATTTTGTGGTCCCTACGCTAGCTAAAAAACTGACGAGACTCGGGTTATTTGACTGACAAAAAGAAAAAGATTCAATTGAATATGTCAGGACTTTGTCGCAAATGTCAAACACACAGTGACTTGGTCCATGCTCCAGCACAGGAACTCCGGCCGATCACTTCTCCTTGGCCCTTCGCTCAATGGGGACTCGACCTCGTGGGTAAGATTCATCCAACCTCATCCAACGGCCATAAGTTCATTATTACCGCCACTGAGTACTTCACAAAGTGGATTGAAGCCATCCCGTTGACATATATTACCGGCAAACAAATATCAAAATTCATCCTTAATTACATCATTTGTCGGTATGGCCTTCCGCAGTCCATCATCACTGACAATGGGCGTCCATTCAAAAACCAAGATGTACGTGAGTTATGTGAACAATTCCATATCCAACACCACTTTTCATCTCCATACTACCCTCAAGGAAACGGCCAAGCCGAGGTGTCGAATAAAACCATTGTCAAGATCCTAAAAAAAACTGTCAATGACGCTGGCCGCGACTGGCACATACAACTTAACCTTGCTTTATGGGCTTACCGAACTAGCATTCATACGCCAACAGGAGCTACCCCTTTCGCTCTAGTCTTCGGCGCTGAAGCCATCTTACCCATTGAGGTCAAAATTCCTTCGCTAAGGGTCTCCTTGAAGGGTCTAACTAATGAAGAGGAATACCGACAATCATGTTTGCACGAGCTAGAAATGCTGGAAGAAAGAAGACAAAACTCATTAAATCATCTCCAGGCATACCAGAACCGCCTTTGTCATAGCTATAATAAAAAGGTGATGGTCAAAAGGTTTGACATTGGCGACTTGGTTCTCATGCAGAACCCCAAGAACCAAGCAGATAGAGAAAAGCCAGGAAAATTTGAACCAAACTGGCTGGGTCCATATATTATCATATCTTCTTTTGGTTCTGGAGCATATCAACTGGCAACTCCAGATGGAGAACAGTTGACTAAACCCATCAACAGTTTACACCTCTGAAGGTTCTATGCATAGCATCAGAGGACTAAGCTGAAAGCCCTAAAAATACAAAAAAATTGAAAAATGGTAAAAAATCGTCACCTTGATGAAAACCTGGCAAACAGGCGTCTTGGTGACACCAAAAAAATCAAAAAATCATGAAAATAGTAAAGAGAAAAATAATTCGTCCAACGGTGAAAACCTAGCAAACAGGCGCTTTGGATAGGCACCATGGTGAAAACCTGGCAAACAGGCGCCATGCGTAGGCAATCATTGCTCTGCCATCTACTGTCACTTGGTCTAAGTTGGCCGAGGATGAAAGATATTTCTACCATTATTCCGCAAATTGCCATCACATCCTACCCTACCTATCATAGTAGACAAATGATTGACATCAAGTCCTGAAGACCGTCCGTCTACCAAGTCAGTAGCATCCCGTCCATGTCCCTTGCAAATGGCTAAGTCTTAGACCTGACTGGGGGAAAAAATGTTTATCTTGAAACTGCAGTGGATGTCACACATGATCTTGACAATTGGCAAAAAAGTCCTGAAAAAAGACAAAAACATTGGTAAAAAGTCCCGAAAAAAGACAAAAACATCGCAAAATGTCGTGAACAAAGATCAAAAAACATCATAAAAAGTCCTAAAGAAAGACCTAAAAAGCATAAAACGTCCTGAAGAAAACATCAAACAAAATCATTAGACCACTCGAAGAGCTTAAACACCTGGTCATTTCTGGTCAAAGTCAATCATGTCAAATCAGTCTTCATCATCGGTCTGAACTACGTTGTCTCTGCGCATTTGCTATGTAGGCAAGACTCATACTTGAGTCCCCGAGACATTAGGTCAGTCATTTTAGGTTTGTCAAAATAAAATCATGACGCAATATTTGTTCACTAAGACAAATTCATTGCTCGTGTCGAACTACGAGGTCTCTGAGTGTATGACGTAGGCAAGGCCATCTATCGATGAGCCCCCGAGGCCGCACTAGGTCAGTCCATTAGGGTTCATGGCACTACACTGGCACACACGTCAAAAGTATTCAATCAATTTTGACATGGGGAAAACTCCTAAACCAAAGTAAAACAGTCATTTGTTCAAACATGGCTGATCTCATCAACACGTCACTCATATCATCATGACAATATCGACATACAATCAAACACAAGTCAAACTCGGTCAAAACAAGTCAAATCATCATAAACCAGTCAAACTGTCAAATTTCGATTAATCTTCATATGAGTCCTTCTGATCGATAACCTCTGTCATTTACGCCTTAGGATGTGTCCTTCCTAGGCGTCGTCATCGTCATTCGACATTTTGAGTGATTCTCTTGACATCTAAAGATCACTCTTTGTGACATCAGTATTCTTCAGATGTGTCCTTCTGAAGAACCAACTCTGTCATTTATGCCTTAGGATGTGTCCTTCCTAGGCATCGTCATTATTTTGAGGGACCCCTTATGACCATTAGGGATCAAATCCTCTAGTCATCGGCATTATTCAGGATGTGTCCTTCCTGAATTCACCAATTCTCGGCATTTTCCAAGGTCAATCAAAACTTTAAACATTTCAACATCTCGACATTATCAAACATGGCATCTTGGCATCAGAATAGTGGATATTCAGACACACTTGGCAAACACTTGACAATTGTCTTTTGATCTTTTATCATGTTATTAGTTTTTCAGCGAGATCCCACTAAGCAGGATTTAGAGAAGCAGCGACGTAGCATGACAATTGATACGCATGACTACTAGCTTCTCAGCGAGGTCCTAATTCTGGGATTTAGAAAAGCAACGACATATCATGATAGAGACTTTATTTTTTTCTATTTTGGCAATCATGTCACTAGTTTCTCAAGGATGTCCTGGAAACAGGATTTAGAGAAGCAGCGACATTTCATGATCTGTCCTTGTCTTTTTTGCTTGTGGTTGATTATGACAACAAGACTGGGGCAAGCACGCTCCTAGTATGAGTCATGATCATCCTTGTCTGTGACTGTTTGTCTTAGGTAATGGTACGACCTTGCACACCTTGATCTATGTCATATCATGGTGTTTGTTGGCCATTACAACAGTTTTCCCAATGATGATTAAGAGCAATAAATATTAAAAATTCCTATGGTAAATTTTTGAAGGATTTGGTCTAGGGATTAACATGCATTTTCATGGGTCTCATGTCTTCTCTTCCTCAATCTGGTCATCTCCTCTCATCAGTCTCATCATCTTCTCTCATCTATCCCGCGATGATATCTTGTGACATCCAAAAACATAAGTGCATACATAATCATGTACATTGCATTAGGTCCATACATACATCATCCATGGCATAAAATCATATACATAATCACAAGCATTGCATTAACATAATCGTCATCCGTGCATCTTTTACACAAATACATCATGCACATCATTAACATAATCACATAAATATTGCATCATCCTGGCATCAAAATCACAACATAGACATCAAATCACATACATGATATATCATAAATTAGGCATCATACATATCATAAAACATAAAGCAAAGAGCATCACATAACACATATAGGCCGCATCAAAACTGCATCATCATATAGAATCATCTCAAAAAGGGTATAATGTCACAGGATAGAGTCAATGGATATCCCAAAAATGGAGCTCGCAGGCTCAATAATAAACATAGTGTGTCCAAATACAAATATGCCCCTAGGGTAGGCTTTCATCATCCCCTCAGGGTGAAGAATGTGGTGGTGGTTGAGGCCCTGTCACTGGCTCTGAAGCAATGGGGGGTCCTGTAGCAACCTCTGTCTGTGAAGATGATGGAACTACGAGTGAAGGCATCATCGTGACAGTATAGAGCACCTGTGAGGTCACTGCGGCTGGACTCTGAGGGATAGAAGGATCTGTAACCGGTGGTTGACCTGGTACTGAACTCTGCGCTGAACCAATGGAACCATGACTATGCCCTGAATGGTGACTCGGAGTATTCCTGCAGGAATGGTGTGACCTGTGACCCGAGGTGTGTCCTGTGGAAGTAGACCCTCCGACACTGGTATGGCTCCTGGTACCACTGACACTACCTGACCTATGCCCACTGCCTGACCTCGTCTGTGACCGAGACAAGGTAGGATCCCGTCGCTCTGGCGGCACTGCCTGCTCATAAAGGGTCCTATACTGCCCCAATCCGGTGCTCACCCTGGCGAGCTCTCAAGCCATGTCTCCCATCGGTCCTGTACATAAGGCCGCGAACTCTGTGCACCAATGGGTCGCATCCTGCTGTCGAATGACTGCCTGATCCCGCTCTACACGGGCTACCTCCAAAGCTAACTGTAGAGACCTGACCTGTGCCATGCTGGCGTCTAATCTCTGTTGAAGGTCGGCCACTCTCTAATCGGCTATGGCATCTGGCGGCAACCCTGAAGCGGACGGTATCTCCTCCTCCCCCTCCACCATCTGCCATCTGAGAAGTCTCTCGGCCTCACCTATGGCATCATCCTCCTTGTCATCATCATATCCCACCGCTGCCACCTCCTCCGCACGCCTGTCACCTCCCACATAATCACGGAATATCCTCATGCCTCTGCCTCCGCCCCTCCTCCTCCACCGTCCCCTCACCTCCCGTCCGCCAGCCTCTCCCCTAACCTCCACATCCTCCTCCTGTCTCTCCCCCTCCGCCTCCTCCTGTCCCCTCACCTTTGGCTCCTCTTCCTGTCTCCCCTCGCCCTCTCCCTCCTGTCTAGGCTGCTCCTCGCCCTCTCCCTCCTCAACGGCCTTGGGGATAGCATCTA
>VDFB02281492.1:563468375-563544083 GCA_007258455.2 Sequoia sempervirens
AGCTTTTGTATCTTCAAAATGAATTCACCCATAACAATTCCATTGCACAAAACTAGTAACTTAGGATAGGATTGGAAAATCTTATTTTATTCATATTAGAAAAGTGCAACACAAAGACATGATTTAAAACATATTATAAAAGCATAATGGTATCACTGTTTCATTATTTCTGGCGATTACAGATATATAATAAATTGCTTAACAAAATCCTAGATTTCAAATGGTGAAAGATCACCATTGAAAAAGTCTTCTAATAGAATCTTTAACTAACAAATGGACCGAGGTCCATAACATATAGAATTTAAAAGGCTTAGAGAGAAGCCATAAAGTTTCTAAACAAAAACTAACAGAAAGCATTAAAAGACTCGATTCACTATGCACTCTTGAAATTCCAACATCTAAACTTTTGATGCTTGTCTTCAACTGCTTTGAAGTCTTCTTTAAAATCCACTTGTTGTGCATAATGACCTATAGATTACTAAAAACTATACCATTATGTCAATGCTAGTCAGCTTATTTCAATTGATTTAGGAAATAAAGATTATACACCTTTTTTACAAAAGTAAACAATTATTAATCCTAAAAATAAATAATTGGCAGGGTAAAAGCAATTGGGAGAAATAAGGAAGGGTATCTGGCTTATCATATTCATGAGGTTATTTATACCTCATCACCGCACATAATTATTATTAAGATCTACTCTTGAAGAAAAAAATAGCTAACAAAGGTGCAAATCCTAACACTACACCCCCACTTCCCTCAACATGAAGAGTAGTTTTAAACCAACTATCCTTCCATAGGGATTGGAGGGAAAGTTGGAGGTGAGTTTCTCGAATTTTGACCTCCCAAAATAAAATTACATGTAGCTTGTGTATTTTCACAGATTTATTAAAATGATCTTTCTTGAGGGGATAGATAAGCCCCTGACATTCCATGACATGACATAAAGTTCATTGAATTTTGGTTAGGGAATCCATATTCTCTTAGTCGATAACTTTTAATGGATTCTCCCATAAGGAGTCTTGTTACTAAAGAGGAATTATTGTCATAGAGAGGTCCTCCATAGGGGAACTAGACCTTTGTTTGAGAGGGATTGGAGAGGGATATCTAGCTCTAGGAGTAGTAGGTCAATTTCCATAGCTTGGTCATTCAATTACAAATATGATATTTTTTTATTTTCTTAATCATCCTTCATCTTTCCTCAAGGATGATCTTGTAAGATGCAGGTTTATCTAAGGAGAACTTGGATCCAAGGAATGAAGAGGGTTATCCAAACTATTTTCCATAGGAGAGGAATGACAAGCAAGAGCATTATTAGAGGGCCTTGATTAAGAAGTGGAAAGGGTTGGGAATGGTTGAAAGGAGTGGGAAAAAAGGGAAAATTTACTTGTGAGGAGTCATCATGATAGTGATAAATATGATCAACAAAATGAGTAGAAAGTGGTGAAGGGGTGGAATTGGCTTTGGGTTTATGGATAGGGAAATCTTTAATTAGATGTCCTTTGCAGAAATTTAAAAAAAGCATTATATTTGCTTTAAGGTAAGAAATGGGTTGAGAGAAGAAAATTCCTATATAAACAAGTTTTAGGGTATCAAGTAGAGTTTGGTTCAAGTCAAATTCAATATAGGCCCTTGGGTGAACATAGAGAATTAAGTTTTTATCTGCATTATTTTTGCACCATAAAACTCTGCCTAATTAGGTTGCTATGCATTTAAGAACAAAATGGAAAGACATCATACATGAATTCTTGTGCATGTTTATTTGAATAAAATATGCATGAAATGTAACCCTTTCTATGTCTTTAAGAAACAAATGAAAATCCAAATTCACAAAGGAGAGTTCTACCCACATTGGGTAACAAGACTTAGATGCTCCCTCAAGGTGGAAGTGAAAATCCAATGCCTATAGATAAAAATTTATCCAAGAACAATAACACAAGGCTACATGTGCATGTTTAGCTAAACAAAATATGCATAAAATGTAATCTTTTCTAGGCCCTCTGATAGACTCTATCATCCAACCCCTATTTTCCCAGTCTTTTTTTCCCATTTATAGAAATATTGCTTAGAAGGAAATCCTTGAAGGAAAAATAAAATGACTGATCTTTGCCTATATAGTGATCAATAACATCTAGAACCTCATCAGGGAGAAGGCATTCAGGAATATTGCCTCTATTATTAACTTCTTGAGATTCAAGGATGATTGGAAACAATTCCTTTTCTCTTATCAAGATTTTAACTTCTTATTCACATCTTCCTTAGAGGATTTCTAGATATTTTTTGTAATAATAATGGTGCTAAAGGATGGAAAGGTTGTAGGAAAATTCTAGGGCTTAGTTACTCTTTAAGAGTTTCCACACAATTTCTTCCATCAGTTGTGTATGCCTTGGAGTTCAATGAGGGATAGCTTGGTGAAATAAAAAAACATAGTGGAGGATTGGCAGGACACTTTGGAATTGATAAGACATTAGCATTGGTAAGTGAGAATTACTTTTAGCCATAGATTCATAAGGATGATAGGAAATTTTTGTAGAGTTACAGAGTTTTTCATGTTGCAAAAGGGAGTAGTTAGAATGTTGGATTGTATAAGCCTTTGACAGTTCCAGAAAGACCTTGGGAGGATATCAGCATGGATTTCATATTTGGTTTACTGAAAACACAGAGAGGTAATGATTCTACATTTGTGGTGGTGGATAGATTTTCTAAAATGGCACATTTCATACCTTGTAAGAAGAAAACAAATGAAATACATGTAGCAGACTTTTTTTTCAAGGAAGTGGTCAGATTACATGGATTACCTAGGAGTATTGTTTCAGATAGAGATACAAAGTTTGTTGGTTACTTTTGGAGGACACTTTGGAATAATTTAAAGATAGATTTAAAGTTCAGTTCTAATTTTGACCCATAGACTAATGGACAGACGTAGGTAGTAAACAGGAGTTTGGCGAATTTGCTGAGATGTTTGGTTGGAGAGAAAACTATAAGTTGGGACTTAGTCCTTGCACAAGCAAAGTTAGTGAACAGGAGTACCAGAAAGACACCTTTTGAGATTGTTACTGGAGTTCATCCTAGAGGTATATCAAAGTTGTGAGACATCAGTAAGGAAGATAAAAGGAGTGCAAAAGTAGAGGAATTTGCAGAACATATGAAGAAAGTGCATACTCAAGTAAAGAAACAATTGGAAGATACAATCCAGAAGTATAAGGAGAGAGCAGATGAAAAGAGGAGACATAAGGAGTTTGAAGTTGGAGATGAAGTGATGGTGAATTTAAGGAAGGAAATATTTCTAGTTGGCACATACAATAAGCTCAAGATGAGGAAGTTTGGACCCTGTAAGATTTTAAAGAAATTTGATTCAGGAAATGCATATGAAGTAGAGTTACCGGATGGCTTGGGTATATCACCTATATTCAACATTACAGATCTACATTAGTACCATGAAGCAGAATTCAGTGAAGAAAGTAAAGAAAAATTGGAGAAACAGTTTCCTAAACCACAACCAGACGAGATAGAAGAGATTTTGGATATCAGAGATGGGAGGAAAACACATGGAAGACCGTACAAAGAATATGTTGTGAAGTGGAAAGACAGACCATTGGAGGATTCTTCTTGGATTTCTCAGGCTGAGGTAGAACGTAGTGGTTTTCCTTTAGTCCCAGCCAAGTGAGGGACTCACTTTTCAAGTATGATGTAGGAGCATCCTTGGTTCTTTGCAATCCTGTATCAACCAAAAATATTTTCATTTCAATTTTGTTCTTGTTCAGTTCAAGTTGGCAGATTCAACATTTCATCATATTTTCTCATGGGACCCTATGAATCTATGTTTCATCGTGGACATGTTCATTTTCCCTTATTCCAAGATTTCAGGTCGATTGGATCATTTTACAATAAGTTATCGCTTCCATATTAAACGACAGTTTCTAGAATAGAGTATCCGACTAGTTTTGAGTCTAACGACTAATTTTGTCTCTTGTGGATCCTTCCCATAACTTGTGAATCCTTACAATGTGTTTCAAATTGTTCCATGGAGTGTCCCCTGACCTTAATTTAGTTCCACACTTCATCCTATTCACCTAGCGAGGAGAAATTCAAATTTGAGGCCAACCTATTTCATGCGCACGTTACATTTTCTTCATTGGAGATTGTAATGATCTTTGGATGATGCAGAAGATTCTAGATCTCAGAGTGTGATATAAATCATTGTAATAGAACATTAGGAAGGTAATTAGAAAGATACTAGGTTTGATATGTAATATTTTCGCTCACATTAAGGAGCACATAGGAATATTGTATTTTGAGCATGTTTAATTAGGCCTGTGAACCCAGATCTGTAAACCCGGATGTTGTCGAACGATTGTAATTGAATTTTCTGATAATAAGAATGTTTGAATCTACATTTGCCTCCATATTCTGATTGGCTTATGTTGTGTAACTCTTGCTACACGGTCCAGATTGTTCTCTTTGAGGACCCTCCTACTGTGGCTGCACCAGTATTTATCTACATTATTTTTGCACCATAAAAGTCTACCTAATTGGGTTGCTATGTATTTAAGAAAAAAATAGAAAGAAATAATGCATGACTTCTTGTGCATGTTTATTTGAATAAAATGTGCATGAAATTTAACCCTTGCTATGTCTTTAAGAAATAGATGAAAATCCAGATTGACAAAGGAGAATTCTACCCACATTGGGTAATGAGACTTAGAAGATCCCTCAAGGTGGAAGTCAAAATCGAATGCCTATATAGATAAAAATTTATCCAACAACAATAATGCAAGGCTACATGTGCATGTTTAGCTAAACAAAATGTGCACAAAATATAACCTTTTACGAGCCCTCTGATAGACTCTATCATCCAACCCCTATTTTCCCAATGTTTTTCCCCCATTTATAGAAATATTACTTAGAAGGAACTCCTTGAAGGAAATATAAAATGACTAATCTTTGCCTATAGACATTAATAACATCTAGAACCTCATCAGGGAGAAGGCATTCAAGAATCTTACCTCCATTTTTAAATTCTTGAGGTTGGGGATGATTGACAAGAATTCCTTTTTCTGATCAAGATTTTAACTTCTTATTCATCTCTTCCTTAGAGAATTTCTAGATATTTTTTCATAATAATACTAGTGTTGAAGGATGAAAAGGTTGTGGGAAAAGGCTAGGGTTTAGATAATCTTTAAGGGTTTCCATGTAATTTCTTCCATTGTGCTCTTTTTGGCTTAGGGAGAGCCCAAATTGGGGTTGAGAATGAATTTGGTCCATTTTCTAGTGCTTTGGAGAAAGATGGATTTTGATGTTCTTCTAGGGGCAAATAGGGTTTCTCTTGAGCCATTGTTTTCATGGACATGATGAAATTTCTAACTATTTTACATTAAAGACCTATGTTAGCCATTGCTTTGTTGTTGATTTGACACAAATTGAGGTTTGTTGTTAGCTTAATGCACTATGTTATGACACATTTCTCTATTCATTATCATTATACTTTTTTTATAATCCTCAAAAGGAAGAAACTTTGTGGGCGACCTAATTTATACCATGAATTTACAAGAAAGATAACCTGTCACCCCATATCAAGAGATTCTTTGTTGTGTTTAGTAGGGGAGAGGACCCAATAGTTGAACACCCTAACTTTGTGCTTCTTAAAATCCTACTTGGAAATTTCAAATCACTCCCAATTTTATCTAGTAGCTTACTTGGTAAGTCCCTTGTTTATAACTAAGGTTTCATGGCCACATCATCAAATATGATGCCACATCAACATGCATTTTGTTGAGGTGTCCAAAAATGCTAAAAAAAGTTAGATTGATAGTTGTGCACTAAGTTATGCATTATCAGCATGTTGATGTGGCATCACATGATTTGTTGCTTTTTAAATATAAGGAATACATTTCATTCAGTTATGGGTACTCATCATCAACACTAACAACTTTAAACTCTCAACTATTGGTGCAATATTGTTAAAAATATTGGACATTAAATCAAAAAATGCTATGATGCAAAGCAATCTGCTATTTTACTCAACTTCACAAAAAAAATCAATTTCCGTTAGCAACTTCATCACCAATTCAACAACTACGACCAATTACATAATTTGTGTTCTAATCTTTCAATTTTTAAGAGGAAATTGTTTATGTCTATTTCTCATCATTTTATTCAGCACCCAGTAAACAATATACTCCCAATAAAATTTATAGATTCTCAAAACTGTAATTCTCAAAAACTAAATCAAGAGATATAAATTTATGGGACTCTCCATCCAGGCAACATTTGGAGCCTTCTTCTTAATTAAAAAAAAACCCACATTCTCTGTCTGGAAATGCCTTATGTATGAGGCTACAAGAATAGCTTCAGTTACAAAAATACCATAACTTCCTAGAAACTACCCGACTACTGAACTACCCAAAATAAAGCTTCCCTAATCTTTATCGAAATTTCAATTTTCTTTGTCGGAAATACAATAAAGATTTTAAATATTTCCCCAAATGACTCTCACCCCAAAAGTATTTAATAAACCAAAAATATATATTTTTGTTGGGCTTCTATGCCCTGCATCATACTCTCCAGGTGGAGAAATTTGATGCTCCAGCTCAAATATTTCTTCCACTTTTTCCAATCATAAATCAAATTTGAAAAATGATTTCTTTTGACCGTGCCTTGTTTAGTTGCAAGTTTCACAATTTTGATTTGCTTCCCACCATGCTTATGTTGCTTCTTTATAGTTTTCTGCAAAATATATTTTATTATCTTCTTCTTTTAAATCCTTTTGTTTGTTTTTTTCTCAATCATTTGTATTTCCTCAGTCAATATATCATTTTGTTGGTTCATTGCTTCAACCGCTTCATCTGCTGCACCTATAAACACGTACTCACAAATATTGTTAGAAATAAAATTTTGAGTCTCAATGGACTCATTTTCTTCATCTTTTTCCTCTTCTTTGGATGGCTTTGGATCTTCCATCATCTTGATTAATTTTTTTTATCTTTCTTCTCAATTGTTGCCTCTTTCTTCTTTCCGCAATTTCCTTTATCGACCACTTGATAATTTTGTTAATGGTGATGTTCCAACTTCACACACTTATTACTATAGTCCGTATTATTTCTTCAAATTTTTGCATTTGTTCCAAAGCTTGTCTCAGCTCTGTTATCTCTTGTTGAATATTTATTTGTTTTACCTTCTCATCTTTCTTCATCATCTCACTTCTCTCTCTTCTCATCTTTTGTTGTTCTCTTGGAAACTTCTTTCTCTTCAAGTCTCAATGGACTATTTTCCTCAACACTTCCATGATCAATGTGTTGTTTCTCCTTTTTCAAGCAAGTTTCTTTCATCTTGCTTCTTCTCAATGCCTTTAAATAGCCTACAACAATTTTCTTCAAACCAAATAAAATTCAGTAAAGCATCAAATATTTTACCTCACCAATAATATGTCCAATCTTCCCATCCAACACTGTAACTCACAAATTTTCATGTCATCAATACTATTAGAATCCACTCAAATCAAAGAAATATCAATTATCAACAATCGCCAAAAACCGTGCAAGCACCAAACTGCACACAAGACTGAACAACAATATTGAAAAAAACATTTTTCTTAAAATTTCATCTAGATTTTTCTGAAAATTGGAAATTATGATTTATACTCATAAATATAGAAACCCATTAAATTTTAGGGAAACCCATATCATAAATATGGAGATACGATCTAATCTTCAGATCAGTTTAACTAGATTTTTGTAATACCAACAATCTTATGGCTTTGATACCAAAAATGATGCAGAGCAATTTGCAATTTTACTCAACTTCACAAAAAATTATCAATTTCTGTTAGCAACTTCATTACCAATTCAACAACTATGACCAATTACATCATTTGTGTTGTAATCTTTCAATTTTTAAGAGGCAATTATTTAATTCTATTTCTCATCATTTTATTCCGCACCTAGTACACAATATACTCCCAATAAAATTTATAGATTCTCAAAACTGTAATTCTCAAAAACTAAATAAGAGATAATAATTTATGGGACTCTCCATCTAGACAACATTTAGAGCCTTCTACTTACTTCAAAAAAAAATCCCACATTTTCTCTCTGGCAATGCCTTATGTATGAGGCTACAAGAATAGCTTCAATTACAGAAAACTTTAGTTACAAAAATTCCATAACTTCCTAGAAACTACCCGACTACTCAACTACCTAAAATAAAGCCCAGACTACTCAACTACCTAAAATAAAGCCCAAAATAAAAAAATTCCATAACTTCCCAAAACTACCCGACTACTCAACTAGGTACCCAAAATAAAGCTTCCCTAATCTTTATCAAGATTTTGATTTTCTTTATCGGGAATACAATAAAGATTTTAAATATAAATATTTCCCCAAATGACTCCCTCCCCAAAAGTATTTAATAAACCAAAAAAAAAAAAAATTGTTGGGTTTTTGATGCCCTACATCATGCTATAACAACTATTGGAACATGTTCAACTGCTAGGTCCTTTCCCCTAGTCGTCGAACTACATGGCACTTATTTCTTTTCCTTGTGGTGGGGGATAATGTGATATTATAGATAAATCCCCCTTATCCAAGGTGGTGTGTTCAATTCTTCTGCTCATAGCTAAAATGAATTTGTGAGCAATAGGTAAGCACAAGGGACAACTTTAATTTTTAATTGTTTAGTTAGCAAAATATGATTTTTTTGGGGGGCGACAAGATAGGTGGTAGACATGTTGGACGATGATTGGCCAAGGCAATTAAGTCCAATATTTTATTATTTTAATAAAATGTACTTTTTATCTTGAATAATGTGAAGTCTACAATAGAAGGTACAAAAATTTACAACTAATCATATTGTCAATAATTTATTTTCTAAATATTTTTAGTAAAAAATTTACTAACATTTAAAAACATATTTATTTTACATTGAAAATTCTAACTTATAATTGACAAATATAACTACTAATAACCAATTAGTTAGTTGATGCCATAATATCTACTTAAACCTAAAGATAGGTATTAATAATGCATTCATAAAAAAATCTCTAACAAAAAGAGTCAGAAATGTTTTCATAATGAAATTGTGTAGTAGATTTATGTAAGGTGAAGTTCAATTGGTGTGAAGGTGGTTAGGCTTTGTGGTATGTGAAAACACCAATTTTTACAGTTACATGAGGGGGTGCTCAATGGTGACAAACATATACAAAACTTTTTCAAGTTTAAAGTGTAAATGACTTTGTCACTTGAGTTTATTGTTGTAATTTTTGCTGCAACTCTCAACTGGGTTATTATTGTTGTGTTTTCATAGTTGAATTTGTCACTTGAGTCAAATAATGTACTGTTGGTTGTAATTCCTCAGCTGGGTTATTGTTATTGTTTTACCTTGGCTGAGTTTGTATGTTTCTTTTGAAGCTGCTTTTCGCTTTAATTGTCCTTTTCTTCTCAGTCCCTGTAACTTTTATTTCAGCTTTATTCAATACAAAAAAAAACATACAATATACTAACCAATTACTTTTCAACATTGAAATATCAATCTTAAGAATCAAAAAATACCATCCAATCAAAATTTCTTTCCTTCACCTGCAAACACATAAATCATCAAAATTGGCATCTACATATTCCAACTCAGTACAGTAGCTGTCTATTATTGCAGCAGTAAAGAATTTGTGGTTTGAATTGTGAGTCACCAGAAGTCACAGATTGAGCTTTATCTACCATTTATGATTTCTTATTCCTTATGCTTGGAATTCATTCCTACCAAAGCAAATCAAATCCAAACATGTACAGTTAAAGAATGGCATTGATTGATTCATACCCAATACAGGTGCAGTATTTTGCATCTAATTTGTATAGATATGAGAAAAATAAACAGATTACTCATTTTGAGAGCTTTTGAGCTTGAGTGTAAGTATTTTTTGGACTGTGGAAAAATCATGCTTATTATAGACGGATCACATCAACCTGAATTCGTTTCATTGAGCATCTTCTATATCAAATTTGCTTCTTCAAACGGGGAAAACATTATACACATGAAATTTAAAAAGTTTTTGGCTTCATCACAAGACACTGTGTTCAAACAGAAAAATGGGTCCCAGGGAGGAGAGTCAATCAGTCCAAAATTATTGATGGTACTGAAGGAGGGTAGTTTTGTATGATTTGAAATGGTGAAATAGTTGTAGTTTAGGATTCCAAACTTTCCTTTCAGGTGGCGAAGGGGACTAGATTTATATAATTATTATTTTTCAAATTTGTTGTGTGATTGCACGTTGAAAGAAGTCGTATGATTATTGACTTAAAAGAACAAATCTCTGAAAATTTGAGTACTTCATGAGACTGCATAAATGAAATAATAAAAGTTTTGAATACTTTCTAAAAACTTATTTGCTCATTGGAAAGGGAATGCTTTAAGTAATAAATTATCAAGAATTACATGTATAGTTCTACTGTAATAGATTTATGTTGAATATGTAATAGTGAATGCAAATATGTGTTGAGAATATATTGGGGATAATATTAAAGTTCAAATGATTTATATTCATTATGTTTCTTCAAAATCTTGATAGTGTTGCTTTGTGTTCATCGAGGATTGATTTGTTTGAAGATGGTCATACCTCCTTTTCATCTTTCCTCTCAATGGTCTAGTCTCAAAGGATTTTCAACCTTCTTTAGATGTTCTTTTTTCTTTAAATGCATTTTCAATGGAATTTGGGTTTTCAGTTATTGGTTTTAGTGTTACGACTCTTGTTACTTCATACCTAACATACTTGGAGGGATAGAAACTTTTAAAGGCTTTGCATGGTAGGATTTTTCTTGTTGGTGAAGCTTCTTTGGCTTGTATTGTAGGTAAGAGGCAACTAAAGCATGTTCTCTCAAGGAAGACTTTATCCCCATTAGTTGTTTGGGTTTTAAATGTTGATAAGTCCTTAGTTTTGTTTCTTTTATCTTCAAATAAATATTTCACTTATGTTATAAAGGGTGCAAGGTAGGGGATTGTAGCTTCTTTAGGTTTTGTCACTATGTACCTAAAGGGCTCTCAAATTTTCTCAAGGGCTAAGAAGTTTAAACCTTGAATTGCTTAGAGAATTCCTCTATTTTCATTGTTCGGGAGGAAGTTTTGGAAGGGTTAAGGGTTTATGGAATGTGAAATTCCATAGGATATAATTTTTGACATTACAACCATCTAAGAAAATGGTGAAGCCATGCAAAAATTATCATGTGAATACTTCCCATGCAATAAGGGTGATAAATTTAATCATGGCTTGGTATTTTTGGGTGGAGAAACATATTTTGAAACTATTGGCAATGGAATTATTTCTAGCTAGGAGTTATATCATTGTTACTAAATAATGATCCTATAATTTAGTTACCAACAAATATGAAATTAAAGGATTAAGGGGTGATTTATAAGATTTTGGATAAGGACGTGGATGGTGGAGATTCAATCTCAATGAATGGCTAAGATCAAATAAGAGGAGTGGGGAATCCTCATTAACTAAGAGTAGTGAAGGGAGTTACTAGTGGATGAGCATAATTATCTTTATTTTTTATTTATTATGGATAAATAAGTTTGCATGGGATAAAAATAGAGGAAAAATAATTGAGGGGGTTACAAGCTAGATATTTAGATTTTACTATTAATTCAAAATGGATAATAAATATTATTATTATTTCAAAATGGATAAATATAAAATAAAATAGATTTTAATTATTTATTTTGGAAATGGATGGAAATGGATTATTCAATTTAGTAAAGATGGAAAGTGAAAGGGAGAATTTAGAAGGGGACTAGGAAATAAGAGTAGGTTAGAACTAGAATGCCACATGGTGTTATAGGACCGTGTAAGAAAATGATTAAAAATAAGCCATTATACTTTGTGTTCACAAGATTTAAAATTTTGTATTTATGGATCTTTTCACAATGCCATCAAAGATAACAATAGTCTAGACACACAATTGACAAATAATGACAATTAGAATTGAATTGTCTTGAACCCATAATTAAATTTAAATATTAAAATCAAATACATGAATTAGAAATTTGATTTTGATCAATTTCACAAATATTAAAAAACAATTTTTTTTTTTAATAATTATTTAAAAATTAAATTAAAAAAAATATTAAATTAATCATATTTATACTCTAATCAAATATTTAAAACATTAATAGAAAATAATATAAAACTAATAAATTAAAAATTAAAAAAACATATTTTTTTTACAATATCATATATACTCTACCAAACAAATGTTCTTTTTCTAAGATAACCTTCACCAAAAATAATAATGCATTCATAAAGAAATTCTTTGAAAAAACACAAGCTAGAAATCTATTCATAATGAAATTGTATAATAAATTTATGTAAAGTGAAGTTGAATTTGATGCAAAATATTAATGATGTGTACCAACCAATTATTTTTCAGCATTGGAATCTCAATCATACCATTCATTAAATAAACAATCAAACTTCACAACAAAATTGTTTTTCTCTCTCACGTACAAATGAATTTGGACACTTCTTCTTCACAAGGCTGATATCATAACATATAATGTTGAAAAGACATAATCATGTGACTTGTGGAGCTCAAAACAAGATTTATGTGTTTGAGGTGAAGGAAAGAACTTTTGATCCTTCACATCCTATAAAAGGATGGTCTAATAAATGGCCAGAAGAAAAAACAACTTGCTAAAGATGACTCTTTGAAGTTAAACCTAATCTCTAACCATCATTTTGAAAGGTTCCTATGGTACTCAAAGAGATGTGAACTTAAGTAATAATGGGAAAATGGAAAACTGAAGCAACAAGGACATCTTCACAATGACATGATTTTCATAACTTCTAAAATAAACTTTCAAATCAAACACGAGTACAACGAGAGGCTTTTAAAATGATGGGTAAAGATTTGGGTTTAACTTTAACATGTTTAACTTTATTATTCATTTTTGGATCGTTTAGACTATTTTTTTATAAGATTTGAAAGTTACGATATTGCTATTAAGATTCAATTGCACAGTTATGAAGTTAAACTATTTGAGTCATATTTCATGAGTAGTAGTTCACACAAACCCATCTCTTATGAAGAAGATCAATCCACTCATTGCTCATTGCATCTAGGCGATGCTCACATGGATGAAGCATCGGGGCATCCGGCTAGTCACCCATCTCAATATTATTCTGACTCAAACACACTTAACCATCAAATTTTCCCAAAATCAAACCCACTTAAGATTAAAAGATCAAAAAGACGACCACATCAAAAACTCTTTCCTTCACCTACAAACTCATAAATGTTCAAAAATGCTATCTACAGCTGTCCATTATTGCAGCAGTAAAGACTTTGTGGTTTGAATTGAGTCACCATGAGCAGTCACAGATTGAGCTTTATCTACCATTTATGATTTCTTATTCCTTATGCTTGGAATTCATTCCTACCAAAGAGAATCAAATCCAAACATGTACTCTTAAAAAGATAAAGACTGACATTGACAGATTCATACCCAATGCAGGTCCAGTATTTCGCATCTGATTTGTACAGATATGCGAAAAATAAACATATCACCAATGTTGAGAGCTTCTGAGTTTGATTGTAAGTATTTTTTGGGCGGTGGAAAAAACATGCCTACCAAAGACAGATCACATCAACCTGAATTCGTTTCAATGAAAGTCTTCTATATCAAATTTACTTCTTCAAGCGTGCAAAATATTCTACACATGACATTCAGATAGTTTTTGGCCTCACCACAGGACACTGTGTTCAAGCAGACAAAAATGGGTCCCATGGAGGAAAATCATTCAGTCCAAATGGACGGCACTGAAGGTGGGTAGGTTTGTATGATTTGGAATGGTGAAATAGTTGTAGTTTAGGATTCCAAACCTTTGTCTTAGGTGGCCAGGGGGATTGGATTTATATAATCATTGTTTTCCAAACTTCTTGTGTGATTGCACGTTGAAAGAAGTTGTAAGATTATTGACTCAAAAGAAAAATCTATAAAAATTTGAGTACTTCATAAGACTGCATAGATGAAATAATTGAAGTTTGAATACTTTTTAAAAACTAATTTGTTCATGGAAAGGGAATACTTTTAAGTAATAAATTATCAATCATTACATGTCTTAAATCTATTTAGTTTTAGTAGTGAATATAGTTGTATTGTAATAGATTTATGTTGGATATGTATTAGTGAATATGAATATGTATTAGGAATATATTGGGATGATATTAATGTTTATTCATATTTATTATGTTACTTCAAAATCTTAATAGTGTTGCTTTGTGTTAATCAACGATTGATTTGTTTGAGGATGGTCATACCTCTTTTTCATCTTCTCATTCCACTGATTTGGTTTCAAAGGGCTTTCAACCTCCTTTAGATACCCTTTTTTCTACAAATGCATCTTCAATAGGGGTTGGGTTTATTGTTATTGGTTTTAGTGTTATGATTCATGTTACTCCATAGCAAAGTATATTTGGATGGGTAGAGATTTTTAAAGGCTTTACATATATGGTAGGATTTGTTTTGTTCATGAAGCTTATTTGGCCTCTATTGTTGGTAAGAGACAACTCAAACATGTTTCTGAACAAGAAAGACTTTATCCTTATTGGTTGCTCAGGTTTTAAACGTGGATGAGACTTTAATGGGTTTTTTTTGAAGAAATATTTCACCTATGTTATGAAGGGTGTAAGGCAAGCAATTCTAGCTTCTTTGGGTGTTGTCTCTATGCACTTGAAGGGTTCTCAAATTTTCTCAAGGATTAAGAAGTTTAAACCTTAAATGCTTAGAGAAATCCTTTCTTTTCATTTTTGGGGAGGGAGTTCTAGAAGGAGAATTCTATTATGAAAAGCATAGTGTAATATATAATTTAATAATTTTTGGTTTGGGTTTATGGTTTATGGTTTTACGGTTTAGATATTAGTGTTTACACTTAAGTTTTTATAGTTAAATCTTAAACCCAAGTTATAAACCTCAATTCCTAAAATATAAAACTATAAACCAACTCTAAAACCTTAAATTGTATTTATTCAAGTGTAATAGAAATAAATTTAAATAATGGTAAAAGTTGTATGTAAATTATGTTTTAAAGAAAAATAAATTTAGCGTTTATGGATTAAAGTTAAATCCTAAAACCTAAACTATAAATTTAAAAAGTGTAAACCCCAAATCCTAAATCCTATACCCTAAAATAGTGATAACAATATCGCATATCAATGGTTATGATTAATACATGTACCAATGGTTCTACTTTAAAATGTAGGTTTTGTTGATGGTCAAATTGACACATACAATACAAATAGAGTGAAATCACCCAACTTCTCATGTAAAGACAACTAACCTATTGTTATCTCAAAGTTCATGGGAGTTGGATCACAACCGTGGTGGATGGACTTAGTTAGTCAACATGGTCTATTTGTTCAAGGGGATTTTTATCTTTGTATATTTTCCATTTGATAAATACTTAATCTAATCCCACTCTAACATATTATAAAACATATATCAAAAGACAATTGGGTTTACAAGAATAAAACTAAAGAGAGTAAGTTCAGTCTTTAATTTTTAATCATTTTATGTTTTTTTTTTGGAAATTCAATTCACTCATAATACTATGATAATTTTTTACTCAACCAATAATATTGAAAATGCAAGATTCAAATAAAATTAATATGAGAAATAGAAATAAACACATTAAATTACTATATTTCACACACAAATATAATGTATCACACCAATAACTCATTCAAATAGATTTATCATTGAGTACTCATAAGTTTTCCTCAAATGATCAACATAGAAAATATGAACAAAGGTATTTCACCACTCACTAGAAAAAAATTTGATAAATTTGAGATATTTTATTGATTTGTGTAATTTGGTGACAACCCCAACAAGACTACACTGCAATTTGACCTTCTTCAATTTTTTCTCTCTAACTAATAACTATTGTAGATAAAACAAAGTTTCTAAGACTATAAAAACACAACTAGGGAGGGGATCCTTCTTTTATAGTGTAAGGAAAAGGAAAAAGCCCTAGACATCACAAAAGTATTGCCAAGACTGTGGGAACTATTTTGCTAGACATGTTTTAATTATTTAAAAAATTCATGGAAAATCCTATGCAGGATTTTGATAGTGGCTTGGAATTAATGTAGTCCTTAGGGACTAGGATTTCTTATTGGAATTAACTCTTACCATAGGTTGCTAACCCAAAGCAAAGGTCCTTGGAGAATAAAGGACAAATGTTGCCTTTTCATCTTAATGGTGGTGTTAGTGGGAAGTTTTGGTCATTATGCTTTTTGGTTTTCATCTCGGTTATAGAAAATAAAGGAATGCAGTTATACCAATTTTTCTACATTTTACTTTAGAAAAACTCCTAGAATGCAATGGAAAAATGGATAATTTTGGTATTAATTGAGGAAAGTTGAAAATAGAGTGATGAAGGAGAAATAAGAAAGTTGTAGGGAAAAAGTTGGCATAATTTTAGTTCTCTTGGTCTTCTTTAGTTTTAAAAATTATTTATATCAAAGAAACTCTTAGGTAGGAAATAGTCATGGAAGTAGATCCAAATTGTTATTTTGAAGAGAATTTTCCTCTTTACTACAAATTTCACATTTTATTTTTCTTTCTTTTTCGTTATTAAAATCCATGCAACATAAAGATAACAATATAGAAAGGGAGATAAAGCGTGCAAGAGATAGAAAAAATAGATAGATAGAGGGAAACAAAGAATAAAAATAGAAGAGAGTGAGAGGGGGGGTAAGAGAAAAAGAGAGATAGAGGAGACAAAGAGATATATAGAGAAACTTAGAGAGAGAGAAAGAGAGGACTTGAGAGAGGTAGAGCAAGAGATTAAAAATATATATAAAGGGAAATATACATAGAGAAAGGAGAGACTGGATTTTGATCAATTTTTGTGCCAATAATCGAAATATGACATGTGTCCATAGGGATTTGTCTCTTGACCCATCTCCCTCTTTGTTTTACTTTATCTATCTCTTTATGTCTCTCTATTCCTCTATCTCCATCTATCTCTCTACCTCTCTCGATCTATGTACCTCCCTCTTCATCTCTCTATATATTTGTCTCCCTCTATATTTATTTCTCTATTCATTTTGAATTAAATGCAAGTAATAGCAATGAAGCCAAATTACACAACCATTGCTAGCAATTCCCCTACTTTTTCCAAAATGGGAATTTTAGAAAAGGGTATGAACATCCATCAAAACATAAAGGATATATTTTTTTGTGATACTTCATAGATAAAATTATCCTCATAGACATGAAAGAAAACTATGGAAGCAAAGAAAAGGTATGCAAGTTGTTTGACATAATGCTCCAAAGAAATGATCTTGTAGCCTACTATGAATATGGAATGCACACAATGGATTTGTTAACAAATTCTTAGAAACCTTCAAGAAAAGGCAATTGACATGTATAAAATCAGTCTCAACAAACTTTTCTTGCTTTATCCTTGCTTGTGCCAAAACAAGAGCTTTGAAAAGGGTATGGCATCTATCATTTTATTGGGAAAAGTGTCTTTATGCATCTAGTTATCTTTTATCTAGTTCCTACACCTAGTAGTCTTACTCACACTAGCTTGAGTTCACTTAGTAGTTTAGTTGTCTCACCTCGTAGGCACTTGACACATGGTCTCACACTTATCCCAAGTGTTCTACATGTGTCACATCTCTTAAAGGGTTAGGAAACCTCTTTTTTCACCTTCCTACTTCCTCCTTGTCCTATATATACAAGGATATATTAATGCACATTTAAACGTTTTATGATAGTTTATTGGCTAGTATATTACTCTTGATTCATTTTGTGGAAGTTCTAAATTTTGTGTTCATTGTTTGTTGCTCCAACATGGTATCAGAGCACTGAATCACAAGTTCTTGTGTCTAGATGCACAATAATCAAGCTAACTTTACCCGAGTCAAGTACGACTATTCTGGTGGACCTATTATAAACAATGTCTGAACGGATAATGAATATATTAATACCATTACCGTTAGGAGAGCACCCCAATGTAACGCTACTACTCGTAGTGGCAAAGTCACTATTGTTGGTCCACCTACCGCTAGACAAGCCAAAATCACCATACCGGGCCCATCTGCTAAGCAGTCACAACTTGTCCCATCTGCTGAACAGTCACAATCTGTCTTGACCACAAAGCAATGGAAACCCAAAAGTCAGTTCAACCTTATTGACCAGCTAGGAAAGACTCCCGCACAAATCTCTATACTTGAGCTGCTTCGCATATCCCCCGCACACAAAGAAATTCTGGATAAAACCTTGCTTGAGTCGTCGGTCCCCAAGGACATCGATGTCAATCAATTTGAAACCATGGTGGGATATCTTACTACACCTCACCACGTCACCTTCTCGGATCAAGATTACTCATCACCTAAAACCAACCACAATGATGCATTACACATAGAAACTTTTGTCCACAAGCACAAAGTTAGACGGGTTTTAGTAGATGGCGGAGCAGGATTGAATATATGCTCCCTCAAACTGGTTAAAGCTCTAGGGTTCTCTGATGCGTGCGTAGACCCAACGAAGAGTATAGTGATCAAAGCATACGATGACGAGGAACGCTCTTCACGGGGCGTTATCTCTCTCCCAATCAGAGTAGGACCGGTCATTGTGGACATAGCCTGCCAGGTCCTGGATTTGGAACTACCATATAACATCTTGTTAGGTCATCCATGGATTCATGCATTAAAATCTGTTCCATCCACATACCACCAGTGCCTGAAGTTTCCATTTGACGGCACATAAATAACCATATATGGAGACCCCGACCCTTTCCAATATTGTACAAACTTAAGAGGCATCTCTCCAGGTACCTATTAATCGGGAAGCATTGGGCTCCTCGTCATCTCAATATGTCGACCTGTCCACACTCACGCTATCTTCCACATTCCCTCCATCCACGTCTTCCGCCATACCACCACCTTCCACTAGCCCTAAGACTGAATCCACTGTCAAAATCCAGTACCTTGGCTGCGGAGAATTCAAACTGCACACAACATACAACATAAAAACAATGCCCAAGTCTCCAAAGGACTATGGTCGGCCATGTTTTAGAATGGAACCTCGCGAGACTTTCAAAGTTCCACCGAAAACAATTTTTATCAAGTGGGGAGACATGAGTAAGGAAGATCTTACTGACATTATAGGATGGATCTATAAGGATAATGTCATACTACCCCCATTACCAGTTCAAAAGTATGGCAAGGGTTTCGACATCATGAAGGCTAAAGGCTACGACGGTACTAGTGGCCTAGGAAGAAATAAAACTGGCCGAAGGGAACCTATAATTTTTTTTCAAATTCTGAAATATCTTGGGTTAGGGTTTGGATCACTCGATAATGACGATCGACGTATCTCTGAACTTTCAAATGAGCGAGTACAAGATTTGGATAGTGTCGAGACTACTAGGGAAACCCTCACCAAAACTGACTCCCATGAGTGGGAATTTAGCTCAAAACGATCCCTAAGTGACTGTTGTCTTGATGATTTGTTTGTCAAACCAGGGGAACTGACCTCTAAACAACGGTTTTGGCAAACATTCAAAATTGAATAGGCACCAAATAGTCAAAGTCCCATTATCACTTCCCATGACGACCAACACCCATCATCTGAACCCATTCCGTCCAATTCATCTGAAGTGTCATACGACATTGACAATCAGGACTCTAAGACCTTCACCCCTTATTTTGACAACGAATATGACACTAGTGAAGGAGAATATTGGATAGAGTCCGATGTCAAGTTGGATGATGATAATCTCATCTAAAACATCACTGAATACATCTGCATGTTGTCTGCATCCTCACCCCAATTCATCAACATGGATGATGGCATTACCTTAGTTTACCCTGACCTAGTCGATTGGGACCAACAAGGACCGCCAGTGTTAGATACATTTCAGAATGACGAGGCAATTGTTGAATTTATGGGATTACGAGAAGGCATACCCAGTGGGGACCATAAATTAGGATTCGCCATTTATTTAGACTGCACGGCATACTTCGGCGAGACTGCTCCGTCCTCTAGTCGCAAAAGTAAAAATAAGAATAAAACAAAGTGAAACGTCTCTAGGTGAAAACCGAAAGGCACCTCTTGACGATAAAATAGTAAAAATAAAGGATGTATCTACTGGTGAAAACCTCTCTGAGGCGCCCAAAGATGGAGGAATGGACTTTCTCCCTGTACAACAGGAGAAATCGGCCATGCTTATTGAGGACACAATAGAAGATAACATTTCAACTGCAGAGGATCCCAAGATGGTCCTCTTTGCTGCATCATTGACTGACAAAGAGAAACTAGAATTTCATAAATTCTTTGCAGAACGGAAAATCAACTTCGCATGGTCCTATGCTGACATGCCAGGATTGGACCCCGAACTGGTTCTGCATCACCTGCCACTATTACCTAATACTAAACCAGTCAAGCAGAAGTTGCGCAAAATGCACCCTCAAGTTGCTCTATTGGTCAAGGCCGAGTTAAAGAAATTATTGGATGTCGGATTCATCAGGTCTATAGATTACGCTGAATGAATTTCCAACCTAGTGCCAGTGACAAAACCAAATGGACTGATCTGCGTATGTATAGACTTCCGAGACCTAAATAAAGCATGCCCGAAGGATGACTTTCCTTTGCCAAACATTGACATCATAGTTGATCTTACCGCGGGATATGAGATGCTATCCCTCATGGATGGTTTCTCCGGCTATAATCAGATTCGCATTGCTCTTGAGGACCAACACAAAACTACATTTACTTGCCCATGGGGTACATATTGTTGGAATGTCATGCCATTTGGTCTTAAAAATGCAGGTGCCACATACCAAAGGGCTATGACAACAATCTTCCATGACATGATGCACAAAATAATGGAAGATTATGTAGATGACTTATTGGCCAAATCAGCAACCAGGAAAGATCATTTGAAGGTACTCGACACAATTTTCAAGAGACTTGAAGAGTACAAAGTCTGGCTAAATCCCAAGAAGTGTGTTTTCGGAGTCACATCAGGAAAAATCTTGGGATACATAGTTTCCCGAAGAGGCATAGAATTTGATCCAGCAAAGGTCAAAGCCATCATAGACATGCCTCCACCCAAAGGAATAAGTGAGCTAAGAACTCTACAAGGCAGGCTACAATCTATTCGGCGTTTCATAGCCCAATTGGCAGATAAGTGTCACCCATTCCAGTATCTGTTGCACAAAGGCATTCCCTTTGTCTGGACAGATAAATGCCAGGAAGCTTTTCAGCAAATCAAAGATTATCTACTATCAACACCAGTCCTCATGCGTCCAATTCATGGAAAGCCATTGATACTCTACATCTCGACTACTAGTTTAGCATTGGGGGCATTACTGGCACATAATGATCATGAAGGAAAAGAACGAGCTATCTATTACATCAGCCGCACACTGATAGGGTATGAGTTGAACTATACATACATTGAACGTGCATGTCTTGCTGTTGTCTTTGCATCCCAAAAATTAAGACACTATATGCTCAATCACCAGACACAGCTGGTTGCCAAGATTGATCCACTGAAATACCTCTTAAGTCGGGCGGCATTAACAGGCCAGTTGGAAAAATGGGTTATGATACTAAGTGAGTATGATATACAATATGTCGAGTGTAAGGAAATAAAAGGACAGGCAATAGTTGATCAATTGGAAAATGCACCGATTCAAGTCACTCATCCACTAGTAACTGATTTTCCCGATGAGTCCATTTTTCATGCAGAACCGGCGATACCATGGAAGCTATATTTTGATGGGTCTCATACTGGTCATGGCTCAGGTGCTAGAATCTTGTTTATCACACCACAAGGGGATTCAATTCCAAAGGCATTCTGGATCGCTTTCCCTTGTACAAATAACATTGCCGAATATGAAGCACTAGTCACAGGTCTCAAAATGGAAATCAAATGGAAAATTCAAACGTTGCATGTATTCGGGGATTCCCAACTTGTTATCAATCAAGTGAATGATGACTATGAAACAAAGGATGAGAAGTTGCTTCCCTATAAGAGGATGGTCGATAGTTTCCTGACACACTTCCAATTGATTTATTTTGAAAAAATCCCTAGGATACAGAATAAGGCAGCTGATGCAATGGCTACTATTGGTTCTCTCTTGGACATCCCTCAAAATGTGTCACAATTTGAGTTCTTAGTAGAACAGCTTTTAATCCCGGCATATGATATCCCAGAATCAGAAATGATTTGCGAACTTGTTGGTCCCAACTCTCCCTGGTATCAGGACATTTATGACTATCTAAAATCTCAAACCCTCCCATTGAACCTGTCCAATAACCAAAGGAAGTCCTTCATCCGAAAGTCTGCCAAGTATGCCATCATCAGTGACACCCTATACCGACGTAGTTTTGATGGCACCCTCCTTAGATGTCTAGACACTAACGAAGCACGTACGACCTTACGCGAAGTGCACGATGGTATATGCAGATCTCATTCGAGTGGTCCTACCCTAGCCAAGAAAATAACGAGACTAGGGTATTATTGGCCAACAGTTGAAAAGGATGCAATTGAATACATGAGGACTTGTCGCAAGTGTCAGATTCATAGCGATCTGATCCATGTTCCAGCACAGGAACTTCGACCAATCACTTCTCCTTGGCCCTTCGCTCAATGGGGACTCGACCTCGTGGGTAAGATTCATCCAACCTCTTCCAACGGCCATAAATTCATTATCACTACCACTGAGTATTTCACGAAGTGGATTGAATCCATCCCATTGACATATATTATCGACAAACAAATATCGAAGTTCATCCTTAACTACACCATTTTCTGATATGGCCTTCCACAGTCCATCATCATTGACAACAGACGTCCGTTCAAAAACCAAGACGTTCGGGAGTTATGTGAGCGATTCCATATCCAACACCACTTTTCATCTCCCTACTACCCACAAGGAAATGGTCAAGCTAAGGCGTCTAATAAAACCATTGTCAAAATCCTCAAAAAGACTGTCAATGACGCTGGCCGTGACTGGCACATACAACTCAACCCTGCTCTGTGGGCTTACCGAACTAGCATTCGTACGCCTACAAGAGCCACTCCTTTTTCCCTAGTCTTTGGCACTGAGGCCATCTTACCCATTGAGGTCAAAATTCCTTCGTTACGAGTGTCCCTGAAGGGTCTAACCAATGAAGAGGAGTATCGACAGTCACACTTGCATGAGCTGGAAATGCTAGAAGAAAGAAGGAAAAATTCACTGAACCATCTCCAAGCATATCAGAACCATCTTTGTTGCAGCTACAATAAGAAGGTCATGGTCAGAAATTTTGACATTGGCGATCTAGTTCTCATGCGGAACCCCAAGAACCAAGCTGACAGAGAAAAGCCAGGAAAATTTGAACCAAACTGGTTGGGTCCCTACATTATCATATCTTCTTTCGGTTCTAGAACCTATCAGTTGGCCACACCAGATGGAGAACAACTGACAGAACCCATTAACAGTTTACATCTCTGAAGGTTCTACGCATAGCATCAGAGGACTGAGTTGGAAACCGTAAAATACAAAAAAATTGAAAAATGATGAAAAATTGTCACCCTGATGAAAACCTGGCAAACAGGCATCTTGGTGACACCAAAAAAATCAAAAATGCAAGAAAATAGTAAAGAGAAAATTCATACCATGGTGAAAACATGGCAAACAGGTGCCATGTGTAGTCAATCGTTGCTCTGCCATCTACTGTCACTTTGTCTGCTTGGCTTAGGATGCAAGTTATTATCACCATTATTATGCAAATCGCCACCACATTCTACCCTACCTGTCATAGTGGATAAACGATTGACATCAAGTCCTGACAACTGCCCTTCTAGTAAGCCAGCAAAATCTTGTCCGTGTTCCCTAAAAATGGCTAAGTCCTGGACCTGACTGGGGGCAAAATATTTATCATGAAACTGCAGTGGATGTCACACATGATCTTGACAATTGGCAAAAAGTCCTAAAAAAAGACAAAAACATCGCAAAAAGTCCTGAAAAAAGACAAAAACATTGCAAAAAGTCCTAAAAAAAGACAAAAACACCACAAAAAGTCCTGAAAAAAGCCATAAACATCGCAAAAAGTCCTGAAAAAAGACAAAAACATTGCAAAAAGTCCTGAAAAAAGACAAAAACATCGCAAAAAGTCCTGAAAAAAGACAAAAACATCGCAAAAAGTCCTAAAAAGACAAAAATATCGCAAAAAGTCCTGAAAAAAGACAAAAACATCACAAAAAGTCCTGAAAAAATACCTAAAAATCATAAAACATCCTGAAGAAAACAACAAACAAAAACATCAGACTGCTTGAAAACCGCAAACACATTATCATCTCTTGTCAAAGTCAGTCATATCAATCAGTCTTTGTCATTTGTCTGAACTACGTTGTCTCTGCGAATTTGCTATGTAGGCAAGACTCACATTTGAGTCCCCGAGACATTGGGTCAGAATAAAATCATGACACAATCTTTGGTCACCAAAACAAAGTCATTGGTCGTATCGAACTACGAGGTCTCTGAGTGTATGACGTAGGCAAGGCCATCTATCGATGAGCCCCCGAGGCCTCACTAGGTCAGTCCATTAGGGTTCATGGCACCACACTAGCACACACATCAAAATATCTTCAAGGCAAAGCGAGTCACTCCCAAAGGGGTAAACTCCTAAAAGGAAAATCATGACAATCAATTATTTTAGCATGACAATTCCATCAACATGTCAATCATATCATCATGACAATACCGGCATATAGTCAAACACAAGTCAAACTCGGGCAAAGCAAGTCAAATCATCATAACCCGTCAAACTGTCAAACTTTAGGTTAATCTTTAGATGAGTCCTTCTGAACGATAACCTCTGTCATTTATGCCTTCGGATGTGTCTTTCTTGGGCATCATCATTGTCATTCGACATTTTGAGTGATCCTCTTGATGTCTCAAGATCACTCTTCATGACATCGGTATTCTTCAGATGTGTCCTTCTGAAGAAACAAACTCTGTCATTTATGCCTTAGGATGTGTCCTTCCTAGGCATTGTCATCATTTAGAGGGATCCCTTATGACTATTAGGGATCGAAATCCTCTCGACATTGACATTATTCAGGATGTGTCCTTCCTGAATTCACCAATTCTGGACATTTTTCAAAGATCATCAAAACTTTAAACATTTTGACATCTCGACATTATCAAACATGGCATCTTGGCATCAATGGATATCCAGACACACTTGGCAAACACTTGACAATTGTCTTTTAGTTTTTATCATGATATTAGTTTTTCAGTGAGATTCCACTAAGCAGGATTTAGAGAAGCAACGATGTATCATGTCAATTGACTCGCATGACTACTAGTTTCTCAACGAGGTCCTGATTTTGGGATTTAGAAAAACGACGACATATCGTGGTAAGGACTCTATTCTTATATTTGGACAATCATGCCACTAGTTTCTCAAGGATGTCTTGGAAACAAGATTTAGAGAAGCAACGACGTTTCATGATTTGTCCTTGTCCTTTTTCTGCATGTGGTTGGTTATGGCAAAAAGACTGGGGCAATCACGCTCCTAGTATGAGTCATGATCATCCTTGTCTGTGACTATTTGTCTTACGTGATGGTATGACCTTGCACACCTTGATCTATGTCATATCATGGTGTTTCTTGGCCATTACAATAGTCTGCCCAATGATGATTAAGAGCAATAAATACTAATGTCCTATGGTAAAGTTTTGAAGGATTTGGTCTAGGAATTAACATGCATGTTCGTAGGTCTCGTCATTTTCTCCTCTTTAGTTTGGTCATCTTCTCTCATCAAGTCTTGTTGTCTTCTCTCGTCCATCTCACAATGATATCTTGTGACATCCAAAAACATAAGTGCATACATGATCATATAAACATTGCATTAGGTCCATACATACAACATCCATAGCATCTAATCATATACATAATCACAAACATTGCATTAAAATAATCATCAACATTGCATCTTTTACTAAAATACATTATGCACATCATTATCATCATCATCTCATATAAATAAGCATTGCATTATCATGGCATCAATATCACACGTAAACATCATAGGACATACATGACATCATAAACCAACATCATACATCATACATATCATAAAGCATTAAATCAAAGAGCATCACATAACACATGTAGGTCGCATCAAAACTGCATCATCATATAGTATCATCTCAAAAATGTACAATGTCACAGGATAAAGTCATGGGATATCTCAAAAATGGAGCTCGCAGGCTCAAATAATATACATAGTGTGTCATAATAAAAAAATGCCCCTAGGGTAGACTCTCATCATCCCCTCGTGGTGAAGAATGTGGCGGCGGCAACTCTGTCACTGGTACTGAAAAAATGGGAGGACCTGTCGCAACCTCTGCCTGTGCCACTGATGGAGCTGCAAAGGACGGTGTCATCTCAACTGTAAAGGACATTTGTGATGTCACTGTTGCCTGACTCTGAGCAGTAGATGGATCACCAACTAGTGGTTGTACCTGTGCTGATCTTTGTATTGAACCAGTAGACCCAAGACTAGGAGTATGCCGGCGCGAATGATGTGACCTGTGCCCTGAAGTGTGCCCTGTCGAGGTAGACCCTCCGACACTAGTATGACTCCTGCTGCCAGTAGCACTGCCTGATCTACGGCCACTGCCTGTCCTCGACTATGACCATGACAAAGTTGGATCTCGTCGCTCTGGCGGCACTGCCTGCTCGTACAAAGTCCTGTACTACCCTAGTCTCATGCTCACCCTGGCTAACTCCCAGGCCATATCCCCCGTGGGTCCTGAACATAAAGCCGTGAACTTTGTACACCACTGGGCCGCATCCTGCTGGCGGATCACTGCCTGATCTTGCTCTACCCGACCTACCTCTAGCTCTCTCTGCAGTGCCCTGACCTGTGCCAAGCTGGCATCCAATCTCTGCTGAAGGTCTACCACCCTCTGATCTACAGTAGCATCCTCGGGTAATCCGGAGGACAGTATCTCCTCCTCTCCCTCCACCATCCGCCATCTAAGAAGTCTCTCAGCCTCATCCATGGCATCGTCCTCATCATCATCATCCTCTGCCTCCTCCTAACCTCCCACCTCCACCTCCTCCTCCTGACCTCCCACCTCCACCTCCTCCTCCTGATCTCCCACCGCCACTTCCTCCTCCTGCCCTCCCACCGCCAACTCCTCCTCCTGCCCTCCCACCGCTAACTCCTCCTCCTACCCTCCCACCGCTACATCCTCCTCCTGTTGTCCCTCCTCTCTCTCCCCCTCCTCACCAACCTCAGGGATAGCATCTAGTGCTACCCTCGCCACACGTGGGCGCACTCTCCAGACCTGTCTCTACCCATCCCGTCGTCGTCTCCAGCCATCTCAGCCATCATCTCCATCTCTGCCTCCATCTCCACCCCTACCCCCATCTCTGCCTCTATCTCCACCCCTCCCTCCATCTCTGCCCCTGCCTTTGCCTCTCCCTCTGCCTCCATCTCTACCTCTGCCACCTCGCCTGGCTCGTGGCACCCGCGGAATAACTGGCCGTCTGTCCACTGGTGCTGGCCCATCCGGATCCGTCAAAGGCACTGGCCTGTGTGTCTTCCACCATAAATCATAAGCTGCGGTCGTACTAGGATCCGCTGCTCCTCCCCTCCAACCTATTGGCCCTCGTGCCAACCTCTATGTGACACACAAGCAACATTAGGGTTTCTTAGTTTCTTTTTATTTCATAGAAAGTTTCTTATGAGTATATTTGAGATATTTAGTTGTCATATTCATCATTGAGAGGCGAAGAAATATTGAGATCAAAAGGCATAATTTTTGTTTAGAAGGAGCCTTTTCATCCATTTTTGCATCTATGACATAAAATTTGTATAGTGTTTAATGGAAAAGTAGGGTTTACCACCATAAGATGATAAACCACTAATGATTTCTCCTACTAAAACATTCAATTATGAGAGCCAAAGGATACAAATAACAATCAAAACCTAACCGTAACTATTATAGCAACTATGAGGGAAGTTTTTAGACCATAAAAAGTTGTGTACCTAGTCAAAAACTTGTTTTTAGGCTACAGAGGACTCATTCGCCTTCAATGGTGAATGGGTCTCTGTTAGGGTTTTTGAAACCGAGATCAAGGTTCTATTCCTTGATGTTTGCACTCTCAAAATCTTGATTATCAGCTCCTGGAGGTCTTTAGATAATTTTGTAGCTTCAAATCTTTGATTTTGCACTTTGAATGACAACTTTTGCAACTTTGACACTTTGACAATTTTGCTCCAAACTTGCTCCACTTGATCTTCAACTTGTAAATTTGAAAACAAACACTCAAGAGGAAGAAAAAAATGTTGTTTGTTAGTGAATGGGTGTTTTCCTTTATCAAACCCCTTGTAGGTAATTAAACCAAATGATGAAATAAAGGAATTGAAGCATGAAACATGAAATAGTGCAATTGATATCACCTTGGATGATGTCTTGTGAGACAAATATATAAACTAACATGAAGTGGCCATGAAGAATGTATATCTTGGATCCTTGAATATGATGTGAACAATTCTTGTAAGTAGATCTTCAATGCTACATCCACTTCTTAGCTCAAGAACATGAATGAATGCATCAAACCCTTGTCATGATGAAATGATCTTGAATTGTTGCAATAAACTCTTGAAATCTGCCTTGAAATGCCTTATGAATGCTCTTATAATGCTCTATAATTCTCTCTTGAAATGGCTATAATTCTTCATAAACTTGCTAGGTGAAACCATGTGAATTAACCCATTATTTATACTAAATTAGGAGATTAACCTCGAAATTCAAACAACTAAGGCCGGCACCAGATCTTGAAGTAAACTTTATTAAATTCCCACCATAATTAAATTTGAAAAGGGGGTCCTCATTAAGGGAGGACCCATTCGCCACCAAGGGCGGATTGGTCTTGGCTCACTTTTTCGGGACCTAACCCCGGGGGATGGAAAGAGCATTAAAACCACATTTCAGATCGACTGATAAATGGGGGTCCTATTAAGGGAGGACCCATTCGCTAGTAAGGGGGAACAGGTCCTGGCACCATTTTCTAGGACCTGATCTTGCTCAATTAAATGTTATATTATTTAAATGAAGGGTGTCGAGATTGTAGACACCTAAAAATGACCTAGGCCTGCAAGCTTCATTTTTACCACTTTCGCCCTAGCATAATTATGACATTTAATTATGTCCTTGGTCCACATTCGACTATTAATTAAATAATTTATAATTGTTTAATTAATTCATGTCTTTGTTTTCTTCATGATTATTAAATAAATAAATTTTATTTATTTATTAAATACGTCATTAATTGTCTAAGTCTTCCCTTAATTAAATAAATTTCTTAATTTATTTAATTCCCCTTTGTCATATGTTTCTTCCCGATTATTAAATAAATGAATTTCATTTATTTATTTAATATGTCACTAATTGTCACAATTAAATAAATTTATTAATTTATTTAATTATTCAGTCTTATCTCCTAAATTAAATAATTATCTTTAATTATTTAATTACTAATTCCACTTTTCTCTCATTTTAAATAAATGAAAATGTTTAAAATGATTTCATTTTATTAATTCCCACTCTTTTTAGTAAATAATCTGAAAAAGATTATTTACTTGTCACACAAAATCATCATTTTGAATTAACTAAATTCAAAAAGATATTATTCTTCCAAAAAATCAAGTAATTTTATTTAATTCTTGATTTTTCCAAATCTGATCTTGCAAATCAGGCAATCCTTATCTTCTCGATTTTCGAATACTTTTTGTTTCTTCTAATTAATTATCTCATTTATTCTCCACCGTTGATGTGATTTTCTCAAATTGCATCTTGGCCCCTCATTTAAGGATTTCACCCTAACCCTAATTAGGGATTATCCTGCAGAATCTTGACCGTTGATTCTAGGGTATTTGTCATCTTTTCATCTTGGCCACACATTCAAAATTGCAGTTTCTATAAAATAGCAATTTTGTTCTTATTTTCACCTCTCATGCTCATTCTGTCAACTTAGATTTTTATTATTGTCATTTGCAGTCATTGTCATTTTTAGTCTATTGTGAAGTCATTTCTTTTATACAAATCCTTCAACATTTGCATAGGGCTTTGGCATTAGTTTAGGTGCTCATTTGAAATCTGAGGGCCTCATTCGATTTGCTGCAAACTAGAAGGTGTAACAAAGGTGAAGCATGGGAGATGATGATTTATGGTAACATTGTTCCTTTTATTTTCATGTTTATTTCCTTTGTGCTTTGTTACTCAATGGATTTTTGGTGTTTATTGTTTGATAAGCTAACAATCTAAATTTTCCATAGATACAGGTATAGATCTTTGGGAGGAGTCATAAATAAGGTTTGAAAAGGCGTTAATTAACTCCAATAAACCACAATTAATTAAGACCACCCTAGATAAATGTGAAAGTGATTTACAAAACCTAAATAAGGTACAAATTTAAATACTTTTATTTAAGAAGGGGCTCATTAGGCTTAATTAAGTAAATAAATCCTAGAAAAGTGTGAAAGTGTGTTACAACACTTCACAACACCTTTGCAAAGGATCAATTAAAGCATGTTTTAATCAAATAAAGGTCCTAGAATGATGTGAATGTGTACAAAACATTACAACACTATTCCAAGACATAGCTAATTCAATTTTAATGTCAATAATCAAACCAAGGGACAAAGGCTACTTTTTCCGTTACTACATTTTGCCCCCACTTTAGTGAGAGGATGACCCCATGTCAAACTCACACTAAAGTAGACCTTCAAGACACTTAAGTATGCAACAATAACAAATATACATAATCATACCGTATCAAAGGTCAAGAAGAATAAAGAAAAACAAAGGATCAGGCATAACTATTCCAACACGATGTCTTTGCTACAATGTTTTCATAGAGCATGGAACTGTCATCATTCCCCAAATACTCATAGAAATGGAAGAATGACACAAAAAGAGTGAAAACAAAGAAAAATACTTTTGGGTCAACATGGAAGAGACCTAAATGTCTGAATGCCTTGCGTCATCCCCAAAAGGAAAACACAAGACACATGAAAAGGAGAAAATGTTTATGACATATAGAAGAATGCACAAAGAGAGAAGGATACATCAAATGAAACGTCACGGGGTATTACATTGCGCACATGCAATAAAATAAAGAAAAATGAAAATTCAAAATACTAGTAAGGCACAGGCGAGTCAACCTAAAGTAGGTTGTTTGCCTCCCAATCTCGATCGGTATAAATGGAAGGTGGGAAACTAGCCAAAGGGACAACATCAAGTGTCAAACTAGGGTATGCACCAATTTCAACACTCTTAGTAGGAGATTTCTCATTTAAGCTCATAGAAGAAGAAAACAATGTATTCAACTCATCATGCACTTGTTTATCAATTTTTGCAATATCAATTTCATCCTCTAAATTAATCACATGAGGTCAAATAAAAATGTCCATGCAATGTTCTTGTTTATGTTGTGGTGAGGGTTGAGAGTCATCATGCATTGCTTCAGGTAGGTTTGGATTTTTATTTTCTATGTTGTTGTTTTCTTGAGTTTGTAATCTACGGGCAATAGGATGATGTCTACATCTATGCTCTCTAGCACTTAGATTTCTTTTTAGTTTATTGTCAATTTGTTTTTTTGTAAGAGTGGGTTTGTCAATCATAGGTTCCTTCTCTTCCTTGGGAGGAATACAAGAAACAATAGGAGGTTGCTCAACCACTTTCTCTTTGACTTTTTAAACTTGTTTGACTCTAGGAGGGACAACAAGATTGCTTGTGTTATCTCGTGGTCTCTTGTAGGAAATTGCAGGAGATTGTTCTATTTGTATGTTTGGAAATGTTTTTGGTTCAATCATTGTTTCATCAAGGATAGTTGGTTTAGTCATAGGTTGAGGCATATTGCGAAGGGATAGTTCTACTATTTTCTTTGCCTTAAATTTTTGATATGATTTGAAAAGGAAATTTTCACGAGGCTTGATAGGTTCCATAGGCTTAGGCCAAAAGTAATCTAGTGAAAAATTCCCTTTTGTTGAAGCAGGATGAAATCCGCTATGATGCACAGTGAAGATATTATTATCAAATGGAAATTTTAGAAATTTATGCACAACCAGAGGAACGTCATTCATGGAGCAAAGCCATGGATACCCTAGCTTCACATGAAATTGGTCTGATTGTGGAATGATGGAAAATGAGATTGTTAGTGTTTTTCGGTCCCACTTTTAAAGGGAGATCTATCGAGCCTATCGTAGGGAAAGAAAATCCATTATGTGCCTTGATCCATGCTTTTGGGTTATCATATGTTTCTTGATATAGTTCATCCACATATAAGGATTCTTTTGTGATTACATTCTCTCCACAAACATGATCAATCAATATCCCGTTAGTAGGCTTATCATTGATTCAACCGGCTATATAAAGAGGACCATTAGGTGCATGTTTAAGTATGTCATTTTGTGAGAAAGAAATGTCAAGAGGTTATCTAGTTGAGCCCTTATGAGGTCTAGCTTCAATAAATGCTATCACTTCATCTAGGGGATTCTGTTGAAGAATATCTATATTGTCATCATTTGTGTCAACATTCATCACATCATTCTTTGTTTCACTAGCTTTGACAAATGAAATATTGTGCTTAGGCATGGGATTTGTAAATATTTGCAAATTTTGATTAGGAGGGGCTATAGACTTATTACCTTCATCATTCACGCCTCTGATTTGAAGTTGGTTATTGTCAATAAGGTCTTGCACAAGATGTTTAAAATGCTTACATTATTTTGTACCATGTCCATTTTGTTGATGGTAATGACAATAAGCATTTTTTCGAAAGCCTTTAGGAAATGGTATAGTAGGATCACGTTCCCTAATAGGAGGTAAGGTAAGCATGTTCTTGTCAATAAGCTGCAACGTGATATTGTGAAGAATATCAGGTAAAGGAGTGAACTCTCTCTCCCTTTTTATGAAAGGAGTTGTCATCTTTATAGCAACCACTTGATTATTGTTTTGTTGGCTTGTTTAAGGGGGGTTTAATTGTAAAAAGCCCTTATTTTTTTTCTTGAAAGATTGATAATTTTTTTGAGTTGTATGTTTAGAATTTTTAGGACAACTAGGGGGATTCTTCACATCACGGTCGCTAGTCGAGTTTTGATGGTCACGAAGGGCTGTACATAATTGTGTAAAGGATGGAAATCTAAACATTTCAAGCTTTCTTTGGAGTTTATCTTGTTATGAAATCAGTCACTTTCTCATCCTCTTTTTTCTTACATGTCACTAAATCAGCAAGGGTCATCTTGGGACCCATGTGAATATGGAAGTGCTTGTAAAATGCATCAATCAGTTCATTGAATGAACTGATTGAATTATTCAGTAAAGAAGAGAACCACTCTAAACCAATACCTTTTAAGGATCTAGGGAATAACTTAGCCAAAATTTTATCCTCAAAGATCAAATCACTACACAAGGCTATGAAGGCGGAAACATGGCTAACAAGATCTCCTTTTCCACATATTTATCAAATCGAGGGACCTCTATACCTTGTGGCATTTGTGCTCTTAATATGTCAAGGGAAAATAGGGTGGACTTGATGTATTGCAAAGGTTGACTGTTATTGTTTTGTTGTAATGTTGCCACTTGTTGTTGAAGGGATGCCATGGTTTGCAAAAGTGAGTTAATGAGAGGGTCATTCTAGTTATAAGGTTGAGTGAAATAAGGTGGTGTAGTGAATGTATGTGGAGGGCTAGTGAATTGTAGGTTGGTGAAGGTGGATTGTTGAGGTGTTATTGTGTTTGAAGTATTTCCTATGGGAATACCTATGGAAGTGTACACAATGCTAGTGGGTATTGTAGCTGGTTGAATGGTAGTTGTGGGTTGGAATGTTGTTGTAGGTTGTGTACTAGTGTATGTAGGGATGGAAATTGGTATCATGGAGGACAGGATTGGAATTCCACCTTGACTTTGAGTAGACCCTAAAGCTTGAGTGGAAATGGTAATGGTAGGGACAATATTGGTAACATTAAGGACATTGGTTGTAGGAGGTGAAGTCATGGGAAATGAAGTATGCAAACTATGAGCCATGGAGGGTTGATTCTCAACACTATTAGAAAGAGAGTTAGAGCACCCAAGATCCACGACGAGTGATAGATCATGGGATGACATGAGCCTCAAACTGTGTCTTACAATAGTATTACGAATATGACACCAAGTTGTAAAGATCATACAATGTTTACAACCCTAGTGTCCAAACCCTAGAATAGAAAAGGGGCAATGAAATAACCTAGAATGAAATGCAATTTTTAGATTCTAAGCAATGCAATTTACTGATTACATAATGCAATAAGATGAAAATGAAATGTTTGAATACAATTTTGAATTTTTAACAATGCACTAAAATGAAGCAATTTAAGCTAAATGAAATGAATTTGATGAAACAACAAATCAAGAAACTTAAATAGGAAAGTAGCAACATAAAAAGAAAAGCTAGAAATTGATATTTTAATGTCCAAAAAATGCAGATTAGTAGCTAATAGGGGCTCATTTTCCAATAAGGGTGAATGGGTCTTGGTTAGATGTTTTTGATATGTTTTTGTGGATTTCAGAGTGAATTTTAATGCTTTCTCAGTTGCCAAAAGGTTCATATTTTACCTGATCAAGGACTCATTCACTAGTAGGGGTGAATGGGTCCTAGTTAGGTATTTTTTAAATTTTTTTAAAATGATTTGCAAGCTTTCAGTGATATTTTTTAGTTCCAGGTCTGAGACAGTGAATTTTAGTTTCATATATTCCATAAATGCAATGTAAATATGCAATGAAAAGATGAAATGCAAGACCTAGGTTGAAATGCAATTTTGTTTTGATTTTCAAATGCAATTGTGTGAGATCTAAATGAGATGCAAAATGACTAATTTTCTTTTTGTATTTTTCAGATTCAGAGAGATGCAAAATAATGCAAATCTAAACCCTAGATGAGATACAAGATTTCAATGCAAAATAAGTAACTCTAAAATGAGATCTTAATTCAATGCAAATCTAAATTCAAATGAATGAAATATCTAATCTAAGATGAAAAAGAGACTTCAAAAAATAGAAAATTGCAATGCTCAATGAGTCAAGTTCACCAAAATGTTTAATGGAAAAAGTAGGGTTTACCACCATAAGATGATAAACCACTAATGCTTTCTCCTACTAAAACATTCAATTATGAGAGCCAAAAGATGCAAATAACAATAAGAAACTAACCCTAACTCTTATAGCAACTATGACGGAAGTTTTTAGAGCATAAAAAGTTGTGTACCTTGTCAAAAACTTGTTTTTAGGCTACAGAGGACTCATTCACCTTCAGTGGCAAATGGGTCCCTATTAAGGTTTCTGAAACTGAGATAAAGGTTCTATTCCTTGATGTCTTCACTCTCAAAATCCCAATTATCAACTTTTGGAAGTCTATATCTAGATAATTATGTAGCTTCAAATATTTGATTTTGCACTTTGAATGACAACTTTTGCAACTTTAACAATTTGACATTTTTTCTCCAAACTTGCTCCACTTGATCTTCAACCTGTAAATCTGCAAACACACACTCAAGAGGAAGAAAAACTTGTTGTTTGTTAGTGAATAGGGGTTTTCCTCGGTCAAACCCCTTGTAGGTAATTAAACCAAATGATGAAATAAAGGAATTGAAGCATGAAACATGAAATAGTGCAATTGGTATCACCTTGGATGATGTCTTGTGAAATAAATATGCCAACTAACATGAATTCCATGAAGAATGTAGATCTTGGATCCTTGAATATGATGTGAACAATGCTTGCAAGTCAATCTTCAATGCACATCCAATTCTTAGCTCAACAACATGAATGAATGCATCAAACCCTTGTCATGATGAAATGATCTTGAATTGCTGCAATAAAATGTTGAAATCTGCATTGAAATGCCTTATGAATGCTCTTTTAATGCTCTATAATTCTCTCTTGAAATGGATAGAATGATTCATAAACTTTCCAAGTGAAACTATGTGAATTAACCCTAAAATTCAAACAACTAAGGCCAACACCAAATCTAGATGTAAACTTTATTAAATTCCCGCTAGAAATTAAATTTGAAAAGGGGGTCCTCATTAAGCGAGGACCAATTCACCACCTAGGGTGAATGGATCCTAGCTGACTTTTCCAGGACCTAACCCTAGGGGATGGAAAGAATATTAAAAACCCATTTCAGATCAACTGATAAAGGGGGGTCCTATTAAGGGAGGACCTATTTTCTAGTAAGGGTGAATGGGTCCTGGCATTGTTTTCTAGGACCTAATCTTGCTCAATTAAATGTTATATTATTTAAATCAAGGGTGTCGGGATAGATCTTCGGGAGGTGTCATAAATAAGGTTTGCAAAGGGGTTAATTAACTCCAATTAACTATAATTAATTAAGACCACCATAGATAAATGTGAAAGTGCTTTACAACACTTTACAACACCTAAATAAGGTACAAATTTACATACATTTATTTAAGAAGGGGCCCATTAGGCTTAATTAGGTAGATAAATCCTCACAACACATTTGAAAAGGATCAATTAAAGCATGTTTTAATCAAATAAAGGTCCTAGAATGATGTGAATGTGTACAACACATTACAACACTATTCCAAGACACCGTTAATTCAATTTTAATGTCAATTATCAGACCAAGTGAGGGAAAAAGGCTACTTTTTTTGTTACTACATATAGTAATAGATGTGGGTGCTATTTTGGTTGATGTTGTTGATTTTTGAGGAGAAAGTGTTAGATTACTGGTGTTGATAAGGTTACATTCTATCCAAATTTTTGAGAGAGTTGCATTTTATGTAGATTTATTTATCTACTTGTGGCTTGCAACCCATAGAGGGAAAAATGTGATTTTTTTTCTAGATGAGTCTTCCCTTATAATTGGTTCTTGAAGGATCTCAGATGTAGAGCCCTTCACAAACTAATATTCTTGCCAAGATCATTCCCCCTTGGCAATGCTTGTCATTTATTTTATCTAACCACCATTACATAGAATATCCCACTTGTTTCTAAGGGAGGAATCTCTACATCTTGGAAAAGCTCAAAACAACCATTAGGGAGATAAAGGAAGCTAGACTAACATCAAAACACTCAATATGACACAAAAAGGCTTCCCAATATCATCAGTGTTCTTTTCTGTGGTCACTCTAACATCAACGAATCCATTGTGTAATAGTTTTCCCTCTATCAAAATATCATGAGGGTTTTGTCTTCCATCCATGTGGCCCCTCTCATCCTTTGACCGGGTCAAACTAAATGCTCTATGCCATATATATCACAACAATCACTACAAATCTAACATTTGTTACTACTTGTTATTGATTGATTGTAATAGGTTAAACAAATGTTTGCTACATTTTGTGCTAATGGTTACATTTAAAGTTACATAGTAATCATAACTACTCAATTCAATATAATTTATTGTAACATTAAATGTTTGATTTTTTTCTCACTACTAATGGCTAGATAATCATAAAATTTAACTACCTTGAAGTAAACTGATAGCTTCAACATAGTGCAAAGGGGGGGTGGGAGGGGGGAATTTTGTTTCATTTTTTCATAATTAGAAAACAAAGGGGTTCTTTTTCTGAAATTTTTAGTCAACAAGAAGCTCTTTTAGTTACTATCACAATGGTAAATTTCATTTTCCAAAATTGTATTTTTTTAATATGTTTTTTAACCTCCAAATATCAATGTTTGTAGTACAATTTTTGACAAAGCAAAACTTTCACCTTGGTTATTGAAAATTGGCAACTTTTTAAACTCATCATAATTTTGTAAGGATTTCAAATTTATAGTCAAAATAAAGTTTTGGATTGATTATTTTTCACAGTCTTTAAAAATATTTTTGAATTATAAATAGATGATTTGGCATCCAATTTAAATCTTGTCTTGCATCTCTCTAAGGGGGTCAAAATTCAAATTTTTTGATGTGGTTTATAGTCGAAGGTAAACCTAGATAAAATTCACAAAGAACTTTACCTCTCTTGAAAAAATAAATTTTGTAAAAAAATTCAATTATACCAAGGCTTCAAATGTTAGATCTTGGCTTACTAGGTAATTCAGTAGTTCAATATGGATACTATTTAAACAAAGGGACTTATGTACTAGATACTACAAAATAGGGTTAGATTTGGAAAACAAAATAAAAAAATTTACACATTCCACCCTAAATAAGTGCTCTTTGATATATAATCTAATTAAATTTCTGCATTCCACAATATTTTGTGTCATCTAATCTGCAATATTTTGATGCTTTAAAATTTTAAATTTTGAAAGAAAATGAAAAAGATAGAGTAAGAAAGAGAGAAAGGTTAGAAATTCTAAATTTATTAGCAATCTTACACGAATATACTCTAGAAATATAAAATATATCAATACCAGATTATGCTTCATCATACCTTATGACACTTACACATAAATGATACAAATCTCCAAAGGAAAACTCATCACATAGATAAATTGATCAAATGCACCCAAATATAGGCGCAACACTTTGATATTTCAAAGAAAATGATAAATACATAGTCATGTATGATTTATAATTGGAAAATGAGCTTTAGTTGACATCAAATTTACAATCTTGCAAGTATAGACAAACAAAATTCATTGATCTAAGTGAAAGGAAAATATGAAGTAAGCAAAATATTGACAATTCTTTAATATTTTCCCCACATTTATCAACAATTTCTAGTCCTCATTTTAATATCCTAAAAAAATCTATTTTGACCCCCTAAAAAATGAACAACAATGGGAATTTTATAGATACAAGACCACAAGTTGGTTTCAATTATCAATGGTTTAGATCTCCTCAAAATCAATCAACAGTGGTAATTTAAAATAGCATAGGTAGCATATTCCTCTAGAATAAGCATCTTGACAGTTGGCATTTAGAATATCTTGTAGCATATTCTCTTATCTTCACAAGTTTTATTCCAGTAATTGGTAGCCTCAATAGTTATAATTTGAAATTTCTTGCAAAAGAAACAATTAAATTCATCAAATATATCAATATTTGTAAAATAAAATTGACTAATCAGTTAAATTGACATTGTATAAAAAATTGCTCCCGCACTTTATCATTTAACTTTTATTTGAATTTTTAATTAATTTTCATTCAAAGATTTCCCATAAAAAGTCTTAAGTGTTCTACATTAAAATAAAAAGGAAATGAATTATTATTAAAAAAACTTATGACCTTTCCCTTTAATATTTCAATGTATTAATCCCTTTTACAAAATATGTAAATGTTCACTTTGAGATCTTTAAAAAAAATCATTGCATGCATACATGATTAATTCATTTGTGCTTTATTTAAAAAAAATAGTTTAAGTGTACCATCCTACATAAAATTTTGCTCATTTTACAGTTTCTTTTATTCATCAAGATTTTTCCTATCACTTTTCCTTTTATCACACATCAAATTTTTACCTTTATTATTATTTTGCGAGACCCCAATATGTATCGAGCTATGAAACTTTTAAATATATAGTTGTAGCATTGTAAATTATCACCCCTGGCAATTTCACACTAGGTTTAGCTCCCCCTATGTGCTTGGACCTAATTACGCTCTTAAATTTCCCATTTCATGGTCATTTTCAGGAAATCAAAATAAAACTACCCAAATTAATTTTTAATGCTTAGCAAATGGTAATAAAGCCCAAAATTGGTTCGAATGATGTGGGTATTGCCATCGTCCAACCTATTTTGGCTCAATTTTAAATATGTTATTGTCGATATTTTAACATTTCAAATCAAAATTCATTTGTTAGCTTTTGATATTTAATTTTGTGAAAATCAAGAAATGCATATAAATACAAATCCTTTTTACCATTTGAAATCCTAGAAAAATATTTATAGCAAGGGTGCATCCTAAAAGGAAGTCAAGAAAATTCAAGGGAAGAATTAGCGGCATTATTACAATACTTTTATCAATCAGGATCATGTTTGCAAGATATTAGAAAGAAGAAGGAAATTATGAATAAGAAGCTATTCTTATGCATTTATTATGAAGATGCATGAGTTATCCTCTGCATGCTAGCTACAACAATCTATTGTGTTTTGTGGACTAACCTATTGCAGGTCTTCAAGCCATTCAGGCATCCATCAAACAACCTTTGGTGGCAACACATGGTGTGGAAAACATTTCGATAGGGATTTCATGCTTAAGGTAACATTATCATTTATCTTTTTATCATTTTAGTCAATTATTATTTTAGCCTCTGCTTGACCTAGGGCACACCCTCTTGAAAGAGAAGTAATAATTCTCCTTACTTGGGGATACTAACAGTACACTAACACCTACACTATTTCTATTTCTAGAGCCATCAAAAAATGACTACCACAACCTCTCTAGATCTTCTTGAGTTTTAATGAGATTGGGGATAGGAGTATTCTCTTCATGAATGCAGAAAGTTCCAAGACTAGTCTCCACTTCTTTAGTTAGTGGTTCAAACTAAAATACACCACCCCATTCATCTAGCAAGATCATGAATGGAACACTCATCTCCTTGATCATGTAACATGAGAAATTCATATTTATGGGGGTAGGAGTGTAGGGTTCAATATGATATTTTGCAATGGGTTCAACCTTGATGGTCACCTTGGTACCATACCTAGTCCTAACTAGCATATGGGACCAATCAGAAGATAGATATCTACCTATCTTAGTAGTGAATTCTTTGGACAAATATATGGAAAATAATGTAGAGAGGTCTATGAATGCAATATATTATAACATAATACAATTAGTACATGCATGTAAGGTCAATTTTAGATCCTTGATGACCCCCACTATCTTGACAACAGTGTCATCCAATTGCATAACTCCCTTAGATGCAAGTTCATACTTAATGCCAACCATATCAACTACCTTTTTGGACATAATAGAACTACTAGCCATTGAATATATCATACAGTTATGCATTATATGATCTCCAATAATTAAGGATAAATAGAAGGGAGGTGGCGTACTGATTTTTCTTGAATTCCCCTTTTTCTTAGGTTGCACTAGGCTAGTTGGTGGAGTAGTTCCTTCTTTATCGGTATACCATTTAGCTCCTTGAACCCTTCCAAAGCCTTTTGCAATAGATCTCTTTTAGGTGGGATGGACAGTGCATCCCACATGGTGACGTTCAAGTTACTCTTCTTCATTTGATAAACTATAAACAACCTTAGGGGAAAATCTTGGAATGACAAGGTCCAACTTTGTTGATTGGATAACTTGTGGTTGTTCTCATGCTCTATTATTTTTTACCAACAGTCTTATTTGGTTGTAACACAACCTTCCTACCTATTGCATCAACAATTATAGTGGCTTGAGGTGGTTGGTAGGCTGATACTTGGTCAACTATAAAAGATATACCACCATCCACTACTCTTTTCTTTGACCTTGTGTTCTGGGCCACCACATCAACACTTAATTGGTCTAGACAACAAAAGTATTCTTCCTACCAATTGACCAATGTAGAGTATTTTTGTATGTGATATTGTCTATTATAAGTTTCTTGATTTGTATCAAATTGTTGTCCCAAAATTGAGGGTTTATTTTGAACCATTAAAGCTTGCACAAACTCTCCATTTTGACAAGCATTTTGATTATGAGGTTGATTACACAGGTAACACTAGTATTTTTCTTGAGATAATTTGTTCTAAACTGGAACAAGAGACTTTGAAGTGCTAGTAGTTGTTGGATCTACACTATTCAAGGATTTGACATAATTCCATTGATTTTTCCCTTGATATGGCTATCTATTTTCTTGATAATTTTGGACTTGAGACTAGTAAGGTCTGGTGTTTTGAGTTTTCCTCTCTATTGTTACTTATTACCAAAAATTTTCATTAAGGTTTTCATTTCGTGCAATTTATTTGAATGTGTGGTAGGAGTAGATGGTTGACTAGTAGAAGCAACTAAAATAGGAGCCAATATGGGCTATTGAGGAAGAAAATATGGGAATAGAGGCATTGGAGGCCCTTGAGCTAATTTCCCAACTTGTATTAGACAATTTTCTACCTTGATGGAAATGTCATATGCATCCAATAGGGTCATTCCACCCAAAGATTGCATCACAACAACCACATCAATGTTAAGAGAACTTAAATAGTATAGGAACAGATAATTGGGATAAGGCGTCACCAAGGTAGGGAATCTATTCCATGTCTTCTGAAATATGAAGTTAAAGTCTCTCATGAATGCATGGGGTGCCCTCATAATTATTGTCAATTTCTCCACTAAGGACAAGTGATCACTCTTGTCTTCAAAATGCTTACATAAATTTTCACCTAAATCATCCCAGTTGTGAATGGAGTTAGGTTGCAAACCTATGTACCATTGCAATTGTTTTCCTTTCAAAGATGTGGCTAGGAGTCTAACAACCACATTGTCTTATGTGATATTATGTACGAAGCATATATTGGCCACATTGTAGATGTGTTCTACTAGAGTAGTGGTTGTATCACAAGTGAAATGAGGAATAATTTTCAAGGCATTTATTGTATTGTCATCCTTTTGGGCTAACACAAGAGGGCTACCACCATTAAAAGAAATAAAACCTTGAACTCTAGTGACAACCATATGGAATAGTGGTTTGTTTATCTAGGTGGTATGAGTTCTAGGTTGAAGCAACCTATTGAATGGAGGTGTGAATTGAGCCCTAGGAGATAGAGTTATAGAACCCCTACTTCTTGTTACTGGTAATAAAGAATGTCTAATTATTCTTCTAAAAGAAGCAAATGATAGCTTTTTGTATTGAAAGTTACCTCTAGAAGATGCCCTTTTTTAATTTTGGGCATGAATTTGTAGGTATGATCCAAAACCTAGATTTATGAGTTGTAGCAAAGTCACAAACTTTGATTGCAAAGTTTCTAGGTACTTTATTGAATGTCTCTTCAAGGCTGAAAATGTTAAGAAAACACCATTTTCTCAATAGAATGAAATAAAGTCTATAAAACATGTCCCACTGGGTGTGCCAAAAAAATTTGTCACATGAAATTGCACCCTACTAAACAAACGTTCAACATTCCATTGACTCAATCGAAATAACCTCAAGGTGGGACCTTGTATTTGAGGTTAGATATTCAAAGAAGGATGGCTTTCTTTTCTAAACTAGGTGTAGATATGTTGGTCCAACCCAACATATGAAATCCTAACACTAATCCTATTCTATCATCTCATAGAGGAAAATGGAGGGAAAAAAATGCATAAAAAGGGAAGAGAAAGTGATAAACCAAGATTAGATATGTTTATTTTTGTTTAGAATAGTACAATGCATCAATGGAAAAAACCTAATGAATTACACAGTTCTCTATTCAACCAATTTTTGAGGGTGTATATGGAGGTTAGGGTTTGACAAGACGTTGGAAGGAGAGGAAAGATTCACAATTAGTACCTGCAAATATTATTCACATCATATAGACATAGAAAATGATAAAAGAGCATTCATACATGAAGGTAAGAGAGATATACACAACACATCCAAAGGAGAGAAAAGGTAAAAATGACAACTTTCATTAATACAAATGTATAAGCTTGTTTACAATTGCAAAGTGCATAAAACTATAGTGTCTTCTAGAGAAACTAAAGAAGAACCCTTTACAATGAGCACAAAAGTACCCTATATACAACAAAGAAACTCAAAAAATATTACTAGTAAGAGTGTCCAACACTCTTCTAACTTCCGCCATACCTTCACATTAATGACCCTTGGGTATGCATGTTGAAGGATAGAGATCATCCATGAAATCCACAACAAATCTTGGCAAAGGATGGCCCTTTGACATAAAGGACTAAGAAAAACATAATGAAGCATGGACGCCATAATCCTTTCCCAAATTTACACTCAACATTAAATCCCCTTTGTAGCCTTAGGAACTGATATTAGACATTTGAGGAGAGTCGCTAGGAATTAATGACATTTACAACCTGAAAACACACCTTTAGGAATATCGTCAAAGTTTTAGGACCAAACCGACCATTAGAATAAACATTAAATAGTTTGCAACCCTGAAAGGTTATCTACGTTGGACATCAGGTGTTGAACCTACAAAGAAATACTTGTAAAAAAAGGTCAAAGAGAAGATCATCCACAAACTAGAAACCTCAAAGAGAAAAGACTTGTCGGGCATCAGGCATCAAGCCCATCACATACCACATATTGCGTCAATGAAGAAGTGTTGGCAACTCAACGGCAGACAACTAAGAGGGGGGGTGAATCAATTGTCTCTGAATTTCAAACTTATTCAACTTATTAACCTTATTCTCAGATTTGATCATTAATCATGAAAGAATAAATGAACAAAACATTAGAAGCACACATAACACCAAGATTTTTTACATGGAAACCCTGTTAGGGGAAAAACCACGGTGGAGGTCAGTCCACAAGATTATACCCTGTTAAAAGTATAAGAAGATGAAATATGGGGAATTCACATGCATTCAAGCACACTGCCTAGAGCTCACTTCTCAAATACAAAGGAAGAGACACTAACTTACAAAAAGGTTCTGATAAAATCCATCAAACTTTGAACTGAGAAAATAGCATCTACTAATGCCTGATTATAGTTTTGGTTAAGCACATGAACACTTCTTGACTCTTCTTGACTCTTCTTCACTTTTCTTCACTTTCTGCTCTACCTTCAAATGATCTAAACAATATTCACACACAAGACTTGCACACTTCACACTTTCACACTCCAACACACTTCCAAATGATAAAACAATCACTCCTATATATCCGCAACAAGAGATTACATTGCTATAAGTCAACTTCAACAAAATAGCAAGAAAGAATATAAACAGTCAGTTCAGATCAAATAAAGATTAATCATGTGAATCAACCAAGGTCATCCACAACATAGTGAAGACCAAAAATAACATCCTCAAACATGAACCACTTTAATTAATTACTCCTAGAAGATCCACAACATGCTTCAACACCTTGTCACCCAAGAACATGAAAATCATGAACACACAAGAGAAAATATCAGATTGTGAGCACAACGATCAATGCGAACATGCAACATAGATAGAGAAAAAACTAGAAACATTCAAAAGAATCATGAAACACTAGAGAATCATCCACAACAACTGAAATTACTGAAATCATATGATCTTCATTCAGGAACACAAACTGAAGTAATAGAAAAACTGTCAGAATACAAATCTTCATAACTTGATCAAATCTTCATGCGGATCTTTGAAACTTGACGTGGATAAAATAGATACACTCAACAACAAACCCTTTAGTCCACAACCTCTGATCATCAATGTATAGAACATACCACCATACTGAACATCACTTCACCACTGACAACCTGCAACTCATTTATTACAATTTTCTCAATATCCTCGACATATACAGCTTCAAATGAATTAATGCAAATAGTGTTGACATCAATGACAACCACATATCATAAACATACCACAACATCCAACAATCTCCCCCTTTGGAATTTATGGCAACACTGTGAAAAACACCATCAACACAACTAACTCTTGACACTTACTCCCCCTTAGGATCTGACTCATTTTCTCCTCAACACTTTCACATAACTCTTCTCCCACATAACTCTTCTCCCTAGATAATCACCAGTTTTTCACATGACTCTTCTTCCCCTTTGACATGAATGACAAATATTTCTAAGCTTTGAACCACATATCTGAACATTTGAACCATCTGACTACTCCCTCTGAGTAGCAGCCACCACAACATCAATCTGAAACAATATATAATTGTGAAATGCATAGACTGATGTAATTGCTATGCATCCTTAGTTTTGATTAGGAGGGGTAATCACCCCTAACTTCCCTCTGAGATACTCAAAAGTATCCTTAGGCAACGGCTTGGTAAATATATTTGCAATCTACTCCTTAGTAGGCACATACTCCATTCTGACTTCCTTTTCACTTACTTTCTCCCTCAAAAAGTGAAACTTGATAGATATATGCTTTGTTTTTTAATGCAACACTAGATTCTTGGAAATATTAATAGCACTTGAATTATAACAGAATATAGCAATAGGCTCATCATATACAACTCTAATATCCTTCAACATTTGTTTCATTCACAGGATTTGAGTACAATTGCTAGCAGCAGCAATGTATTCAGCCTCTACAGTAGACAAGGAAATGACATTCTGCTTCTTGCTTAACCATGAAATTAGCTTCTTACCCAAGAAAAATGATCCACCACTAGTACTTTTTTTGTGATTCACATCTCCTGCCCAGTCAACATTAGTAAAGGAACTCAAAGTAATATTGTCATATTTAGGATACCATAGGATAAGATCAACAGTTCCCTTCAAATATCTAAAAATTCTCTTCACAACAGTCACATGAGATTCCTTCGGATCAACTTGAAATCTTGCAACAATACATACAACATTCATGATATCAGGCCTAGTTTGATTTAAGTACAACAATCCACCAATCATTGATCTATATCTTGTTTGATTTGCTTTCGAAGAATCATCTTCTGTTGTCAACTTGCATCTAGTCACTATGGGTGTACCAACTGGCTTTGAATCTTCCATACCGAACTTCCTTAGCAATTCCTTCACATACTTGGACTGATATATATGAATTCATTTATCTAACTGAGTAATTTGCAATCCCAAAAATAATTTCATCTCACCAATCATAGACATCTCAAATTCATTTTTCATCTCATTATAAAACTGCATGCACAAACCATCATCTCCTCCAAAAATGATATCATCAATAAAGACTTCTACAATTAAATCTTTATCATCATTCTTGAAATACAGATTACTATCAGCAGTACCTTTGTTAAATCCAAGCTTCAGCAAATACTTATCCAATCTTGCATACCATGCTCTAGGGGCTTTCTTGAGTCCATACAATGCTTTCTTCAACTGACACACCATATCTTCTTTATCATTCAACTGGAATCCATCAGGTTGCTCAACGTACACTTCTTCCAATTCACCATTTAGAAAAGCTGATTTTACATCCATTTGATAAACTTTTTAGTTCTTGTGAGTAGCATAGGCAAGAAATAATCTTACAGCTTCAATTCTAGCAATAGGGGAAAAGGTCTATTTAGAATCAATTCCTTCCATCTGTGAATGACCCTTACATACCAATCTTGCTTTGTTTCTTACCACTTCACCTTGTTCATTCAGTTTTTTTCTAAAGACCCATTTAGTTCCAATTACATTATTATCCTTAGGTCTGGGAACAAGAATCCATGTATCATTCTTTTCAATTTGTTGTAGTTCCTCTTTCATTGCTTCAACCCAATGTTCATCTTTGCATGCTTCATTCACACTAGTAGGCTCAGTCTTTGAAATCAAGCAATACTCTTATGCAATATTTCTCCTAGTCTGGACACTTTTATTCTTATCACCAATAATATGATCTTCTGAATGATTCAATCTTACATATCTCAGAGTCTTCTTAGAATGTTCTTCACCTTTTGTTTCTTGTGTTCTCTCTTCTGCGTTTCCACTGCTTTCTCCTTCTTCATTCTCCTGATTTACTGGGTTTGTAGTCTGATCTTGCTTTCCTTGGTTTGTATTGTCATCCTGATTGTCAAAGTCATATCCACATATTCTAGATGGTGTACCTAAGTCTTCATCAACCTTGACATTTTCACTTTCAACAATTTTCTTCAATCTTTTATTATAACACCGGTAGGCCTTACTTTTAGTAGCATAACCCAGAAAGATACCTTCATCACTCCTAGCATCAAACTTTCCTATGTCTTCACCTCTCTTAATATAACATCTGCTTCCAAATATCTTGAAGTATTTAATAGTAGGCTTTTGACTAGTCCAAAGCTCAAAAGAGATCTTACCAGTTTGTACTCGGTTTAGTGTGTGCACAACAGTACTCACAGCTTCTTTCTAGTAGATATGGGGAACATTTCCTTCCAACATCATTGTTCTAGCAGCTTCTTCAATTGTTCTATTCTTCCTTTCCACAACTCTATTTTGTTGAGGGGTCCACAGTGTAGATAATTGTATCTTTATTCCATGTTCTTCACAAAAAGAATTAAATTCACTGGAAGTGAATTCACCACCTCTATCTGATCTCAGACACTTAATCTTCAAACTTGTCTTTGTCTCAACCATAGCCTTAAAGATCTTGAACTTTTCCAGTGCTTCAAATTTCTCCCTTAAGAAAGTAACCCATGCCATTCTAGAATAATCATCAATGAGTAACATGAAATTCCTGTAAACTTGTAAACTTATGACCTTAGAGGGACCACACAAATCAGTATGCACAAGCTCTAACAATCCATTTGAACAATGCTCTTTAGTCCAAAATGAAATTCTGGTTTGCTTTCCCAACTGACATTCGTTGCATATTGCATTAGTAGGTTTCACCAACTTAGGTAGATCTCTCACAGCCTTAGTGGAACTTATCTTGACAATATTATCAAAGTTAACATGACACATTCTCCTATGCCATAACCAACTTTCATCAACTTGAGCAATCAAACAACTTTGACTAGCAACACTCAAGTGAAAGATATTACCTTTTGTCTTTGTACCTAATGCAATTACATTTTTAGAACTCAATATTCTACACTTTCCATCCTTGAACTGAAGATTGTATCCCTTATCAACCATTTGATGAACACTCAAAAGATTATGCTTCAATCCTTCCACATATAGAACATCATCAGTATTATGCTTACCATCAAGAGAAATGCATCCTCTTCCATGGATCACACCAGTTGTATTATCACCAAATCTCACAACACCACCGTCATAATTTTCAATGCTTACAAACTGACTTTTGTCTCTTATCATATGATGTGAACATCCACTGTCAATTACCCATTCATCTTTCTCTTCAACTCGAGCAACCGGGGCTTTCTCCACATTTGTACAAATAGCAGATTCAATAGATACAAAATTATTTTCCTTGACAGAAATAAATACCCATTCATCATCACTTCTATTTCCTTGATCAGAGTCATCATCTGTCACGCCTTCATTAGAAGCATAGTAACACTTCTTTTGAAATCTAGGCTTGTTATGTCTTGGTTTAGCAACTCTTTCCGGACACCTTGATGCAAAATGACCTATCTTATTGCAAGAAAAACATTTAAGAGGCAACTTTCCTTCATACTTACCTTTTCCTCTCGGTACTCTTTTGACAATAAGGGCTTCCAACTATTCTAACTCTCTTTCTTCTTCTTGAATCTGTCTGATTCCATCCTCATACTTGAATATCTTTCTAGATGAACTCTCACCTAGATCATATCTCTGTCTATCTCTTCCGGAAGTAGTAGCCTTAAATGCAGATTCGACCTTAGGAAGGACATCACCAAATTAACTCAACTCAAAAGTAGTCAACTTACCAACCAATGTATCTCTGGTTATGTTTATTATAGTCCTAAGCTCTTCAATGACACTAGCTTTGACTTTGTAAGAATCAGGCAGAGATCTAAGAACTTTAGCAACAATCTCAGATTCTTCTATCTTTCCACCAACACATCTGATACCACACACAAGTTCATTCACTCTTTGCATGAAAGTATTAATGTTCTCATCATCACCCATTCTCAACCTTTCATATTTCCCTTTCAAACTTTGCAACTTAGCAATCTTCACATTAGCATCACCTTCATACAAGGTTTCCAACTTTTTCCAAATCTCATAAGCAGTCTTCAGATCCATAAAATTTGTCATCTCTGAATCGGTCAAAGCACTCAACAAAGCTTCCTTAGCCTGGATATTATACTCAACATATGTACTATTCGGTGGAATAACATACCTATTACTTGTAATGCTCTAGTAGGGTTCACCAATGCATCTCAGATGGCACTCCATTCGAGTCTTCCATAAAGAATAATTTGTTCCATCAAATCTTGGACTATCCTTCTTGTAACTTGCCATCCCATATCACCTTAAGTTGTTAAACTTCTTTCAAGGAACCTACTCTGATACCAATTCTTGGCAACTCGAGGGTAGACAACTGAAAGGGGGGGTGAATCAGTTGTCTCCAAATTTCAAACTTATTCAACTTATTAACCTTATTCTCAGATCTGATCATTAATCATGAAAGAATAAATGAACAACACATCAGAAGCACGCATAACACCAAGATTTTTTACTTGGAAACCCTGTTAGGGGAAAAACCATGGTGGAGGTCAGTCCACAAGATTATACCCTATTATAAGCATAAGAAGATGAAATATGGGGAATGCACATGCATTCAGGCACACTGCCTAGAGCTCACTGCTCAAATACAAAGGAGGAAAAATTTTCTTACAGAAAGGTTCTAATTAAATCCATTAGACTTTGAACTAAGAAAATAGCATCTACTAATGCCTGGTTATAGTTCCAGTTAAGCACATGAACACTTCTTCACTCTTCTTCACTCTTCTTCACTCTCTACTCTGCATCTGAATGATCTGAACAATATTCACACGTAGGACTTACACACTTAACACTTTCACACTCCAACACACTTCTAAATGATTAAAAAATTGCTCCTATATATCCACAACAAGAGATTACATCGATATAAGTCGGCTTCAACAAAATAGTAAGAAATAATATAAACAGTCAGCTCAAATCAAATAAAGATTAATCATACGAATCAACCAAGGTCAGCCAAAACATAGTGAAGACCAAAAATAACATCCTCAAACACAAACCACTTTAATTAATTACTCCTCGAAGATCCACAACACACTTCAACACCTTGTCGGCCAAGAACATGAAAAACATGAACACGCAAGAGAGAATATCGGATCGCGAGCACAACGATCAATGTGGAAGTGCAACACAGATAGAAAATGAACTAGAAACATCCAAAAGCATCACGAAACACCAGAGAAGCATCCACAACAACTGAAATTACTAAAATCGCATGATCTTCATTTGGGAACACAAATTGAAGTAACAAAAAAACTGTCATAATACAAATCTTCATAACTTGATCAAATCTTCACGTAGATCTCTGAAACTTGACATGGATAAAATAGATACACTCAACAAAAAACCCTTTAGTCCACAACCTCTGATCATCAACATACAAAACATACCACCATACTAAACATCACTTCACCATTGACAACCTGCAACTCATTTATTACAATTTTCTCAATATCCTCGACATATACAACTTCAAATGAATTAATGCAAATAGTGTTGAAATCAATGACAAGCACATATAAAAAACATACCATAACATCCAATGAGAAGATGGCATGAAGAATGCCATAAACATGATCCTTGAAAGATAGCTTCTTTTAGACACCGTGCATTGAGAGGAAGGTCAAACTCTTATCATCGATGATCAAAATATGACTTCGGGGATTGAGGATCAAAATAAAATTTTATGGTTTCAAAAAAATTGTTGGGGGATGAAAGTGGTTTCAAAACCTCTATCAGGGCCTGACGAGGTTTCTACAACCACATCAAAGCCTGACATAGAACTCACAACATTTCTTAGTTTTGATAAATCTCTTGCATTTCAAAAGTTCAAAGTATAGATTTATTTCTTATGTTTTAGTCTATAATTCTAGTTTCAAAACCTTTGTCGAGGCCCAACAAGATTTCCACGACCATGTCGGAGTCCGAAAAATTTCTCAAAACATTTCTTAGCTCCAAAAAACTTTGATCATTTTGTGGCTTCGTTATGAGGTTTTAAAACCACTATCTGACTCCAACAAGGTTTTTGAAAGAATTCAATTGGGGATTGGATGAAAGACTTAAACCTTATCACAAAAGTGTGATAAAGGATAAGAAAGAGATCTAATCACCGAAGACTAAAGATATGACATTAGGGATCAAGAAATGGGAGGAAGGCTTAAGACTTAGTACACAAAGATAATGTTTAAGGAAGATGACTGATCCTTGAAGCCCGAAACCTTAAAAAATTCTTTAAAGGATTTCATCAAAACTTTGATGAGTAGGGAGAGGACTTATAGATTAGAAAGTGAAGTGATAAGGGTTAAGGGTTAAGACCAATGACCAAAACATAAAACACTTATACTCGAGAAAGCGATGAAAAGTAGGGTCAAAGAGATAGGATCTCAAGAGCAATAGAAATGGCATGTGAGTATATAGGCAACCAAAAACCTAAAAGCCTAGAAAGTAGAACACTTAGCCATTTTTGGGTTTCTTAAGCCATAAAAATTCAATATGGCCCATATAAGATCTCTCAAATTCGTTTGTAATGATGGGCCATATAAGAGGGCATGAAATGTCAACATAAATTCCTATCCCAAAGGGAATGTCAAGTTATCTTGAAATCATGCCATGATTCTTGAATATCCATTTTGAGGATATCCAAGAAGATGGTTGATTAGTTGAAGTCATCAAAAATTCAACTTTATTAAGAGAGCTTGTTGAGAGTCAGTCTCTAAAAAAAACTAGACCAAGACTTCAAGGGTGTTGTTGAGTTCTTCTCGAGAGTTTTGAATGAATAGTAAGATATCATTAGAAAAATAAGAATTAAGGGCTACTTCATCAGTAGGTAGAGAAATTCCATGAAAGGTATTATGATTTTTATCATGGTTTAAAAAGTGTCAAAGCACATCAACTATGAGAACATAAAGTAATGGGGCTAAGGGGCAACCTTTCCTTATCGATCATTGAAGAGGAAATGTTTGAGTGATTGAATCATTGATTGATATGCAAGCACTGGTATTAGACAAGATGATTTTTATGTGGAAAATGAGTTTTGAGCCAGAGCATAACAATTTAAAAAAAAAAAATTAGAATTGCCACTTGATCCTATCATATTATTCTTCAAAATCAAATTTGATGAGGCAATTTCACCCTATTTTTTGTGCCCATTCCACTATTTATGAATCCAACACCAAGTTGTCTAGTATGAATCTCCCTCCTATAAATCCAATTTTTTTTTGCCTTAATTTTTTGTGTATTATGTGTTTAATTATTTTAGCAATAACTTTGGCTATAATCTTGTAGGAGGTATTAAGGAGAATAATTGATCTCCACCCTGAGATGTTGTTCTCATTTTGTCCTTTAGGAATTAATTGTACCTTCCCTTGAGTAATAGAGGGACCTAGGGATACTTATGATAAGGATTCTTTATAGACCTCATAGAAGTCCTTTGTAATGAATGGCCACGTGGTTTAGAAAATGTGTAGGTAGACCCTCAATTCTAGGGTATTTGATTCAATCATATCCTTCAAGGTAGCATGAAACTCTACAGTGGTGAGAAAGCAGTCTAAGTAATCTTTTTAATTCAAGATCGATCTTATTAGAAATACAGTTTCCAGCCATATCTTGAAGTTAATCACCTTCTACAAGATTGATAAAAACTGTTAATAATGTTGAAAGAAGATAGATTTTATATCATCAAATTGTCATGTTTGAGCCCCTCTTGATCATATATAGACATTTCTCTTTCTTGAGATTGTTTTTGTTTGAGATAAATAAAAATTAACCTTTTTTTACCTTTATTTCCTTATTTCATCCAATGAAGCCTAGCCCTTAATTGAGCTCCTCAACCTTGATAAAATTAAAATATTTTAAGTTATGTTTCAACAACAACAACATGCTAAAGAGAGATGTTAGTTGGTATAGAATTTAAAAGAACTCTACGTTTTTTCCAATTGATATCTTAATATAATTTCCATTCTAGATCTCTTTCTAGACATTCTTTTCCCATAATATGTTAGGAAATAAGTGAAACAGATAATAGCAACATTCCACCATTGTAACCACTATCATTTTGGCGAAGTCTAGGGGAATCGTTCTAAATGGAGATAAGAGAAGCAAGGAAATCCGGTTGGTTAAGGTGAGAAGTGTTGAGATTGAAGGGTAGACTAGTGGTCTAGGAAGGGAAAGAAGAAAGTTGACAGGTCAATAAAATTTGGAGGTGATATGAAAGAGAGGAAAGAACATCAACTTTAATAAGGGTGTTATGTGAATAGGGGGAAATGGAAGGATAATCAATAGGTGAAATATTTCAAGAAGAATTTCCTTAAGTCACCATGTCTTGAGTTAGACCAAGTAAACCAATGATGTATATGAGAGTCTCTTTTGTCAAAAATGGGGTCAGAAACTCCCATGGTATTCCTTGTTAGGATCTAAGCATATAATTATTTTTGGAAGAGTTTATGAAGGCTAAACCAACTTTCATTATAACAATTTTCTACCTTGTTAAAATCACCTTTACATAACCATTCATTCATTGGAAGGTTATTGACCATTCATTCCTATAATTTCATTCGATATGAGGACTCATTGGGAGCGTAGATAGAGTAGAGACTAATAGATCTTCCTTGGAATAGTAGTAAGCACCACACATAATCATTATTAAGATCTACTCTTGAAGAAAAAATTAGCTAAGAAAGGTGAAAATCCTAACACTACACCCCCACTTCCCTCACCATGAAGAGTAGTTTTAAACCAACTATCCTTCCATAGGGATTGAAGGGAAAGATGGAGGTGAATTTCTCCATTTTTGACTTCCCAAAGGAAATTTACATCTAGCTTGTGTATTTTGCAGAGATTTATTAAAATGATCTTTCTTGAGGGGATAGATAAGCCCTTGATATTCCATGACATGACATAAAATTCATTGAATTTTGGTTAGGGAATCCATATTTTTGAGTCAATAACTTTTAATGGATTCTCCCATAAGGAGTCTTGTTACTAAAGAGGAATTATTGTCATAGAGAGGTCCTCCATAGGGGAACTAGACATTTGTTTGAGAGGGCTTGGAGAGGGGTATCTAGCTCTAGGAGTAGTAGGTTGATTTCCATAGCTTGGTCATTCAATTACAGATATGATATTTCCTTTATTTTCTTAATCATCCTTCATCCTTCCTCAAGGATGACCTTGTAAGATGAAAGTTTATCTGAAGGAGAACTTGGATCCAAGGAATGAAGAGGGTTATCCAAATTATTTTCCATAGGAGAGGAATGACAAGCGAGAGCATTATTAGAGGGCCTTGATTGAGAAGTGGGTATGGCTGGTGATGGTTGAATGGAGTGGGAATAAGGGGAAAATTTGCTTGTGAGGATTCATCATGATAGCGATAAATATGATCAATAAAAGGAGTAGAAAGTGATGAAGGGGTGGAATTGGCTTCGGGTTTATGGATAGGGAAATCTCTAATTAGATTTCCTTTGTAGAAATAAAAACAAGCATTATGTTTTCTTTAAGGTAAGAAATGGGTTGAGAAAAGAAAATTACTATATAAACAAGTTGTAGGGTATCAAGTAGAGTTTGGTTCAAGTCAAATTCAATATAGGCCCTAGGGTGAACATAGAGATTTAAGTATTTATCTACATTATTTTTGCACCATAAAAATTTTCCTAATTAGGTTACTATGTATTTAAGAACAAAATGGAAAGACAATGTGTGAATTCTTGTGCATGTTTATTGAATAAAATATGCATGAAATGTAACCCTTTCTATGTCTTTAAGAAATAGATGAAAAGTCAAATTCAAAAGGAGAGTTCTACCCACATTGGGTAACGAGACTTAGAGGCTCCCTCAAGGTGGAAGTGAAAATCCAATGCCTATAGATAAAAATTTATCCAAAAACAATAATGCAAGGCTACATGTGCATGTTTAGCAAAACAAAATATGCATAAAATGTAACCTTTTCCAATCCCTCTAATAGACTCTATCATCCAACCCCTATTTTCCCTATCTTTTTTCCCCATTTATAGAAATATTTCTTAGAAGGAAATCCTTGAAGGAAAAAGAAAATTACTGACCTTTGCCTATAGAGTGATCAATAACACCTAGAACCTCATCAGGGAGAAGGTATTCAAGAATATTGCATCCATTATTAATTTCTTGAGATTGAGGATGTTTGGAAATAATTCATTTTTTCTTATCAAGATTTTAACTTCTTATTCATCTGTTCCTTAGAGTATTTCTAGATATTTTTCCTAATAATACTGGTGCTAAAGGATGAAAAGGTTGTAGGCAAAGGCTAGGGTTTAGTTACTCTTTAAGAGTTGCCACACAATTTCTTCCATCTGTTTAATTCAGCTCAAGGAGAGCCCAAATAGGGGACAATGGAAGGAAAATCAACTAGGTTAAATATTTCAAGACAACTTTCCTTAAGTCTCCATCTCTTAAGAGTTAGACCAAGTAAACCAATGATGTATATGAGAGTCTATTTTTTCAAAAATGGGGCCAAAAACTCCCATGGTATTCCTTACATTTAGATACAAGCATCAAAATATTTTTCAAAGAGTTAAAGAAGGCTAAACCAACTTATGTTATAGTAAATTTTCACCATGTTAAAGTCACCTCCCCATAACCATTTAGTCACTGGGAGGTTATTAACCATCCATTCCCATAATTTTATTTGAGATGAGGAATAAATGGGAGAATAGATGGAGTAAAGACCAATAGATCTTCCTTGGAACAATAGTAATCACCATGTACACAATTATTATTAAGATCTAATCTTGAAGAAAAAAATAAATTTAGCTAACAAAGGCACAAATCCTAACACTACACCCCCACTTCCCTCACCATGAAGAGTGGTTTTAAACCAACTATCATTCCATAGGGATTGAAGGGAAAGTTGGAGGCGAGTTTCTCCAATTTTGACTTCCCAGTGGGAAATTACATCTAGCTTGTGTATTTGCAGAGATTTATTAAAATTAACTTTCTTGAGGGGATAGATAAGCCCTTGGCATTCCATGACATGACATAAAATTCATTTAATTTTGGGTAGGGAATCCATATCCTCTAAGTTGATAACTTTTAAATGATTCTACCATAAGGAGTCTTGTTACTAAAGAGGAATTATTTCCCTAGAGAGGTCCTCCTTACGGGAACCGGACCTTTGTCTAAGAGGGCTTGGAGAGGGATATCTAGCTTTAGGAGTAGTAGGTTGATTGACATAGCTTGGTCATTCAAGTGCAGATCATATATTTCCTTTATTTTCTTAATCATACTTCATCCTTCCTCAATGATGAACTCCTTGTAAGATGCAAGTTTATCTAAAGGTGAACTTGGATCTAGGGAATGAAGAGGGTTATCCAAAAGGATTTTCCATAAGAGAGGAATGACAAGGAGGAGCATTATTCGAGGGCCTTGATTGAGAAGTGGAAAGGGTTGGTAATGGTTGAATGAAGTGGGGAGAAGGGGGAAAATTTTGTTTTGGGGAGTCGTCATGATAGTGATAAATATGATCAATAGAAAGAGTAGAAAGTGATGAAGGGGTGGAATTGGCTTTGGGTTTATGAATAGGGCAATCTCTAGTTAGATGTCCTTTGCAGAAATAAAAACAAGCACTAGGTTTGTAAAGGTAAGAAATGGGTCGAGAAAATAAAATTCCTATACAAACAAGTTGTAGGGTATCAAGTAGAGTTTGGTTCAAGTCAAATTCAATATAGGCCCTAGGGTGAACATAGAGACTTAAGTATTTATCTACATTATTTTTGCACCATAAAACTCTACCTAATTAGGTTGCTATGTATTTAAGAAAAAAATGGAAAGACATAATACATGACTTCTTGTGCATGTTTATTTGAATAAAATGTGCATGAAATCTAACCCTTGCTATGTCTTTAAGAAATAGACGTTCAAAGCCAGATCTTCACAAAGGAGAATTCTACCCACATTGGGTAATGAGACTTAGAGGATCCCTCAAGGTGGAAGTCAAAATCCAATGCCTATATAGATAAAAAATTTATCCAAGAACAATAATGCAAGGCTACATGTGCATGTTTAGCTAAACAAAATGTGCACAAAATGTAACCTTTTTCAAGCCCTTTGATAGACTCTATCATCCAACCCCTATTTTCCCAATGTTTTTTCCCCATTTATAGAAATATTGCTTAGAAGGAACTCCTTGAAGGAAAAATAAAATGACTAATCTTTTCCTATAGTCATTAATAACATCTAGAACCTCATGATCAGGGAGAAGGCATTTGAGAATCTCACCTCCATTGTCAAATTTTTGAGGTTGGGGATGATTGACAAGAATTCCTTTTTTTGATCGAGATTTTAACTTCTTATTCACCTGTTCCTTAGAGTATTTTTAGATATTTTTTCATAATAATACTGGTGTTGAATGATGAAGAGGTTGTGGGAAAAGGCTAGGATTTAGATACTCTTTAAGGGTTACCACGTAATTTCTTCCATTGTGTTCTTTTCGGCTTAGGGAGAGCCCAAGTTGTGGTTGAGAATGAATTTGATCTATTTTCCAGTGCTTTGAAGAAAGATGGATGTTGATGTTCTTCTAGGTGCAAATAGGGTTTCTCTTGAGCCTTTGTCTTCATGGACATGATGAACTTTCTAACTATTTTACATTAAAGACCTATGTTAGCCATTGCTTTGTTGTTGATTTGACACAAATTGAGGTTTGTTGTTAGCTCGATGCACTATGTTATGACACATTTCACTATTCACTATAATTACACTCTTTTTTTATAATCCTCAAAAGGAAGAAACTTTGTGGGCAACCTAATTTATACCATGAATTTATAAGAAAGGTAAGGTCACCCCATATGAAGAGATTCTTAGTTGTGTTTAGTAGGGGAGAGGACCCAATAGTTGAGCACCCTAACTTTGTGCTTCTTAAAATCCTACTTGGAAATTTCAAATCACTCCCAATTTTTTATAGCAACTTACTTGGAAAGTCCCCTGCTTATAACTAAGGTTTCATGGCCACATCATCAAATATGATGCCACATCAACATGCATTTTGTTGAGGTGTCCAAAAAGGCTAAAAAAAGTTAGACTGATAGTTGTGCACTAAGTCATGTATTATCAACATGTTGATGTGGCATCACATGATTTGTTGCTTTTTAGATCTAAGGAATACATTTCATTCAATTATGGGTACTCATCACCAACACTAAAACTTTAAACTCTCAACTATTGGTGCAATATTGTTAAAATATTGGACATTAAATAAACAAATGCTATAACAACTATTGGAACATGTTCAACTGCTAGGTCCTTTCCCCTAGTCATCGAACTACATGGCACTTATTTCTTTTCCTTGTGGTGGGGGATAATGTGATATTATAGATAAATTCCCCTTATCCAAGGTGGTGTGTTCAATTCTTGTGCTCATAGTTAAAATGAATTTGTGAACAATAGGTAAGCACAAGGGACAACTTTAATTTTTAATTGTTTAGTTAGCAAAATACGATTTTTTGGGGCGAGGAGATAGGTGGTAGACATGTTGGACAATGATTGGCCAAGACAATTAAGTCTAGTATGCTAAATATTCACACGTTGTTGAGAGTACTAGTCAATTAAACGAAACACTATGTATTAAGCCAACAAAAGACATGAGCAAACTAAAGGAACTTCATGAATCTCCAATATTTTATTATTTTAATAAAATGTACTTTTTATCTTTAATAATGTGAAGGCTACAAAAGAAGGAAAAACTCTACAACTAATCATATTGTCAATAATTTATTTTGTAAATATTTTTATTAAAAAATTTACTAACATTTAAAAACATAAACATTTATTTTATATTGAAAATTCTAACTTGTAATTGACAAATATAACTAGTAATAACCAATTAGTTTTTTGAATGCCATAATATCTACTTAAACCTAAAGACACGTATTAATAATGCATTCATAAAAAAATCTCTAACAAAAAAGAGCTACAAATGTATTCATAATGAAATTGTGTAGTAGATTTATGTAAGGTGAAGTTCAATTTGTGTGAAGGTGGTTAGGCTTTGTGGTATGTGAAAACATCAATTTTTACAGTTACATGAGGAGGTGTTCAATGGTGACAAACATATACAAAACTTTTTCAAGTTTAAAGTGTAAATGACTTTGTCACTTGAGTTTATTGTTGTAATGTTTGCTGCAACTCTCAACTGGGTTATTATTATTGTGTTTTCATAGCTGAATTTGTCACTTGATTCAAATAATGTATTGTTGGCTGTAATTTCTCAGTTGGGTTATTGTTATTGTTTTACCTTGGCTGAGTTTGTATGCTTCTTTTGGAGCTGTTGTTTGCTTTAGTTGTCCTTTTCTTCTCAGTCCCTTTTTTGAATATATTATCAAGAACTACATGTCTTAAATTTATTCAGTTATATTATTGAATATAATTGTATTGTAATAGGTTTATCTTGAGTATGTAATAGTGAATACAAATATGTATTGGAAATATATTGGGATAATATTGAATTTCAAATGGTTTTTATTCATTATGTTTCTTCAAAATCTTGATAGTGTTGGTTTGTGTTCATGGAGGATTGACTTGTTTGAAGATAGTCATACCTCCTTTTCATCTTTCCTCTCAATGATCTCGTTTCAAAGGGCTTTCAACCTTCTTTAGATGTTAAAAAAAATAAAATAAGATTATAATAATTATTTGAAAATTAAATATAAAAAAAGGTTAAGTTAATCATATTTGCACTCTAATCAAATATTTAAAATATTAATGAAAAATACTATAAAACTAATAATTTTTAAAAAAAAAACATATATTTTTTAACAATACCATATATACTCTACCAAACAAATGTTCTTATTCTAACATAACCTTCATGAAAAATAATAATACATTCATAAAGAAATTCTTAAAAAAAATAACCACTAATTAGAAATCTATTCATAATGAAATTGTGTTATAATTTTTTATTTTATTATTAGAATAATAATAAGGTAAATTACACCAGCATAGAGCTGAAATCAAGACAAACAATCAGCTGCACAGCACAATACAGGGAGCAGCAAAAAATTCCAAAAGACACAGGACAGCAGCAAACTACCAATGTTATAAATTTATGTAAGGTGAAGTTGAATTTGATACAAAATATTAATAATGTGTACTAAAATTACTTTTTAGTATTGGAATCTCAATCTCAATCATACCATTGAATAAATAAACAATCAAACTTCACATCAAAATTGGTTTTTTTCTCTTTGGTACAAATGAATTTGAACTCTTCACATGTTTTGCCCCCTCTGCTTAGCACATATAATTCACGGCTGATATCATACCACATATAATCTTGAAAAGACATAATCATGTGACTTTTGGAGCTCAAAACAAGATTTATGTGACCACATATAATCTTGAAAAGACATAATCATGTGACTTTTGGAACTCAAAACAAGATTTATGTGTTTCAGGTGAAGGAAACAACTTTTGATCCTTCACATCCTATAAAAAGGATGATCTAATAAATGGCCAAAAGAAAAACAATTTGCTAAAGACGAATCTTTGAAGTTGAACCCAATTTCTAGCCATCATTTCCTATGGTACTCTAAGAGTAAAATAATCTCTTTGATTTGAATGTAATTGTAAGTAATAATGGGAAAATGGAAAACTGAGGTAACAAGGACATTTTCACAATGATATGTTTTTTTACACATGCGGCACGTATAAGGTCTTTTGATAATTTCTAAAATAAATTTTTAAATTAAATATGATTATTTTACTCTTAAAGTACAATTGGAGGCTTTTAAAACAGTGGTTTAGACTAATTTCTTTATAGGATTTGGAAGTTATGATATTGCTATGGAGATTCAATTGCGCAGTTTTGAAGTCAAATTAATTGATCCATATTATATGAATAGTAGTTCACAAGAACCTATCTCTCATGAAAATGATCAGTTCACTCGGCACTCATTGCATGTAGGCGATGCTCACATAGATAAAACATTGGAACTTCCCACCTAATCACCCATCTCTTAGTATTACTCCTACTCAAACATACTTAAGCATCGAATTTTCCTAAAACCAAACCCACTTTAGATTTGAAGGATGAAAAAAGCTACCACATCAAAAATTATTTCCTTCGCCTACAAACTCATAAATTTTCAAAAACACTCTGTACATATTCCAACTCAGTACAGTAGCTATCTATTATTGCAGCAGTAAAAACTTTGCGGTTTGAATTGTGAGTCACCAACAGTCACACATTGAGCTTTATCTACCATTTATGATTTCTTATTCCTTATGGTAGGAATTCATTCCTACCAAAGCAAATCAAATCCAAACATGTACTCTTAAAAGATAAAGACTGACCAATATTGATTCATGCCCAATGCAGGTGTCAGTATTTCGCATCTGATTTGTACAGATATGAGAAAAATAAACAGGTCACCAATGTCGAGAACTTCTGGGTTTGAAAGATAAAGAAACTGTGTTCAAACAGACAAAAATGGGTCCCATGGAGGAAAATCATTCAGTCCAAATGGACGGCATAGTTGAAATAATTGAAGTTCGAATACTTTCTAAAAATTAATTTGCTCATGGGAAGGGAAGGCTTTAAGTAATAAATTGTCATGTTAAATCTATTCAGTTCTAATATTGTATATAGTTGTGCAATGTATTAGTGAATATGAATATGTGCTTGGAATATATTGGGATAATATTAAAGTTTATTTATATTTATTACCTTACTTCAAAATCTTAATAGTGTTGCTTTGCATTCATCAATGGTTGATTTGTTTGAGGATGGTCATATCTTCTTTTTATCTTCTCAGCGCACTCAACTTCCTTTAGATGTTTTTTTTTCTACAAATGTATCTTCAATAGGAATTGGGTTTATTGTTATTGGTTTTAGTGTTACGATTCTTGTTACTCCATATCAAACATATTCGGAGGGGTAGAAATTTTGAAGGCTTTACATGATAGGATTTGTTTTGTTGATGAAGCTTATTTGGCCTCTATTGCTGGTGAGAGGCAACTCAAACATGTTCCTGAGCAAGGAAGACTTTATCCTTATTGTTTGTTCAGGTTTTAAATGTGGATGAGACTTTAATGGTTTTTTATTTTTTTTAATCTTGAACACTTGTGTTATTAAGGGTGTACGGCAAGCAATTCTAGCTTCTTTAGGTGTTATCTCTATGCACTTGAAGGGTTCTCAAATTTACTCAAGGATTAAGAAGTTTAAACCTTAAGTGCTTAGAGAAATCCTTTCTTTTCATTTTTGGGGAGAAGTTCTAGAAGGAGAATTATACTATGAAAAAAGTAGTGTAATATATAATTTAATATTTTTTTGTTAGGGTTAAGGGTTTATGGTTTTATGGTTTAGATATTAGTGTTTACCCTTAAGGTTTTATAGTTAAATCCTAAACCCACTATAAACCTTAATTCCTAAAATATAAAACTATAAATCAGCTCTAAAACCTTAAATTGTATTTATTCAAGTGCAATAGAGATAAATTTAAATAATGATAAAATTTGTATGTAAATTATGTTTTAAAAAATAAGTTTAGCATTTATGGATTAAAGTTAAATCCTAAAACCTAAACTATAAATTTGAAAAGTGTAAACCTTAAATCCTAAATCCTTTACCCTAAAATAGTAATAACAATATCACATATCAATGGTTATGATTAATGCATGCATCAATGGTTCTACTTTAAAGTATAGGTTTTGTTGATGACCAAATTGACACATACAATACAAATAGAGTGAAATCACCCAACCTCTCATGTAAAGACAACTAACCTATTGTTATCTCTAAGTTCATGGGAGTTAGATCACAACAATGTTGGATGAACTTAGTTAGTCAATGTGGTCTATTTGTTCAAGGGGCTTTGCTAATTCTACCATTTTTTATCAATTGGATAACAATTTTTCACTTAAATTAAAAAAATTAATTACTTTTTTCGTTCTTTTTACCTTGTATGTTTTCCATTTGATAAATACATAATCTAATCCCACTCTAGAACATATTATTAAAAATATATCAAAAGACAATTGGGTTTACAAGAATAAAACTAAATAGAGTAAGTTAAGTATTCAAATTTTAATCTTTTATGTTTTTTTTTTGGAAATTAAATTCACTCATAATACTATGGTAAATTTTTACTCAACCAATAATATTGAAAATGTAAGATTCAAATAAAATTTATGTGAGAAATAGAAACAATCACATAAAATTACTTTATTTCACACACAAATTTAATGTATTACCTCAACAACTCATTCAAATAGATTTTATCATTCAGTATTCATAAGTTTTCCTCAAATGATCAACATGAAAAACATGAACAAAGATATTTCACCACTCAAGAGAAAAAAATGATGAATTTGAGATATTTTATTGATTTGTGTAATTTGATGACAACCCCAACAAGACTACAATGTAATTTGACCTTTATTTTTTTCTCTCTAACTAATAACTATTATAGATAAAATAAAGTTTCTAAGACTATAAAAACATAACTAGGGAGGGGATCCTTTTACAATGTTGGGAGCCTTCTTTTATAGTGTAAGGAAAAGGAAAAAGGCCTAGACATTACAAAAGTGTTGCTAAGATTGCGGGGACTACTATTTTGCTAGACATGTTTTAATTATTTTAAAAAGTTATAGAAAATCCCATGAAGGATTTTGATAGTGGCTTGGAATTAATGTAGTCCTTGGGGACTAGGATTTCTTATTGGCATTCACTCTTACCATGGGTTGCCAACCCAAAGAAAAGGTCCTTGGAGAATGAAGGATGAATGTTGTCTTTTCATCTTAATGGTGGTGTTAGTGGGAAGTTTTGGTCATTATGATTTTTGGTTTTCATCTCAGTTATAGAAAATAAAGGATTGCGGTTATACCTTTTTCTACATTTTACTTTATAAAACCTCCTAGAATGCAATAGAGAAATGGATAATTTTGGTATAACTTGAGGAAAGTTGAAAATAGAGTGATGGGAGATTTAAATAAGAAAGTTGTAGGGAAAACATTGGCACAGTTTTAGTTCTCTTAGTCTTCTTTAGTTTTAAAAATTATTTATATCAAAGCAACTCTTGGGTAAGAAATAACCTTGGAAGTAGATCCAAATTGTTCTTTTGAAGAGAATTTCATCTTTACTACAAATTTCACATTTAATTTTTCTTTGGTTTGTTGTTATTAAAATGCATGCAACATAAAGAGAACAATATAGAAAGGGAGATAGAGCATGCAAGAGATACATAAAAGATATATATAGAGGGAAACAAAGAAAAATAGAGAGAGAGGGGGGGTGAGAGAAAAAGAGAGATAGAGGAGACAAAGAGATATATAGAGAAAATTAGAGAGAGAGAGAGAGAGGACTTGAGAGAGGTGGAGCAAGAGATGAAAAAGAGATATAAAGAGAAAGAGGGATAGAGAAAGGAGAGACTGAATTTTGATCAATTTTTTGTGCCAATAATCTAAAGATGACATGTGTCCATAGGGATTTGTTTCTTGACCCATCTCCATCTAAGTTGTGTTACTTTATCTATCTCTCTATGTCTCTCTATTCATGTATCTCCATCTATCTCTCTACCACTCTAGATCTCTTTACCTCTCTCTTCATCTCTCTATATATCTGTCTCCCTCTATTCCTTTTGAATTAAATGCAATTTGTAGCAATGAAGCCAAATTCCACAACCATTGCTAGAAATTCCCCTACTTTTTCCAAAATAGGAATTTTAGAAAAGGGTATGAACATCCATCAAAACATAAAGGATAATTTTATTGTGATGTGTCATAGATAAAATTACCCTCATAAACATGCAAGAAAAATATGGAAGCAAAGATCAGGTATGCAAGTTGTTTGACATAATGCTCCAAAGACATGATATTGTAACCTATTATGAATATAAAATGCACAAAATGGATTTGTTAACAAATTCTTATAAACCTTCAAGAAAATGCAATTGACATGTATAAAATTAGTCTCAACAACCTTTGCTTGCTTTCTCCTTACATGTGCCAAAACAAGATCTTTAAAAAATGGTATGGCATTTATCATGTTATTGGGAAAAGTGTCTTTATGCATCTAGTTATCTTTTATCTAGTTCCTACACCTAGTAGTCTTACTCACACTAGCTTAAGTTCTCTTAGTAATTTAGTTGTCTCACCTCATAGGAACTTGACACATGCTCTCACACTTATCGCAAGTGTTCCACATGTGTCACATATTTTAAAGGGTTAGACAATCTTTTCTTTCACCTTCCTACTTACTCCTTTTCCTATATATACAAGGATATATTATTGCACATTTACATATTTTATGATAGTTTATTGGCTAATATATTATTCTTGATTCTTTTTGTGAAAGTTCTAAATTTTGTGTTCACTGTGTGTTGCTCCAACATGGCATCAGAGCATTGAATCACAAGTTATTTCTCATTTTTTGATGAATCCAACACTAATCCCTATCAAAAAAGTGTCATGGAACCAAATGAACATCATCACTGTGTCAAGAAGGCCTAAGAAATAAAATATTACCTTTTGTTTTATTAAAAATGTTAATGGTAACTTTTGATTGTTGCATTTTTTGGGTGCACACCACCCTACTATACTGTACAAATTATGTACAACAATATAATTTTATACTACATGGATTAGTTCTTAAATTTGAAAAAAAAATGCAGAGGACAATTCTGTCCCCTAGAAATTTCTTAGTTTGGTCAAATATATTTTTGAAATCTATATTATTTTGGCCAAATCAACTTGTTTGGAGGTTCCACAATATTTTGTAGGCACTTTAGTTTCATTGACACAAATCACACTAAGTATGCTAGCTAGAAGGGCATCTAAGGGTTAAAAAGATATAGATCCTTTTTGTTTGAGTTTCTTGTAGCCCAAATTCTTGGCCCTCATGCCAGTCTCTATGTGACACACAAGCAACATTCTAGTGTTTCTTAGTTGCTTTTTCTTTCATCAAATGTATCTTATGAGTAGATTTGAGATAGTTATTTGTCATCTTCATCATTGAAAGGTGAAGAAATATTGAGATCAAAGGGTAGAAATTTTTCTGTAGAAGGAGCCTTCCATCCATTTTTGCATCTATGACATAAAATTTGTATAGTAATAGACATGGGTATTATTTTGGTTGGTGTTGTTGATTTTTGAGGAGAAATTGTTAGATTATGGTGTTTCTAAGGTTACATTATATCCAAATTGTTGAGAGAGTTGCATTTTATCTAGATTTCTTTATCTATTTGTGGCTTGCAACCCATAAAGGGAGAAAGGTGATTTTTTTCTATGTCTTTCCTCATAATTGGTTCTTGAAGGATCTTAGATGTAGAGCCCCTCGCAGACTAACATTGTTACCAAGATCATTCACCTTGGAAATTTTTATCATTTAAATTTTATCTAACCACCATTAGATAGAATATCCCACTTGTTTCTAAGGGGGGGATCTCTACATCTTGAAAAATATCAAACAACCATTAGGGAGATAAAGGAAGCCAGACTAACATCACAACACTCAATATGACACTATCTAAGGCTTCCTGAGATCATTAGTGTTCTTTTGTGTGGTCACTCTAACATCAAAAAATCTATTAAGTAATAGTTTTCCCTTTATCAATATATCATGAGGGTTTTGTCCTCCATCCATGTGGCCCCTCTCATCCTTCACTTGCCACTTTGACCAGGTCAAACCTAAATGCTCTATGCCATATATCACAACAATCACTACAAATCTAACATTTGTTACTGCTTGTCATTGCTTAATTGTAATAGGTTAAATTTTTTTTGGTTACATTTTGTACTAATGGTTACATTTAAAGTTACATAGTAATCATAACTACTCAATTCGATACAATTTATTGTAACATTAAATGTTTGATTTTATACTAACTACTAGTGGTTAGATAACCATAAAATTTAACTGCCAAGTAAACTGATAGCTTGAACATAGTGCAAGGGGGGGTGGGGAATTTTGTTTTTGTTTTTCATAATTAGGAAACAAAGGGGTCCTTTTTGTGAAATTTTTAGTCAACAGGAAGCTCTTTTACTTGTTATCACAATGGTGAATTTTATTTTCCAAAATTTTATTTTTTAAATATGTTTCTTAACCTCCAAATATCAATGTTTGTAGTACAATTTTTGACAAGGCATAACTTTCACCTTGGTTATCGAAAATTTACATTTTTTTTAATTCATCATAATTTTACAAGGATTTCAAATTTAAGTCAAAATTAAGTTTTGGGTTGATTATTTTTCACAATTGTTATAAATATTTTTGAATTATAAACAGATGATTTGACATCCAAACTTAACAAAAAAAATAAATCTTTCTTGCATCTCCCTAGGGGGGTCAAAATTCAAATTTATTGATGTGGTTTGTAGTCAAAGTAAACCTAGATAAAATTCACAAAGAACTTTACCTCTCTTGAAAAACAATTGCAACAAAATTCAATTATACTAAGGCTTCAAATGTTAGGTCTTGAATTACTAGGTAATTTAGTAGTTCAATGTTGATACAATTTAAACAAAGGGACTTATGTACAAGATACTACAAAATAGGGTTAGATTTGGAAAATAAAAAAATTATTTACACATTCCACCCTAAACAAGTGCTCTCTAATCTATAATCTAATTAAATTTGTGCATTCCATAACATTTTATGTCATCTAATTTGCAATATTTTGATGCTTTAAATTTTTAAATTTTGAAAGAAAATTAAAAATATAGAGTGAGAAACAGAGAAAGGTTAGAAATTCTAAATTTATTAGCAATATTGCACGAATATACTCCAAAACTGTAAAATATATCATTACTAGTGTATGCTTCACCATACCCTATCACAATTAAACATAAATAATACAAATCTCCAAAGGAAAACTCATCACATAGAGAAATTGATCAAATGCACCCAAATATAGGTGAAATTTTTTGATGTTTCAAAGAAAATAATAAGTACATAGTCATGTATTATTTATGATTGGAAAATGACCTTTAGTTGACATCAAATTTACAATCTTGTAAGTATAGACAAACAAAATTCATTGATCTAAGTGAAAGGAAAGAATGAAGTAAGAAAAATATTGACAATTCTTTAATATTTTCCCCATAGTTATCAACAATTTCTAGTCCTCAGTTTAATATCCTAAAAATATTCTATTTTTACCCCCTCAAAAATGATATGGGACTTTTATAGAAACAAGACACCACAAGTTGGTTACAATTATCAATGGTTTAGGTCTCCTCAGAATCAATCAATGGTGGTAATTTAAAATAGCATATGTAGCATATTTCTATAGAATCAACATCTTGATAGTTGGCATTTAGAATATCTTGTAGCATATTCTCTTGTTTTCACAAGTTGTATTCCAATAATTGGTAGACCCAATAGTTACAATTTAAAATTTCTTGCAAAAGAAACAATTAAATTCATCAAATATATCAATATTTGTAAAATAAAATTGATTAATCACTTAAATTGACATTGTATAAAAAATTGCTCCCCCACTTTATCTTTTAACTTTTATTTGAATTTTTAATTAATTTTCATTCAAAGATTTCTCATAAAAAGTCTTAAATTTTCTACATTAAAATAAAAAGGAAATGAATTATTATTAAAAAACTTAAGACCTTTCCCTTTAATATTTCAATGTATTAATCAGTATTAAAAACTTATGACCTTTCCCTTTAATATTTCAATGTATTAATCCCTTTTACAAAGTATGTAAATGTTCACTTTGAGATCTTTAAAAAAATCCATTGCATGCTTACATGATTAATTCATATGTGCTTTATTTTAAAAAAATAGTTAAGTGCACCATCCTACATAGAATTCTGCTCATTTTACAGTTTCCTTTATTCATCAAGATTTCTCCCATCACTTTTCTTTTTATCACACGTCGTAGTTTTACCTTATTATTTTGTGGGGCTCCAATATGTATCAAGTTGTGAAACTTTTAAATATATACTTATAGCATCATAAATTGTCACCCCTGACAATCTCACACTAGGTTTAGCTCCCCCTATGTGCCTGGACCTAATTATGCTCTTAAATTACCCATTTTATGGTCATTTTCAAGAAATTGGAATAAAATTGGGAATTAATTTTTAATGCTTAGCAAATGGTAACAAAAGCCCTAAAACTAGTCTGGACGATGTAGGTGCTACCATCGTTTGAGGTATTTTGGCTCAATTTTAAATATGTTATTGTCATTATTTTAACATTTACAAATCCAAATTCATTTTTTGGCTTTTGATAATTAATTTTGTGAAAATAAAAAAATGCATATAAATACAAGTCTTTTTCACCATTTGAAATCCTAGAAAAATCTTTAGAGCAAGGGTGCATCCTTAAAGGCAGTTAAGATAATTCAAGGGTGAAATTAGCAACATTATTACAACACTTTTATCAATCAATATCATGTTTATAGGATATTATAAAGAAGAAGGCAACTATGAAGAAGAAGTTATTCTGATGCATTTATTATGAAGATGGATGAGTTATCCTCTACATGCTAGCTATAACAATCTATTATGTTTTGTGGACTAACCTATTGCAGGTATTCAAGCCATTCAAGCATCCATCAAACAACCTTTGGTGGTAACACATGGTGTGGACACCACTTTGATAGGGATTTCATGCCTAAGGTAACATTATCATTTATCATTTTATGATTTCAATCAATTATTATGTTGGCCTCTATTTGACCTAGGGTAGACCCTCTTGAAAGAGAAGTAATACTTCTGCTTACTTGGGGATACTAACATTACACCAACACCTACACCATTTTTTTCTGGAGCCATCAAAAAACAACCGCCACAACCCCCTCTAGATCTTGAGTTTTCATAAATTGGGGATAGGAGTATTCTCTTCATGAATGTAGTAAGTGCCAAGACTAGTCTCCACTACTTCAGTTAGTGGGTCAAACTGCAATACACTACCCCATTCATCTAGCAAACAATTAGGAACCTCCTCTAAAAGAGTAGCAGGCTCACAAATGGAACACTTATCTCCTTGATCATGCAATGAACAATTCATATTTATGGGGCTAGGAGTGTAGGGTTCAATATGATATTTCACAATGGGTTTAGCCTTGATGGTCACCTTGGTACCATACCTAGTCCTAAATAGCATATGGGACCGATCATAAGATAGATATCTACCTATCTTAGCAGTAAATTCTCTGGACAAACATATGGAAAAGAATGCGAAGAATTACATGGCTGAAATGTCTTGCAATATAATGCAGTTAGGACATGCATGTAAGGTGAATTTTATATCCTTGATGACCTCCACTATCTTGACAACAGTTTCATCCAATTGCACAACTCCCTTAGCCTCAAGTTCATACTTAATTCTAAGCATCTCAACTACCTTTTTGGACATAACATAACTATTAGCCATTGAATCTATCATACAAGTATGCATTATATGATCAATAATTAAGGATAAATAGAAGGGATGCAACTTATTTATTTTTCTTGAATTCCCCTCTTACTTGAGTTGCACTAGGCTAGTTAGTGGAGTAGTTCCTTTTTTTGCTGGTATATCATTTAGCTCCTTCAACCCTTCCAAATCCTTTTGCAACAAATCTCTTTGAGATTGGATAGATAGAGCACCACACATGGTGACATTTAGGTTAGTCTTCTTCATTTGATCAACTATACTGAAAGGAGGTTGAACAACCTTAGGGGAAATTTTTTGAATGATAAGGTCCAAATTTTCTAATTGGATAACTTACGGTTGTTCCTATGCTATGCCAACAATTATAGTGGCTTGAGGTGGTTGGGATGATGATTTCCAACCAACTATATAAGATATACCACTATCCACTTAGTACTTATTATGCTGAAGGCTCATCTTAATCAACTATATTTCATGAATAACAGTTCATAACCCATCTCATGAAAGCGATCATTTCACTTAGTACTCATTGCATCTAAACAATGCTCACATAAATGAAACATCGAAACTTCCCACCTAATCACCCACCTCAATATTACAACTACTCAAACACTGTTAAGCATTGAATTTCCCTTCACCTACAAACTCATAAATTATTTCCTTTACCTACAAACTCATAAATGTTCAAAAGGGCTATCTACATATTCCAACTCAGTACAGTAGCTGTCTATTATTTCAGCAGTAAAGACTTCGTGGTTTGAATTGTGAGTCACCAGCAGTCAGATTGAGCTTTATCTACCATTTATGATTTCTTAATCCTTTGACAAAACGACTGTATGCTTGGAATTCATTCCTACGAAACCAAATCAAATCCAAAATGTACTCTTAAAAGATAAAGACTGGCATTGATTGATTCATGTGCCCAATGCAGGTCCAGCATTTCGCATCTGATTTGTACAGATATGAGAAAAATAAACAGGTCACCAATGTTGAGAGCTTCTGAATTTGACAATAAGTATTTTTTGGGCCGTGGAAAAATCATGCCTAGTATAGACAGATCACATCAACTTGAATTCGTTTCAATGAAAGTCTTCTATATCAAATTTACTTCTTCAAACGGGAAAAATATTCCACACGACATTCAGAAAGTTGTTGTTCTCACCACAGGACACTGTGTTCAATCAGACAAAAATGGGTCCCATGGAGGAAAATCATTCAGTCCAAAATCATGGTAGTTTTGTATGATTTGGAATGTTGAAATAGTAGTTGTATAGGCTTCCAATCCTTCCTTTTAGGTGGGGAAGGGGATTGGACTTATGTAATTATTGTTTCTCAAATTTGTTGTGTGATTGCATGTTGAAGAAGTTGTAGGGATATTGACTTTAAAAAGTCTAAAAATTTGAGTACTTCATCAGATTGCATTGAATATTTTCTAAAAATTTATTTGTTCATGGAGGAGGGGATACTTTTAAGTAATAAATGGTCAAGCATTGCATGTGTTAAATCTATTTAGGATTTAATATAGTTCTATTATAATAGATTTATGTTGGATATGTATTAGTGAATATGAGTGTGTTAGGAATATATTGGGATAATATTAAATTTCATTCTTATTTATAATGTTTCTTCAAAATCTTAATAGTGTTGTTATGTGTTCATCAACAGTTGACTTATTTGAGAATGATCATACCTCCTTTTCATCTTCTCCTCCGTCTGGTTTGGTTTCAAAGGGTTTTCAACCTTCTTTGCATGTTCTTTTTTCTACAAATGCATCTTTAATGGGAGTTGGGTTTATTGTTATTGGTTTAGTGTTATGATTCTTGTTACTCCATACCAAGCATATTTGGAGGGTTCAAATTTTTTAAAGGCTTTACATGATAGGATTTGTTTTGTTCATGAAGATTCTTTGGCCTCTATTTCTAGTAAGAGGCAACTGAAACATGTTCTCTCAAGGAAGACTTTATCCTTATTGGTTGTTCGGGTTTTAAATGTGGATGAGACTTTAATGGTTTTTCTTTCATCTTCAAATAAATCTTTCACTTATGTTATTAAGGGTGTAAGACAAGCAATTCTAGCTTCTTTAGGTGTTGTCTCTATGACTTGAAGGGTTCTAAATTTTGCTCAAGGGTTGAGAAGTTTAAACCTTGAAGTGCTTAGAGAAGTTCTTGCTTTTCATTTTTAGGGGGAGAATTTTGGATGGAGAATCCTACTATGAAAAGAATTGTGTAATATAGACAATTTAATATTTTTTGGTTAGGGTTAAGGGTTTATGGTTTTATGGTTTAAAGATTGGGGTTTACATTTTAGGCTTTATAGTTAAATCCTAAACTCACTATTAACCCTAATCCCCAAACTATAAAAATTAAATCAATTGTAAAACCTTAACCCTAAATTTCATAAACCTTAAATTATATTTTATTCAAGTGCATTAGAAATAAATTTAAATAATGATAAACTTTATATGTAAATTATTTTTTAAGAAAAATGAATTTAAGGTTTATGGATTAAAGTTAAATCCTAAAACCTAAACTATAAATTTGAAAAGTGTAAATCCTAAATCTTAAACGGTCCTATACCCTAAAATAGTAATAATAATTTAGCACGTATTAATGATTATATGAGTAATTTGCATGTATTAATGGTCCTAGGTTTGAAATCACGCAACCTCTCATGTAACGACAACTAACCTATTGTTATCTCTAAGGACATGGGAGTTGGATCACAACTACGTTGAATGAACTCGGTCAATTTGGTTTATTTGTTTAAGGGGTTTTTGCTAGTTTTGTACCATTTTCAATCAATTTGGATAGCATTTTTTCACTTCTATTAAATGTTTTAATTACTTTTTAGTTCTATTTATCTTTGTATGTTTTTGGTTTGTTAAATCCCTAATCTAATCCTACTCTAACATATTATAGAATATATATCAAAAGAGAATTGGGTTTACAAGAATAAAACTAAAAAGGGTAAGTTTAATATTCATTATTCAATCAAGTGTATGATTTTTTTTGGAAGTTTAGTTAACTCATCATACTATATTTCACACAAAAATTTAATGTATTGCCTTAATAACTCATTCAAATAGATTTTATCAGAGTATTCATAATATTTCCTCAAATGATCAACCTACAAAATATGAATAGAGGTATTTCACCAGTTAAGAGAAAAAAATAAAGAATTTGAGATCTTTTATCGATTTGTGTAATTTGGTGACAACCCTAGCAAGACAACTACACTACAATCTAACCTTATTCAATTTTTTCTCCAAATAATAACTATTGTAGCTAAAACAAGGTTGCTAAGACTATAAAAATAAATAAGACTAAGGAAAAGGAAAAATGCCTAGACATTACAAAAGTGTTGCTAATACTGTGGGGACTACTTTGTTAGATATGTTTTAATTCTTAAAAATCATGGAAAATCACATGAAGGATTTTGATGGTGGCTAGGAAAGAATGCAGTCCTTGGGGACTAGGATTTCTTATTAGCATTCAATCTTACCATAAGTTTTCAACCGAAACCAAAGGTCCTTGGAGAATGAAGCATGAATATTTCCTTATCAGCTTAATGGTGGCATTAGTGGGAAGTTTTGTTCTGTTATGCTTTTTGGTTTTCCTCTTAGTTATAGAAAATAGAAGAATGTGGTTATACCAATTTTTCTACATTTTACTTTAGAAAATTTCCTAGAATATAATAGAGAAATGGAAAATTTTGGTACTATTACTTGAGGAAAGTTTAAAAATACAATGATGAGAGCGAAAGAATAAAGTTGTAGAGAAAAATTTGGTATAGTTTTAGTTTTCTTGGTCTTCTTTAGTTGTAGGGAAAAAGTTGTTATAGTTTTAGTTCTCATGGTCTTCTTTAGTTTTAGAAATTATTTATATCAAAGAAACTCTTCAACAAGCAATACCTATGGAACTATATCCAAATTTTTATTTTGAAGAGAAGCCGCCTCTTTACCAAAAAAATCACATTTTATTTTTCTTTGGTTTGTCGTTATTAAAATCTACGCAACATAAAGAGAACAATATAGAAGAGAGATAGAGCATGTGAGATAAAAAAAGAGAGATGGAGGAGACAAAGAGATATATGGAAAAAAAATAGAGAGGACTTGAGAGAGATGGAGCAGCAGATGACAGGAGAGATTAATTTTTATTTTTTTTGTGCTAACAGTTCAAAGATGACACATGTCCATAGGGATTTGTTTGTGACCCATCTCTTGGCCCTCTCTCTCTCTCTCTCTCTCTCTCTCTCTCTCTCTCTCTCTCCCTCTCTATATCTCTCTATCTCTTCCTCTCTATCCTCCTATCTTTCTCTATTTTATCTCCATCTCTCTATCTCTCTGTTTTAGTTTTCTTGGTCTTCTTTAGTTGTAGGGGAAAAGTTGGTATAGTTTTAGTTCTCATGGTCTTCTTTAGTTTTAGAAATTGTTTACATCAAAGAAACTCTTCAACAAGCAATACCTATGGAACTATATCCAAATTTTTATTTTGAAGAGAAGCCGCCTCTTTACCAAAAAAATCACATTTTATTTTTCTTTGGTTTATCGTTATTAAAATCTACGCAACATAAAGAGAACAATATAGAAGAGAGATAGAGCATGTGAGAGATAAAAAAAGAGAGATGGAGGAGACAAAGAGATATATAGAAAAAAAATAGAGAG
>VDFB02281492.1:563545771-563584560 GCA_007258455.2 Sequoia sempervirens
TAATTATATTTTATAACATATAATTTATACAAAATAATAATATATTATATATAATAAAAATATAAATATCAAGATAATTATACATACATAAATATAAGCTAGATCAAAGAGAAAAGTAGATAATTTGCTGGATCATAGATAATATGAAACTAACTTTAACTAACTTAAGATGATCATCATGTGGTTAAAAACAGAGGATAAACAGAAAATACCACATTCGGATATCAGATTAGGTGAAAATAATAACCACTCATCTAAGAGGGGCTTCTCTGTCATGCAAATAAGTTGTCAGCCTAGTGAAAAATTGATCATTTTTAACAGACAAAATAACAACGTAGGCGAGTTGGGCAGTTTTTGAAGTCGCTGCCCAGTGAATTGCTGATGATCTTTTCCACGAAAGAAACTGGCCAACATAATCAATTGCATAAAACCCTGATCAGAAATGAGATGTTCGCATTCCCTATGCATTTAAATTAACCAGTCTAAGTTTTACCTGAGGGAAATTCCAGCCACTGAATTGAAATTGGGCAGCTATGCCCTAAACAAGGTCGTGAAACCTCTTCACCCTAAACTCTGCCAAAAGCTAAAAAAAATCATACAACGGTATTCATTTCTAAATATAAATAAATGCCCGTTGCTTTTGTTTCTTTATTTATCATCCAACTTACACTAATAACAGTCAAAATAATGTGTTCACGCTTATCTTCATTTCTCCTCAATCCGTTAACCTGGAAGTTGGAACAAGGGATACCCAAATCATGTCCCAATATTCACATCCCGCTCTAAGGCAATGCCTTTCATAATACAATCACAAACCTATATGCCACATTTGCTAAAATCATAGTTGAGGAGAGTTGCATGCAATCTTCATTAAATCATAACCAAAGCCATTTATTTGCATATATATACAAAAATAGAATTCCCTCAGCCTTCAGCCATGAAAGAACGACCCTCGTTTTACATAAGTTAAAATCAAACCCAAGCACGTTCATTCCTCAAATCAAGCTACAAACCTGCAACCTATTTCACACAATCATACTGCCCAAAAATTGTGCCCATATCAAATCTGAGTCAAAAATATTCTATCTAAAACAATGAGTCCATCGAATTAATTAGATGTTGGGAAAAAGAATCTAATCTGGTCATGTCCTGGGAAGATATGGATTGCATAAGGCTGTAAAACTGAAAGAAGATGATGTTCAATTTAATTAAAAATATTTGTTCTCTTTCACTTTGTTAAATTTAGATTTGAAAATATTGGCAAAACAGGACATATGCTAGATTGGACAACCAGTAATTAGGCCAAAACCAAAACTCAATTATGTGAGATTACTAAGCCATACAATTGCATTTATCAGTGTAAAACTTGTCACAAAGAGCGATGATCTTGATTGGAGTTTCTTTATGCATTCTACAGAACATTGCATTAAATGACTCATTTGAATACCCTCTGCCTCGACTGATAAATTCCAGAAAATGTAGAATCTTAATCAGGACGACTACCGACATAAAATGAAAGAGCACTAATTCATACCTTGAAATTCCGCACTTTAAATGTTGGGCTAAGAATAACACACTGCAGGGCACAACCTCGCTAGCATTCATAGTCCTTCTTGGTTCCTTGCCAAATAACTCTGTCAATATCTTCAATACCCTTCTGGAACTCGCGAACCAGAACCCACAACCTCAACTGAATGGATTTTATCCACATCAAACAGAGCCCTCTCACAGGGCCCCTTGACGCGCTCAAGAATGGGAAATGAAAGTTGCTCAAACTCATCTCTTCTGATAAACCCTCTCACATCCTTTTCATCCATCAGGCGCCTCAGGATTGGCACTTAAAACCTTCTTGGGCTTCTCACATGCGGCTCGCAGCCGCTGACTGGCACGGACATTAGTAGGCACATCAATTTGATACTGACTTTTGAAAATCTCTGCAAAATGCCTGAAAAGCACCTCATCAAAATCCCTACCACCAAGAGATCTGTCAATACAGCGGTATTCATTCCTAAATATAAATAATGCCCGTTGCTTCTTTTTTTTTCAAATTTCAAATGACCGTTGCTTTCTTTTCAGTTTTTTCAAATTTCGAATGCATGTTATTTTTTTAAAATTTCAAATACCCGTTGAGCTTCATTGTTCTTTACAATTTAATGTTTTAGGGGGAGAGTGAGTTATGTAAATTTATTTTGTTAAATATGTAATAAAATTTAATAATTTAAGTTAATCTAAATTAAAGAATATATTTTGCATAATTTAAAATTTAATTTATAATTTGATGATTTGTCATCATCTATAATCTAATTTACAATTTAATTCATAAGTCTATAATTTAATATAATTTATCATTTATAATAATTTATAATTTTGTAATATAATCAAGCTAAGAGGTGTTTTGTAGTAGTAAGGAGTGAGCATGACAATATACATAAAAATTAAAACATAATCAATAAAGAATTAAAAATAAATAAAAAATTGTAAAATAACTCTTTAAGTAAATGAAATAAAATAAAATAACACTTAAGTAGCCTCCTTGAACTCATTCTAAGGAACCCCATTTAGATTATTAATCTAAACTCTTATAATCAGCATCATAAGATTACATATATACACTATATAATATGATATTTATGAATTCATAAATACAATAAATTATATATTTAAGAAAATATAAATAGTATAATATTAATATATTACTATAATGGTTGGCTTCCAATGATTTTGCTTTGCACCCTCATGCATACCAAATACGACTCTATCTACTACTCAAAATATTGATGAGGCGGCTTCAACATTTGTGAAAATTATACCTGATGTCCTAGTGGTTGTTGATGCAAATTCCTTGCCTTGTGATCGTGCATTAATTGGTTGCTTTGTTGGACCAACCTATCAAGCCAAACAACTCTAGATTGCATAGTTGATAAATGGTATATCTTGCCAACGATTCATTTTATCCCATAAGGTTTTCTCATTGCAACCTTTGAAGATAAAGACATGAGAGATCATATATTAAACACAAATGGATGGATGCTTGGCAAGGTACATTTATTTATTCAAAATTAATCTCTAAATTTTAATCCACTAAAATGTAACCTAGCAAATTCTCTCATTTGGATTGGCTTCTATAACCTTTCTATGGAGCTTTGGTTGATGGATGTACTTTACATTATTGGTAATGACTTGGGGAACTTGTGGTAATTGATGAGGAATAATTGGTGGAGAATTTGAGATTGTATTCTTGATTATGTATGGTCACAATACACAAACTTCTGAAGACATTAACCTCATGTGTGTTTAATGGAGAATGGGTGTGATCAATCAAGGTTGAAGAGAAGAAATTATTTTGTCTAAAATATGCTAACAACTCACATTTCACAAAAGATTTCCCTAAGGATCAACCCCAAAAATAAAAACAAATATGGGTTTAAAAGACTGACTTGGTTCTTGACCTATTATGATTACCCACTATGGTTGAATTAGACCCTACAAAAGCTAGGAAGGTATGTAATTGTGTTGCATTTGTTCCTTTTAATGAGACTTTTTGGTGTAGATCCTTTGGAGGAAGAAGGGAAAATGAGTGTAGAACTAGATTTTGAATTAAATGATGAGTTAGGAATCATGAATGTAAGATGCATTAGCTAATTTGTGGCTAATATTTTGAAGGCCAATATGGATTCTAGGAGGAAGAGGGAGAGAAAAAGAAAAAGAAAATACAAGAATGTGCTTTATCTAGAGGAAAACCTAGCATTAATCACTACCTACTAAGGTCTAAGGGAGGAAGCCCCTCCCTTAGAGGGAAATGAATATTTCATCATGATTGATATGGGATCGAATGCTCCTAACAAGAGTCACATGACTAAGCATCTCATAAAAACAATGTTGGTTGACAAGCACCATATTGTAAGTTATATTATCTTAATGAACCTCTCATTTGGCAACCCCTAAAACTTGGATTATTCACCATGAAAAGACACTTATGCCCATGGACACTAGTGTCCATAGTCAAATTTTAAAAATTCAAGTTTCCTAACCCTTCTTGTGTTGGAAGATACTATTTTTTCATGGTCATTTTATTAAAAACTTAGTATAAGTTTGTTTATAAACCTCTTTTTCCCTCCAACCATTCATGTGATGTAAAACTTGCTATCATCATTCATCCTCCAACACAAGGTAAATTATAGTATCATCATAAGAGCAATAAGGAAACACTTGGTGAAAGTTAAAGATCTAAAGTTGTGGATCCCCATTGGAGCTACAAAGCCATGGATATTTTATGGTTTTTATTCTCCTCTTCTATTTAAAAAATATTTCTTCTATTTCCCCCTTTAGAGATCCATTAGGAACACACTAAACTATACTCATAGTTTACAGTTGGGTCATAGAAAATAATTTGTTGTATAATTTTTTTACTTTAATAAATTTATCTATCCAAGGCCACATGTGGTATCATTCTTATGTTAGATACAATTATCACTATCAGAAGCTTTCACACTTTAATATTTATAAAATACTATTCATATTAGTAAAACAACACTCTTTTTAGGTTTATCTACATATATGATATAATACAAGGATATTATGTCTTATAGTCTTCCTTGAGACGAAAATGTTAGTTTAGAAGTTGAGAGAACTAAGAATAGGATTAATGAACTATGAGAAGTAAACTATTGTTGCTTAAATGTCGCTAATATAGTATTGATTATCCAAAATCATTTCCAATGAACTAATGTCCATTCAAGAGTTAAACATATAAATAAAATAATTTCACTATATTTTACTCTATAATTTATCAATATCGTGTTAATCTTCATACCAATTGTTAACTTAATTCTTAACCAAACTTGAGTCATGGAGGTTGAATAGGAATTTAAAAGGCATATGCTAAGTGTTTGGCAATCGCATGGAGGGAGGTTGCTTCCACATCTATAGTAAATAATTAGTTAATTCAAGAACTATCCACATTTTTGCATGATAATTACAAGCCTTGTCTATGAATCCACATTTAATGGTCAACATGTTTGGTAGAACTATAAAATAACATGAATTCCTTCAAAAGTTGAGGTGCACGTGCGACAACATTGCATTTTGAGATATGCTTGGTGAATCCAATTAGGAGAGGATAATATGGTCATTCAAAATATACAACTAGAGAAAAGTCAATAAAGACTCTAGTTCTAAATAATCTAGTACATAAATTGGTTGAGAAGAGGGTATCACATCACTTAGTTAAGTGAAATTCAACTTTAGGAAAAATTGTCACGTTTCATAGTTGGCACACCAATACACTTGTGTCTAGGAAATAAGTGTTATGAGTGTTTATTAAACCTTTCTCACGTGAAGTGTCAATACAGATAGGTGTCCTTAGAGGTGTCAATTCTCTTTTGACACCTCTTCATACTTTTTTGGTAGGAAACTTGCCACCACTCCATGAGCGAGGATTCTTATCCTCATTTTATGGAGGTTGGTTGCCTCCTTCATTCTTATTTATGTACACCTTATTGATCTAATATATGGGTTGAATTTATGCAATTTTGTGTTCATTGTGCTTTCTTTCAATCTTCAATTATCAAAGGTTATTTTATGGTATCAAAGTTGAACATGGATTTTTATAGGTCGTAAGGTGAAGCATTTCATTGTATTTTTTATCAATTCATCTCTATGCAATAATCCACTGGAAAGGCATTATCAACCTGAGCTTGTAGTCTAGCATTTTTGGAGGCATGATTAAACCCTGCAACCCTTGCAATTTATCTGTTGTTTTGATCATTCATCTAAAGGAATGATTAAGGGGTGGGTTGGTCATCACAGGTGACGATTTGTTCATTGCATGTCAAAATTCCCTCTATAGCAAGTTCATTTTTGGCATTTACATTGGTTGCAAGCCGTAATTAAGAGGAAGCGGTAGAAAGTTTGGGACACCAAATATGGGAAGATACCTCCACCTTTCTTGTGCTTAGGCACACATCAACCAAACCCTTATGATTTCTTCATAGAGGTTGTGTTTCATTTTGGGCCATTTAATTTTAAGATCATTTGTAGAGGCATGCTTGAATTCGTAGACTCGATCAATATACAAGTCGCGAATCATCTTTGGTAGGCTGCGAAGAATATCTGTCACATTTCAATGAATTTATAGGTCATGAATTACTTGTGGTAGGCTATGAGGAATCTCTATCATGATTTAATTGCAAGCCATTTGTGTGGCAATTTCCAGGGGTTTAGGCAAATTCAAACTTGGTGACAATGTTTTGCATTTGGGAAGCCTACCGTGATTTTGTGAAGAAATCCCTTTGCATTTTTTAGAAACCTGTGATTTCTCAGAGATGTTAAATCAATGACATACCTTGAGATTGACATGTAAACGATGTTGTACCTCCAACTTGAGATGTGGTATGTGGAGTGTCTTCAAATAGAGATGTGTTTGTTGATGTACTTTCAAAACCACATGTTGATTTTGTCTCTTCAACTAGAGATGTGATTGCTGATGTACTTTGAATATGAGATATTGTAGATGGTGTGCATTGAACTTCACTTATGGTTGATGATGTGCCTCCAACTTTTGGATTCATTTATCTCCTTGCACAAAGTTTTTGCATTCATTCCCTTTGTGCTACCAATTCGACATCTATCTTAGATTGCATGGGAATTTCTTCCTGGGTTGCAATTTCTTCTCTTCATGAGCTTTACTTTTTGTTTCTCTTCTCCTTGCATTTTTAGCTTCACGTTCATTCAGTGTTAGAGTCTTTTCTCATTTCCTTGACATGACATTGAATGCTACATGTTCACAAACACACATAAAACAAAAGTAAGCAATGCATTTTATGAAATATATTCATATCGCTGATTACATTGCATTTTATGAAACATATTCATATCACTAATTACATTGCATTGCATATATTTCAAACTCAAAGAATTACTTCATGTTGCATAGTTCCACCAAAGCATTTTTCATGTACATGTCTAACAAAGCATTTTTCATACATGTCTACCTCAACCTTTTTCATACATGTCTACCAAAGCATTTTATGAAGGCAATGAGCTATTTGGAAAAATTCCTCAAAGAAATGTGGTCTCATGGTGATGGACATCACCATGAGACCACATTTCTTTGAGGAATTCTTGCAAACAACTCACTGCCTTTTCTATGCTACCACATTTTCCATACATGTCTACCAAATCATCTTATCGAACATGTCTATGCTACAACATTTTTCATACATGTCCAACAAAGAATTTTATGAAAGAAGGCAGTGAGTTGTTTGGAAAAATGCCTCAAAGAAATGCAGTCTCATGGTGATGGACATCACCATGAGACCACATTTCTTTGAGGAATTTTTCCAAATAGCTCACTTCCTTTTCTATGCTACCACATATCCATGCATGTCTACCAAAACATCTTATCAAACATGTCTATGCAACCACATCATCTATGCAACCACATTTTTCATACATGTCTACCAAAGCACTTTTCATACATGTCTCACAAAGCATCTCATGAAAGAAGGCAATGAATTGTTTGGAAAAATGCCTCAAAGAAATGTGGTCTCATGGTGATGGAAATCACCATGGGACCACATTTCTTTGAGGAATTTTTCCAAACAGCTCACTTCCATTTCTATGGTACCTCATTTTCCATACATGTCTACCAAAGTGTTTTATGAAAAATGTCTATGCTACTATGGCTTTTAATACATGTCTACCAAAGAATTTTCCATACATGTCTACTGAAGCATCTTATCAAAGAGTTCACTTCCTTGCTACTATGGCTAAAATCCTAAAACAAGTTCTTATGAAAGAAGGTGGTGAGTTGTTTGAAAGAATTCCTCAAAGAAATGTGGTCTCATGGTGATTTTCATCACCATGAGACAACATTTCTTTGAGGAATTCTTTCAAACAACTCACTACCTTTTCTATGCTACCACATTTTCCATGCATGTCTACCAAAGCATCGTATCAAACATGTCTATGCTACCACTTTTTCATACATTTCTACCAAAGCATTTTTCATACATGTCTAACAAAGCATTTTATGAAAGATGAAAGTGAGTTTGGAAAAATTCCTCAAAGAAATGCAGTCTCATGGTGATGGAAATCACCATAAGACCACATTTCTTTGAAGCATTTTTCCAAACAACTCACTGCCTTTTCTATGGTACCACATTTTCCATACATGTCTACCAAAGCATTTTATGAAACATGTCTATGCTACTATGGCATTTAATACATGTCTACCAAAGCATTTTCCATACATGTCTATCAAAGCATATTATCAAACAGTTCACTTCCTTGCTACTATGGCTAAAAGCCTAAAAAAGGTGCTTTTGAAAGAAGGCAATGAGTTGTTTGAAGGAATGCCTCAAATAAATATGGTCTCATGGTGATCCATCACCATGAGACCATATTTCTTTGAGGCACTCCTTCAAGCAGTGAACCATGAGACCATATTTCTTTGAGGCATTCCTTCAAACAACTCACTGCCTTTTCTATGCTACCACATTTTCCATGCATGTCTACCAAAGCATCTTATCAAACATGTCTATGCTACCACATTTTTCATACATGTCTACTAAAGCATTTTTCATACATGTCTAACAAAGAATTTTATGAAAGAAGGTAGTGAGTTGTTTGAAATAATGCCTCAAATAAATGTGGTCTCGTGGTGATGTCCAATGATGGACATCGGCATGAGACCACATTTATTTGAGGCATTTTTTGAAACAACTCATTGCCTTTTCTATGCTACCACATTTTCCATACATGTCTACCAATGCATCTTATCAAATAGTGCATTTCCTTGCTACTACATGGCTAAAAGCCTAAAATAGGTGCTTTCGAATACAAAGGAAGGATATAGTCAAATCAAATATAAAATAATAGTCAACTCTAAAGGGTAGTCTTTGACAACAAAATGTTAAGAGAAAATGCAAAGTCATTATGGCTATAGTTGGGTAGAGTTTGGAGTTTGAAAACTTTGATAATCATGATTATAAGGACAATATTCTTTGGTTTTAGTTGTGCAAAAATTAGAAGGCATAAAGGATAGTGACTTCAAGCTATTTCAAAGGATAGTGATTATTGTATCAAGCATTGTGCATCTTAAAATCTCAAATCATTATTTCAAATTACATAGCTAATGTAACTAGATGTTTATAGATGATAATATTTCAATTACAATCTAATGTTTTTGAAAGTCAACCTAGATGTGCAACTCTTATGCAATTACTTCACATTGCATAACTAATAACTAGGAGCAGTTGCCAATTACATTTTCTTTTCATTGCATTCCATGAGACCACATTGGTTTGAGGCATTTCCTTGAGGCATTTTTTCAAATCCTCTATATAAGTTTACATTAATTCATCTATTATGTCATTTTTTTCATCTTTTTATCTTCAAAATCCTAAAATTTAAACTTTATATGGAGCTTCCATCTAATTCAATGTTGAATTATATGTACAACAATGAAGATTAATAAAATCATCAAATGAATTTGGTCTATATTGTCAAAAAAAACAAAAAACTCAATATAAACATCTAGTTAAAATGAAAAAGAGTGAATTCCACTAGCCATGATGGAAATGGACTACTATAAGCAATGAAAATGGAATTCATAAGCAAGTTTGTGTTAAGTTGATATCCTCAATATAAGTTTACATGAATTCATCTAAATTATGTCACGTTTTTTCATTTTTTCTTCAAACTCCTAAAAATTGAACTTTTTTATGCAACTTTCATCTAATTCAATGTTGAATTGTATGTAAAACTATTATGATTAATAAAATCATGAAAGGAATGGTTTATATTGTCAAAACTAAACAAAAATACTCAATATAAACATTTCAATTGTACCAAAATGAATATATTACTTGAGATAATGAAAAATAATGTAGAAAGTTCAAATTGTCTACTTCTACGTTGTCTAGCATGAAAATTGGTGTTGAAAGGGTGATAGATCAAGCATAATTTGGTACAAAAACAAGTCAACTACATAAAAAGGAATTTCTGAGTCGGATAAAGCACAAAACCAAACAAATACAGAGAATTGTGGGCGTGAATCATGAGTCAACTCCTTTTTTACCATTTTTGGAAAAGCCAAATTTGGTGAGCGCTAGATGTGATGCAAAACTATTTTGAACACTTCTTTGCAAATTTTTCCATTCAGTTTCATAAGCGCCAAATGTTGTGTTTCACTTCTTTGCAGTTTGGAGCATCAAACGTTCTATATAGAAATTTTTTCCTTTTGTAAGCCTTGATAATAAATGGAGACCTATAGAGGGGATAGAGAAGAGTGGGATTAAGAGGTAGAGAAAAGTATAAGATTGTTTCAAGAGGGATGAAGATGCAAAGAAGGATGAAGAGGCTGAGAGGTGTTTTTTATAATTATGTTTTCCCTAGACATCACCAAGAGTGGAAAATTATAATTAATTGTCTCTTGATATGTGTGAGCATGCTCCTACTCAATCATAATACATTAAACCCTTAACCCTAATCCCTCAACCCTATACCTTAAACCCTAATCCTTCAAACATCAAAAAATTAAACCCTCACCCCTTAAACCCTAATACCTCAACCCTCAACCTCTACCCTATACCCTATCAATTAAACCCTCAGCTCTAATTTCTCAATATTAATCCCTCAAACCTCAAATCCTAATCTCTCAATCCTCAAACCTTAAACCCTCAATCATGAACCCTCTACCCTATACCTTAAACAATAATAGCTCAAACCTCAAACCTTAAACCCTCAACCCTTAAACTGTAATACCTCAACCCTCAACCCTCTACCCACTACCTTATCAATTAAATCCTCAACCTTAGTTTCTCAACCCTAATCCCTCAATCCTCAAACCTTAAACCATAATGCCTCAACCCTCAACCCTCTACCCACTACCATATAAATTAAACTCTCAACCCTAGTTGCTCAACCCTAATCCCTCAAACCTCAAACCTTAAACCCTCAACCCTTAAATTGTAATACCTCATCCCTCTACCCTCTACCCTTTACCCTATCAATTAAACCCTCTACCCTATACCTTAAACCTTAATCCCTCATACGTCAAACCTTAAACCCTAATCCCTCAACTATCGACCCTTAAACCCTCAACCCTTAAACTCTAATGCTTAAACCCTCAACCCTCTACCCTATCAATTAAACCCTCAACCATAGTTTCTCAACCCTAATCCCTCAAACCTCAAACCTCAAACCTCAAACCTTAAACCCTCAACCCTAAATTGTAATACTTCAACCCTCAAACCTCTACCCTCTACCTTATACCCTAATCCCTCATACCTCAAACCTTAAACTCTCAACCCTTCAACCTTGTTCCCTAAATTGTTGACCCTTAAACCCTCAACCTCCAACCCTTAACACTTAACCCTTCAACCCTTAAACCCTAATAATTCAATCCTAATCCCTCAAACCTCAACCCTTAAATTGTAATATCTCTACCATCTACCCTCAACCCTCTACCCTATCAATTAAACCCTCTACCCTATACATTAAACCCTAATCCCTCATACCCCAAACCTTAAATCCTCAAACCTTCAACCATAATCCCTTAACCATCAACCCTTAAACCCTCAACCTCCAAACCTCAACACTTAACCCCTCAACTCTTAAACCCTAATACCTCAACCCTCAACCCTCTACCCTATCAATTAAACCCTTAACCCTAGTTTCTCAACCCTAATCTCTCAAAACTCAAACCTTAAACCCTCAACCCTTAAACCATAATAACTCAACCTTTTGCCCTCTGCCCTATCAATTAACCCCTCTACCCTATACCTTAAACCCTAATCCATCATACCTCAAACCTTAAACCCTCAACACTTCAACCATAATCCCTCAACTGTCAACCCTTAAACCCTCAACCTCTAACCCTCAACACTTAAACCCTCAACCCTTAAAACTTAATACTTAAACCCTCTACCCTATCAATTAAACCATCAACCCTAGTTGCTAAACCCTAATCCTTCAAACCTCAAACCTTAAACCCTCAACCCTTAAATTGTAACACCTCAACCCTCTACCCTCTACCCTATACCTTAAACCCTAATCCCTCATACCTCAAACCTTAAACTCTCAACCATTCAACCCTAACCTCAACCATCGACCCTGCAACCCTCAACACTTAACCCCTAAACCCTTAAACTCTAATACCTCAACCTTAATCCCTCAAACCTAAAACCTCAAACCTTAAACCCTTAACCCTTCAACCCTAATTCCTCGACCATCGACCCTTAAACCCTCAACCTCCAACCCTCAACAGTTAAACCCTAATACCTCAACCCTAGTTTCTCAACCCTAATCCATCAAACATCAAACCTTAAACCATAATACCTCAACCCTCTACCCTCTACCTACTACCCTCTACCCTCTACCCTATCAATTAAACCCTCTACCCTATACTTTAAACCCCAATCCATCATACCTCAAACCTTAAACCCTCAACCCTTCAACCCTAATCCTCAACCATCGACCCTTAAATCCTCAACCTCTAACCCTCAACACTTAAACCCTAATACTTAAACCCTCAACCCTAGTTTCTCAACCCTAATCCCTCAAACCTCAAACCTTAAACCCTCAACCCTTAAATTATAATACCTCTAACCTCTACCCTCTACCCTATCAATTAAACCCTATACCCTATACCTTAAACCCTAATCCCTGCTACCTCAAACCTTAAACCCTCAACCCTTCAACCCTAATCCCTCACCCATCGACCCTTAAACCCTCAATCTCAAACCCTCAAAACTTAACCCCTCAACCCTTAAACCATAATACCTCAACCCTAATCCCTCAAACCTTCAACCCTTAAACTATAATACCTCTACCCTCTACCCTCTACCCTCTACCCTCTACCCTCTACCCTCTACCCTCTACCCTATACCTTAAACCCTCAACCTCCAACCCTCAACACTTAACCCCTTAAACCTTAAACCCTAATACCTTAACCCTTAACCCTCTACCCTATCAATTAAACCATCAACCTTCGTTTATCAACCCTAATCCCTCAAACCTCAAACCTTAAACCCTCAACCCTTAAACTATAATACCAGAACCCTGTACCTTATCAATTAAACCCTCTACCCTATACCTTAAACTCTTATCCCTCACAGCTAAAACCTTAAACCCTCAACCCTTCAACCCTAATCCCTCAACTTTCGACCCTTAAACCCTCAACATCCAACCCTCAAAACTTAACCCCGCAACCCTTAAACCCTAATACCTCAACCCTATCAATTAAACCTTCAACCCTAATCCCTCAAACCTCAAACCTTAAATCCTCAACCCTAAACCATAATACCTCAACCCTTTACCCTCTACCCTCTACCCAATCAATTAAGCCCTCTATCCTATAACTTCAACCTTAATCCCTCATACCTCAAACCTTAAACCCTCAACCCTTCAACCCTAATCCCTCAACTATCGACCCTTAAACCTCAACCCTTAAACCCTAATACCTCAAACCTCTACCCTCTACCCTATCAATTCAACCCTCAACCCTAGTTGCTAAACCCTAATCCCTTAAACCTCAAACCTTAAACCCTCAACCCTTTACCCTCTACCCTATCAATTAAACCCTAATACCTCATACCTAAAACCTTAAACCCTCAACCCTTCAACCCTAATCCCTCAATCATTGACCCTTAAACCCTCAACCTCCAACCCTCAATAGTTAAACCCTAATACATCAACCCTTAACCCTCTACCCTATCAATTAAACCCTCAACCCTAGTTATTCAACCCTAATCCCTTAAACCTCAAACCTTAAAGTGTAATACCTCAAACCTCTACCCTCTAACCTCTACCCTATCAATCAAACCTCCAACCCTAAACACTTAAACCTTGAACCCTTAAACCCTAATACCTCAACCCTCAACCCTTTACCCTATCAATTAAACCTAAGAGGAAGAGAGAGAGAGAGAGAGGGACCTAAGAGGGAGAGAGAAGGAGTGTGAGAGAGGGGGTTGGAGTGAGAGATATTTTTCTAGGTAGGGTGAGAGAGAGTGAGACCTAAGAGAGAGACTACTGCATCAAAGAAAAGGGTTTATCTAGTTAGGATAGGAGGGAGAGACCTGAGAGTGGGAGAGGGGTGGGAGGTATAATTTTAGGGAGAGACCTAAGAGAGGGAGTGTGAGAGAGTAGACTAGGTAAGGTGGGAAGGAGTGAGACCTAGGAGAGAGAGACTTAAGAGGGAGGGAGAGAGAGAGAGAGTTATCTAGTTAAGGTGGGGGAGAGACCTGAGAGAAGGAAAGGGGGTGGGAGGTATATTATGAGGGTGATTTTTGAGAGAGAGGGAGTGTGAGAGAGGGGGTTGGAGTTGGAGAGAGTATTCTAGGTAGTGTGGGAGGGAATGAGACCTAAGAGAGAGAGACTTGGGAGGGAGAAATAGAGTTATCTAGTTAGGGTGGGGGGATAGACCTGAGAGAGGAAGAGGGGTTGGGAGGGATATTTTGAGGGAGAGACCTAAGAGAGGGAGAGGGGTTAGGAGAGATATTTTGAGGGAGAGACCTGGGAGAGATATACCTAAGAGAGAGATGAGAGGGAGAGAGAAATATAAAGACCTGAGAGAGGGAGTTGGAGTGTGTGTGTGTGAGAGAGAGAGAGAGAGAGAGAGATGTGAGAGGGAGATATAGAGGGAGTGTGTGTGTGTGTGAGAGAGAGAGAGGGTTGGAGTGAGTGAGATTAGTCTAGGTAGGGTGGGAGGGAGTCAGACCTTCAAGAGAGAGAGTTATCTAGTTAGGGTTTGGGGAGAGACCGGAGATAGGGAGAAGGGCTGGGAGGGATATTTTGAGGGAGAGACCTAAGAGAGAGGGAGAGAGAGGGAGTGGGAGACACCTGAGAGAGAGATACCTAAGAGAGAGAGAGAGAGAGAGACTTGATTGAGAGACTTGAGAGGGAGAGAGAGGGAGTGGGAGAGACCTAAGAGAATCTTCTGAGGGAGAGAGAGTTATCTAGTTAGGGTGGGAGGGAGACACTTGAGAGAGGGAGAGATGGTGTGAGAGATCCAAGGGATAGGGGGTGGGAGGGAGAGACTTGAGAGAGGGAGAGGGGTGCAAGAGATCCAAGAGACAGAGGGTGGGAGGGATAGAGCAAGGGAGAGAGATTTATCTAGTTAGGGTGGGATGGAGAGACTTGAGAGAAGGAGAGGTGGTGCAAGAGTAGTTAGGGTGGGAGGGATAAACTTGAGAGAGGGGGAAGGGGTGCAATAGATCCAAGAGAAAGGGGGTGGAAGGTATAGAATGAGGGAGAGACTTGAGAGAGAGGAGGTGCGATGGATAGAGGGAGGGAGAGACTTGAGAGAGAGGGAGTGGGATGGATAGAGGGAGGAAGAGACCTAAGAGGGAGAGTTATCCTATACATTAAACCCTCAACCCTATATCTTAAACCCTAAGGATGGAAGACAAGGTAGAGAGAGTAGTAGAGACCTAGAGAGGGTTGAGAGAGAATGGGTATGTATTGGTTAAGAGGGAAGGAGGTAGAGAGATTGTGAGAGGTAAAACCTCAACTATCCATCAACAATCATAACCCATGAACTCTAAGCGTTATCAAAGTGGTGTCCAAAAAAGAGAAAGCAAAGTTTAGCTATCATTTGGTGAGCGCCAAATTTGGTGCTCTCCAAATGGTACATCACAATTGACACTTGTAAAATTTGGCGAGTGCCAAATGTGATGTGCCATTTGGAGAGCATAAAATTTTGTGCTCACCAAATGAGCTTCTTATGGATGTGATTTTCTTAGGATTTACCAAATTTTCACATATTTTTGGTTGTGCTAACTGTCACATTTGCATGTCTTTCAATGCATGTTTATAAAAAACCATGATGACATTATGCTCTCTCTTAGCTATCTAAATATATACATTTTTTTGTTTTAATTAAGTTAAGGCTTTCATCCATAACTTCTCTTGTTATTGCCTTTGGTTTTTGTTAAAAACTAACATGTGATAGTTTTAGGATAGATTTTTACTTGTTCATCGAATCGTGAAACAAATTACATTTTTAAAACTAGACTCCATTCTACATGTGATGAAGGAAAATAATTTTTGATTAGTTTTCAAAAAATTTAGGGAGGAGCACACTCAAATTTTAGCTTTTTAGGATGTGTCCACTTCAAAATTTCATTTAATATATTATATATTCATTAAAAAAATTAGCCGAAAGAATGGGGATAAACTACATGGTGTTAGCTAATTTCTCACTATTTGAATTTTTGAATTTCCAAAAAAAGGTTAATAAAAAAGGGGGGGGGCTTAGATGCTATGCTATTTTTTTGATAAAAATAGGACCTATTTTGGCTCCCCCCCTTTTTTAAACCCTTAATCTTGACCAATTTAAAAAAAAAATAGTTGCTTAGAAACTAACTCAGAGCACTTCAACTCTTGTTCTTTTTGCATCTTCAAATATTGAGTGTAACTATCTTCATTTTCTCATGCACATCAGATTTTGTTGATTTCAGAAAAAAAAAGCAGCATCTTAAGAACCATTTTTGTGTCACAACTTGGTGCACTTACCCAAGTATTGATTTCAAGGAGACTTGCTCTAATATTTAGAATGGAGGCAATCAAAATGTTACTTGCCTTTGCTTCTCACAAGAATTTCAAGGTCTATTAGATGGATTTCAAATCGGCCTTCTTGAGTGGTGATTTAGAGGAAGAGGTCTACATTGAGAAACTAAATGGTTTCCATCTATCAAAATATTTGGGCATGGTGTGCAAGCTCAAGAAAGATCTTAGAGCTTGGTATGCTCAGTTGGATAATTATTTACTTTAGTAAGGTAGTAATCTTCACATTAAGGTAGAGAAAGATAAGATTTTGATAATTGTTGTATATGTTGATAGTATATCTTTCCCTGAGGTTGTGCACCTTAGCATGCAAGTCCTTGTATCTTTCCCTAAGGTTGTGTGCCTTATCCTGCAAGTCCTTCAGGGAGCAGTGTGTTTCTTTAGGTAGTGAGCCAACTTAAAACAAACTATAATCGTATTCATCTTTTATGAGATTTCTCTCTGTGGTTTTTTCCTTCTTGGGTTTTCCATGTATATCTAGTGTTATCTTGTGCATGTGTGTTCATTTCTTTATCTCTCATTGCTAGTGATTTGATTAAGAGTTGTTAATTTTTTTAAGGGTTGTTGATCTTGTTAGAATTTTCAATTTACATTGTGTTGAAGGGCTTACATTTTGAAGATATTGATTCACCCCCCTCTCACTATCCAGGAATGTTCAAAAAATAGTATTTAAGAACCTTGTGACTGGTACCATAAATCCTAGGCTTCAAAAGTAGGTATGTTTTCTAACCTTATTTTTTAAAATGGTTTCCAAAATACACTGTCATTTGCAACCTCAACCAACTATAATTGTTACAAACAAGTAACATTCCAAAAATTAGTGCATTGTCTATTATAAGAAAGCATTTATTTTTGAAACATATGAAGAAATTTAAATAAAATTTTTACTGTAATTGACAATTGTGATAAATTTTGAAGGTGACTTTTATTGCATTTTTACTTTGTTAAGAACAAAATAATTTCGCTACATTCATGTTGTCTATGAAACTGTAAGTTGCAAAACACTCGGTGTTATGAAACCTATAAGACAAAAACTATTTTTAAACAATAAAATATGTAAGAAACCAATCAGTTAGTCACACCTCACCTCAATTTAGTTGTTTTTATGTGTCCCCCACTTGTAACTCCTCCTTGAGCTCTCCACCCTTGAGCTTTCAACAAGAAGAATGAAATAACTCACAAACCACTATGTTTTCAAACATGCAACTATTTTGTGCATTTATTTTTAATCATATGAAGAAATTGAAATACTTTTTTTTTTTTAAATTCGTAAGATAGTAATTATTTTATTCAATATCAAAATAGTTTTACATCGATGTGGGTGCCTCTATAACCCAGAAGCATTTACCCTCCCATATCAAAAAATATAAACCAACCATTATCATGGTAGAGCCATTGATTTTGCAATAGAGATTACCAACAAAAAATGCCCCCATATTCATCGACCACATAGGGTCTAAGATTTTACATTCAATAGTTGATATTTCCAACCCTTTTTGTTCCTTGGATTGTGATTTGATTCAAACATATTATAATTCAAGCACATCATTTTTTTCATTGCTCGCTAAAAAATTGATCATCATCGGCATATGGTAATGTATTTGTCCAACTCCAACCATTGAATGCTATAAACACCATTATTTCCTCCTTTGCACAAAAAATTTGGCCACCTTCGACAACCCTTCAAACATCTTTGTCTACAATAGTTAATAAGAAATTCACAAATTTAGGTCCATCCACTCAAAATTTGGGTACGCCTCCAAGTTTAGATAGCGCTTCAGAAATCTAGTGTCATAATTAGCTTGTATCCTATGTCTTGCCAAAGTCACATCCTTAATGTCTAGAATAAACAAGAACATCTTCACTTGTGCCCTCGAAACAAGCAACATGTGGATATCATGCAAACAAGGTATCCCTTCCCCCAAAATTTCTCGTACCAAAATGTCCTCCACCCCAATGAGAAACTCAAATTTTATGAGAAGTCACACCATTGCCAAAATCACTCCTTTAGATTCCTACAAATCAAGAAAAGAAAAAAAATCTTGACGTAATATCATAATTAACTCTACATCCTTCACTCCCCTTCACATATGTGTATCCCAAAATTAGTTTGATAGCATCTATGTTAGTGTATATATTGCATACACATAAGTTTTAAGCCTACTTACATGTGTCTGTTGACCTTTCCCACCTCCCAATTTGGTACTTTATAGGAGTGCTTTTGTAAATAGTCCAAATGGGCTCATTGGAAGCATTGTGAAAAAACAAGAACTTTTACAAAAAATGAAACTCAATTTTGACCTATCGAGAAAAATTTATGAAGCTTTCATTTTTTTCACATTTTCAAAATAATTAATCCTCCTTGAAAAAAATAATTTTAGAAAAAAAAATTTAGATTTTTTGAAAAAAAAAATCCTCAAAAAAATAGAAAAGAGAGGAAAAATAAGAGAGGATTTAAAGCCCTTGGGTTGGAAAGAATCAAGGACTATAATACCATGTGACCAAGGGCTTAGAATTGAGATCGTTTGCCTATCTCCTCTACTGACATAAGCCCTATGGTAAAAGGTGACATCGGTGAATTGGCATAAAAAGGGAGGTGAAAATAATGGTCTTCCTTCCATCAAATTTGATAGTTGTTATGACCAAGAAAGAGCCCCAATGTCATGCCCCACCTACCTTGGATCTATTAAAAAACAAGTTGCAAGTCTCTCCGAGAAATCACAAGTTTCTAAAAAATGCAAAGGGATTTCCTTGAAAAATCATGGTAGACTTCCCAAATGCAAAACATTGTCACCTGCAAGTTTGAATATGCCTAAACTCCTAGAAATCGCCACACAAATGGCTCACAATTAAATCACAATAGAGATTCCTCATGGCCTACCACAAGTGATTCACGACCTATAAATTCACTGAAATATGACAGAGATTCTTTGTGGCCTACCAAAGATGATTCACAACCTGTATATTGATTGAGTCTATGAATTCAAGCGTGCCTCCACAAATGATCTTGAAATTAAATGGCCCTCCAAAATGAAACACAACCTCTATGAAGAAATCATGAGGGTTTGGTTGATGTGCCTAAGCACATGAAATGTGGAGGTATCTTCCCATATTTGGTGTCCCAAACTTTCTACCTCCTCATCTTGATTACAACTTGCAGCTAAAGTAAATGCCAAAAATGAACCTGCTATAGAGGGAATTTTGACATGCAATGAACAAATCGTCACCTGTGGTGACCAAACCCATCCCTTAATCATTCCTTTGGATGAATGATCAAAACTACAAATAAATTGCATGGGTTACAACATTTAATCATTCCTCCAAAAATGCTATCCTACAAGCTCGGGTCGATAATGCCTTTCCAGTGGATTGTTGCATAGAGATGAATTGATAAAAAAATACAATGAAATGCTTCACCTTATGACATGCAAAAATACATGTCCAACTTTGATACCATAAAAGAACCTTTAATAATCAAAGATTGAAGGAAAGCACAATGAACACAAAATTACATAAATTTGACCCATATATTAGATCAATAAGGTGCACATAAATAAGAATGAGGGAGGCAACCAACCTCCATGAAATGAGGATAATAATCCTCATTCATGGAGTTGTGGAAATTTTCCTACCAAAACTATAGGAAAAGGTGTCAAAAGAGAATCGACGCCTCTAGGGACACCTATCTACATTGAAACTTCATGTGAGAAAGGGTCAATAAACACTCATAAAACTTGTTTCCCAGATGCAAGTGTATTGGTGTGCTAGCTATGAAACGTGACAATTTTTCCTACAACTGAATTTCACTTAACTAATTGATACATGATACCCTCTTCTTGACCAATTTATGTAGTAGATTATTTAGAACTATAGTCTTTATTGACTTTTCTCTAGTTGTATATTCTAAACAACCATATTATCCTCTCCTAATCATATTCACCAAGAATATCTCAAAATGTGTTGTTCTCATGCACCTCAGATTTTGAAGGAATTCATGTTATTTTATTGTTCTACCAAACATGCCATTAAATGTGGATGCATAAACAAGGTACGTAATTGGCATGCGAAACATGGATAGTTCTTGAATTGACTAATTATTTATTGTAGATGTGGAAGCAACCTCCCTCCATGCAATTTCCAAACACTTAGCATATGCCTTTTAAATTCCTATTCAACCTCCATGACTCAAGTTTGGTTAAGAATTAAGTTAACAATTGGTATGAAGATTAATGTGATATTGATAAATTATAGAGTAAAATATAGTGAAATTATTTGATTTCTATGTTTAACTCTTGAATGGACATTAGTTCATTGGAAATGATTTTGGATAATCAATACTGTACGAGTGACATTTAAGCAACAATAGTTTACTTATCATAGTGCCTTAAGATCCCATTCTTAGTTCTCTCAACTTCTAAACTAACATTTCCAACTCAAGGAAGACTATAAGACATAATATCATTGTACTATATCATATATGTAGATAGACTTGAAAAGAGTGTTGTTTTACTAATATGAATATTATTTAATAAATATTAAAGTGTGAAATCTTCTGATAGTGATAATTGTAACTAGCATAAGAATGATACCACATGTGGCCTTGGATAGATAAATTTATTAAAGTCTAAAATTTTATACACCAAATTATTTTCTATGACCCAACTACAAACTATGAATATAGTTTAGTGTGTTCCTAATGGATCTCTACAGGGGGTAATAGAAGAAATATGTTTTAGATAGAAGAGGAGAATAAAAACCATAAAATATCCATGGCTTGGTAGCTCCAATGGGGATCCACAACTTTAGATCTTTAACTTTCACCTTGTTTCCCTATTGCTCTTATGATGATACTATAATTTACCTTGTGTTGGAGGATGAATGATGATAGCAAGTTTTACATCACATGAATGGTTGGAGGGAAAAAGAGGTTTATAAACAAGCTTATACTAAGTTTTTAATATGAATGGTTGAGGGAAAAATGAACCTGCTATAGAGGGAATTTTGACATGCAATGAAAAATTCATCACCTATGATGACCAAACCATGCCTCATAATGGAGAACCAAACCCACCACTTAATCATTCATTTAGATGAACAATCAAAACTATAGATAAATTATAGGGGTCATAGGGTTTAATCATGCCTCCAAAAATTCTAGCCTACAAGCTCGAGTCAATAAATCCTTTCCATTGGATTGTTGCACAGGGATGAATTGATAAAAAAAATACAATGAAATGCTTCACCTTACAACCTGCAAAACTCCATTTCCAACTCTGATACCATGAAAGAACCTTTGATAATCGAAGATTGAAAGAAAGAAAAATGAACACAAAATTGCATAAAGTCAACCCATGAATTAGATCAATAAGGTGTACGTAAATAAGAGTGAGGGAGGCAACCAAACTCCCTGAAATGAGGATAAGAATCTTCACTCATGGAGTGGTGGAAATTTTCCTACTAAAAATGTAGGAAGAGGTGTCAAAAGAGAATTGACACCTCTAAGGACACCTATCTACATTGACACTTCATGTGAGAAAGGGTCAATAGACACTCATAACACTTGTTGCTCAGATGCAAGTGTATTGGTGTGCCAACTATGAAACATGGCAATTTTTCCTACAGCTAAATTTCACTTAACTAAGTGATGTGATACCCTCTTCTCAATCAATTTATGCAGTAGATTATTTAGAACTATAGTCTTTATTGACTTCTCTAGTTGTATATTTTGAACGACCATATTATCCTCTCCTAATCAGATTCACCAAGCATATCTCAAAATGTAATGTTGTTGTGCACCTCAGATATTGAAGGAATTCATGTTATTTTATTGTTTTTCCAAACATGCCATTAAATGTGGATGGATAGACAAGGCACGTAATTGTCATGCAAAACATGGATAGTTCTTGAATTAACTAATTATTACTGTAGATGTGGAAGCAACCTCCCTCCATGCAATTGCCAAACACTTAGTGTATGCATTTTAAATTCCTATTCAACCTCCATGACTCAAGTTTGGTTAAGAAATAAGTTAACAATTGGTGTGAAGATTAACGTGATATTGATAAATTACAGAGTAAAATATAGTGAAATTATTTTATTCCTATGTTTAACTCTTGAATGGACATTAGTTCATTGGAAATGATTTTGGATAATCAATACTATACTAGTGAAATTTAAGCAAAAATAGTTTACTTCTCATAGCACCTTAATCCTATTCTTAGTTCTCTCAACTTCTAAACTAACATTTCCAACTCAAGGAAGACTATAAGACATAATATCCTTGTACTATATCATATATGTAGATAAACCTAAAAAGAGTGTTGTTTTACTAATATGAATATTATTTTATAAACATTAAAGTGTGAAAGCTTTCGATAACTTGATAATTGTAACTGGCATAAGAATGATACCACATGTGGCCTTGGATAGATAAATTTATTTGTCTAAAATTTTATACAACAAATTATTTTTATGGCCCAACTGTAAACTATGAATACAGTTTAGTGTGTTCCTAATGAATCTCTAAAGGGGGAAATAGAAGAAATGTGTTTTAAATAGAAGAGGAGAATAAAAACCATAAAATATCCATGACTTGGTAGCTCCGATGGGGATCCACAACTTTAGATCTTTAACTTTCACCTTTCTTCCCTATTGCTCTTATGATGATACTATAATTTACCTTGTGTTGGAGGATGAATGATAATATAAATTTTTACATCACATGAAAGGTTGGAGGGGAAAGAGGTTTATAAACAAGCTTATACTAAGTTTTTAATTAAATGACCATGAAAAAATAGTATCTTCCAACACAAGAAGGGTTAGGAAACTTGAAGTTTTAAAATTTGACTATGGACACTAGTGTCCATGGGCATAAGTGCCTTTTCATGGTGAATAATCCAAGTTTTAGGGGTTGCCAAACGAGAGGTTCATTAAGATAAGATCACTTACCATATGGAACTTATCAGTTCCAACATTAGTTTTATGAGATGCTTAGGCATGTGACTCTTGTTAGGGGCATTCAATCCCATATCAATCATGATGAAATATTCATTTCCCTCTAAGGGAGGGGCTTCCTCCCTTAGACCTTAGTAGGTAGTGATTAATGCTAGGTTGTCCTCTAGATAAAGCACATTCTTGTATTTTTTTAATTTCTTTTTCTCTCCCTCTTTCTCCTAGAATCCATATTGGCCTTCAAAATATTAGCCACAAATTAGCTAATGCATCTTACATTCATGATTCCTAACTCATCATTTAATTCAAAATCTAGTTCTACACTCATTTTCCCTTCTTCCTCCAAAGGATCTACACTAAAAAGTGTCTCATCAAAAAGAACAAATGAAACACAATTACATACCTTCATAACTTTTGTAGGGTCTAATTCAACCATAGTGGGTAATCAGAATAGGTCAAGAACCAAGTCAGTCTTTTAAACCCATATTTGTTTTTATTTTTGGGGTTGATCCTTGGGGCAATCATTTGTGAAATGTGAGTTGTTACCACATTTTAGAAAAAATAATTTCTTCTCTTCAACCTCGATTGATCACACCCATTATCCATTAAACACACATGAGATTAATGTCTTCAGAAGTTTGTGTATTATGACCATACATAATCAAGAATACAATCTCAAATTCTCCACCAATTATTCCTCATCAATTACCACAAGTTCCCCAAGTTATTATCAATAATGTAAAGTACATCCATCAACCAAATCTCCATAGAAAGGTTATAGAAGCCAATCCAAATGAGAGAATTTGCTAGGTTACATTTTAGTGGATTAGAATTTAGAGATTAATTTTGAATAAATAGATGTGCCTTTCCAAGCATCCATCCATTTGTGTTTAATATATGATCACTCATGTCTTTATCTTCAAAGGTTGCAATGAGAAAACCTTTTGGGATAAAATGAATCGTTGGCAAGATATACCATTTATCAACTACCCAATCTAGAGTTGTTTGGCTTGATAGGTTGGTTCCAACAAAGCAACCAATTAATGCACAATCACAAGGCAAGGAATTTGCATCAACAACCACTAGGACATCAGGTATAATTTTCACAAATGTTGAAGCATCCTCATCAATATTTTGAGTAGTAGATAGAGTCCTATTTGGTATGCATGAGGGTGCAAAGAAAAAACATTGGAAGCAAGCCATTATAGTAATATATTAAAATTATACTATTTATAATTTTCTTAAATATATAATTTATTGTATTTATGAATTCATAAATATCATATTATATAGTATATTTATATGTAATCCTATGATGCTAATTATAAGAGTTTAGATTAATAATCTAAATGGGGTTCCTTAGAATGAGTTCAAGGAGGCTACTTAAGTGTTATTTTACAATTTTTTATTTATTTTTAAATCTTATTGATTATGTTTTAATTTTTATATGTATCGTCATGTTCACTCCTTACTACTACAAAACACCTTTTACCTCGATTAGATTACAAAATTATAAATTATTATAAATTATAATAAATTATAGACTTATGAATTAAATTGTAAATTAGATTATGAATGATGATAAATTATCAAATTATAAATTATACAAAATATATTCTTTAATTTATATTCTCCTAACTCAAAATATTAAATTGTAATGAACAATGGGTATTTGAAATTTGAAAAATCTGAAAGAAAGCAACGGGCATTTGAAATTTGAAAAAAATAAAAGAAAGCAACGGGCATTTATTAGTTCCTGCAGGGAACTATAGGGGAGACTGGAAACTTTAAACAGTGATTAAAACTTGGTCTATCAACCAATCAGATTCAACTCTATTCAAGATTTGTTTTATATTTCTAACATGCATTAGTGAAGTTGCACATTTTTTACGGCAAATATTTCAAAAAATCATTTTGGCGCTCTCAGATTGGAGGTGGAAACGAGTCTGCAGATTGTCAGAGGCTCTGCAGATACTACGAGGCAAGAGACCACGTAAATTTCAAGGCTGTTGCAGATGTTGCAGATTGTCAGAGGCTCCTCTGAACTTACGAGGCAGGATGAAGGAGCTTACACATGTTCCGGAGCTGTCACCCAGCTTTCAAAGCCACGTCCCAATTTCAAGTATTGAGTATATCAAGGGTTGAGAGAGATCGGTGTTTTTGTTCTTCTCCTTAAGCACAGAAGCTCACTCTGCTGTTGTAGAGTTTCTTTCTAGGATTAGGGTTTTGTTTCCAGAGTTTAATAGATGCCTCACAAAATGGCTTCAGGGGCGATGGCATCCTCATATTCTACCCGTCACTACTATACAGATACATTAAAATGAAAAAAAGAATAAAAAACAATTTCATTTGTGATTTAGGATTTATGCTTGTAGCTAAAATGGCATGGCCCATGTGGCTCTTGTGGACAGGTGGGGAATTATTTTGTTAACCAGTATTACAATGTCCTTCCTTTCAACCATCCAACTTGCCAGGGATAGAGGCTGATTGAACCTGGATTGCATTTCCAATAGAATAAATGAATTAATCATTAAAAAGTGTGGTATCAGTGTTTCTTTAATATGAATTTTGAAGATGTATTTTGTTATTAGTTTGAATGCGAAAACTAGCTAGATATATATCTATAATGTAGGTATATATATTTACTAACTTTCTGAAGTACCGGGTCTGGGAAAATTATGTTGAAGGCCAAGAAGCTGCTAATGGAAGCGCTTCTGATTCAACATCGAAGAAGGAAGTCTTGAAGGTGATTATTGCAAATTTTGTACTAGGGTATTATGCCTCTCGTGTTCTGCAACATCTAAATTTCCTATAAATAATGTAGGTTCTTGTTATAGAAGTTCTTGATGGTGGGAGATTTTATGTTCAAGTTGCTGGCAATTCCAGAGTTTCTTCCATTCAGCAGCAGCTAGCTAATTTGAGTCTCCAAGAAAAGCCTCCTGTTGTAGGCTTCAATCCAACAAAGGGAGATATTGACATATTGTTCTTGCACAGTTTAGTGTAGATGGTTCCTGGAACAGGGTAATGGTGAGTTTTTTTTTCAAAAATTATCCGCTTTCATTGAGCTTCATATCTTCATTAGGATTTCTCATCCTTTGGTGTTTTTCTTAGAGTCAGGTGTTAATATTATTACAGTTGTTTAAGTTGTCCATTTGTTACTTCTGTGTTCAACTATATAGGTTGTTAATGCTCCCCGAGGAGGAAGTATAGCCTCTCCAAAAGATTTATTTTAAGTGTTTTACATTGACTATGGTAACCAAGAAAATGTTCCTTACAGTAAGATGCGACCATTGGAGGGATCTGTTTCTTCTGCCAGCTCATATACATACTTCACAAAACAAGCTTATGACGCTTTTGTCTCTGCAGTAAGTGTTTAGAGACAACTTTAAGTTTATGCAATTTTAATATAATTAGTTTCTATTTTTGACAATGCAAGGTTGATGTAGGTCAAAGAAAGCATTGTAAAACAAACGTTACTAGATTCATCAGATAAGATCCTGCCACTGTGTTGGCGAGGGAAAAAAAGATCAGGTGAAGGGATTTGTTAATTTGTTCATATTTCACACGTGCGAATTCATGTTTATGAATCTTACTGTAAATTTCTTATGTTGTATAGATTATATGAATTAGGCTAAATATACCCTATCATCCAACTCTGTGAGTTTACCAGATCCATTGCAGATGTAACATCATACTACAAACCACTAACATTCAACTTCAAAAGCTCCTCACCAAATATCAAAAATGCAAAGTTGGAAATCCATCCAGAGGGTTATTTGATAATCAGTGTAAGAATGCCTGAACTTTAACATCATGCAAATTTCATTCCTTAAAATTTATTATAACAAGCTGACTAGGGTCGAGACAGAATACCTCAAACTATCTATTGTTCAATATTTTATGAATTCTTGACTAATTGGACATACTGACTAACCTTCACATATGACCACATATGACTAGAATGCAAATGTCTGTTTAGGGATACCTGACAGCAGCAAAATTGGACCTTACAATGCAATTGGAGGCAATTGGAATTTTATATGGTATATGTGGTATTTACTTCTTCTAGGTTGTGTTTATGAAGCTTTTATTCCTTGTTCAGAAACTTTAGGCATTCATGTGCCAGATGCCACTAAGGATTTTATCTTGAGCATTAAAGCATTCTTTTTAATAGTTATCTTAATGTTGAATTTGGTTTTGCAGACATATCTTTGCAGGGTTATCTTGTGGTTCATGACAATGGCAACAACCAGATTGGCTGGACTCGCAATTTCGCATGGATTGCATGAAGTTACTCAAGTTCTGAATCTTCTCCATTTCCTGATTATAACTTTGTAGTTTATGGAATGAAGTGTATTCTTTTATGCTTCATGTGATTTTGTCATAGAAGGTTTTAGGTGAACTGAGTGTGGTCAATTATAGTTTTTGTTTTGTAATAAATCATTTATCAATTCATTTCAACAATTTTGGAAGTCATCATTGCCTCTAATATTTTGTGAACTTCTAGTACTCATATCCTTCGTGCTTAAAATATATTATATCTTGTTCCTCTTATGTCCTGGTATAGCCTTTGATAAAGACATTACAGGTAAACATGCATTAATACTGTTGCACTTGTGTTTGAGAATGCTCACATCCCATGGTGGTATGTAGATTATTTTTGAGTGTTTGAGTACATTATTTAACTCTAACATTGTTTTCTCCTTTACATTTTGTTTACCCAAATAACTCCAACTCAGGTAACCTGAAATGCCAAAACAATTTATTTGTGTAGCGATAAAAAAATGTTAGAAATTGTGGACAGATCTAGTTCATATCCATTGTTTTCCAAAATAAATTCTAGTCTACTAAAATGGTCACATAGGCTAGAAGATGGACGGGTTTCTACTAAAGTCTAATTTCTTGCAATACTGTAGGATTATGAAAACTGAGAAAAAAAAATTAGAAATGAAGAAAATGATGAGATGGAAAAAGATTACAATTTGATAAGCATTTCTGACATTTTCTGTGATATTTCCCATTTTTCCTTGAGTCTATGGCTCTTGGTTCCCTTTAACCTGCACAAAAATTCTCAGCTAACAGAGGCAGATTATTGTGATCATTTGCCCACTACTAGAAAGTAGTGAAATAGTGAGCAGGAAATTAAATTACAATTTGATAAGCATTTCTGACACTTTCTGTGACTTTTACCATTCTCCTTTTAGCTTGCACTCTTCGTTGCCTCTGTCCTGCACACACTTCCAAGCTAGCATAAGCAGCTAATTGTGATCATTAGCCCTTTCCCATAGGGAATTTCTCTATGTACTTTAAAGTTCAAGTTTTAAAGGTGATTAATCACTCCAAGCACTTAGAAAAGAGATAAATTGGCACTTTATTAGAGAGGAGATTTCAAGAGGCGTAATATGCTTGCAGAGGAAAGTCTTTTTTCTACACAATCCTCGAAACTAGAACTCACAGATATTTGGTTGAAAGGATGGATGTTAATTTGTTGACCAATATACCCTTTTAGGAAGAATAACACATACGTGCTGAAATTGTTCTCATTTTTCTGGTTGCCTCTATTTACAGAGAAGCTGCAAATACAATATCTGAACAAACCAAAAGTGGAAACCAGATTCTACTCTTAAAGAATCTTCCTACCTACACTTTTTTTTAATGCTCTTTTAGCTTGTATGGGTATGAAAGGTTTCTACTATTAAATAAATAGATAATGAGGCAATCAGTCCTATTGTTCCAAACCTCAATTGACTTGAGGTGAGGAATAGCAGTTTTAGCCATGATTTTAGAAATCTTGCAAAATGTCAAAATGTAGTGAAGGCTTGCTGGAGAAGATCCAGTTCACACATTGAAAAGTTTTAGCTATGTCGGGTGTTCAGAGCATGCCTTTTTGATGAGTATTTTACAAGGTAGTTAGGAATGTATATTTACCTTTCACAATACTACTTGCTCTTTTTTTATTAGATCCAGAAGGAGGTTGCTCAATCTTGTAGTCCACAATATGAAAATTGTATCATAAAGGGAAATTTGACTATAGACATCGAGGCATTTGACTTTCTTCATTGTGAATAAGATTACAAAAGAGTTAATCATCTCTTTGGAGCTTTTTGAATCTCTCAAAGCCTGATGTTAAACTGTTGAGTACTAGTATGCTATCATTCTTTATATAATAAAATCCCTTTAAGCTTCGTCCTTGGCAACTGGAACCATCAAAGGGTTCTATTCATTGCTAGTACCTACAACATAGCAAAAAGATAAGTGATGATTGATGTGCAATTTCCGTATGTCCATTCTTATCACAGAGGAGTCTAGTGAAATCTAACTGCTTCTAGGCTTATATACATGTGGAATTCTGGGATCACGCCTCATGTGGTTTCCTTGCATCAGTCTCCTATTTTGTTGCTGGTAAGATACCATTGATTGATTATAAAGTTCATTTTTTATGTCTCTAGTCCAAATTTTCAATGCAGCTTTCTCTTTTTTAAGATTCCCACTTCCACTTCCATTCATCTGAACTTCCATTCATTCCACTTATTTTGACAAGATTTAGCATTTTTGAACTTCAGCTTTATTGCAAATCAGCAATTACAATTATTGTTTGAATTGTGATGTCATAAGAAGTGCTTGTTCGAAACTACTAAGAGAAAAATGCATTTTTTTTATAAATTTGGGCAGTAGCTAACAAGCAAAATATCGTTCTCCAGTGCTCACATCCAATGCTGAAACCTACAGTTTCTGCATGTTTCCACATCATATTTTAATGCTTGGAGCATGCCTCAGATGCCTCCTCAATTTCCCGTTAACAGAAAACTTGATGAGATGGAAACTCTCATCCATAAACTTGAATAAAACTTGAAGGTTAGACATAATGATCAGTTCAGAAAGATCAGAAAGGTCCTAGCTTGTGAGTGTAACTGTAGACCAGTCATGAGCTTAGGTTGTATTGGGAAGTTCTTAAATTTTACCAATTATTGAGGCAATGGTCCAAGATAGACTTGAAGAACTGAATCAAGGAGAAGTCAAGTTTTAAAATTAGAGTTAGAGGTCATACAGAGGAAGAAGTCCCATTGACAGCAACTAAGAGTTAAGAATCTATCATCAGAGAAGGCATGTTATTTTAAAAAGGTATTGATCTCAAACACTTTATCTCTCATGTCTCTTTATTACTATCATTCTATTTCAGTACTTCCTTAATCTATCAACTCCAATATCTATCATTGTTGTGCCTAGCATGGGTTCCATTCTGTATTAAACTCTATTTTCCCTTTGTTCATCTTGGCAGCTACAAGCACCTTTCATTTCGTTTACTAAAAGAACAGACAATTTTCCCCAAATACAAGAAATATGATGTGGATATGGATTATGGTTAGTGTTTTAACTATGCATATATGTGCTACTCTTCATTCAGAGAGGCGGCAGCCATACAAGTTCCAAGTATATCCACAAATCATGAAGCAGCAATGTTGAGGCTGCAATTTCCCCAAGATATGCCAAAGAGATTTCAACACTTGAAATACAGACAAGCCAATATCATTGTCACCAAAGTGTCATGCTGTTACACTTTTTGTCTTTCAATCAACCAGCTCGGATAATCAAATTCATGTTATAGTAAAACTAGACACCATATATTATTTTGACAAATAAATCCTAAAGAAATTCATACTTTAAAAAGCATTTCATTTTGATTATCCTTAAACACCAGAATTGATCCACTAAAATTCAACTTTTACATAGCAACATACACCATTATCGATCCATATGAATTGATTTCTCTTAGACAATATTTGTATCAAATTCCTAACCATTCTCCTCCACAAAAGGACATCCCATTGCTTTATACAAAATTCCAGTTCTCCTTCAACAAGCTAGTTGATAACTCCTTAACTAATATCCCAAACAACAGCTTCCATCAGTGCAAATTGCTATTTTGTTCCATTCACCCTTAGTTATCTTTAGTGGATTTGGTACTTAGATCATCTTATTGTGCAATGGCAGTGCCCTGTATCACACTCTATCTTCATGCTCATATGATTGCAAGCACACATGGACATACCTTAAAGTCATAATTGTCAATATTGTGATCCCTACTCAATGCATCTATTCTGCTACACATGCACAGAACGACAAAAAGAAGATACAGACCAACAAAATGCAAGAGTTTGTCTCCTATACTGTCCATATGTCTCTTTATCTCCTTCCCTTGTATAACTAAATAACATAGCCATTCACTGAAGAGTGCGATAGCTAAGCCAAATAGAAGCCTCTGGACACTTTGATTGTTGTGGTTGATACATTCTTATCACTTTAAGTTACTTCCATACATACCACATTGAATCCATTTAGAATGTTATCCTCCAAGGCACCGCTCAACCCTAGATTAGTGCTATCAAAGCAATTTTCCCTTTCTCATGGTTGTGGTATTCGAACAAATTTCTCTTTTCAATCCTTATTTGTATTTTATAAGCCTGCCCACACATGGTATGACTACCAAAATTTTGTTCCCAAACACATGATCCTTTGTCCTACCCTCCTACTCAATAACTCCAAAATTCTAGTAGATTATGAGAAAATCCATGCTAGACATGTTGACTTAAGCAATGTTTTAGAAAATGATAGAGGATGCCTTGCACTTTGCAGAGACAAAGAGATGACTTAAAGCATCAAGAGGAAGTACCTGTGCATATGCCTGTACAAGTTGTGAAGATCAGCTTTGAATTAAGCTTCATAGGATTGGGACCACATCGTCATATACCTCAGTCAATGCTATTATTGCAACTTAGAGATGTCTTAAAGCATCAAGAGGAAATACCTGTGCATATGCTTGTACAGGTTGTGAAGATCAACTTTGAATCAAGCTTCATAAGATTTGGACCACATTGTCATATACCTCAGTCAATGTTATTATTGCAACTTATCTTGTGGCTCCCACAATGATTAAACAGGAAATAAATTTGTTGTAACCATTTGTTGGTCAATGCAACAGTTTGATGATGAACTGGTCAAGATTAATGCTTAAATGCTTCACACTCATACATATAAGTCCCTCCTCTCATGTAGCTTTAGATATTTATTGTTTATTCTAGCATTAAGATTATAAGAATTGATCACAATGTATTTGACGATGAAGGAACATGGCGTGTTTCATTTGAATTTAGTGGCTAGCTTAGCTGTGTTTCCATTTTCCAATTTCTTAAAGAGCATCAGAAATGTATTAAGAAAATTTTGGGATACTTATACAAGAAACATGTTCTATTCATTGTCATTTGTGGAATTGACTAACTGGGATCAAAACTATGCCATAAGGAATGGTATGTAAAACTAAAGATTCATACCAATCTGTTTGGTGTAAGTCTGTATTGTTCTGTATGGTGCATTTTTCTTGCCTGCTACTGCACTCCATGATTCTTTAAGATCTCTCTGTATTCATATATTATTTTCCTAACATGTGTTGCTGAATTTTCTGAATGGAAAACAATGAAATATCCAAATATAAAAACACATTAACAGAATAGAATTGGCACTGCTTTAATTAAAGCGATTGCATTGCAGCCAACTAGCACTTACACCAAAGTCTCTATTCACAAACAAGATTGGCTTCACACTCTCTAGTAAAGGACTTGCCATTTTCCCTGTTTGATACAAGTTCTGACTATTTCAGATAAAAGACAACAAATAAGATTACTTATTTATTTACATAAAACAAATTTAGTGCTTTATTAGTTTCACAATTATTTTCACATTGATCATTCATGCTGGCAAAGTCTAAATCACCAGTTTCTCAGAACTGTCCTGCCTGCACTTGGCAGGAACTACGCTGCAGTGCAGCTCTTGTTTATATTTAGGAATGAATACCGTTGTATCCTATATATATTTTGTGCATGGCGGAGGGAGGGGGAAGGTTCGAAGGAAGCAATACCCAGACCTGGATACATCCAGGTAAGAAGATTGGGCAATGTGTTGTAGATATCATCCATGGGTTAGTATTTCTTGCCTTTGAACTCTTTCATTATTCCCACCTGCAAGGTGATTGTGTTACTTAGCAAGTCCGCTAACCTGTTGTCAATGTCCTCTTGTGCTTTAACAACACTGGAACTACTAGGTACTGGTTACTTAGCAAAATTCTTGTATCCAATATGCTTTGATGGATTTTTGTACCCATTTCCCAGAGCCCTCATTTTGGTGCTGATAGGGTGATAGGAAACTCACTTTTGTTTTTTGTTTTTATAATATTGTAGATTTCATCACCATTTGAACCCTTCAGTTAAGCTTAGATATGTGAATAAAAGATTAAAAGATTAAGGAGCAATTCTCAAGGGATTTTTTGAGCAGAGTGGATTTGAGAATCAAATCATAAACAAATATATTAGTAGTTGTGTTGTTCCTCCTCCCATATTTTCCCATTGAGCACGTCAAAACTCTAGGCCTGAATTTGAAGTAGGTAATGCATGCAATATAAAATTAACATCTTCATGCTTTTTCAGTAAATATCCATGAACAAATGCTTGCAGCTTCACTGAAATTTCCACATTCCTCTTGAAGAATTATGTTAAACAATTGGTGTTCCTTGGATGGTGCCTTCTCAAGAATGAAGGTTTGTAAAAATTGTATATACATGTAGTAAGTGGAATGTGTGGTGCTAACTGAAAATCAATAAAGAAATTTTGTTCTGATTAGGGTTTCAATGCACTACTTCTGTAGGCCTTACAATTTGAGTCTTTTTGTCATAGGGTCCTTGCACTTTTTACAATTCCATTTGTTTCCAAGTTTTTGTGCATTGTTTTCTGTTTGTGTATTTCATATCAATTATGGCTTATAATATGAGATACAAGTACGAGCCTTCTTGTGGGTCTGGTTGCATGCTTCTTTTATGGAATTAACTATTAAGGAGTTATATAAATTTTGAATGTGTCTAGTTGTTTACTGGTTTAATAATTATCAACATTTTTGTTCCAGAGTCTGTCCCTGTAGTAATAAAATATTTCTATGTGCATGTTGGCCGTGATTATCAAGAAACATGCCTAGTTATTTGTTGGAACTTTTAATTTTTTGTGTGTAAGAACCTCCTTTTTGGTCTGGTTTTATACCCTTTTCTGAAACTTTAGAATGAATTTAGAGTAAAAGTGATGAATTTGTAGATGTCTACTCAACTGTTAAGAATTTTAGTTCTAGAGTTTTTCTCCACAGAAAAGCAAATCGTAGCTAATAAACTACTTTTGCAGGCCTTTCAACTTTAGTTGTTTTGCAATTGTTTATTGTTTTATCCTATTATGAGACAGCCTTTACTCTGAAATGTATCTGTGTTTCCCTACTAAGCCTTTGTTTTTATTGAACCTTCAACCATTTTTTAGAATTTTCTTTATCTACTGTGGTGCAAAACAATTCAGGCATGAATATTACTAATCTGTGACATGGATCGACTTGTAGATCCCTTCCCCACACCCCCTGACCCCGCCCGCCTCCCCGCGGCTCTCTCTCTATTTATATAATGAGAGCTACTTTTAGAAAGTCTGCAATTTGGTTTCATGGCTTGCAATGTTGTAATATTTTGCAAAAGAACTTGACAGAATAATTGCATATTATTGCCTCAAATATTTGTCTTTTATTTAACATATTTTCATATTGACAAAAAATGGAATCGAAGGAGGGCAAAATATCACCGGAGAACAAGAAAAGAAGATTAAAGACTCTATTCCATATGTGCATATCCCTTCCCCACACCTCCTGCCCCCACCCCGGCTCTCTCTCTATTTATATAATGAGAGCTACTTTTAGAAAGTGCCGCAAGTTGGTTTCATAGCTTGCAATGTTGTAATATTCTGCAAAAGAACTTGACAGAATAATTGCATATTATTGCCTCAAATATTTATCTTTTATTTAACATATTTTAATATTGACAAAAAATGGAATCTAAGGAAGACAAAATATCACCGGAGAACAAGAAAAGAAGATTAACGACTTTGTTCCATATGTGCATATCTTGCTATATTTGCATGCCATGAGATAACATCTCTTCGATGAATTCTTGTCTAACAATTCATCACTTTGTGCATTCTTTCACCTTTTACACGCATGTCTAGAAAATCAGTTACAACTACAATGTCTGACAAAAATCCTCCCAGCTATTTTATGGATGGATGCATGCCAAGAAATTCAGGTTTTATACCCAGGTGATAAATAACCAATGAATAGTTTCAAGCTAGAGATCTGAAGTATTTTAAACGCTACCACTATATATTCGTTAATGGGTTTGTATGCCCATTACAATCTGCCATGTTAGGTTTTCGAGACACCTACATCCTTGTTTTCTTATATTTTTTGCCATATTTCTCAGGGGAAGCAGCACACATTAGGTCATCCACAGTAACTGTTCCATTAGGGCAACTTAGCCCTGTTAGATGTGATGTTTGAAAGGCATGGACAGGCTGTTATTGCAAATTTGCAAGATTCTATTAGCTTTGGCTTCAGTATCAGAAGGCCTAATTCAACACTATTAGTTGTCCTGAATTCAGAGAGGCGAGACCTAAAGCTAAAAATAATACAAATCAACATGAAGACTTCTTTTTCCAGTTCCATTTCACCTGTCTCCACTTTCTCTGCATCAAGGACAAATTTAAATGAGAATTTAACTCAATCTTTGGTTTTTGTTTTGTCTTTTTTTCTCTGTTCAGACATATACACTGAATTTGGCAGTCTTTATGAAAATAAAAAAGAGTGCTTTTTTTTAATTTTCAGTTTTCTAAATACATGAAAGAGCATATGTGATCAAACTTTGTATGTTCTTGAAATAAATATACTATCATTTTCAGTAGGAGAATCTGAATACAACAAGGTAAGAGAACTTGTCAGATGTAATTAATTTGGTTTTTGTTGTCTTTTTTTCTCTGTTCAGACATATAAGCTGAACTTGGCAGTCTGTGTGAAAATAAAAAATAGTGCTTTTTTTTTATTTTCAGTTTTCTGAATACATGAAAGAGCATACAAAAACATCATTTTCAGTTCACCTCTGTTTCAAAAACATTCAAAAATCACCATCTAGAAAATGCACATAAATTCAGTAGATAGAAATTGATGGTCCATTGGAAATAATTATGCTTAATGATCTCTCAAATGGAAGTTGTTTCCCTGATGCTTTTCAGGTCCTATCTCTAATGAAAATAATTTAATTTATTTGGCTTCATTCTTACCCATTTCAATAGTTAAAGAGCTCAGGTTAATGAATCTTACCTAATTCAATAGTGAGAACCAAAGATTTGTTTAGAATGAAACTTACCTCGAAGTGTTTCTTCCTTGCTGCAATATGCAAAGGTGTGTCTCCCTCACGTATCTTTGAAAAGAGAACTTTTCTTTCAGCCGGGTCTATGTTTCCTCCACTTTTGCAGGGGAATTTCATCTGGAGGCTTGTCGAGTCCCTTGTTGACCAAGTCAATAAGATTAGAACACGAGTAGATTCAATGCAATTAAATATATGACTAGAATATTAAAAATGGCTAATTTAATGCTTGAAATATCAATCTTATGTAAAACAATCATTCTGATGTTTTTTTGACAAAGGCAATCATGATATTGATATCAAGATTCAACCGTGTAGTTTCGAGTCAAACTCATTGACCCATGTTTCACCTCAAGCGGGCTTAACCTTGGAGAAAACTCCCTGGTTAAGCGCGCTTGAGCTGGAGCAGTACTGGGATGGGTGACCTCCCGGGACGGACCAGTGTTTCACCTCTGTGAGCATCACCTAGATGCAATGAGTGCTAAGTGGACCATTCGATATCATGAGAGATGGGTTCTTGTTGAACCACTACTCATGAAACATGGGTCAATGAGTTTGACTCGAAACTACACGGTTGAATCTTGATAGCAATATCATAATTTGACACGCTGTGGAAAAATACCTCCTACTTATCAATTGATGAGCTAAAGGGGCTCTATTATGAATGGTTCATAAGGCACAACACTTGCTGAAGGTTTTGCAAATGGGGTAACAACTCAAGCGGGCTTAACCTTGGAGAAAACTCCCTGGTTAAGCGCACTTGAGCCGGAGCGATCGGGATGGGTGACTCCCGGGACGGACCAGTGCTTCACCTCTGTGAGCATCACCTAGATGCAATGAGTGCTAAGTGGACCATTCGATATCATGAGAGATGGGTTCTTGTTGAACCACTACTCATGAAACATGGGTCAATGAGTTTGACTTGAAACTACACGGTTGAATCTTGATATCAATATCATAATTTGACACGCTGTGGAAAAATACCTCCTACTTATCAAAGGCAATCATGACAAATCCAACCATGAGATTGGGATAAAAAATGCTTACAGTTTATTTTTAACCCCTTCAGTTTCCAAGGGTTCGTCTGTCTTTGAAGAAGGGTCTGTTCGTTTAGCATGGTTTGTGTTTCCTTCACTTTCCAGGGACTATGTCTTTGATGAAGGATCATTTGGTTTAGGTGGATGATTTTTGCTTGGAGGCTTGTCAATTCCCTGGTTGACCAAGTATGATAAGCCTATCATTTTTTTTCAAATAATCAACAATTCCCGCTTGGCTAAGTGTAGCACGTTCATTCCACAACAGTGTCTGGCCTGCAATCTATTCCAGATGGCCCAATTTCGTTACAATACAAAGCGGAGTTTCTTGGTTGTCATTAACCCAGTAACACAGTTCGGCTCAATCTTTATTAACTTCTGCATTATATGCACATAGTTTCTTCCAACAGCTATATGCGTGGCTGTATAGCCAAACTTGTACTTTTCTTTGATCAGTTCCTTAGCTTCTGGCAACTCTAGTATATGATCCACCAGATCTGTAACAGAAGCATCCAAAATCATTGCCGTAGATGAGATAAAGTTTTTGTATGGCACTTTTTATGCTCATTTATGAAGATATCAGTAAGAGAATTTGTCAAGTTAAATTTATATAAAAGTTTTTCAATTTATTAATTTCTTTTCGGAAAATCTAACTTTAAAACACAGCCATAGATTTGGCATAGGTTTGCTCTTGTTTTCTTGAAGAAAAATTTTTGAAAAGTTTTCTTAAGAAACTAAGTGATGCTTAGTGACGCTTTGATCTAGCTTATTTTTATATATAATATAATATTGTTATTTTATGTAAATTATATAAAATCATTTTTATTTATTATGGGGGAGAGAGGCGGGGAGGGAAGAGAGGGGGGGAAGGGAAGGGATGAAGAGAGAGAGAGAGAGAGGGGATGGGGGGAAGAGGGGAGTGGGAGGGGAAGAGTGAGAGGAAGAGAGAGGGAAGGAGGAAGGGGAGA
>VDFB02281492.1:563584660-563595869 GCA_007258455.2 Sequoia sempervirens
CCTCAATCATCGACCCTTAAACCCTCAACCTACAACCATCAACACTTAACCCCTAAACCCTTAAACTCTAATACCTCAACCTTAATCCCTCAAACCTCAAACCTCAAACCTTAAACCCTCAACCCTTCGACCCTAATCCCTCAACCATCGACCCTTAAACCCTCAACCTCAAACCCTCAATAGTTAAACCCTAATACCTCAACCCTTGTTTCTCAACCCTAATCCATCAAACATCAAACCTTAACCCTAAACCCTTAAATCATAATACCTCAACTCTCTACCCTTTACATACTACCCTCTACCCTATCAATTAAACCCTCTACCCTATACCTTAAACCCCGATCCATCATACCTCAAACCTTAAACCCTCAACCCTTCAACCCTAATCCTCAACCATCGACCCTTTAATCCTCAACCTCTAATCCTCAACACTTAAACCCTCAACCCTTAAACCCTAATACTTAAACCCTCAACCCTCTACCCTATAAATTAAACCCTCAACTCTATTTTCTCAACCCTAATCCCTCAAACCTCAAACCTTAAACCCTCAACCCTTAAATCATAATACCTCTACCCTCTACCCTCTACCCTATCAATTAAACCATTTACCCTATAACTTAAACCCTAATCCATGCTACCTCAAACCTTAAACCCTCAACCCTTCAACCCTACTCCCTCACCCATCGACCCTTAAACCCTCAATCTCAAACCCTCAAAAATTAACCCCTCAACCCTTAAACCATAATACCTCAACCCTAATCCCTCAAACCTCAAACCTTAAACCCTCAACCCTTAAACTATAATACCTCTACCCTCTACCCTCTACCCTATACCTTAAACCCTCAACCTCCAACCCTCAACACTTAACCCCTTAAACCTTAAACCTTAATACTTTAACCCTTAACCCTCTACCCTATCAATTAAACCATCAACCTTAGTTTTTCAACCCTAATCCCTCAAACATCAAACCTTAAACCCTCAACCCTTAAACTGTAATACCTCAACCCTCTACCTTATCAATTAAACCCTCTACCCTATACCTTAAACTCTTATCCCTCACAGCTAAAACCTTAAACCCTCAACCCTTCAACCCTAATCTCTCAACTGTCGACCCTTAAACCCTCAACATCCAACCCTCAAAACTTAACCCTGCAACCCTTAAACCCTAATACCTCAACCCTAAACCCTCTACCCTATCAATTAAACCTTCAACCCTAATCCCTCAAACCTCAAACCTCAAACCCTCAACCCTAAACCATAATACCTCAACCCTTTACCCTCTACCCTCTACCCTATCAATTAAGCCCTCTATCCTATAACTTCAACCTTAATCCCTCATACCTCAAACCTTAAACCCTCATCTCTTCAACCCTAATCCCTCTACTATCAACCCTTAAACCTCAACCCTTAAACCCTAATACCTCAAACCTCTACCCTCTACCCTATCAATTCAACCCTCAACCCTAGTTGCTAAACCCTAATCCCTTAAACCTCAAACCTTAAACCCTCAACCCTTTACCCTCTACCCTATCAATTAAAACCTAATACCTCATACCTCAAACCTTAAACCTTAAACCCTTCAACCCTAATCCCTCAATCATTGACCCTTAAACCCTCAACCTCCAACCCTCAATAGTTAAACCCTAATACATCAAACCTCAACCTTAGTTACTCAACCCTAATCCCTCAAACCTCAAACCTCTACCCTCTACCCTCTACCCTATCAATCAAACCTCCAACCCTAAACACTTAAACCCTCAACCCTTAAACCCTAATACCTCAACCCTTTACCCTATCAATTAAACCTAAGAGGAAGAGAGAGAGAGGGACATAAGAGGGAGAGAGGAGTGTGAGAGAGGGGGTTGGAGTGAGATATATTTTTCTAGGTAGGGTGAGAGAGAGTGAGACCTAAGAGAGAGACTACTTCATCAAAGAAAGGTTTATCTAGTTATGATAGGAAGGAGAGACTTGAGAGTGGGAGAGGGGTGGGAGGTATAATTTTAGGGAGAAACCTAAGAGAGGGAGTGTGAGAGAGGGGATTGGAATGAGAGAGAGTAGACTAGGTAAGGTGGGAAGGAGTGAGACCTACAAGAGAGAGAGACTTGAGAGGGAGAGAGAGAGTTATCTAGTTAAGGTGGGGGAGAGACCTGAGAGAAGGAAAGGGGGTGGTAGGTATATCTTGAGGGTGATTTTTGAGAGAGAGGGAGTGTGAGAGAGGGGGTTGGAGTGGGGGAGAGTATTCTAGGTAATGTGGGAGGGAGTGAGACCTAAGAGAGAGAGACTTGGGAGGGAGAGAGAGAGAGTTGTCTAGTTAGGGTGGGGGGAGAGACCTGAGAGAGGAAGAGGGGTTGGGAGGGATATTTTGAGGGAGAGACCTAAGAGAGGGAGAGGGGTTAGGAGAGATATTTTGAGGGAGAGACTTGAGAGAGATATACCTAAGAGAGAGAAATGAGAGGGAGAGAGAAAGATAAAGACCTGAGAGAGGGAGTTGGAGTGTGTGTGTGAGAGAGAGAGAGAGACCTGAGAGGGAGAGATAGAGGGAGTGTGTGTGTGTGAGAGAGAGAGAGAGAGAGGGTTGGAGTGAGTGAGAGTAGTCTAGGTAGGGTGGGAGGGAGTGAGACCTTCAAGAGAGAGAGTTATCTAGTTAGGCTTTGGGGAGAGACCAAAGAAAGGGAGAAGGGCTGGGAGGGATATTTTGAGGGAGAGACCTAAGAGAGAGGGAGAGAGAGGGAGTGGGAGACATCTGAGAGAGAGACCTGAGAGAGAGACTTGATTGAGAGACTTGAGAGGGAGAGAAACCTAAGAGAGAGAGACTTGAGAGGGAGAGAGAGGGAGTGGGAGAGACCTAAGAGAATCTTCTAAGGGAGAGAGAGTTATCTAGTTAGGGTGGGAGGGAGACACTTGAGAGAGGGATAGATGGTGTGAGAGATCCAAGGGATAGAGGGTGGGAGGGATAGAGTGAGCGAGAGAGATTTGTCTAGTTAGGGTGGGAGGGATAGAGTGAGAGGTTTCTAGTTAGGGTGGGAGGGAGAGAATTGAGAGAGGGAGAGGAGTGTAAGAGATCCAAGAGATAGAGGGAGGGAGGGTTAGAGCAAGGGAGAGATAGTTATCTAGTTAGGGTGGGATGGAGAGACTTGAGAGAAGGAGAGGTGGTGCAAGAGTAGTTAGGGTGGGAGGGATAAACTTGAGAGAGGGGGAAGGGGTGCAAGTGATCCAAGAGAAAGGGGGTGGAAGGTATAGAGTGAGGGAGAGACTTGAGAGAGAGGAGGCACGATGGATAAAGGGAGGGAAAATGGAAATGCAAAATTAGATAAATTCAAGAGGTTTTGTATTGCATATGAATTTGTGTAAGAAAAGAAAGTGAGAGATGATGCTATAAGTAGAGTTGAACAAATGAAGTCAAAAATTCTTGAACTTAAGAATTCCATGGAACAAATACAATTAGAAATAGATGATAAGGAAAAGGAAAAATCAGATCTTAGTGCAAAAAAAGAGAGTCAATTGGGTGGAGGCATGAAAGTCCTATCTAAAAAGGTAGAAAAGTATTTTAAAGAACTCATTAAAAGAAAAATTTTCATTTTGTAATCATAAAGACACTCTCAAAGCTGAGCTAATGGTGTAGAGGAGAGGGCATGTGATTTTCAGAGCCAATAGGATTTTTGTGCAATATTATGTGTGAGAGTGGTTGGGTGTCCCAAATCACAAATGAGTGTGTGTTTATTAACTAATACCAAAAATAACCATATCTCATAGTAATGAAACATATATTTGGTGTAATGATCCTCTCCCTATGATGTAATTGTATAGTCAATATGGTAGGTAGGGGCTAGAAAGTTTGTATGTTAGCTTGTTGTTGATGGTATCCTTACATCCACTAGTATCATATCAAAAGAATTAAAATACATATATATCATCATAGTTTGACTCTACATTAATGCAATTTGATTCCTAAAATCTATCCATTGGTTGTTATGATAGTTCACCCAATAGTTGATGTAATATCTTGGTGTTTTTATTTATTTTTTCTATCTTTAACAGTGTTAAAGTTCTTGAATTGATGGTTTCATATTAATAATCTTTTCATTTCATTTTCTACATACAAATGCTTGTTGCACATTATGTTATAATTCAAAATAATTTCTTGCACTCTCTATATAAATATCATTGGTCATGACTCAAAGGTGATTTTTTAATAGCTCCAAAAGATATTTTTTTGCTAATATTGGTGAAGTTTAGTAGCACGTTGTGAAGATTATTATATCACATATCAATTCAAAAGATTATATTCTATATAGTGCTTGTGTATGTGATTCATTAAAGGTTGAGGTATCATGTTGTAAGCCCTTGAGACAAGATAGTAAATGCAATTATATGAATTAATAATTCATATTTTTATTAATTTATTATCTCATCGAATTCTACTGTGAGTGTTTGTGTAATTGGTTGTATGGTTGGATAATCCTTAACTAGATCCTCTAGTCATAATTTTATCACATGGTATTGAAGTAGTGGTTTTAAATCCCAAAGGACTTGAGAGAGAGGGAGTGAGAGAGAATTGGGAGAGAGAGAGAGAGAGAGAGAGAGAGAGAGAGAGACCTAAGAGGAAGATGTAGAATGAGAGACAAAGAGACCTAAGAGGGAGAGAGACAAAGAGACCTAAGAGGGAGAGAGACAAAAATACATGAGAGGGAGATGGAGAGTGAGAAAGAGATACTTGAGAGGGAGAGAGAGAGGGGGAAGGAGGGAGATAGGAAGTGGTAGGGTGGAAGGGATAGAAGGAGGGAGAGAAAGAGGGAAGGAGAGAGATAGGGATAAGTATACAAAGTGATAGGGTGGGAGGGATAGAGGGAAGGAGGGAGATAGGGAGTCTAGTAGGGTGGGAGGGATAGGTATATAGAAAGTTAGGGAGGGAGGGAAGGAGGGGTAGGTGGAGAGAGGTTGTGTGTATGTGCAAGGGAGAGAGAGGGGGAAGGATGAAGATAAGAAGTGATAGGGTGGGAGGGATAGAGGGAGGGGAGAAAGAGAGGAGGGAGATAGGAATTGGTAGGGTGGGAGGGAAAGAGAGGGGGAAGGAGGGAGATAGGAAGTGGTAAGGAGATATGGTGAGAGAAGAAGTTTAGGAGGGATAGTGAGAGAGGAGAGATAGAGAGAAGTATAGAGGGATGGGGGGAGGGAGAGATCTAGTGAGGTAGTATGGGAGGGATAAAGGGAGAGAGAGGAAGGGAGGTAGAGAGGGAGAGGGTGAGTGGAGATAGAGAGAGGAAGGGAGGTGGGTAGAAATTAATGTGTTGCTTATTTTAGTTCTTATACATTTAAAATCATGAAAATCATGGACACAACGAGGGATTTCAATTGTATTGGGTGAAAATTTTATTTAGTTTTGAATATCATTTTTGTCTAACCTTGATGGTTTATTAATATGGCTAGTAATTAAATTAATTTGAATATCATTTTTGTTCAATAATCTTTGAGTCCATTTGTTCAAATCCACTTATAGAATCATCTCTCACTTCCTTTGCTTCCACAGATTCATATGTAATACAAAACCTCTTGAGTTTATCCACTTTTGCATTGCCATTTTCCCATTGCACATATTGCATACACACCTTCCTCAACTTCTCAAGAGCAAGAAGAATCTATTCAACCAATACTTATCTATTTCATTCAATTTCTTCATTATAAGGTCTTTCAACACCATATTTATGTCTCTCTTTGTATTAATCCATGTTCCTTCTTCAAATTATGTTGGTTTAAAGATAAATCTACATTCCATTCGTAGTATAGAGAGAGTGAGAAAGGGAAATAGGGAGGGAGGGAGGGTAGGTGGAGAGAGGTTGTGTGTGTGCGTGTGAGAGAGAGAGAGAGAGAGAGAGAGAGAGAAGGTGGGACATGTAGGTATAGAGAGAGTGAGAGAGGGAAGTAGGGAGGGAGGGAGGGGTAGGTGGAGAGAGGTTGTGTGGGAAGGAGGGAGACAAAGAGGGGAGGGAGATATGGAGAGGTAGGTAGAGAGAGGTAAGGTAGGGTGGCATACAAAGGGATAGAGGGCAATAGGGCTCTTGGTAGGGTGGGATACAATACTTCCTCATGATATGTACCTATCTTAAATTTTAAAAAACATTAACCACTTACTAGTACCTTATGTTCTTTCTATAATTGTGAAATTTCATATTGATTTGGATATTTTAACCTTTTTAATTTTAACTTATCAACCATATCTTTTGGCACTAAAATATCTTTACTATCATTGTTTATCTTTACTAGATCAACTCAATCAACACTACTTGAGATTTCAAATGTGAAAACTTCTTTTGTAATGGCAACAATGTTGCAATTTCTGCTTCAATTCCCTCCCACCCTACCACTCCCTATCTCCCTCCTTTCCTCTTTGTCTCCCTTTATCCCTCCCACCCTACAACTCCCTATCTCACTCCTTCCCTCTTTCTCTCCCTCCCCATATCCCTCCCATCATACCACTTCCTATCTCCCTCCTTCCCTTCTCTCTCCCTCCCTCTCTCTCTCTTTCCCTCCCTCTATTATGATCTAGTGATAACTAATTTTCAAATCTATCTCTCCCTCCCTCACTCACTGACTAGTACCTTATGCTATTTCTACAATTACGAAATTTTATATGGACTTGGATACTCAAACCTTTTTAACTTTAAATTTTATATGTCCATAAAAGGATAACATATATACAAGAAATTCATAAAATTTTAGGATTGTAGATAAAAATTTATATAGGCATACATGTCATTATATGTTCTTTACAAGACTTGTCTACCTTTTTAGATACAGGTTGATTTTTCCTTTTCCTTATCATATATTTCCAATTGTATTTCTTCCATGGAATTCTTAAGTTCAAGAATATTTGACTCTATCACTCCCTATCTTCCTTCTTCCCTCTATTTCATCCAAACATAACCAATGATCCTATACACATCTATTTCTTGAAAGCCCCTATCAAGTGCAAGTAATAAACAAATATGTAGGTAAAACTATATTCATTCGAATGGATTGTGGGACATAGGGACCCAAAACCACTTGAAAATAATCATACCAAAGTGAATGAGATAGATAATGTATTGAATGAAGATATTCTTCCCGCTCTTGAGAAGTTGAAGGTGTGTGTGCAATATGTGCAATGGGAAAATGGAAATGCAGAACTAGAGCTAAAAGGACCCAAAATAGACTTACTAGGAGGGATAGGTTGAGAGAGGTTGTGTGTGTGTGTGAGGGTGAGAGGGAGGGAAAAAGAGAGGGAAGGAGGGAGATAGGTAGTGGTGGGTAGGAGGGATAAAAGGACCCAAAATGGACTTACCAGGAGGGGGAGATGTGATGGTGGATTGTGGGACATAGGGACCCAAAATGGATTGTGGGACACAAGGACCCAAAAACCCTTGAAAATAAGTAGACCAAAGTGAATGAGATAGATAATGTTTTTAGAGAAAATTATTTTTTCATTCACTTTGTTTTTCTTCTTTTCAAGTGTTCTAAAATAGATTCCTTTTTCATTTCATACATTCTAGTACCTACTACTCCAATTTTGTATTGTTGTTGCTCTAGTTCTACATTGTCATATGCCCATTGCACATACTACACATGCACTTTCCTCAACTTCTCAAGAGCAGGAAAAATCTCTTCAGTCAATATATTATATATCTCATTCACTTTGGTCTACTTCTTTTCAAGTGTTTTTAAATATTGATTATGATGCAAGTGGAACTGTAATTGGAGCATTACTAAGTCAATAAGGAAGACTAGTATAAACATTTAGAAGTAATTGTTAATTTGAGAAATCATGAGTACTTGTTTTAATGGGCTATATAAATATGTAAATTTTTTATAGTTTTGGGTACTTAAGTGGATTTATTTATAGATAAAGTAAATTATAACTATAATCATAGGTTGGAAAACATAGTGGGTTGTGAGTGAGAGAGTGGGAGGGAGAGAGGGAGGGAGAGAGGAGGAGGAGGGAGATAGGAAGTGGTAGGGTGGGAGGGATAGAAGGAGGGAGAGAAAGAGGGAAGGAGAGAGATAGGGATAGGTATAGAGAGTGGTAGGGTAGGAGGGATATAGGGAAGGAGGGAGATAGGGACTGGTAGGGTGGAAGGGATAGGTATAGAGAGAGTTAGGGAGGGAGGGAAGGAGGGGTAGGTGGAGAGAGGTTGTGTGTGTGTTTGTGAGGGAGAGAGAGGGGGAAGGAGGGAGATAGGAAGTGGTAGGTGAGAGGGATAGAGGTAGGGAGAGAAAGAGGGAAGGAGGGAGATAGGAAGTTGTAGGGTGGGAGGGATAGAAGGAACCAAAATGGACTTAGTAGGAGGGGGAGATGTGATGGTGGATTGTGGGAAATAGGCACCAAAATGGATTTATGGATTTAATAATTCATAGCTTCTATAAGGCATTTGAATATTTCAAACTCTCATCCACATGCCTTATAAACACATTTGAGGAAAACTTTGAATGATTAATTATGATGATTGCATCAATTACATGGTAAAAGTGAGCCTTCTTCAATTATTCAATTAATCAATTATAGTGTAAATATGGATAACATTAATCATTTATAGTTTGATGCAATGGATTAAAGCAATGATGATAGATGTTAGGTTTAGAGTTTAGGATTTAAGGTTTAACCTAATGGATTAATGCAATAATGATGATGGATTAACCCAATGAGAGACATAAAGATGGTGCTAAAAGATCTTATAATGAAGAAATTGAACAAAGAGGAAGTAGTAGTTCATAATGAAATAAAAGAATAGATGAATATTAAATAGATGGAGGATGATATGGTAGATGTAGTGAAACAACCTTCATATGATCATATTTTAGATGTGGAATAGAAGGAAATAGAGTATTTGAATGTTTCCAAATAAAATGGAGTATTTGTAGAAGACATAAAGGTTGCACAAGAGTTACAATGCTTATGAAGAGTCAAGCAGATGATAAATCCCAATAAATAAATTAGAGAGAGGTAAGTCATTGATCATGAAAATACTTTTGTTAAACAGTGATGGTATCAATAAAGAATTAGTAGAAAGGAGAAGTATCTTAGAAATATATACAAGACTAAATATAAGTATCTTTAGAATATCCAAATCAATATAAAAAAATGAGCACAATTGTAGAAATAACATAAGGTACTAGTAAGTGACCAATGTTTGTTAAAATTTAAGATAGGTACATATTATGAGGAAGTATTGCATCATGTTAAAGGATATATGTCATTTATTTTTGGGAATCTTGGCCATGGTAGTATGAGAATAAATTCATACATTTTTATAAAGAGAATACTTACACTATGATGAAGGACATAAAGAAACATACTCTAGGGATGGATGATTTGATATACTATTTGAATGGCATAAACTATTTTACCAAGATTGATGAAGGCGCAGCCCGAGACTTAGAAAATAACCCATAGACAAGAGAATAATTTTATTATTCAGAAAATGGAGCTTCCTACATGCAGAGGATCTCAAATCTCCAAGTTCTACAACACATGCAAGTTACAGAAAGCTATAGAATAACCCTTTCGCAATATGCGAGCTTGTCCCCAAAAAGTTACCCAAAAATTAGAAACCCGCCCATAAATAGAGCTCCTCTTTTTTTTGGAGCCAAAACAACATTCAAATTTTAGTTTAGGCAGTTTGGCGCCAAAAAATTACAACTTGAAGTTCAAATTTCAAAAGAACATTTGCAATTGTATCTTCTAGAAAGTGTGCCAACTTCCCGGGGCCATAACTTTTGATCCGAAACTCCGATTCACGAACCTTTTGAACCGTTGGAAAGGTCACGAAGTCAATAACGCGCTCGAAATCCGCTACGCTGATTTCAGCAAGTTTCAGGGCTGATCCAGGAACTCTAAGTGCCTCAAATCTAACTCGAAAGATTTTCAAGTGCAAATCTGGGAAACTAAAACTGCAATATCTTTCCACCCAGGAATAGAAAATAAAAACCATAAATTGGGAATTTCATTATGATGAAAAGGGTATCCAAAAATGTAAAAACATCTAAAAATTGAGAAACTTGAAATTTAACTATTTTTGGGTGATGCAAGATTGCCCTTACACCACTGGATGCTCCTGCACCAGACACCCAGGGTAATTTGAGAAGTGACCCCGTCATGTCTCAGATGGTGGAGGAAAAAGCCAAATAGTCAACCTCTACCTTAGGCAACCAGGATGAATCTTCAATAGGCCTTCCTTTCCATTTCACCGATATTCTTCATAATGCTTGTTCCCCGGTAATTCTTCCCACACGACTATCCAGATTTCTTCAATCTCCTCCTTTTCTGAAGTAGGTGCTGGAATCCCACACTGCTCCATCATTGGTACTTCCTCTGTGCCACCTTCATGATACTCTGTCAAATCTGAAATGTTGAACACAGGGGAAATGTTGAATCCATCTGGAAACTCTACCTCATATGCATTCCCCGAATCATGCCTCTTCAAAATTTTACAGGACCGAACTTCTTCATCTTCAATTTGTTATATGTTCCCACTGGAAACCTTTCTTTCCTCAAGTGGACCATCACTTCATCACCAATCAAACTCCTTATACCTCCTCTTCCGATCCGCCTTTAGCCTTATACCGCATATTCATCTTGTTAATATGTTCTCTTACCTTCTCATGTATATCCTTGATGTGTTCTGCAAAATCTTCGGCTTTAGCACTTATTTTCTTCTCTTGGTCCATCTTCCTCATTCTCGAGCTATTCTGGGGCTACCTCCATACACAATCTGGAATGGTGATCTACCAATGCTTCTGTTGACAAAATTGTTGTAAGAAAATTCTGCCTAGGGTAAAGTCAAGTCCCATCCCTTAGGTTTATCACCTACCAAACATCTCAGGAGGTTACCTAGACTCTTGTTAACAACCTCTATCTTCCCATCTATTTGTGGGTGGTGTGCAGAACTGAACTTCAACTCTGTCTTCAGCTTCTTCCATAAGGTCCTCCAAAAGTACCCCACAAATTTGGTGTCATGATCTCAAACAATACTCTTTGGTAGACCATGTAGCCTCACCACCTCTTTGAAGAACAAGTCAGCAATGTGGACTGCATCATGGGTCTTCTGACATGGAATGAAATGTGCCATCTTGAAAACCTATCAACCACCACAAAGACTAAATCATTCCTCATTGTGTCCTTGGCAAACCAAGAACAAATTCCATACTTATATCCTCCCATGGCCTCTTAGTACGTAAG
>VDFB02281492.1:563595969-563772145 GCA_007258455.2 Sequoia sempervirens
CTAGGTGATTATGATCTTGTCAAGCAACTTTGTGTTACTCTGGCTAAGGTCTCACTATGGGATTTGCTTTAGACCGCTCTAGTTTACCAAGAGATGCTTCAGGAAGCTTTACAAAAGATTCTCTTGCCTGCCTCCACTAGGCCTATGGATGTTAATGCATTGTTGGCTCATATTTGAGCGGATTTTCCAAATATCATTTTTCATCCGCAAGAACTCCTACCTCCGGATATGTAGAAGAAAGTGAATCCCTTGATGATTATTATTAATGTTAATAATATCAGTATTAGGCATACTCTCATTGACACCGGTTCCACTCTCAATGCTTGCGGTATCGACCTATTACCTAAAATTAAAGTTGATTCATCTTCTTTAGCAACTTCTTCTTTGTATATTCACAGGTTTGATAACGCTGGCCACCAAGCTCTAGGTACAATAATACTACCTTTGTAGCTAGGTTCCGTTACATTACCTTCATTGGTTTAAGTGATTCCTAGCCCTTTACCATACAATCTTCTCTTAAGGAGACCCTAGATTTATGCTATGGGTGTTGTGACCTCTACTTTACACCATTCTTTAAAGTTTGTTGTAAATAGTCAGGTGATTACAATTAAAACAGATCCAGAAGTTGTTCACCTTTGTGAGCTAGTGACTGTCGATCATGCTTCAGTCGTATCCACTGTCAAGAATTGTATTCCGTCTTTAACCACTAATGCTATGGCATGTTCTTCATCGATAGCCTTTGTGGAAGTCATTCCTAGAGTGAGTGTCATTAGAGATGAACCACCTAAAGCAGAGGTCCCTAAGTCTCCCCTGTCTTCCCCTTCTTCCTCTCAATCGAATGCTTTCCTTGGTGATGATTGAGGGTCCTTGGAATTATTTGAGTTCTTTATCACATAATACAAGGCGAGCTCCTCTTGCATAGAATTTCCAGGTACTTCTGGCTCAAAGATGGACAATAATCCTATTGGGGAAGAGAAGTTTGATCCTATTTAGGAGACCACTCCTGTAAAGGAGGTTAGTGTTTGCGAACCTAGTAAAGAAGGTGGGAGCGCTCCCATAGAGACATTCGACATCCATTGGTGGCATGAAACACTCTACGTAGATCTGCCACCTCCTAAAGTTTTGCAAAATCATTATGGGTTTGGATATGAACTCACCTCTCAATATGGCTATGGGAAGAAAGGCCTAGGGCGTATCAAACAAGGAATCCAATTCCCTATCTAGTTTAAGCCATGAAAGCGCTATCTGGGTTTGGGATGCTCTATTGAATAGTCTAAGCAAAAACCTTGGTGGAGTGTTAACATGATTTCCACCAAGCCATTGAGCTTGGTCCATCCTAAATTGTTAGAGGAGAGGGAGTAGGCTGAGAAAATCCCTTTAGATGTCTTCTCTTCGAATGAAGCACTGGAGGAATTCCTAGGTGGCTATTCCCCATTGCCTTCTTTTCATCACAAGAGATGATTCCCTATCGCTTGCATAAACAAGCATACTTTGGAGAATTTGTCTTGAGTATTGATGAGGAAGACCCTCTTTTTAACGTTAGTAATGATGTTCCGATATCTCATCCTGAAGATCATAGTTCTCTCCTTAGAGGAGATACTACTGAAGTCTCTATGGATCCTAAGTCCTCATAAAAAGTAATTAAGATTGGGAAGTGTCTTTCTTCAGAGGAAGCAGATGAAAATTCTGATCTCTTGCACTCTCATCCTGATATTTTTGCTTGGACGTACGAGGATATTCTTGGTATTGATGAGTCTATAGTGGTTCACAATATCATCCTATATCCCAATGCTAAGCTAGTTAAGCAAAAAATCCGAAAGATCAATCCCAGGGTGGCATTGATAGTCAAAACTAAGATAGAGAAGCTATTGAAAGCAGGTTTTATTCGTCTGATTGACTACTCCCCTTGGATCTCGAATATAGTCACTGTTAGTAAGCTTGATGGTTGTATTCATATATGTATTAACTTTTGAGATCTTAATAAGGCCTCTCTTAAGGATGATTTTCATTTGCCTAATATAGATGTGATTATGGATTCGACTGTAGGTCATGCATTGTTATCTTTTATGGATGGCTTCTCGGGTTACATTTAGATCTATATTAACCCGAAGGATCAATACAAGACAACCTTCACTACCCCTTGAGGTACTTTATGCTATGTAGTCATGCCCTTTGGGTTGAAGAACGCATGAGTGACTTACCAATGAGTGATGACCCTGATATTTCACGATTTTATCCATAAGATCTTAGAAGACTATGTTGATCACATCTTGGAAAAATTGATAACCCGTCAAGATCATGTGAAGAACCTTCATCTTAACTTCGAAAGGCTTCGACTCTATAAGATGAGACTCAATCCCCATAAGTGCATTTTTGGTGTGGATGTCGGCAAGCTTTTTTGGTTCATAGTTTCTCACCATGGAATCAAGGTTGACACGAATAAAATTGATGCCATTGTTAACATGCCCCCACCGAGGAATATTACTGAGTTACAAAGTTTATAAGGGAAGATTCAGGCGATTCATAGATTTATATCTCAATTGGCTGATCGTACCCTTCCATTCACCCATTTATTGAAAAAAGATGTTTAGTTCATGTGGGATGAGGAGTGCCAGAAAGCCTTTGAGTCAATCAAAGCCTATTTGGCCAACCCTCCTGTATTGATGTCGGCTATGCAAGATAGAACCTTTTTTCTCTACCTTGCTACATCACCATATTCCTTGGCAGCTTTGTTGGCTCAATATGATGACAAGAGGAAAGAGAAAGCGATCTACTACATCAGCTGCGTTCTAGTCGATTATGAAACTCGTTATTCCTCCATGGAGAAATAATGCCTTGCTCAAGTGTCTTTGCTATGCAGAAGTTGAGACACTATCTTCTCCATGCCGAAACACATGTCATAGTAAAAATAGATCTCTTAAAGCATCTATTCTCTAGTGCCGACCTTGCTGGGAGATTAGCAAAATGGGTTATGTTGCTCTATGAGTTTGATATAAAGTTCATTACTCATAAGTCAATAAAGGGTCAAGCGATTGCCGATCAATTGGTAGAAACTCCCTCATCCCGTTCCTTCCCAGGGTTGGATTTGTTCCTTGATGAGAATATTTTCGTGGTTAATTGTGACCTTGAATGGAAAATTTATTTTGACGGATCGAGTTGTCAGACTAGTTCTAGAGCGGGTGTGGTCTTACTATCCCCCAAAGGTAAACCAATCCCTCTATCCTTTCAATTAGATTTTCCTTGCACCAATAACATCACTAAGTATGAAGCTCTTATTGCTGGCTTACATGCCGTGATTGCACTCAGAATCAAACATCTCCATATATTAGGCGATTTTGAGCTCATAACTGTGAATCAGATTACGGGGACCTATCAAGCTAAACAAAGTAATTTGTCCCAACACCAAGACCTTGTTTTGTCCTTGCTCAATCGGTTCTCCTCTTTCACAATAGACAGTGTCCCTAGGAGGGAAAATAGACATATCGATCCCATGGTGAGCATTGCTTCCTTGGTAACTTTAGAAGAGGATATGAAAGAACACCACTTCGTGGTTCAGTTCCTATCAACTTGAATCTAAATCCTTTGTGTGTTCTCACGTAGACTTGGGAGAATGGTTCTCTATTACCTATAATTAGTTAAAGACTGGAAAATTTCTCAATGATGCGACAAAAAATGATCGCACTTGTATAAAAAACCTTTTAGCATGTTATATCATTTTATCCGATGTTCTTTATCAAAAATCCTATAATGGCTTGCTTCTTAGATATCTCACTAAAGTGGAAATACCCCTTGCCCTTAAGGAAGCCCATTCAGGCTCCGAAGGTAGAAATTTTGGTGGTAGATCCTTGGTAAGAAGATTGGTACACATGGGGTACTATTGGCAAACGAAGGAACAAGATTCCTTTGATTTTGTTAAAAAGTGCCTTCAATGTCAACAACACCTGAGCTGTCTTATTCACGCACCTACCCAAGAGTTGCAAAATCAAACCTCTCCTTGGCCGTTTGCAAAGTGGGGGTTGGATATTATTGGAAAAATATCACCTCCTTCTTCCAAGGGACAAACCTTTATTATTATCGCTATGTATTACTTCACAAAATTGGTCGAAGCTATTCCACTCCGATCCACAAATGCTGAAGCTATCTATAGCTTTCTTATGAAAAACATTATTTCTCATTTTGGATTGCCTACTACACTTGCTTCTGACAATGGCACACCATTCAAGAATAAGGAAGTAAAGCAGTTCTTAGAGAAATTTCATATCCAACATAGATTTTCTAAGTCGTACTATTCGCAATCTAATGACCAAGCAGAAGTGTCTAACAAAACTCTTGAGCTCATTCTTCGTAAAACAGTTAATACGCATGATAAGGATTGGCATATTCAATTAACGTATGCTTTGTGGGCATATTGCATGAGTTTCTGCACCATGATAGGAAAAATGCCTTACAATCTCGTGTATGATTTCGAAGCTATTATGCCTTTAGAGTTGGAAATTCCATCTTTATGAGTTTCCCTTAAAGGGTTAATTTACGATGAAACCTATTGGGTTAATCATTTGCATCAGCTAGAGATGCTCGACGAGCACCGATTACAGGCCCTCGATCATCTTAAATCTTATCAATGATCACTATCAAGATAATATAATCAAAGTGTGCTTCCTAGGACCTCTAAACTCGAAGATCTGGTTCTCTATGAAAACTAGAGAAATGTAAATGTGCTGCCTAATCAGAGAGGGAAATTTAGTCCTAATTGGTTAGGCCCTTACATTGTGATCTCTATGTATGGTTCGGGTGCCTATGGATTATCATATATGGATGGACCACCTTTAAAAGAACCTGTTAATGTGATGCATCTCCGTCGATACTATGCGTAATGTCCAACGTGTCATATGTATGGTGTTCTCTCTTTAAAAGGGTAGTAGCACTACATGTATTGACATTACTCATTAACACATTGTGAAATTTTTTGTGTTATGATGTGACCATGTGTATGTGTGTGTGTGTGAACAAAATACATACACATTTCTTGCTACGCTATGTATCCATGCATCACATTACATCTCTTAAGGAAATTAGATCATTATACTATTTAATTAACATACAACCATGTGTGTTTATTAAATCATATTAGCATCTAATGTAAACATACATCCATATAAGCATGTAATATCCATAACATCAACATACATGAAAATAAAAATCATACACATCAAAATAAACAATGCCATGATGTCAAAACCGATATGTCCATATATATATATATATGCATGTATGTATCAAATGTCATGTACATGTATTGGGCCACTACTATAAAAAATGAGTGGTTGTTGAATATATGTCTATACAAAAGATCTACAAATATATATATATGTGTATGTATCCCTCGCCCCTATGGCTACAATGCATGGCTCCCTAAGCCCTCCAGCTCTGGCTACTGCTGTTAATGTCTAAGGAGGGGTTGTACGGTGGTCATAGAATGGGATCGATGTGAGTGTGATACAAATAGAGCCATTTTCATCCCCTTGACCTCTCCCTACAATGAGCATATCATCATTTGTGCCTATGTCAGCTCCTACTGCAGCTGCTGAACATCTGTTGGGATCATGACTATCAGCTACCTATCGAGGTCATCGAGGCGGCTCTGAAGGGTGTCATGTGCTTGCTCAGTGGCATCGGCCCTCCTCACTACTATGTCTCACTCATCAAGCATCATTTTCAGCTCCCCCAATAGCTAATCATGTTTCTGCCAAATAGTGGTGACCTCCGCAGTCAACTGGATGATCTATGTGCCCCACTCCTCGTAGGTGGTCCTCAAGTGAGCTACCAGCTCAAAAATGTGGGCATGACGCCCCGTAGACACTGGTTAGAAAGCCTCAAGGACCATCCCCTGGATCTACATGGTAGAGGCCATCTTTTCTATGCACTGAGCCATCAGCCTAGTCCATCCCTGTGCATCCCTTGCAACCATAGACAAAAAAGGAGAAATCAGTATCACATGGCATATGTATATAATCATAAAAAAAAGAAACTAGAAATGTAGAAACATAAACAATATGCTTTGTATACCTAGGTCCCTTGGTTTCCATGTTGGGTCAGGGTGAGGAGCGACACTGGGACCTGTGCCACTAGTATCAGTGACTACTCCCGGTGATGCCAAGGTCACTATCGTTGTAGCAGTAGGTGTTGGTGGCGCCGATGAGACAGGGGTAGCTACTGGGGGGTCTGACCTCCTCCACCACCTCCTCCCACAACCTCTCCTCCTCGCTGGCCTGTTGTCACCCTCTCCATCTGTCCTATGGGGGTGGGGTGGCAAGTCCCCCTATGGAACAAGATCCCCTCTAGGGGCACCCTCACCGAACACAAGAGGCGAACAATGCTTATCCCACCACCATGTAAAATCTACATCAACCCCAACATTATCTGTCATCGCTATGGGAAATAGATTATGGTTGAGCTCATCATCATCAGAAGGGACAAAATCGGTGATGGTGGGGAAGGGACAATCCTCGGGTCTCACTGTGCTCCTATAAGCCCTAGTATATGTGGGAACATCTAGTGGAATTGTTGGTACATGGCCATGTTGTTGCATGGCCTGACTCCAGTAGTATGGTACTATAATGTAATCACGGTGACCTACTAAAAAATGGTCCCACTTCAGGTTCCTCAAGTGCCTGCTATCATCCACCCATCTAAAAAATTGATGGGGTCTCCATTTGACCCCATCTGCAGTAAGAGGATAGAACTGTAGCCACCAAAACTGTAAGTCTTCGTACCTCCACTGCCCTGTCATATCATACCAGTGGGCCATGGGGACGCGATATGGTGTCGCTAGGGAAAACTGACTGTCCTAGTGCACATGATGTAGGTAAAGGTCCACACCTGCAAAAGTGTGCACACAGTAAGGCTATGGTACTTGTAATGGATGTATCAACCTAGCTCCTGGTAGAGGTGTGCTAGCATGTTGTACCCCCAAGAAAAAATTGTCTTGTACTCCACCATCTCTCTGATCATGTGGACGAGGCCCTCTTGTAGGTGTGAGTCTTTCCCATCTATCATGATCTAAAAAGCAATGGTCATGACCATCACCCGACGCAACAACGGTGCAATGGTCCTCACTTGGTCATACTAGTGTGTGTACATGTGGCTCATGCTGTTGTCGTCATCCGTCCATCCTGAGCACTAGAGGACTCCCTCCGTCTGCTCCCATGCTGATCGGGTATCATCTAGGACCACCCACAGTCTGCGGATGGGTAGTCCAAGGATCTGATAGACATCCTCGAGTGTGATAGTCATCTCCCTAGAGGGTAACTGGAAAGATGATGTGGTGGTGTTCCACCGCTCCATCAACATTGTAAGCATCCACTCATGATAGCGCATCTCTTGCATGGTGAACACATGCCAGAGACCGACCTACTCCAGGTGTGTGACCTCGTCCTCTGTGAGATAGTCCCTCTACTCATGAATGAGTCAAAAATCTTTCCCTCCTAGATGCTCGTGAATCTCTAGATACTTCTACAAAAATAAAAAATATTTAAGTCAAAACATCAAATTTCACTATGAAAACAAAATATTTTCTTCAAGACCTATGTGCACCACCTAGACATCTGCACACCGCGCATGTGTCCCAGTCTGCCATGGATGCCTTGAGGATACCAGCGCATCCTCGAGACGCCAATGTAGGATTGGGACCTCTGCACACATTTTGGACGAAAGTGCACATTTTGGATGTGAGCACCCAAAATGGATGCTTGCGCACCTCGCCAAATGAAAAAATGCTCAAAAAGAACCTTCAATCATGAAAAACGAGGCTTAGAGGCCTACCTAGTCCACCTTGTGACCCTCAACGATGTCTTCACGCAGTTGATCCAATCTAGGTGCCTCGTACTCCCTCCTACTTGGCAATTTGCTGACTTTTCTCTCACAACAATTCGCTCATAGTGAATAGTGAAAATGACCCTTCTAGGGGCCCACCTAGGTATATATAGGCCCCCCAAGGCCCATTTTTCCTAGAGCTTGTGGCTCCCCAGTTTCTCCTGAATTTACCCCAGCAAGTTGGGGGAAAACTCAGGAGGGGGCATATAGTCACCTCTTGATTATATTTTTCTTTCGAATCAACAAATTTTACTTGATCATTCTTCTTGCCATTGTAGCTTTTTCTGATTTTTGAGGCTGACCTAAAATTTGAGTTTTGCAGGTTAAAGTCTTGAGCAATTTTTCATGACCATTCTATCACTATTTTTTGAGCTTGGTTGTTGGGGGCACCCTCGGTACCGGTTAGCTCAAATTTGGCGGCCTTTGAGGTCCCTTTTTCTTGGCACACAAATATTTTCTTCTCTACTTTAGTGAGGTTGATTTTTTCCAAAATCGAGCCCACTAAAGTGGGGGAAAAATGTTGTCACAAAATTGCACCTAGGGGAAATTCCACATTTTTACACTTTTTCCTAGCATTTATGACACCTTAGAGCATTGATGACAAAAATCCCATTCGTCAGAATTTCACGATTTTGACTCCATGTAGAGTTGTGGCAAAGCAACAGAAGCCTAAAGACACGTTTCCTAAAAATCTAGGCTTTGGATGCCTGTGTAGCACATAGATGTCTGCATGGCGCGCTAGCATCCTAGCGATTTTTCGAGTTTGAAACAAAGAATCTAGAATCTTGACTCTCTCGAAATGTGTCAAAGTAGTCATATTTCGGATGCAACAACTCTTTGCCACCATTTCATGCATCAAAAACCCCTTCCTTGCTCTCATTTGGGGTTGGAAGTCATTCATTCAAGTTCTCCTAACATTTTGCTCCATCTTTGATTTCTCTTCATCCTTGATAGCAGCACTCTCACAAGCAAAGCCATGTCGGACTGAGGTCCTTCCAGCAACAACAAATCTCAACCAAGCACTCAACAGTGCGTTCATGTGCTCTAGAGAGGGTTTAGGCCCGTGGGTAACTCTCTCTCTCTCACTTTTCTTTCCTACTTGTTTATTTACTATTTCGTGGTGCGGGTTCTACTCCTGAAGTGGGTTTTGCTTTCACCACATCCTTTATTTACTTCGCTTGCACTCCTTTCCAACTTGGTTGTCCGTGGAGGTGGGAACACCAAAATGGGGGTCTAATTGAGGCAAACCCCTATATAGCCCCAACCTTTTCCCCTCGTTCTTCCATGTATAGGTTGCAAAGTGGAGCTTGGAGTGAACACTCGAATATTTAGTAAGAGGTAAGCTTTCTCCAAGTCCCCTTGTGTTTGTTATAGCTTATGGCTTCCTGTTTGGTTATTTCGTTTAGTACATCCTAGATTTGACCCCAAAAGTGAAACTTGGCTCCACCCACTTGAGCTCTTGAGCCCTCTACTGCTTAGGATGCGAACACATCTTTTAGACAACACGCCGCGTTGTTGTCCTGAAACTACGCTGCTATCTTTTGGCTGAGAGCTCACTCATCTGAGGAAAAAATCTTAGAGTTTCACTCTCTCAGGATCCGAAGTCATTTTATTAGAAACATAACTTGGGTATACTTCTTTACCATTTCGTCAACCCGCTTATTCTAAGGTGTATAAGGTCAGTTCATTCCCTGGTGATCTCTTGAGAATGAAGAGACCCGTGTGCAACGAGTCCCTCTTATATCACATTTTGGTAAACCCGATGTGAACACGTTAGATCTATTTTTACGATGTTGCATGCTTATGATAATCCCTTTTCTGAAGAATATTTTGATATGTTGAAAGACACTCTAGATGAATTCTTGGAAGCGCTCTCCCTTGTCTACAAATCTTTTGAAAAAACTCCCCCTCTACAAGCCGAGGAGTAGGTAAATGTGGTTGTGGTCTCTATGGCTCCTCTAAGCCCTAGGAAACCCATCATTTATGTGACCTCAGCCGAATTTTCCTCTAAGGAGAACTATTCTGTCTATGGGATTTCATGTCGTAGTGATTCATTAGACTTATATTCGAGGTTTGTGAAAGTTATAGACTCCACTTCCTATAATGGTTTTGGGCACACATATAATACAAGGAGAAATAAGTAGAACTTGGATCAACAACCTTCTGTTCCTGCATCGTAACCCACTCAAGTGCCCACTTCTTTACCACCTTCTCAACCAAATCTTCCTTCAACACCTAAACCTACGATCAAAGCACTAGGTGATTATGATCTTGCTGAGCAACTTTGTGTTACTCCAACTAAGATCTCACTTTGGGATTTTCTTCAGACTGCTCCAATTTACCAAGAGATGCTTTAGGAAGCTTTACAAAAGATTCTCTTTCCTTCCTCTACTAGGCCTACGGATATTAATGTGTTGTTGGCTCATATTAGAGCGGATTCGCCAAATATCACATTCCATCTGCAAGAACTCCCGCCTCTGAATGTGCAAAAGCAAGCGAATCCCTTGATGATTATAATTAATGTTAATAATATCAATATTAGGAATACTCTTGTTGACACCTATTTTTCTCTCAACGTTTGTAGTATCGACCTATTACTTAAAATTAAAGTTGATTCATCTTCTTTAGCAACTTCTTTGTATATTCATAGGTTTGATAATGCTAGCTACCAAGCTCTAGGTACAATAATACCACCTTTGAAGCTAAGTCCCGTTACATTACCTACATTAGTTTATGTGATGTCTGGCCCAGTATTGTACAATCTTCTCTTGGGGAGACCTTGGATTCATGCTATGGGTGTTGTGACCTCTACTTTACACTGTTCTTTAAAGTTCGTCGCAAATAATTGGGTGGTTACGGTTTATAGGAAAAGGAAATCCCTATTTTGTACATGGATCTAAGCAATAAGGTAGATGCAAAGGAATTTGTTTAAGATATACATCATGTATATTGAAAAAATGTAAGCAAAGCCCTAATACAAACCCCTACTACATAGGACTAATAAGCTCGGCATTGTGTTGCACCCCAGTGCTAAATAAAATAGAGAGGGTTCATCTTTTACCAATGGATAAGGTACTTTGAAAGTATATCTCATGGGTATTCAGGATTCATTAGAGGACATGTAATTTCTTTTATGGATTTCAGTTATAATAACGTCAGCATGCTAATTATGCTCTGAATACATAACTGATATATCATCAACAAAAGGCTTATAAAACCCTTACAGTGGACATATTCATAGGCAATAAATAAAATATCACTTTGAAAACACACCACATGGATATCAACAAGTACCTAACAAATCCCTATAAATGAAAAGCATCTTCAGAATAGGGTAAATCTCAATTTGGAAATCTTATCTCTGGCATTCTCAATCAATTGGAAATAAAATAGAAAAATTCCCTATATCGGTTGTACTTCTAGGTTTGACATTTTATTTTGCTCAAGCCATAGAGTGAACTAGCCTTTTTATCATAAACGTCTCATTCACCAAGAAATACACTATTCTATATTCAAAAGTTGAAGACATACCTTGAGGTTTGAATATTTTCAAGAACAGCCATCAAAGCCAACAACTCATCTAGGATATTGAATCAAACATTTCACTTCTGCTCTTCCACTGTACAAAGATTCCATGTACAGTAAGCCTTAGGTGAAATGTGCTGAAATTTTTTCTACTATTAAACATTATCACCCCACATGGAATCACCTTACCAATTAATTAGTTACATGAAATTATCTTGCATAACCATAGAAGGCGACCTGAGATAAAATACAAAGCAATGGGAAGAAAGTTGAACACTAGAGCTCTTCCACCTCTTAGCAAGCTGAGGCTCTTTTGACAAATCAAAGCTCACACCCTTCAATCTCAACTCTTGAATGCATCTTCTCAGAGCCCTCAAATCAGTGTTGTCCCTCTGCAAGATCTTTACAACATTGCCTTGACCAATCAGCTTGTGCAGAACAACACAACTGAAAATCAGAGAGGTCACAAATGACATAATAGCAGGGATCCACCATCTCCTACGAGTATCAACATTCTCTTGAGCGACACCAGTAAAAAGAAGAGTCAACAAAATTTAATGAAAAGAAACAAGCAAGTTGGAAAATTTCTGATCTGATGCTCTGAATCCTCTTATAGCAACAATTTCCTCTTCCCTCTACCATAGTTTGAGCAGAAACAGTCGCCCCTACTATCTGCAATTTCTTCGAGTGGTTGGTGTGGAGAAGAAAAATAATTGATCCTTATCTACTCCTCATCCATAGGGATCTCCACAATATGATGATCACCACAAATACTCGCCTTCATCAGTACCCATCTCAACAGAATAATATCTCAACTTCTTAAAAGCTAAAATTGTGAATCAAGCAGAAAATTGTTGCAAATGGGTGTATTCATCAGTACCCATCTTAACAAAATAAGATATGAACTCTTAAAATTCAGATCATCAAAGGAATGGCAGAATGCTTGTACATTTGGGTCCAGGGAAGATGTATTTGAAGAACATTGTAAAACGGTGTAGCGGGTAGTTCGTTTCTTGAGGGGACGGTTATGACTTGCTAAATATAAATAAATGGCCGTTGCTTTCTCGTACTTTCTTAAGAATTTCAAAGAGCCAAAATAGGAGTTTTAATAGTTTTATCTTCTCATGGTACAAACCCTTGAATTTCCTATTACTATCAAGTTTTTTTTATTATGGATAAAAGAATAGGGGTCTATAACTTTATGGCTTTCTTTTTGGCTGTCATAATTGTAAAGAAACTAATGCTCTTTTTTCACTTGATCTATTTAAGCTTTATTTTGTAAACTTTGTCAAAATCACCAACCGTTTTTAACACAAGAGTAATTATTTCAAATTCTAAAATGGAATGCTATACATTGAATAGGATTAGATTTGAGTAAAAAAAAATTAAATCTACTTGATATTTCAAAGCTAGGAATTTTGAACTAGTGTTTTGTTTTGTAATATTTGGTAACTATTGTAGTCACTCATTTTCTCAAAGTTTGAGTCTTGAGTGGATTTATCTAATTTTTTTCTTTGGTTAGTTTTTGGTGTAAGGATATTGGGCAAGCGTAGATTGATTTTCATTATAATTTTTTCAAATATTAAGTTTTGAGTGAGCTAAGTCTGTTTGAACATTTCATGGGCACTTGAGGTTGGGAATTTGACTCTCATACATGTTTGTTAAAACTTGGCTTCTTCATTCATTTGTGTTTTGAATGAACTAACTCTATTTGAATACTTCACTAGGCACTTGAGATTAGAAATTTGACTCTCATGCATATTTGTTATAATTGGTCTTCTTCATTAATTAATGTTTTGAGTTTAAGGACTTTGAGACTAAGAATTTGTTCTCATGAAATTTGTTGGTCATGATAGAATTCCTAGAACTCATTTAATGAAATGAGTTCCAATTGCCATGAAGGCTAAAAGTGTGTTCAACATGTGAGGTGCATAGGGATGAGTCAGGCAAAGGTTTGCACATAGGAATTTTTTATATGTTTACATGTTTGTCATATATTCATTTTTACTTTTCTAATTTTGATATTCAATTTAAAGTTTAGTAATTTAACTTAGTTTAAAGTTTTTATTTCATAATTTAATTTGTTAAATTTATAATAAAACTTAATAATTTATAGTTTAATCTAAATTTAATTTATGATTTAGAATATATTTTGTGTACTTTAATTTACTATTTCATTTATAAATATATAAGTTACAATAATTTATAATCTAATTTACAATAATTTATAATCTAATTTACAATATTCATAATCTAATTTGCTATCATTTATAATCTAATTTACAATCATTTAATCTAATTTAGAAACAATTTATAATTTTGCAATCTAATCAAACTAAGAGGTTTTCTATAGTAGCATTGAAGTATGTACATAAAAACTATAACATAACCAACATAGATTTAACAAAAATTAAAACTATAAAATAAGTATTAAGTAAATAAAATAAAATAAAATAATTCTTTATAAATTAAATAACTCCTAAATAGCTTCCTTAAACTCATTCTAAGGAACTTCATTCAAATTATTAATTTAAACCATTATAATCAACATCATACATACATACATACATACATACATACATACATACATATATATATATATATATATATATACATACATATATATATATATACATACATATATATATATATATATATATATATATATATATATATATATATATATATATATATATATATATATATATATATACACATACATATATATATATATATATATATACATACATATATATATATATACATATATATATATATATACATATATATATATATACATACATATATATATATATATATGATAGATATATATATGATAGATATATAGATTGTATATGATATTTATGAATTTATAAATATAATAAATTATTTATTTTAAAAAATATATGATAGCATTTATTATTATATTACTATAATAACTCACTTCCAATGATTTTCATTTGTACCCTCATGCACACCAAATAAGACTATATATGTTTCTTAGAAGATTGATGAGGTTGGTTTTGTATTTGCCAAAATTATACTTGATGTTTCAATGGTTGTTGATGCAAATTTTTTTCTTTGTGATTACACACTAATTTTTTGCTTTATTGGAACCAACCTACTGAGCCAAACAATTCTAGATTGGGCAGTTGATAATTGGAATATATCGCCAATTATTCATTTCATCCCAAAAGGTTTTTTCATTGCAACCTTTGAATATAAATACATGAGAGGTCATATATTAAACATAAATGGATGGATTCTTGGTGAGGTGCATTTATTTATTCAAAAATAGAGTCTAAATCTTAATCCTCTAAAAATCAAACCAACATATTCTCTAATTTAGATTCACTTGTATAACCTTCCAATGTAATTTTAGTTGATGGATGTGCCTTCCATTATTGGAAATGACTTGAGGAACTTGTGGAAATTGATGAGGAATGATTGGTAAAGAATTCAAGACTATATGCTTGATTATGCATGGTCACAATACTCAAAATTTCAAAGACCTTAAATTTATGGGTGTTGAATGGAGAATGGGTGCAATAAATTAAGGCTGAAGAGAATTTTTTTTTTTCTAAAATGTGGTAACCACTCACATTTCATAAAATATTTCCCCAAGGATCACCCCCAAAAATAGGAACAAATCGAGGTTAAAAAGACCAACAAATTGGTTCTTGGTCTAGTCCAATTACCTTCTACGGTTGAATTAGACCTTCATAAACTATGAATGTATGTAATAGTCTTTAATTTGTTCCTTTTAATGAGACACTTTGTGGTGTAGATCATCTAGAGGAAGAAGAGAAAAATAAGTGTAGAACTAGTTTTTGAATAAGATGACGAGTGATGAATCACAAATATAAGATGTATTAGCTGATTTGCAACTAAGATTTTGAAGGCCAATATTGATTCTTGGAGGATGAGGGGGAGAAAAACCAATAAAAAGAGAGAGAAATGTACTCTATATGGAGGACAACCTAGAATTAATCAATATCTATTAATATGTATTGGAGGAAGCCCCTCTCTTAGAGGGAAATGAGTATTTCCTCATGAAATTTTAGGGGATCAAATTTCGCTAACAAGAGTTACATGACCTAGAACCATATAGAAATAATGTTGGTCAATATCTTCATGCTTTATAAATTTAAGCTATGCAAGGTAGATGTAGATATATTTCTCAAGCATTATCAAGGGTGGGATGGTGTCTTTATGGAATTATTTGGTGCTTTTGGAGGGGTAAGTGCACAAAATTGTGACACAAAACATATGCCTTTTTTTTAACCAAAATGACCCTTTGGCAAGCTTAAGGGTTGGTATTTCCCAATGCAACCCATTTGGCCCTCACCAAATGAAAGTGCATCACTTGGCGAGTGCCAAATTTGGCACTCGCCAAATGTGATTCATGACTTTTACAATGCATTTTTTTGAACTCTTTCCTTTTTTTGTCTTTGTCTTTCTCTTTCTCTGCCAACGAAACTATATACATGAAGTGAACATTTTAGTATAAGTTGACATTTACTTTCTTATATGCTAATTTATATTTCATGTATATAGTTTCAAGATGTTTGAGAGTGGTTTTGGATCTCTTGGAGTTATAGTGCAAATTCTAGTTTTCAAAATTCTTATAATTTTTTGGACTTAAGTCAAATTTTAGTAATTAGCATGTCAAATTTCAATAATAAAGTGGTCAATTTTTAGTAATTAGGACGTCAAATTTTAGTAATCAACAAGTTGTATCATCTTTCTCTCTCTCCCTCTCTCGCTCATTTTCTTATCTTTTATGCTCTAGACCTCTCTCTCACTATCTCCATCCCTTTATCTAACTCTCTCCCTTGAGCTCAAGAACTACCTCTCTCTCTCACTCTCTCTCTCTCTCCCTCTCCTTCCCTCTCTACTCTTTATCTCCCTGCCTCCCTCCCTCCTTTCTCTCTCAGGTGAAATCACAATACTATGTCTCACTTTTGGGAAGATGAATTTTTTGGGGTGGTTAGACTAGATTTACTAGAGTACCTTCGATCGAAGGTATTTCTTCGAATGAAGGTGCTTTGAATGAAGGAAATCACAAAACCATCTTCGATCAAAGGCCCATGTCTAATTGAACGTCTTGTGAGAAGACATGAAAAATATTAAAATAGTACCTTCGATCAAAGGTATTATTTTAATGCTTTTTAGCGAATTCAAAATCAATAACTAAAGTGTTGGTTCATTTGGAAAAACTAGCAGAGATGTGTTTAGCAGAGACATGTTTAGGTCTATGGATACCCTGGTGAGGACCACACACAACACCACCTAGACAGTGACCCAACTCGCCCCGACTTCAAGCGAAGTAGCCACATACCTAGGTAGGTCCATTGCAACATTTTATATGTTTTCATGTGCTTTAAACATGTTAAACATGGTTTAAATTAGGGTTTACACCTAGAAATCACATTTTCTTGAAATTTTCTGAAGCCTTTTGAGATAAGCCATGAAACCACATTTGCTTTGATGGATGTCCATGCCCTCTTCCAAAGTTCCCATTTCAGCACAAGCGTGAAATATGTTGGCAAAAGTTGTGAAATGGAGCAAATAAAATGCCTTGTCTATACTTCCACATTTTGCATACATGTCAACTAGGGCAATTTCAACTACATCTTCTAACAAAATACCTCCACCCTGGATGGATGTCCATACCTTGTTCCAAAGCATTTTATCTTCATGTTTTAGAATTTGAGAATTGTAAGCATGTGGCAAAAGTCCTCCATTGAATTTCTAGAATGAAATGGAAATAATGGCACACAATTAAAAGAATAGGCTATTTGTGAAGTAAAAATTCTTTTGGAACCAAACCTTAAATTAATGGTTCATATGAGATGAGATCGGAACCTAATGTTCAACTCATATACCTTGGTTTCTTTGTGTGAACTTGAGGTTGGATATTATGGTATTTTTGCTAACTCGTTTACATGAAAAGCTATAGTGTTAAGTACTGCAATGCTTGGATGTTCAAGAATGATCATAATTAGGAATTCTTATGTGAAAATTGTAAGTAATAATCAAGCCTTGTTGTCAGCATTGAAGTGTCTTGTATAGTTAAAAACTCAAAGAATGAATTTGAAAAACTTGAATATGACATGGAGATACTTTCAAGTTGTCATGCATTTTGGAGAAGATTATGCTTTCAACTACATTATGCTTCAATGGATGCACATACCCTATTTCAAAGCTCCCATTTTAGCACAGGCAAGGAGGATGCTAGCAAAGGTTGTGAGATTCGGCTTTACACCTACCAATTGCATTTTATTGAAATTTTATAAAGACTTTTCAACAAATCCATGTTGTGCACATCCTTCAATCATGCTATTCCATGAGACCACATTTATTTGAGGCATTTTTTCAATCAGTTCAATTGATTTTTCTATGCTTCCATATTTTGCATACATGTCAACAAAGGCAATTGCAACTACAACATCTGGCAATTTATTCTTCTATCCCTTATGCTTTGATGGATTCTCATGCCCTCTTCCAAATGTCATAATCCAATTTTATTACATTATTAATTATAATATGATAAATTGAATTAGTGAGGAAATTCAATATGTTGAATGGAAATTTTGATATTTTTGAAAAGATTGAAAGAAGTTGACCATTGTTAACTATGTGATCTTTTTGAATTATCTTATATTTGATCGTGAGTTGAATGTTACTAATGAACTTTGTAAGTGCAAGTATGTGCAATTGTAGGGTGACAGGTTGAAGGATGAGAACACAGTTGAAGTAGGATCATTTAGCTGGATCGAATGGTAAGCTTGATGGAATTTGGGTGCACACACCACAAATAGCTTGATGGTTACATTTGAAAATTCATATAGGAGATTTTATCAATCTAACTTGAAATGATTCAATGATTGAAGAGGTAGACTTGTGAAATGAAAATACATGTGAGTTCTTATTTAAATGTCTATCTTCATCTTGTTTGTGTTTGAAATTGATAGAAAATGATAGTATGACTTAACATACAAATGGTTGTGTAATTTGAAAAAGAAGCTACTTCATTTAAATATTGATGCTCAAAACAAAGTAAAAGTTTATTTTTTATTTAAATTTTGGTATATGAAACGTATAAAAATCTATACACAAATATATATATGCATACATACATACATACATATATGTATATATATATATATATATTTAAAGAACAAACAATGTGTACAAATATATATATATATATATACATATATTTATATTTATATTCCTTAAGAATTGAATTGGAATTGAAATTCTCACTATCGAATTTATGAAATTTGATGAAATCATGAGAAAAATCACATAAGGTCATGGCCTGAAACCAAATTAATGGAAAATATTCAAAATTCAGAGTATGGGGGCAGCTAAAATCAATGCCCATTATGAATCGAAACAAATTTCTGAGGGACACAGGAAAAAGCAGAAAAAGATACCATTTTGATATCATAGAATCGACAAGACTGAAGGAAACATGTAGTTTGAGGATTTTCCTAAGAAAAATCCAAGAGGAAATCGACCCGAACATAGGTAATTGTTGTAATTTCTTTGATTATGATGCATTTTTCTATTAGCTACTTTGAGAGCAATGTATGTCGAATCATATCGACATTTATTTTGAGCCATATTAAACTTGTATGATGAACTTGATATGCAATTTATTGGTTTAAAATTTATTGTTTCTTTTGTTGAGGCCATGATGACCATTTTTGTTGCAGGTACTTTGTGCATTTCTTAAACGACATAATGTAAGTCGAATCACTTAATCCCCTATGAGTTAGATGTTATCTCCTTTGTCATTTGTCACTTGCATGCGAAAAGCATAGCCTTCACATGGCTATCAATGAATCCAATAGCCTATGAAAAGGCATGAAACGATCCATAAAATCGTTATTGCCTTCTCTAAGGAAGGGCATTTAAATTTCCATCAAAATATTATGTTTTATTCTATGTAAGTAAATTTCCTTTGGGATACCTACACCATATGGGTGCTAAATTCATTGTCTTTGATCTAGAATCAAAGGGTTTCCATGATGTATTTTATTGCCTCTCGCATTAAGCGATGGTTGGGTGTTTATCGCCCCATTCTTTGTAAATGATATTAATTTTATCTGTTGTTGTGTGTTTCTATGTCGCAGTGATTCTTTGTCCTTGTCACCTCATTCATAAGGGACGATGGCTAAGCAACATATCGCTCCATCCTTATATTGGCATGGTTAGCTTGTGGTCCATCATTCTACGAGAAGAATAATCTTTTGAGTCCTTGGATGAATCCCACCCAAGCCATGGGTTGACATGTGTGGCTTCGACCCCATGCACTAATAAAATGCAAAGCACAATTAGTCATTCCATAGAATGACAGTAATATAATTTGATATTAAAATAACAAACAAGGGCTTTTAAACCTAAAACATGTGAAGGTTATACCCAGTATATGTTTATGTGTAAGTTATTTCTTGTTAAAATGACCAGCATGTCATTCGAGTCTTATTACTTTTCAAGAGTCAATACCAAGAAAATTGTTTGGTTATTTCCTTCATATGATTATTATATACAATTATTTTTAGAATGACAAAATATTTGAATTAAACATGAGAATGAAAGTTATATTATTTCAAAATTATTTGACCATGAATGTAATGAATAGCTATGTTTTATGAATGAGACTCAAATGAACAAAGCATTGGTTGATATGGGACTGAATCTATAAACGTTTTTAAACAACATCGTTATGTTATAAGCAGTATTTGTTTGTTGTAAACAACATTGTTTTGTTATAAACTATAATCATTTATTTGTAAACAACATTGTTTTGTTATAAACTATAATCATTTATTTGTAAACATCATTGCTATATTATAAATAGTATTTTTTTTTTGTAAATGACATCATTTTGTTATAAACTGTAATTGTTTAGCTGAAACATTATTTGAATGTTAGAAATATGATCTATTTGGTTTTAATTCAGAGTGTATACAAAAATTTATAACTTAAGTTGGCACATAGATGTGTATGTATGTAGACCTTCATCTACATACATACACATACTTGTGACATACCTTCTTTTGTTACCTATTTTCTTATTCTTAAATGAATACTGAATTACAATGAATGTAATCAAGTGATATGTGCTTGAAATGGATGGATAATGTATTGATCGGTTCCATTGATTCATTTTTGAATTTTAATAGAATAGAAAAACAAAACCCAATAGACTAGAGCACCTAAGGGTAGATGTTGCTAGAGGGTAGATAGTTGTTGTGAGATAACTTGATGTTGAAAGTTACCTTCTGGGATAGGTGCCAAAAAGGAGTTTAGAGAGTATAGGTTTTTTCTTTATCCAAAACTTATTGTTTGTTGTTGCAACAATCTTCTTATGCTTGGCCAAGTAATTTAGTTCATCATGTATGTATGGAATTTGTGATAACACTCCATTCCTAGCATAGATCTTTCATTTTATTTTCTAAATTATAGATAGAGATGCATGTTGATGTATGGGCATGCACCAGATTCCACCTTGCACATTATTCTCTTGCTAAACTTTACGTGCAAGTTTGGGTATTCTTCAAGTTGGGAGAATTCTAGGGAAGCGTAAGCTTTGTAGTTGGGCGGTAAAGCGCTTCAACCATGTTCTCATCCACCAGTGGAGGTGAGTGTCGAGAGGAAACCTTGGATGTTACAAGACTATCTTGGTCTATTATGTTAACTTGATGTAACATTTATACATTGTATTGACTATGTGGCCTTGTGAGCCAAGTCAACTTGGATATTGTAATTTGACATTGAACATGAATATATTTATATATTTGAATCATTTTAATTAGACATGTGTTGCTATGATGGATAATAGCTTCTTAGTTATGTCCTTTTAAAATAAAATATTCATAATGTCATTTACAATAATATAATTAAGTAATAATTTAGTATGGGTTATTACATTTGGTATCAGAGCTTAGGGTTCAACTCTAGGCCTTTTGAGTCTACCATAACCTTGACTAGGGAATAGTTGACCCTTGACCAAATTGAGTTGTCCTGATAATTGATCGAACCTAGATTGGATGCATGAATGGGAAGGTCTAAGGTAGGACGAAAGAAAGGGAACTCTGTTAAGACCTCAAACAAGAAATTCATAACAACAGAAAATGCTAAGACTGAGGTTCAACCCAAGATTCCCAATGACGAGACTCTAGCTCAAGCCCTTACATGACTTAAGCTGGAGAGATGCAAGAAGATTGAGGAGAAGCAAACACCTAAGATCACGAAGCTTTCTACAGTCAAAGATTGGCCTCTAGGGTGTGGACCAAACACACCCTTGTTAACTAAGGAGGAAAAGGAGAGCCTGTGTGCTCAACCATCCTCTTCTGAAAAAATTGATGTAAATTTTGATGAGGACCTAGAGGAGTTTCCTCTCTTTGATAATGAGAAAACCAATTAATGTAACAAGAAGCCTTTGTAAATAAGGGTCTATTGACTCACATTTGATATAAATAAAACAAGATGATTTTTTTGGTGTGTTCAAATGAAGAGCTCCAAAACATGTTCATTTTGAATGAATGTGTATTTCCTTAATGAATGAGTGATAGACATGAAATGTGTTGTAGGTAAAGCATGAGTCAACATGGTGACCACCAGGCAAGAGATGGGTGGTAGTGGGTCGGACAATAGACCAAGCAAGAGGCTGGAACAAATTATAGAGCTTCTGAACAAGCAAGAGGCTTGCATGGACCACATAGAACAATAGGTTTGAGTGGCATGCAAGGACTAGGACCGCATGAACAAAAAATTCAATCAAGGAGATGGTGGTCCAAGAGAAGGCCCTCGAGGTTAAATAGAGGAAGAATTGAGAAAATAGCTTAAAAGAGTAGCACCACCTAAGTTTGATGGTAAGGCTATTGGAGCAGGAGAAGAGGCATGGATAATTGAGATGGAAAAATACTTTGGACTCTATAACCTTTCTAACTAAACTAAAGTGGCATGGGCTACGTATTAGCTCTCAAGTGAAGCAACTACTTGGTGGGACAATGAAAAGTTAGAAATGAATCTTCAGCCTGCTAAGATTACTTGGGAACTCTTCCTCCAATCTTTTAGGAAGAGGTTGTTATCGTAGCTCTTTTTCTACAAGAAGGTGACATAATTTCAAAACCTAACTCAAGGGAGCATGATTGTGACCTAGTATTAGGAAAAGTTCACCAATCTACTAAAGTATGTGCCCCAGTACCAAGGAGACAAACATTTTCGTATCTGTAAATTCATATTAGGACTTAGAATCCACATTGGAGCTAAAGTGGGCATGCATGATCACCTCACCATGAACGAAGTTTTCTTAACAGCCACCTAACTAGAGCAAAAATTACAACAGTTATCCAATTACTACAATAATGAAAATCCTAAGTCACAGTTTGGTAACAAGAAGTTCCATAAGGGAGACAAGAACCATCAAATCGATAATCTCAAGAGGGGAAGTGAGTTGTAGGAGAAGGGTGAAGATGGTAATTGTGGAAAGAACAAGAAGGCAAACAAAAACAAGGGAAAAGATGACCAAAAGTAGAAAGGCTTCAGAGAGGAGAAGCCAGGAGGTTGCAAAGGGCCTCACGATGGGTGCTATACTTGTGGAGGTGACCATTATGCCTCAAATTGTCCACATCAGTTGAAGTCTTGAAGGGAAGGAAACTAGCAGTAGTCTCAACATCATCAGATCTTGATGCAAGAGCATCTAGCGGTGTAGGGCAATCTTGCATCACCCAAAAAAAAATTGTTTTCTTCAAAAAAAAAAAATTGGGTCCCATGATGGCACTTAAAGGGTATAAGACTGTTGGCATAAAAAATAGTGAAAATCAGACACTTACTATTTTTAGTAAGTTGGCGTAAATGGGCTTGTATGGACGTGAAAATTTACCCCAAGGAGTAGAGCTGAAAAAAATCTTCGGTCGCAAAAGAATCACCTCAATACCCTACACGGTTTGGGAGAAATTAAATTTTTTGTCCTAGGAAATTTCTCCAATGCAGCTTCAAATTCAGATATAAAACTTTAGATGCCCCAAAACAGCTCAAAAGGTGGTCGAACCAACCTACTATAGGTTCACATGTTGTAGAGCTCGTTGAGAGCCTTCCAATGATATGCAATAATAGCAAATCAGACACCCAGATCAAAAGTTATGACCCCACGAAGTTGGTCATCTAAAAAGTGAATTTCATAAAAATCTCTTCCTAGGCCAGAAATCAAATGGTGGGACCTTTGGCGCCAAAACAACAGGGGAAATTTTCACTTTCTAGAACATTCTAGGGTAGTTATTGGGGAAAATAAAAAGGGTTAAGTGGGAATTGTAGGAGGTGGCCCTGATAGTGCAGATTGTGGCTCTGAATAGTAGATTTTCTTTTCAGAGTTGATTTTGATGCAATGAATCAAGCCCATGAGGCTGTAGCATGTAAGCTTTGAATCTGTAATTTCATTTTCTCAAAATAATTGAAAGTGAGTCATTTTTTTTTCTCACATCTTCTGTGTTGGTATCTATTTTTGTTATTTCTGTGGGTTTTGGGTGGTGTGGCCCTCATCAAGTGGTATCAGAGCAGGAGTTCTTGAGCCTGTAACATAATGTTGAATGTGAGGCAGTTGCAACAGGACCTGTGAGTGTGGGTTAAGTTCAAGATGCCTCCAAGACTTGCCTAGTATGGCAGAGGTAGAGGCCGAGGTGGTGGAGGAAGAGATCCACCTTGAGATGAAATCAAAGCCCTTAGAAGGAAATTAGAAACCTTGCAACAACAGGTTCAAAGAAGAGATGTGCAACAAGACAAAGATGACAGTGAAGATGAAACAAAAGAGGAAATGGAAGAGGAAGAGTAGGATCCAATGTATCCTGGAGAAAGAAGATTGTTGTGAGTGATCTCAAGCATTGGGAAGAGACCTAAAATGGAGGTTTCAACTTTTAGTGGAAATCTGAATCCTAAAGAATTGATTGATTGGAACAATGACATGGAGGAATGTTTTGAGTTTGAGGAGATTGAAGACCCTCATAGAGTGAGGTTTGCAAAGAAAAAATTGAAAGTTCATGCTAGTATATGGTGGAAGGAGGTCCAGGTAGAAAGAGGAAGACAAGGGAAAGATAAAATTTCCAGATGGGACAAAATGGTGTCAAAATTGAAGAAATAATTTATTCTAGTTGATTACGAATTGGAGTTGCTCAAGAAGATACAGAGCTTGAGGCAAGGGACAAGGATGGTGAAAGAATACACTAAGTAATTTCACAAGGTCCTAATTCAGACAAGACATTCTGAGGCGAATAAATAGAAATTTTCTCATTATATTAATGGGTTGAATCCAAGCATATAGGAAGAATTGGAACTGGTAAGAATGACCACCATTGAGGATGCTTATCAGTTTTCTCTAAAGGTTGAAGAACGACTGAACAAGAGGTTTGGGAACAAACAACAAGGTGGAGGCCATGGAGGAAAGACTGGTGGTCAGTCATATGGAGGTTGAAATTAAGATCAAAAGAAGGGTGAAGGATCCAGTAGCAGCCAGAACTAGAAGGGAGATAACACCTACTATCCTTGTGATCAGAATAATAGAGACCAAAGAGGAAGATGAAGATCTAGATGAGTATCGGGAAAAGGAGGCTTTCGTGGAACTTGTTTACATTGAGGAGAAGGACATAGAGCGTATGAGTGTCCTCAACATCAAGGAAGGAAAAATAGAAGACCTGAGGGTAATGCATGAGTTGCACATGTAGATGAAGATGCTAAGTCTTCACATTTTGAGGAAGTGGAAAGAGGAGAGGTTCTTGTTACCAGAAGAGCCTTGCTGAATGAGGAGAAGGAACCGACTCAAAGGAAGAATTTATTTCGCACTAGATGTAAGTGTGAAGGTAAAGTTTACAATGTTATTATTAATGGAGATAATACTGATAACCTTGTTTCAGAAGAAATGGTTAGTAAGTTGTGGTTGGAGAGAAGAAGGCATCTGAACCCATATCAGATTGGTTGGTTGCAAAAGGACCATAAAGCCTTGGTAAATGAACAGTGTCTGGTAAAGTTCAAGATTGGAAATTACCATGATGAGGTATTGTGTGATATTATACCTATGGATTTTTATCATTTGTTGTTAGGTAGGCCATGGCAATTTGATCGGCGAGCAGTACATGATGGACATGCCAACACCTATTCTTTGAAAAAGGATGGGGTTCATCATAAGTTGAAGCCCTTGAAAGAGGTAGAGGAAAAGGTATGCAGTAATGAAAAAAATTATTTGGTTGATGGAAGAAAGTTCTTAGAAGGTATGAGGCATGAGCATATGTGTTTTGCATTGATCCTAGAATTGATAAAGAAGATACTACTAAGGTACCTATAGAGGTTTCAAATTTGTTGAATGAGTTTCAAGCTATTATTTCTGATAACGTACCTGAAGGTTTTCCTCCAGTGAGAAAGATTAGTCATCAGATGGACTTGATTCTTGGAGTCAGATTTCCAAATAAGGAAACTCATTGTATGACTCCAACAGAGAGTGAAGAGTTGAATAGGCAAGTGCAAGAGTTGTTGCGGAAGGGATTGATTAGAGAGAGTTTGAGTCCATGTGTAGTACCTGCAGTGCTAGCACCAAAGAAGGATGGGGAATGGTAGATGTGTACATATTCTAGAGCCATCAACAAGATCACCATCAAGTATAGATTACCCTTGCCAAGGATGGATGACATTATAGATTGTTTGAGTGGAGCTGAGTACTTCACGAAGATAGATTTGAAGAGCAGATATCACCAGATCCATATCAGAGAAGGAGATGAATGGAATACAACCTTTAAAACCAAGGAGGGCTTGTATGAGTGGTTAGTCATGCCTTTTGGGCTAACCAATGCACCAAGCACATTTATGTGGCTTATGAGTGAGGTATTGAAAGAATTTTTAGGAAAATTTGTTATTGTTTACTTGGATGATATTTTTATTTTCAATAATACATTGGAGGAGCACTTGATGCATATCCGAAGAGTTTTTGAGAAGCTAAGGGAGGAAAAGTTGTTGATTAATTTGAAGAAATGTAGTTTTGTGAAGAGAGAGTTGGTGTATCTACAATTTTTTGCTCAATAGAGGGTCTCAAAATGGATCCAGAGAAGGTGAGAGCTATCATTGAATGGCCTACTCTAAGGAGTGTTACAGAGGTAAGATCATTTCGTGGTCTAGCAAGTTTTTACAGAATGTTTATTAATAATTTCAGTAGTATTTGTGCACCTCTAACTGAAGCGATGAGGGGGGATAGAAAAAAGTTTAAGTGGACCACAGGAGTAGTCAAAAGTTTTGATATGTTGAAGAAGAAAGTTACAGAGCAACCTATTTTGGCACTTCCAAATTTCAATAAGGTTTTTTAGGTAGATTGTGATGCTAGTGGCATTGCCATAGGAGCTATTTTGATTGAAGAAGGTAAGCCCATTGCCTATTTTAGTGAGAAGTTAAATGATGCTAAGAAGAAATATTTTGTCTATAATCAAGAGTTTTATGCTATAGTTCAAGCTTTGAAGAAATGGAGACACTATTTATTTCCAAAAGAATTTGTTTTATATACTGATCACCAGGATTTGTAGTATCTCAATAGTTAAGGAAATTTGAATCAAAGACACTTAAAATGGGTTGAGTTTTTGTAGAGTTATACTTTTGTTTTGAAGCACAAGAGTGGAAGGCCAAACAGAGTTGTAGATGCTTTAAGTAGAAGGAAAAATTTGTTGATAGAGATGAATATAGAGGTTTTTGGGTTTAATGAACTCAAGAGTTTGTATCTAGAAGATCCAAACTTTGCAGAAGCTTGGAAGGTTTGTTTGGACCTTGTTACATTGGATAAGACGAGATGGTTGGATTTCTTAATCCAAGATGGGATGTTGTTTAGAGGAAGCCAATTGTGCATTCCAAGGAGTTCTATGAGAGAGAATCTAATCAAGGAGAAGCATAGTGGAGGATTGGCTGGACATTTTGGTTGAGATAAGACCATTGTGTTGGAATCAATGAACACTAAGAGGGGGGGTGAATCAATGTTCTACAATTTTTAACTTTATTAATCTGATCTTTAAAGCACTTAAAGCATAGAACCAAAAGAAAGATGTAGCAACACAAAGAAAACAACCATAACACCATAACACAAGGATTTTAACGTGGAAACCATGTTAGGGGAAAAACCACGGTGGAAGGCCAATCCATAATATGAGTATACTCAGAAATAAGTGTTTACAAAATGGGAATGCACTTGCATTTAGGCACATTGCGTAGAGCTCACTACTCAAAACTAGAAAGGATCGCTACCTTACAGTCAATTTCAAAATACAACTGGAGTGGTGAGCTATGAAATAGCATCTACAAATTCCTGAGAATAGTTTTGGTTAAGCACATTAGTCGCTTTCTTGACCTTCTGTCTAATTTTCTCTTCTGCTCTGTTCTACTTCAATTCACATCACAAATCCTTTTATACACAAGTGAAACTGTGCATAATGGCTCTACAATCCTTCTGATATTCACAACACACATCAACACACTTCGTACACATATATCAAAATGATATAAACAATTGCTTATATATATCCGCTACTAAGGATTTAATTGCTACATGTCGGATTCAATAAAATAGAAAAATATTTACAAACTGTCGACTTAATTCACAAATGATTTTCAATGCACACCAACCAAAGTCAGCCACAACATAGTGAGGAACCAAATCAGCATGCTCAAACCCAAAAACACTTAAGAAATTACTCCTCGAAGATCCACAACACGCTACATTCGCTTAGTTGGCCTTTTGCACTGATAAACAAAAAAATAATCAACTGGATCTTCTAACTTGCACACGGATCAATACGAGGCTCTAATATTCAAGGATAACACAGATAATACATCGAATGACCTTCCATGAGATCCACAACTGAAGTGATTAAAAAAATTGCATATGAATTGATGAACTCAATTATGTTGGATGCTCTATTCTTACTTGACAGTTAATCACAAAACTTTGATCTGACTTCCAGTATGATCAGATGCTGACATGTGGATCAAATAAATGAATAGGGTTTCCATCAATGACAACACTAGATGACTTGTGTAGTGTCTCTTGCCAATAATTTCCCCCTTTGGTATTGATGGCAACACTTAGTGAAAAATGACTAAGTGTCGGATCAGTACCAACATGAATTACACTGCCAACCTTCAAAACTCCAAAAATAGAACTCCCCTTGAGATGATTAAGGAATTTTTCACTGTCCCATTCCCCCCTTTGACATCAATGTCAAAGGAAGGAATTTGCATACCAAAAATGAAACAAAAAATTCAAACTGCATATGTACAAACTTGTCTCTACAACTTACACAAACTTGAATATATCTGCAAAATTGGTTTTCAATAGGCTCAAACTGGTGTCCCAAGTCTTTTTGAGACTCTCCAAAATAGTCATGTGACCAAAAAATAGATAAGATTGCATCTTTGCAGACTCAAGGTTCACTAGATCACTGATCGCCAAAGCTTCTTGTGCTTCTACAATGCACTCAACATTATTTCCATCTTCAAACCAAATAGGCCTCTAAGCTCACATGCTCTTTCCACAATTCTATCATTATCATGGTTCAAAATATTGATCCTGTCAAGTAGGGATATAACGTGACCTTCTTTCTTTCCAACAAAAACAGTTAAAGGATCAAAGGCTTCAGAAATATCAGCTAATTGTTTCTCATGATCCTTAATCTTCTTCTCATTGTCCTTAGTAAATTTAGAAAAAGATAAACATGAATTATAGATCTTTCCTCCTTCAGATAGTGCACTCTGAATATTCTTCACACAGGTAGCTAACAAATATTTATCATTAGCTATCATTCACTTCAATCTATTGAACCTTTTATCATCAAATTCCTTTTGAACCTTATCCATAGTTGACTTCTCAAGAGACTCAAAGTGAGTACTTACAAAATTGACAAGTTTCTTCAGCCGATCGGATGGATAATCGGATGAATCCTTGACATATGAAGGCATAATATTCTCCAAGATACCAGATGCAAGATTTAATAGCTCACTGTCCTCAATGTGAGATTTTAGAATCTCCTCCCTTGCCTTGGCCTGAGAAAATGATGCAACTTTCAACTTCTGAATGGGAGATAGAGTGGCCAAGTTGATAGAACCTTTAATCAATTCAGGGTCAAACTCCTCCTGTTGATCTTCCAAAAACTCCTTTACTGCCTTAGTAGTGTCTCTTGCTTCCACAACAACTTCTTTTACATCATCCTTCTTCTCTTCCACCACAAATTCTTCCTTAGCTTTAGGAATCTCAATTTCATCAATTGACACAACTTTAGGAGCTTCAGTCTCCATAGGAATTTCAACATCTTGCATGTCTAGAGGATTCAGAGTATCCTTAGATGTGTCTTCTTTCATTTCCTCATTTACCAGACCAGATGGAGCATCTTCAACATGCACATCTTCAGAAACAACATTATATTTGTTCTTCAAACAAATTTCCTTAAGGATTTTCTCAGTATCCCTTGCAACTTCTTTAGTCTGTCCAATCATAAGCTTATTCACCCTTGTTTTTCTCTTAAAATCCCTTTTTACATCACTTAGGATCTTTTTGCAGATCAACAAGTATCCATTCTCTCATTTTCTCTTCTTCTGTTCTTGCACTAACTCTCCTCATTTCCAAGACTTCATATAGACTCTTAGGCAAATTTGACATTATTTCAATGAGATCCATATTGAAATTATTCAAATACTTTATTGTGTCTTCCTCAAGAATTCTTTGACCAACACTATCAAAGGTGTCAAACCATTCACAAAGTGGCCTAAGATTACCATCCTTAATCAAGGATTTTTCCACTTCTTCTACAGACATACCTGATTTTTCATATTCCATCTTCTTCTTTGTTTTCTCTTCTTCACCGGAGGGCTTGTCCTTAGAGATTGTTGTTGCCATTGTGCCTTGGTGATTAATTTCTCTCACTTCATCATATTTTGTTTCCTCATCTTCCTCAACTGCAACATAAACTCTTTTTCTTTTATCCTTCTTTCTCTTTCCTTCTCTACCAGATGTCTTCACTTGAGCTTTCATAGGGCTTGATTTCACTGTAGGACTGGATAAGGGTGCAAAGCTCCTTGTAGATCTAGATCGGGCAGAGGGTGTTGTCAAACTAGCATATTAGGTTCTAGCAAGCTCTTGTTTAGCTTGTTCTCTCTTTCTTCTAGCTTCTCTCATAGCTTCTGCAGATATACCCATGCTCTCTACAAAGGATTCCACTTCTTTTCTTACTCTCTGGACTATCATAGGTTTCTTCAACTGCTCATGTACTTGCATATCTTTTTCTTCATAGGTTCCAAACCTTTCTTTTGTTAGATCCCAAGGTTTACTCAACAGATGTTGTGCATAGAGTTCCAAGATGTTCTCCTCAACTTCATAGCCCATTGGCATAATCCAGACTGTTCTAGGATCTGCAACTTCCATCAAGCATTGATTAATATCAACCATGAAGAAAATTGTATCCTTATACTTCTCTACAATAGAAGTAGGAATTCTTTCCCTAACTTTCATTTCATTCTAAAAGTTCTTGAAATAACCCCAAATTGCAGTTTTCCTTGTCTTACTATCACCAACTCTGTGCAAGATATCTCTAATTTGAATAGCTACATGTTTATTAGCTTGCCATTGTACTTTTCCAAATCTTGGAACTTCATTCATGAAATAGAAGAACAGACACAACAAAAAATTAACATACTTGAAGGAATTATTCTTATCCTTTTTTATCTTACCAAGATTCTCCATTAACTGGCTTCAGAGTAACTCACATAGATCATACTTTGCATTCTCCTTCACCATCTGAAATGTTACATAAATAGCTATACCAGAAATAGAATTATCCTAGCTGGAATGATGGATTTTGTAACCAATAACCATATATGCAAATATAACATCCACTTCAATGATATCATCAATTTTCATGGCTCTTTTATCAAACATTGAACCAGTTGCATCAGTAACTGTCTGATTCTTCACAGACTTCAAGATCGGCAACCCACTGAAGGAATTTAAACTAGTAACAACGCTTATAGCTTATTTTGTAATATTAAAAGGTTGACTCAACCACATAAATTCAATATGAACTCGGCTCAAAATATACTGGACCCACTCATTTTCTTCAAACACAGGAAATTTTACAATCTATGTGAATTTCTTCTCCTCTAAGGTTTTGAATATGGGCTTTACCTTGAAATATTCTCCAACTATGAGCTTCCTAACTCCTCAATATTTTCATGAATGTATTCCCTAATGTCTTCAATATGCAAGACATCGTACTGAACAGACGAAAATGCACCTAAGGGCTATGTATCAATAGATTAGAAAGAATGCCACTTGAATTTTGGATGGGGTCTATCCTTGATGTCAACTACCAATGGAGCAACCATTTTTAGAAATTCACAAGTTTACAAGTTTTCTCGGTAAATACATTTTCGTCAAATTAGGGTTTGATTGCCGAATCGCCTTCACACTTGAATCTTTGTCAAACTTCACCAAAATTCACTTCACAGCTCTCTAGACTTCTTCTCAAAGTGCAAAGTGACAAATGAAGAATAAAAATTACCTTTTATCAGTCGCACACCTAACTTTTTGTCACAATAAATGCTATTTCCCTAACTCATCTAGATACCCTGTTTCCATGCTCTATGAAAGATAAATCTTCTATGGACCTTCAACTCTACATAAATACTCTCTCCAACTATTTAAACAACATCTATAGATCATCAATGCAATCACTGCACTCATCCATATCCCAGTACCAACTACCAAAAAGGGGGTTAAAATATCTTCTTGAGAACTCCCCCTAGGCTAGAGGCCATGAACTAATTCCCAGAGGAATTACCAGAAGAATTTCCAAACCTTGATTCTAGTACTGACTCATTTCCTGCAACAAAGGGAATCTTCTTCACCCATATCTTCTTCATTTGCTTCTTGATCTCATTTGTAGTGACTTTTCCTTTTCCCTTTTCATCCTTCTGCATGTTTCTCCCTTGATTTATCAGACCCTTCCTACTTCTATAGAATCTACCAATGTGACTAGATTTATTGCATTTATAGCACACCACATTTCTTTGTCCAGACCAGTTGTTCCATTAATTTTCTCTAGATCTACACTAGTTAGCAATATGGTCAAATCTTTTGCATGTATAGAATCTGACATCTCTATGAAAGTTGTTCATCATATTTTTTCATTCATTTGACTTATGACCATACTTATTGCAATTAAAGCACTGACTGGAGAATGATGGACCACTTGAATTCATTCTACTTCTACATTGAGTAGCCATACAACCAAATTTATTGCAAAAAAAATAGTAACCATTGAACCTTTGAGCATTAGGTTGTCTTACCGAATACCTTCCAGCTTTGTTCATCTAATTTCTTTGCTTAAATCTCCTTTGTCCAGATCTGGAACTTTCTCCTTCCTCATATCCAAGACCTCGCTTGTCACCTTCAATTCTCTGACTTTTAATCAATTCATCAAGCTTGGCTGAGCTAATCTTGAACTTCTCCTTGAATTCATTTGCAATAGCAAGTTCATCTTTGAGATCAACAATTTTCTTTTCAAGATCTTCTTCATTATTTATGGATTGTTCAAATTCAAGCTCCAACTGATTGAATCCATCAGTAATTTGGTTGTATTCTTCAGATTTCTCTTTCAAGGACTGAGCAAGCGTCTCTTCATTCTTCTTTTTGTCTTCAATATCCTTGGTCATCCTCATCATAATAGATTCCATCTCATGCTTTAGGACTGCATTATCTCTGGAAAAATTCTCACATTCTTCTATCTTTTCCTTTAGGGCTTGACTCAGTTGTTCATCTTCAATGCTCTTACTTTATTTCTGCTTGATCTAATCACAAAGTTCCTTTATCTTTTCCCTTGAATCATTTATTTTATCCTTCAATGATTGAATGAATTTCTCAACATTCTTAATATTTTCTTGCAATTCTTGGACTTCAAATTTTGACTGATCAAGATCATCTAGGGCCACCAAAAGTTGATGTTGAAGACTAATTGAATCCATTGAATCACTTTCCAAGATCTTCCCCAAGCTGTTAAGCTTCTTCCGAGGAAATAGTCTCTGATACCAATTGTTGGAATCAAGGAACACTAAGAGGGGGGGTGAATCAATATTCTGCAATTTTTAACTTTATTAATCTGATCTTTAAAGCACTTAAAGAATAGAACCAAAAGAAAGATGCAACAACACAAATAAAATAACCATAACACCATAACATAAGGATTTTTATGTGGAAACCCTGTTAGGGGAAAAACCATGGTGGAAGGCCAATCCATAATATGATTATACTCAGAAATAAGTGTTTACAAAATGGGAATGCACTTGTATTTAGGCACACTTCCTAGAGCTCACTGCTAAAAAATAGAAAGGTAGCGGCCCCCCTACTATCTATAGGGATTCCCCCCTACCCCCACCCCTTTATAGCTAGAGTAGGGGGCCCCCACTATAGATAGGCAGAGGTAGGGTTCATCGGCCCCTAGGCGGTCAAGCGCCTAAATGAAATTCTATATCCCCCTACCAGTCGAGCCCCTGCTCCTGTCTCGTTCAGGGAAGGTTCAGATTCTTCAATTTCATGTCGGGGGGGATGTGACCTATGTCAGGTCCATAAGATACCACAACTTTCGGTGTTCTATGATTGACCTCCGAGTCATGAGTAGGTAGTTCTCTTCTTCGGATTCTTCTATTCCTTCTGATTCTCCTCTCCCTGGAAAACCAATAGGCTGAATCGTGACACAAATTGTCTTTGTTCTTTACAATGATACTTGAAAGACGTAGACAAGTGGGTTCAAAAGTTCTTCCCCCATTCCTTCTCTTGAATAAGAAATCAGAATAAGACATATAATCCCTCTTCATTTTGTCGTGCTTGGCGAACAAGCTGCCCAAGCATACTCCTTTCAATACATAAGTTATACCCTTAGAGGTTTTCTCCTGCATGGAACGACGCCACTGGGGAGAGCACAACCGTTGCAAAAACAAAGATTTGAGTAAGAGGCGGCACCCCTGTCTCCCATCCGAACTAGCTGCTGAGCTACTCCCATCCGGGGACAGCCTCAAAATTCTATGGGCGTTGGGTGGGAGTGAGAAGTGAATAGTAGGGGCCGGGCGTATTCTAGCAAGCGCCCTACAATTCTATGGATTTACTGATTAATTAATGGGATAGTTCCATAGTGAATGAAGAGGAAGTTTTTGAATAGAAAACTTTGATCAATGGCAAACAAAGAAGCAGTTTCTAGCCTAGCTCAGTCTCGAACTTTAATGAGTAACCTGGCAATGCTTAGTCACTCAAAGGTGACGCACCAAACGGGTAGCCCACCAACCTCTAGCTTCCACCCTTTGGTCTTGGCATCCGCCCCTAGGGCATCTCTCTTTTATCACCCGGTGTCGGGCAGAAAATGGTAACGGATAGAGCTAGAGCTCAGCGGCTGCAGTGGGAAAATGGCTCGGGTTAGCGGGCCAAATATTCAATTTTTCGGTTGCGACCGACGGATTCGAGGAACAGCGAGAAATGCGGGCAGGTTTAGGATTTGAAGGGACGCGCAGTCATGACCCTGTGAGACAGACTGCTTGCTCTGTCGATAACCCACCCTAGTTTGAGTGGATTTACTAGTGGATTGAAAACTTTTTCCACACCACGCAAACCGGACTGCAGGGTAGAAGAGAAGTGCCCATCCTAGTCCTTAGGGCTCTATTCAAGTCGGGGTAGAATAAGTGCCCTGTTATTCACTGCGGGAGTGGGACTGGAAAACACTCCACTGATAGGGAAAACCAATAATAACTTGGATATTCCAGGATTCTGCTTCAATTCCTTCTGCAGTATTTTTTATTCTGGCGAGAACTGGCTATTATAGACGAAAAGCTGAAGGTTGTGAGCTTTGTTCTCAACTCGTGGATTGGGCCAGAAGTGAAGAAGGTTGTACCCCTTGAAGAACCATGGCGCAAAGTCTCATTTGGCATATTTGATTCGGATCCGGGGATCCATTATTTATTGTTGTACGCGGCAGTCACGCTTTCTCTATCCCACCCGGGGATCGACGAAGGTCACATCTCTCCCTTTTTGTAAAGGCTAGGGTGGGGTCCATAAGCTATTGATATCATCTTGAACCATGGAACGATGCAACAGATCAAGACCCAAAGCTTCCGATAGTTGGAGATGGGCGAGACTTCCGGTTGTCATTACTTAATTAGTTAGGTCCCTTGGTCTATCCTATTGTAGGAGGTAGATAGCTCTTCTGCCTTCCTTCCTGCTGATTGAACTGAACTACCTTCCTGTGGCCTGAGAATAGTAGGGGCCCTCCTTATTATAGTTTGGAATCTACCTCACCTATGGCTCCTTCCACACCTTTGATTCTAGTTAGGCCCTTAGAATAGTAGGGCGAGTGGGTGGGAGGATGAAGCCATCCTTCATTACCCAGTGGAAAGAAAGTTCTAACTATAGCCGGAGGCCCCAGACAGCTAAACAACAGCTCAAGGAGTTCACCAGGGAGTAGATGAATTCCTTCTATTGTTGAGAAACATAGAAAATAAAAGCATGCTCGAAGGCCTACCGAGGGTGAATGCCCCAGGTAAAGCCCCTGGTAACGGGTAACCAGAAAGAAACATGTTTCATTGATAGTCGTATACTGGATCGACCGGTTGAATGAACTAGTCTTCCTTCTGGTTAGAGAGAAAGCATGGGCCCTACTGTGTTTCTTGTATGTTTGGTATTCACTATATCTATTGGTGTGATGAATATTCAACTGAACTGAGAGGGGGAAGCACCAAATTGAGAGCATGTGGTTCTCAAACGAAAGCTACCGCTATTCCGTCTATAAGACTGACTGCTATCAATGCCCTACTATCCCCTACTATCTAAAGGCGGGTGGTGACTAATGATTCTTAAGTCGCAGAGAAGGTGTGAAGAGGTAGTGACAAGTGTCTGAGGTTCGGTTGGCTCTATCCGTCCCTCTCCAATATTGATTCGGCAACGCACCTATAACTCTTAGGCTAATGCATCAAAGCATGGAACCGCATCATCGGACAAGTGGGAGCGGACGAAGACCCAACCCAATTGCTCTGATCAAACCAATTGATCAAAGCAGTGTTCGAGGTGCCAGTCACGAAACACAGGAGAGAGCGAATAGTCGCCCTAAAATTCTATGGCCCTACTATTCTATGGGCGGTCACCCCTCATCATTTCTCTGAAAGCTTATCACTCGGGAGAAGGAGAAACCAACCCCAGAAATAATGGACTAAAGCGGATCACAGAAATCCTCCTCACCTACCGACAGGATGTCCCTGGGCTCTCTCAGTCCTTTATCATTCTTCAATTGGAACAAGATGAATACTTGAGCGGATGAGTCACTTCTCACCACTTTCCACTATCATTCCAGGGCAGATAAGATGGCTCATGTAATGGATCAGATGTGTACCGATGACTGCCAACACAACTGAATTGCCGAGTTCATTTTAGGCTCTATTAGTAATACCAGTTCGCGCGTGATTTATTTGCTTGATATAAGCTCGGAAGATATGTTCGAAATGGCCACTTAAGTCTGGTGTCCAAAGTTCAACGGTGGTGGTTCACATCAATCCTCATAACCACTTTCCTTTCAGCGCTCTCACGTACCCACTAGTAGAGTTATAACCGTTAGAAAATTGGTGATCCATTCGATCTAGCGATAATTATGGCTGACCTTGCCCTCCGCTCCGCTACGCTCTGCTCCTTTATATATGGGTGCCTCAAAGTAGCTCCGGGGCAGCAGCCCCCACTATCTATAGGGCCTCGCCACTCACACCGCTAGCTGGATCGAGCTCGGGATCTACAATATGCTGCCCGCGGTTAGGGTTTGATTGAGCGGAAGCACTTTGAACTCCAAATTCCCCGGTGCTGGTCAGTCCTCTTATGCACGTAATTCCACGCCGATACCTCGAGCTCTTTATGTCCCAGGCCTCCAGCGAACACCAAATGCACGGAGAACAAGCTGTAATGGTTCGAGTCATCACCTATCTTGCTCCTCATTCGTCTTCTCGATCTAATCCATTTCGCATTAATGCTTCGTTCTCAATGGCCAAATACCTTAGAAGGCATAGATCATTCCCAGCTATATAGGTAGGGGGGGTTGTTTTCACTGGCCCCTCCACTACTATAGATAGGGTAGCCTAGTGCTTCTCATGCTATAGACCTAATCGCCATCTAGAATGATAGGGTCGTGTATTCAGCGTACCAATCCTCCAAATTGCAGATTCATCAGGTGTGGTTCCATACTAAGATTAGTGGGCCAGAAATAGGTAGATAGCCTCGTACCTGGTGCATCATGGTCCATCTCTAGCTATTTTATCCAGATATCTCCTCTATCATCTCCTCTATCCCCCAGTGAAGTTGGCTTGTTCGGTGCATAGGAGATATGGGGCTAAACATTAGTTAGTGGTTTAATCGATGTCCCATCTGTCTCACCTAACCAGAGATATGAAAGCGATTCGAGTGTGCCCGAGCCTCTTCTATTAGGCCCATGTGCCCTACTCTGTAATGGGTTGTTTCACCATTATCGGAGTTGGCTTTCTATCGGACTAAGAGAGCTAGTGACTTAGTATTTCCGTTTCACATGGCTCTAACCTGGGTGTGCACCTCCTCTGCAAAACCTAGCTCTGCATGTCAGTCTTTCATTGGGAAAATTGAAACCGATACCTCTATCATGCTTCAGAGATGCTTCAATAGGTACCTTAATTGAATGCCCTACCTCTCTACCTGGGTTCGAACGGACTATTGAGCAACGGGCCTAAACGAATGGTAGTGACAACGCCGCCCATCGAAACTAGGATGCAACCCTTTCTATAGTGCCCCCCCCCCTTTTATATGGTGTAGTAGGGTCCGGAGTCATGAATTCATTAGCAGACAGGAAGAAAGGAACCTGCAGCAATCTGATCGTTTGCACAAACAAAGTTGCTATATCCCACATTTCCACTTAGGCTTTCCCGGCAGATGACATTCGATCATTACACTTAGTGACATAGTTGTCGATGGCCTTCGTGCTACCCACTGATAATACATTTCTCGCCCGCAAGCTTTTTGAATCCACTTAGTCACACGCAGCCCCGCAACAAAACCTAGTCATGCACTGCAACGTTAGTGCTAACAGAGACACCTCGATATAGAAGTAGACATCCCAGTCTTGAGACCTGCCAAAACTAGCACACGAACGCTAGAATGATAGGGCCACTAGTATCACATATCGACCTGCGACCGCACCCCCATTCCCGCATGGCAATAACTCTTCTTATAGCTAGTCATCATGTAGCTCATCGCGCTACGCCTATCTATAGAAGGGGGTCGATGCTTTTCACACTGTACGACCTATTCTATCCTCCTAGTAACATGAGCTACTTGGATAATCGGGCTTTCCAGCAATAACAGCATATCCACCCGTTCATTTTCCAGTCAAATAACTTTGTCTGTGTCGAAGACAACCCCACCTGTACCTGGAGTACCCAAAGCAAAGCCCCGTGGGTCACCGAACAGAACGCATAGGAGCTATTTCACCCCCCCTTTCTATAGTTATAGTAGGGCCCTATCTATAGTAGTGGGCATGCATCATAGGATGGATAAACCATGGGTTAACGAATCTTCAAGATCAAAGCGTGATTCCCAAGGATCGATAGCGGAAGAACATGCCTCTTTCTTATTCGGCGCTGGATGACTTCTCTAAACCCACCCACCTATCCTGGGTTGCCCCATTACCTTACTTCCACAATGGGATAGATAGGGAGGGGCACCGCTGGGAGATCCATTCCACTATCATGGGTATAGGTTCGTTCTCGGGCAGCAAGAGTGCGGGTGCCTCACTATAGATGGAAAGCCTATAGACAGCTGGGTTTTTTTCATGCCAAGGTTCGTTCAGTGCCTTACGAGAGAGAGCTATCTAGCTTATCTACTTGGTTTTTCCAATTTGTTTCCCAGTCTAGCTAATTCACTTGGTTTCTCCCCCAGGGGCCCCACCTTACTCCATCTATACTTGACCATACTTCATCCATATCCCAGACGGCAAACTTCCTCCTCACCTCATGCACCGCGAAGAGCACAGCCCATGGAAACTACTAATTGATTTTACTACTCGAATCACTATAGATGGAGTATCCCCCATCTCTATTTGGGAATGAGCAATGCATCCAGCTCAGTTAGCTCATCATTTTCCAATTACTTAATAAAGAAATATTCATTCCCGGCCCCCTACCCCTATATTGGGCTTTTCCTTTATATCCTCAACTCATATTCTAACTCACTTACGCAAGGAGCTAAAGCCCCTCTCACTCATAGGAAAGGACAGGCCATTCTCCACTATTAAAAAGGTAGGGGTATTGCGAGAACGAATGAAAAGGAGTGAGGCATAGTAGTCACCCAGCTACTATTATCTACGTATTAACAACCCGTCACATTGATTTATCAATTCAACATTGATCAGGGAAGGAGATCAACTTGAGATCAATTCATTGCTTCTGATCGAGTCAGTCGCAATTTATACCGGGAAATAAACATAATCACTTTTCCTCCATATATATCAAACAAAGAAATTAAGACTTTCAAAACACTTCGATGAACCAGGGCTTTGTTCCTCTTCGATCTGGGACCTATTGATCCGGACGAGCAAGGTGAAGAAAAAAATCTTGGTGGTTCTTCCGAACCCACTACTATGACTAGGGGAAAAGGGAACCCCTGGAGAAGCTTGGGGTCGGAGAGATGAATAGGGGAATCTTGGAAACACCGGTACGACTTGCATGCATGTGTTAAGCATATAGCTAGCGTTCATTCTGAGATTGACTAGCGCGGCTAACGTTCGTTCCTAGATTGACTAGCGTACTGAGATTGACTAACATTCGTCTAGAAGAACTGCTTTGGGTCTAATTCCGTCTATCTAAATCTCGTTGAACCTGTCCCTAGCGAAACTTTCTTCAAAGTACGACACTATCGCCAGGGATCTCTCCACACATGCATATAGCCTGGCACATCAGGTTCATGAAGGTTCTCCCGGCACTTTCAGCTACGCGGAGGGAAGGATAATGTTCATGAGCAGGGGTGGGAAAGTGGCGCCCTATGGTACCCCTATCGTTCCGGCGGGGGACAGGGAGTGGTCCACCTCTACATCTGGTTCCTCCACTTCAGTTCCAAGGAATCCCTTCACTTCTCGGAAGGATGCTCGTCAATTGTCCCCCAATGCCTATCTGTCTTGAGATGCCCACCAAGGGGAAATGAACATCTGCTGGAACCAAGAGCGGGAATCACCATTACTTGCCGGATCTTAGTCCTTTGGATTCAAGCATTTATCCCGACTGAACCAAACTCCTTGCATTCTCGTTCTCGACGCATGAACTATTCTATCCAAACACATTTAGTCAGATTTAGAGGGTTTTGGTTACCAGGCCTGTTCATTGGGGAAGGATGAACTCAACCTTCTTGATTAGTTTCTTAATACATAGATAGAGGCAGCCGCCACCAGAGAATGGATGGATAGAAGAGAGTCGTTAATGGAATAACTAGCTTTTTAAGCAGAACCTCATTAGCAGAACTGAACCCCTCTCACTACAACTTTCATCGTCCATCATCCCCGGCATCGGATCCAGCCCACCCCCATAGAATTTGAGGGGCCCCCCAACCCATCCCCAACACCCAGTTCTAAATACGTCTATAGATAGATAGAGTATACCCGGTAGCAAGAAACCATTCATTGAGGAGATGCCCACATCATCTTATAGAATTATCAAGTGATGGAATTTCAACGAATACTGATATTGATACTAGAATGGCAAAGCATTCCACCTTTCTTCCCGATCTGGCGCTCTTCTCTTCTCCCCTATTCCGGATCCTCATCTCCAGAAGCATCCATGGGAATGAAATAGCTAGAGGAGTGAGTAATCAATCCCAGGGGTGGGTGGCCCAACGGGGCGGCCGAAGCTTCAAAACCTTATCGTGCATGTAAAGACATGGAGGCTCCCGTTCCCCCTCACCTTGGTTCATCTATCCATCTGTCTTCCAATTGGTTGGGTTGGCACTGATTGTCGACTAAAGACCCTGGATCAAATTGAGGGTGGTAGGGGCTAGGGAAGTGGGAGCCAATCTCTGGGGTTCGAAGGCCGGGAGATAGATAATTGGTTTAATGCGAGGTCGAGTGCCAAATAGATGTTTCCCAAATCCTCTTCCTATTGCTGATCCTGCCCGCCTATAGGCCCCCGTCAAGGAAGGAACCAGGGAAGAATTGGAATGCCTATAGTTTTTTAGTGCCCATTTTCTGGGAGCTCCTAAGACTGCTTGTCAAAGAGACATGTGGGGTCGAGTGTGAAAAATAGGAACTATCGAGGGTGGGAGGGACTGATAGTTACCAATTATTTCGATGCTTTTCATCTTGCTCTTCAGTCTCACGAGCTACCACTTGACTTTGCTCATTCATCTATCTATCCACCAGAGAAGGGGTGCCCCCACCCCAGTAGCTCCCCTTGCTCCTCCAACCAAGAAAAAAGTCCAAAAGGTGTACTCGGTCGATTAGATCCGGTATCGGTTTCTTTATTGAGAAATGAGATTGAATAGGGGTTGGGGGCTCATAATGGATAGTACCGCTCCAACTGCATTGATTCCTATATAAAATGACTATTCCCAGGGGTGGGTGGGGATGGGTGCGAATAGAGGTTGCTATCTGTAGTTAGCGGTGAATCTGATATAGGAAGGGATGCTCTGGTCAGTATTTCAACTGGTTTAACACTAAAGCTTTGGTGGGAATAGGAGAGCGAATCAACGGTTTCAAGGCCTTTCTCGGAGTGGAGATATTTACCCAGATCCAGGGGAAGAATGGAAGTAGCTTCTTTGGTCAACTCGTTTTATCGAGATTTCTTTTCTTTTCTCTTGAATGGATGGATGGAACATGGCTCCGCCAAACAACGAAAGGGCTCATGCTCCCCTCTATCTATGCTTTCATTTGTTCATAGCGAGTTGGGTGCATCTTTCCAAAAGCTACTATTAAGAAATCTGGAAGGAACTTAAAGGAGAGTATGGGATCGGATCTCGATGGTTCCGGTTTATTCGAGCCCGATTTCAAGGTCATCGGCCAAACTTGCCCCCACCCACCCTGGCATGGGGGCCTAATCGTTTGTCTCGTTCCAGTGTTGGGGCTTGCCTAACCATTGTTTCTGATTGATGGCCAATGGAGCGGCACGAAGCAGGGTCTTGCATCCGAGTTGAATTTCCTTGCCTGGCAGGGTGGGCACGAGAACCAATGTCAATGGGAAAGGGGATTGAATCATAAGGCCCCCTAACGTCCAAATTCGATCGACTACGAAAAAACCACTCTCCAACCCCACCAATCTATGTCGATCCTACGAGTGATGGCTCACTCTATTAGATGATACGTCCCCTAAAATTCTATGGGCACCCTAAAATTCTATGGCGATGCAGAGGTGCAAAGCATCGAACTTAAGGCGAGACCGAGTAGAGGGAATCGGAAGCTGGGATGACACAACCAGAATTAGCTGCATCCGTGGGTGTCGAACTATGGTCTATGTGGGTCGATCAGGCCTCGTACCAGCTGGCTCACTCAGTCGGAAGTCATCTACCCCCGGACTCAAGTTCTCGGCCCATAGCCCTGCCCCTACCATAGCCCCTAAAATTCTATGATAGGGGCAGGGCTATAGTAGGGCCATAGAATTGTAGGGGCGGGTGGGAGCCCCTACTATTTGAAGCGGTTCCGGGATGGGTGGGGAGAGGCCCTACAAATTATATGGCCCCGTCCTATTCTAAGTTGGGGTCTACCTATATCCTCCTAAGTTCCCACCCCTTGATTAGTTGTTGGGAGGAGATATTCATTTCTTTATTCACGGCGGTTTTGAACGCTCCATTCCCGGGATAGGCAGGAGGACCCGGGCAGACCATAGAACCATAGTTGGGAGAATGCTCAAACTGACAAATTCGAACACATTCTATCCATTGCATGCTCTATCTATTGATCGGTATATGTCCTCTAATCATCGTGGAGATGCGCTCGCGTTCAGTCGGAATGGGTTAATAATCAATGAAATGGGTGGAGCGGCTAAACCATACTTGTACGGTGCATGGGAAGGAACCTTTCTCCGCAATACTCCTCCCACCCACCCCTGACCGGAATCGTTGTAACTAGAACCCACATGCAGCAACCTTAGTAGCCATATTCAGTACATAAGATCTTCTACATTGGCCCTGTAATCTAATGATCAAAAAGCTTTCTCCTTTACCCACTCCGGGTGGGAGGGTTGGGATAGGGAGATAGGGAAAAACCACCGTCGAGTACTAATGCGCTTGTATCCATCCGTGGCATGCGAATCCACATCTGAATCTGGGTCATCATATCGGTATGCGGCAGCGGGGAGTATGCAGACATTGGAACATGTTTGATCTGAAGCGTTATCTATCTACCCTATTGCAGAGAGCCGATTGAACCAATTGGAGAACGGGCTTAAACTGGCTATAGATCGGGATGTATAGGCGACCTAGTAGCTATCAGTCTATCTGTCGCATATCCATAAGTTATCTCTCGACCCGTAACTACGGCTACTCCTTCGATCAAAATGGATTTCGAGAAAGGGGTGGGGGGGTGGCCCCCCCTGGGAGGTAGATTAATATTGGGTGAACAGACGAATAAACATGCGGGCTTTCTATTCTATAGTCGAGAAATATGTGAATGATGGATGGACCTAACTATCCTCAGATTACGGTTCTATGGGTTGCCCATGCTTATACGCTTCAACAACTAATAATAGTAGGGGTGTCAGTGATAAGCATTTCTCAGTCCCATATCTGCCTCTCCCAACTGGTACTGACAACACATCGATATATGGTGGAAGAAGAGGTAGAAATATACTACTTAACAACTGAACCCTTTTTTCCCACTTGCTAATCCCTATATAATGAGAAGTGCCAATTCCCTTCCTTCCTTCCCACCCAATGGTTTGAGCACCGCCCTTCTCTTTCTTGGTTGGGCTTTCAGTCGAGTTAAGTTCAGCCATCATTTTGATCTCCAGGGTTCAAAGGGCATAGATTCAATCCCCTGCATTGGGGCGAGTGGACAACCGGAAGGAATGTGATAGGGAGAGGGACGAAGAAAGCAATGGGTGGAGGAGACTTAGTTGGTTGGTTCTCACTCGAGTGCCTTCAAAAAATTTCAAGTGGGCCTAAAGAAACTACAGGGGGAAATAGATGATGGTTCAACCCAGTAAGTGCTCATCGACGAGTGCCATGTCAGAAAGGAAGAAAGTTCGAAAGACTGACTGCCCTTTCTTGGACCGAATCGAATGAAGCCATTGTCCACTTCTCTGTTTCTCTATCCATCTCTATTGCCCCAGATACCCGAGCACCAATCAGTGCTAATTCATCACCTGCCTTCCTTCCTTTTGGTCTTAATAGTTAGAATGGGTGGGAGGCCCCATCATCCTCAGGTTTACCGGGGTGGGCCCATGGGTGGGTAGGGCCCCTAAAATTCTATGGTAGTTCCAACCCCACACATGGAGGATATAAATTACCAACCCCACCTGAAGACCAAGCCCTTCGGGACCAACCAAAGGAGAGCCTATATTCTCCCACCCCCCCCCATATAGTTGTTCCACATAGAATTGTAGGGGCCTCCCACCCAAGGCATGCCTTCAGCACCCCCCCGCTCCTCTTATCGATGCCCCCCATAGATATATAGGGTGGATCGAGTGAATGCCCTCTATTTTTTAGTTGATGGTGGGAAGAATCTCAGTAGCAGAATAGAGATTTGTCTCTATGTATGTATTATGATCTCGAGTCACTGTGAAGAGCAAGCCAAGTGGGTGGTAGGATTGGATCTGCCCCTTCCTTCCTTCTCGTTTAGAGAGAGTTGTACCGATAGAGATAGAATGAGAATTAGTGGCTGGCAGAACCAACCAGTGGAGAGGACTTGAAAGCTCAATGCGCCTTATATCTATTGTTGTGGTAGCTAGAACTGTGAATCTTAGTTAACGGTGGACCATCTTAATAGTGACTTTCTTTCTTCTTCGTTCTATGACCAGGGTTTGGCCAAGCCAAGTGGTTAACATCTGGAACATACATAAAGGCATCAAAATAACGAAACAACTCTGGCTTCGATTGCTCTGATACTGACTGATATGGATCGGCTGCCAAGGCTTCCGATCGTTTGACTCGATGGAAAATCTTGAGCTTTTGGTTTAGCCGGGGTAAGGTAACACTGGGGTGGGGTAAGGTCAAGTGGATTGCGAACACGGCGAGCGGTGGGCCCAACACCCCTATTCAACTAAAAATTCCCGCTAAGAAACCTCCTTATTCTAGCAGGGAAAGTCGGTAGATTAATCAACTCGCTATTTTAAGATGAACTACCTTCTGTTATTCTAACGAGCTGCTAATTAATTTGGGGCTGGGGCTATAAATAATTAATCAGCTGGAACCAAGAGCAGGAATCACCATTACTTGCCCTGCTAGAATAAGGAGGTTTCTTATCTGTTAATTAATTAGTTTATGGGCCCCTACTATTCTATGGCCCCACCGACCCGCCACCCCCACCCACCCTCTATAGTTGTTGCCTGCCTTCAGCACGACCATATTGGCCTTAGGTCCCGAAGGGCTGCCCCACCGACCATACCCGCCTTAGGTGGGTTTTTTGGTGGACTTCCCGTTGTGTATGTGGTAAAGGTGGTTCCGTGTATAGAAACGTTGGTTTCAGGTGCGATCCCACCCTGCATGCCTATCAATTATAGCGATGCCCTTCCCAAGGCGAATAGTAGGGGCCCACCCACCCATGTTAGGTATAGAATCTTGACTGAAAGGTCAACTATCAAGTAATAATAGTGGCTAATGGTAGCGGCTAATTCCGATACGTGCCTCCTTGCTAGTATTATTCATTAATAATTGATGACCGGCCCCCTACCCTACTACTAGAATAGTGACTAATGGTAGTGGCTGATTCTGATACTAATGGGAGTGCCTTTAAGAAGTGGGAGGAATAATGGTGGGGGGACTCTTTCCCCCCCCCCTCCCCGATGGGGAGGAATCTACCTATTTTTCTAGAACTCTGGGGAGTCTCTGTCCTCCCCCCAATGGGGAGGAATCTACCTATTTTTCTAGAATTCCACCTCACCTACATTCAGAATTACCTGCATTCTACCTAGTAAACAAAGAGAATTCACCCCAACTTCAATTTCACTCATGGAACTAAACTTCAATCGCAATAAACTAGGGTGAGCAACCAACTGTCCTCGACCTATCTATCTACCTCTGGGTATGTGCAGGATCATGATGGGCCAAAAAGTGGCGATATTATGGATATGTGTAGGGTATGTGGCTGACGAATTTTTTTTTACCCAAAATTTATGAAATGAAAAGGGTTTTTAAAGGAGATTCTCAACTTTCCACCAATATAAATTATTCTTTACTTTGAATTTAATAAATAATTATTATTCATTTTTTATTTAAATTATGACTAAAGTCCTAATTGATAGGCTGATTGAAAACCATCTATAACTTTCAAATGGTATCACATTTTTTGAATCCAAAACATGCGTCACATTTTATGCTTTGCATACTATAGGATTAAAAAAGAAAAAAATGAATTTCATGAAGTTTTGACCAAGTTAAGGTGGTTAGACATACGAGTTTTAATATTTTCAAAAAGTTGTAATAAAAAATTCATAATTAATTATTTACTTGGAAAAAAGCTTACAAAAAAATATGCATCACATCGGGACATGAGTCCTCTACTTATATCTAAAATATTTTAAAAAAATATTATCATTTTCTTGTGGTTAGGGTGGTTAGACGAGCACCTAATTCTTACTTTTTCCCTGAAATTTAACTACTACTGCATTGAAATTTCAAATTTTCACTAAATAGATTTATTTTTTTTCTAAATAAACCTAGTAGTTTAGAAACTACATTCAATTTTATACAAATTATATTCTTACATATTTTTGAAATTATATAGATAACTTATTCAAATTTTTATGTCAAGTTGCCTAACTTTGTTTTTTCTGAATTTTTTGCCACTTAAGGGCCTATTTTTTCCATGATGATCTTGCACATACCACTCTCCAAACACAATATCTTCAATGAGGATCTCAAGGTACCATCTGCAAAAATAATTTGTCATCAATCAGCCTAATGAAGAGATTGTAACTTCTTGTTTTCATGCTATTATCTTGACCGAAAGACCTGGACAAAGCAATTAAATGAAGCGCCTCTAGCTGGGCTGGATTGGCCCTCCTTAGGAACTCCTTTGTATCGCAAATTCGACCATCGTGGTATATTACATATGATGTGGCCGTGGTTTCATCATATCCCTTCGTCTTGACGCACCACGACGCATCTTCACTAAACCTATGCTGCCGAAGAACAGGCCCGAAAATCCCATGGTTGCAAAACCATGGTAAGTTGTCTGGGTTGTTGAATAAGGTTAGATCCCCTGGTGGGGTTATGCTGGGGGGGTCCAATGGTGATTCAATCGGAGCTTCCAGCGGCCCTTCTCCCTGATTCCTTTGAGATCCCCCGGGAGAGACCTCTTGGCGGAGCAGCGGAGCATGATGATGGGAATCTCACCCCGTCTCGCCCGGCCTAATGATCTTCCACCATCCAAATGGGCCCTGTTCAGCATCAACCTTCCCTAATGCAAATTGAGAAAGTATGTCGAAGAACAATTGGGAATCAGAAAGGAGAAAATTGAGAGTATGCCATGGAAATCAGGAGGGAGGAGTAAGCAGCGCTGGAATAAGTCAAATCAATTCCATTCAATGTCAACTCAATTCAGTGGGTGGTTTAGCTTTAGCCAGGAGATCGAAGGCCTTTATGCAGTATATCCGGCAGCGAGCGCCATGAACACCGGGTCAAAAAAGTTTTTAAATAACCGGTTGGACCTACCTGATAGGAAGAGCTAGCTTCCTAGAGCCGAAGGGAGGGACAACCATACTCTGATTTGGGTAACTGACTGACGAGTGGATGATATTATTTTCCCAGGCCGCCTCACGTATTTCTTCAATCCCTCTTAATCAGTGGACTTAATCCGACCAGGTGGGTGCACCAACAAGTATATCTTCCTGAACTGGCTGGATATCTTTATTTCTTCCGCTTCAACAAGGTGTTGGGCTTAATGGCCCTCTTCCGTAGGGACCCCCTATAGATAGTGGGGCGTACTTACCCACCTCCTTCCCCTTGTCCAACTAAATCCGACTTACCGTATCTCTTTCCTTCTTCTAGACTAACCATTCCCTTTCATGGGGTGGGTGGGAGTAGATGTTGCCCCCCACCCAAGGCCCTTTGCCCATAGAATTTTAGGGCCCATAGAATTGTAGGGATTCAGTTTTTTACTACTTCTTCGTTGGTTAAATCCTTTCAGAAATGCCCTTTGGAAAAGCATTCGGTTTCATTTCTATTTCGTTGGTTAACTTACCCTCTTCCATAATGTCGTGTAGCAATTCGGGTTAGTTATCTATACTGCTCAAAATGGTTCTCTCATATTGGGAGATTTCGCTTAGTGGCATTCGATCACAGAACCCTCTCATAGTAGCATGCAGAACTAGGATTTTTTTTTCAATAGGAGGTGGTGGATATTGTGGTTGTTTCAAAACTTCTGTGAGCCTAGCACCTCTATTTGATAGTGCCTGAGTCGTAGCATCAGGGTCTGACCCAGATTGAGCAAAGGCGGCCACTTCACGGTATTGCGCTGATTCGGGTTTTGAACTACCGCGTACTTGTTTCATAGCTTTCAACTGAGCGGCGGACCCAACGCGACTGATGGGTAAGCCAACGTTAATAGCTGGTCTAATTCCACGATGGAAGAGCTCTGTTTCCAGAAAAATCTATCCATTTGTAATGGGGATCACATTGGTAGGGATATAGGCCGACACGTCTCCAGCTTGTGTTTTGATTACGGGTAACGCGGTCAAGCTACCCGCACCTGTCTGGTCCGATCATTTTGCGGCTCTTTCTGATAGACGGGAGTGTGAATAGAAAACATCCCCTGGGAAAGCCTCATGACCTGGTGGGCAATGAAGCGATAATGAAATTTGTCGATATGCCACCGCCTGTTTACTCATATCATCATAGATGATTAATGTGTGCATTCCATTATCACGAGAATATTCTCCCATGGCACACCTAGAATATGGGGCCAGAAATTGCGGAGGAGCAGGATCCGAAGCGGTGGCTGCATTGATTATGGAATACTCCAACGCATCCGCTTCTGGGGGAATTTGAACCAATTGGGCCACGGTTGAGCGTTTCTGCCCAATCGCTACATGGACGCGATACACACTATCAGAGGTGCCCGAACTACGGTGGGAGGGCTTCTGGTTTGATATGATATCAATAGCTATAGCGGTTTTCCCAGTTTGTCGGTCCCCAATGATCATTTCTCGTTGACCATGGCCTATAGGAACCAGGCTATCCACCGCTATATTCGCTATATAGTGAAGATATAGCTCATGGGCACTGCCTATAGATATAGCTCACAGACAACTAATCTAGAATCTAGAGGATAGGATAAGATCTATGTTCCAGTTGCAGTTGTCAATCCATACGACTGATTAAGAGCCATCAGAGATTCTCCTCAGAAGCGGGGTCTCGGCTGACCAATGATAATGACAATGATCGGTAGCTATCTATATCTATATCTATATCTATATCTAAGGGACAAGGCAGTCGCTCTTTGGTTGGAGCAACTGCTCGAACCTTGCCTTTTAGGAATGAATCGAGGGCCCCCTCTCTTCTCTCACTCTTCCGACGAGCTCGGGCTTTAGGGGAGGGGAGGGGCCCTATATATAGGTTGGTCATTCGCTCTCGAATTCAAAATGTTACATAGCCAAGGGGGCGGCCAGACTTAATTGACCCCCATAGATCCATAGGGGTAGTCGGGTGCATACAAAAATTTCTGATTCGACTGATGACTAGATCTAGATATGCACCCCTATAGTTCTATATGGCGGGCCCCCTATCTATATATTGCACTGGTTCTCACGACAACACTCGACCGGGCGGGTCCCCCCTACTATTCTAAGGCTTTCTCACTAGAATCTACCCCATAGAATTTTAGGGCCTTCGAAACACTATGATTCCCTTAAGCACACCCTGTTAGGTTGATTCCCCCCCACCCACCTTCAAATAGTAGGGGCCCACCCGCCCTACTATTCTAAGGCCAGTGGGGTTGGTGAGAGGAGAACTATGATGGGGGGGGGCCTCCCTCCATCACTACTATCTTATTGGCTCCAAATCCCATCTCGAACTATAGTCCCCCTTGGCATTAGAATAGTAGGGGCCATATAATTTTAGGGGCCCTACCCACCCCGGCTATATATATTCCCTGGCCCTAAAGAAACAATAGGAAAATAGTTTGAAACAGCGGGCAAGACAAATCCGTTGATCTGTCAGCTCCAACTACTATTTAAGCAGCTTGAACTATTCGGTAGGAACTGGTCGAGGGAAGGGAGATCGACTATCTCTATCTCCCCTGGGGTCCGAAGCCATAGAGACTTCTCCAATCAATCTGATTCTTTTGCGCTATCTATCTCCTAGTTGAGCCCCGGTGGGGTCGGGGTGTTGGGCACTTATGCCCCTCGACCGTACATACATGCTGTTCAATCCCGTCTTACCCCTACTATATGAGAGTAGAGGCTGATCCCTTACCAATAGATAGTGATAGTAGGTGAGAGTAGGTAGCACTAATGGCCCAATGCGGGGCCAATCGGTCTACTCACTCTTGGCAGGTCTCATCGGCCATATAGCCAAAGCGGGGGTCGATCTCCTCACGTCTCATTCAGCATATGGTCCAAAATCGAGAAAGGCTTTGATTGAATGAGGTTGAAGCTGTAGGAAGTTGCACCCGTGGGTTCCATATATCTATAGGCGGGATCCCATCAATTGGAATCCTATCTATCGTATTGGGATCTTCCTCTTATCACGGACCTCTGAGCTCTGAGGCTATCTATATCTATAGTCATAGTTGTCATCTCGGGCGAAGGCATTGGGATCGGAGGGCCCTATATAGCTCTATCTGGGTGAATCCTCTTCTTTTGGGGGAGGAAGCTCCTGATTTCTTAGTCCCTAATGGAATGAGCATGAGAGTCGTAGCTCATTCTTTTCCCGAAGGCGCGACTGCCTACTATTCTATAGCGGTTTGGTTTTCATGGAGCGGTGAGCAGTTGCCTCATGCAAGCCATGAGATTTCAGAAACTCGGGCCGCCCGCCCTGGCAGATAAATGGATAGGGCAGGGGGAGTTCACCAACTTGGGCCCTAAACGAAGGGGTCGACCTGCACCGCTCTCCGCTCACAGCCTACGGCTTCGTTCTGTTCCTGCCAACCATTCTGTATAGAGATAGAGATAGCCCTAGAGTCTCATTGGCATTGGCATTGGCAACAATAGATATAGCAAATAGTTTGTAGTTAGGATGCCTTGGTCGGTGGGGTTGGTGCCCTGGATGGTGGGGTTGGTCAACTATCATCCACCCACCCCAGGTTTAGAATAGCTATAGATAGGGGAGTTAGGAAAGGGAGAAAGAACTAAACTAAGGAGAGGGGCCCGCCCCTGGCATTCACTATCCTCTCCTGATACGGTCCATCTGTTCATCCATCATGCCCTAATCAGATATTCCGCTAAAGTGGAGGAGATAGTTGGTGGGCCCCTACCTCCACTGACTCCATAGTTCTTTCGAACATTTACGTAGCGGGGTAGGGCATCTATACAGTATACACCTTGCCCCTGCAGGGTGGGTGGGGAGATATTGGGTACCCCTACCTATAGAGTTGTGCCCTACCGGGCCCTACTCTATATTGGGGCCCCTACCGCCCTACCTATATAGTCGTGCCCTACCGGGCCCCTACCTCGAAGGGGGGGCAGCTGCGCTCCTTGATCTGCCCTACCTTCATATTACGTATAGATTCAAGGCCCCGTTGATCGGAGTGAAGCATCCTTCCAAACTGTATCAACTAAACTAGACCCCTTAGAATAGTAGGGCGAACAATTTAGTTTAGTTTAGTAGTTGCCAACTAAACTAAACTATAGTCAGGGGGGCACATGGCATGAGTAGCATGAGGCCTAAATGAACGGATGACCGGTACACCCACCCATCAGAAGTAGGTAAAGGAAAGGACATTGGGGGAATAGGTATCTGTGCCTTAGAATAGTAGGGGCAGATCATTCCTCATGGTCTTAGCGGTCGGGGTGGTAGATTTCCAGACGATTCATTCCCCATGGTCTTAGCGGTCGAGGCGGTAGATTTCCAGACAATTCATTCTCGGTTAGATGATTCATTCCCTTAGAATAGTAGGGCCTTCGCCCCTAGTAGGTAGATGATGTTTTCTATCCTATTACAGTAGCTATCCCAGTGGCTATCGTATCCGTTCGGTCCCTCGACCTATCGCCTATGTGGTTATCGTCGGCGAACTCTAGTTGGGATGGAATGGAGAGTGGGCCATGTTAGCAATGGGGAAGGGCCATTGTATCCCATTGGATCGTATCACACTGTACTCGGAGGACCGCCTGAGCGCACGTACATCTACTAGGTTGTATGTTAGGTTCAAGCTTCAACACTATGCAATGAGGAACAACCTATGTGGTTATCGCCCGACCCCTATCCATGGTAGCGGGGGTGGTCGTTCCATCCAGCCCTACTAAGTGGTCGAGTAAGTGGCCCATTCATCCTCCTTATCAAGAATCAGACCCTTCCCGTGTATCCATTCATCTTCCCAAGAATCGGACCCTTCCTATAGATCCATTCATCTCCTGAACAACGCTCCCATTCATCCGCTATAGCCGAATCATGAACCAACGAATATGGAACCACTGAGCCATCAAACAAACACACTATAGCTAGCTGATGCACAAATAACAGAACAAGTGATGATGCATTCGATCATGCGACGTAACGTAAAGAGAGCAGATGCATCACGGGACCAATTATGTATGTGTCACATAATGCATTGGGGTTGCACCATCTATCGGATACCGCATCAACGGGATTGGTGGGTACTCAAGGTGGTGAGGCTCTTCCACCCACCCGGAGGCCGAGGGCCCAAACCAACCTAATGCGCCCCACCCAACTTTATTGTCCTCCCACCCACCCTTGGGCCGAGCACATCCGGGGCAGGAGCCATGGCACGGAAGAGGCAGCACCAATCGTGAGAGCGACCCAGTTGTTTACCAAGTTGATCCTTAAGCAGTTGATCTTTCTCTAGTGGACCTGGACCCAGATAGATAGAGAGCTTATTCAATATTCTATTTATGTTCCAAATCCATGAAATCGGGAGATCCAAACCAGGTGGAATGGGACTAGTGATTTTGTGGGGCATCCTTCTCTGCAGCAATCATCGGGCGTTCGATGGCTTGGTCATCGCTTCTCTGTGAGCTAAGCATATTGCCTCTAGCTACTGCTTCCCCTGCTTCCTATGAGCCTATTGTTTCTTTAGGCGACCCCAGTCTACATAGGCTAGGTAGTAGTAGATAGGATAGGGGCCCCAGCAGTAGGGTACGAGCTCCTATCCATGTGGGAATGGCTCGGACATCGAACCCCTATAGCCCTCGCCTCTTCAATCAATCGGTGAGAAGGGGTCCTGGGGATACAAATGTTCTGGTGGAAATTATAGTTGCCCTCCCACCCATTCTATCATCTTGGTAGTCAACCCCGGATATTCCTTAAGAAATGCCTTCATTGCACTCGAGTCATGGGTAGGTGCAATCGAGTATTCGAATAAAGGCAGTAGGGGTTGGTGCTCGCTGCCTTACAATCACTTTCAAAAGACAACTAGAGTGGTGAAATATGAAATAGCATCTACAAATGCCTGAGAATAGTTCTGGTTAAGCACATTAGTTTCTTTCTTGACATCTTGTTTGATTCTCCTCTTCTGCTTTGTTCTGCTTCAATTCGCATCACAAATATTTTTATGCACAAGTGAAACTGTGCATAATTGCTCTACAATCCTTCTGATATTTGCAACACGCATCAAAAAACTTCATACACATTTATCAAAATGATATATAAACAATCACTTATATATATCTACTACTAAGGATTTAATCGCTACATGTTGGCTTCAATAAAATAGAAAAATATTTACAAACTATTGACTCAATTCACAAATGATTTTCAATGCACACCAACCAAAGTCGGCCACAACATAGTGAGGACCCAAATCAACATACGAGGCTCTAAGATTCAAGGATAACACATATCATACATCGAACAACCTTCCCTGAGATCCAAAACTCAAAGTGATAACAAAAAATTTCATATGAATCGATGAACACAATTCTATTGGATGCTCTGTTCTTGCTTGACAGTTAATCACAAAACTTTGATCTAACTTCCAGTATGATTAGATGTTGACATGTGGATCGAATAACTGACTAAGATTTCCATCAATGAAAACACCAGATGACTTGTGCAGTGTCTCTTTCCAACACATTTCTCTTGTCAATGAGAATTATTATTGGCCATAGTTACAACAAGATGTGAAGAAGTTTGTACAAAGTTGCACAGTATGTCAGATGGAAAAAGGAACAAGTCAGAATACTAGATTGTATCAGCCATTACCTATACCTGAGAGGCCATGGGAGGATATTAGCATGGATTTTGTTCTTGGCTTACCAAGGACACAAAGAGGGCATGATTCCATATTTGTGGTGGTGGATATATTTTCAAATATGGCACATTTCATTTTGTGTCATAAGACCAGTGATGTTGTTCATGTTGCAAAATTGTTTTTAAGAGAGGTGGGGAGACTAAATGGTCTATAAAAGAGTATAGTTTCAGATAGATATACCAAATTTGTTGGTTATTTATGGAGGACATTATGGAAGAAGTTGAAGACAGATTTTAAGTTCATTTCTGCACACCATCTATAGATTGATGGACAAACAGAGGTGTTGAATAGGAGTTTGGACAACCTGCTAAGATGCTTAGTTGGAGATAAGCCCAAGGGATGGGATTTGATTATACCACAGGTGGAATTCACTTACAACATTTTTTTCAATAGGAGCACTGGTAAATCACCATTCCAAATTGTATATGAAAGTAGTCCAAGAACTACTTCTGAACTGAGAAAGATGGATAAGGGGGAGAAGAGTAGTGTTGAGGCTAAAGATTTTTTTGAGCACCTAAAGAATTTGCATGAAGAGGTGAGGAAACATATCAATAAGATGAACTCACAATATAAGGCTTAGGTAGATCAGAAAAAGGAGGTATAAGGAGTTCCAAGTAGGAGATGAAGTCATGGTTCATTTGTGAAAGGAAAGGTTTCCAGTTGGTACATACAACAAGTTAAAGATGAAGAAGTTTGGACCATGCAAGATCCTAAAGAAGCATGATTCAGGAAATGCTTATGAGATAGAGTTTCCTAGTGGAACAAACATTTCTCCTGTATTCAACATTTTTTATTTGATAGAGTATCATGAAGGCGATATAGAGGAGGGGTCGATAAGAGAACAGTGGAAAATTCCAGCACCTACTTCAAAGAAGGAAGAGATAGAAGAAATCTTGGATAACCATGAGGGTAGAAGCACAAGAAAGAGGCAATATTTAGATCACTTGGTGAAATGGAGAGGAAGTCCTGTTGAAGATTCATCATGGTTATTTGAGGTTGAGGTTAACCGTCTTGGTTTCCCTTTAACTCTTGAGAAGTGACAAGGTCACTTTTCAAATTACCCTGGTTGTCTGATGTAGGAGCATCCAACAGTGTAGGGAAATCTTGCATCACCCAAAAAAAAATGTTTTCTTTATTTTCTTTAGTTGTTTTGAGTCCCATGATGGCACTTAAGGGGTATAAGACTATTGGCGTCAAAAATAGCAAAAATCAGGCACTTACTATTTTTAGTAATTCGGCCTAAACGAGCTCATATGGATGTGAAATTTTACCCTAAGGAGTAGAGCTGAAAAACATCTCCGGTCACAAAAGAATCACCTCAATACCCTACATGGTTTGGGAGAAATTAAAGTTTTTGTCTTGAGAAATTTATCCAATGCAGCTTCAAATTCAAATATAAAACTTTAGAGGCCTGAAACAACTCAAAAGGTGGCCGAACTGACCTATGGTGGTTCACATGTTGTAGAGCTCGTCGAGAGCTTTCCAACGATATGCAATCATAGCAAATCAAACACCCAAATCAAAAGTTATCACCCCACGAAGTTGGTCCTCTAAAAAGTGAATTTCATAAAAAAATCTTCTTAGGCCAGAAATCAAATGGCGGGACCTTTGGCACCAAATCAAAAAGGGGAATTTTGTACTTTCTAGAACATTCGAGGGTAGTTATTGGGGAAAATAAAAAGGGTTAAGTGGGGATTGTAGGAGGTGGCCTTAATAGTGCAGATTGTGGCTCTAAATAGTAGATTTTCTTTTTAAAGTTGATATTGATGTAATGAATCAAGCCCATGAGGTTGTAGCATGTAAGCTTTGAATCTATAATTTCATTTTTTGAAAATAATTGAAAGTTAGTCATTTTTCTATCTCACATCTTTTGTGTTGGTATCTATTGTTGTTATTTTGTGGGTTTTGGGCAGTGTGGCCCTCATCAGATCCACACTGCAGTGGATAAAACATAGGCAAAGTATCAAGCTTCACCAATATAGCTGATGGGTAAACTCTATGGCCAAAATCTATGGCCAAACTATCTCTATTTTAAATGATACTAGAGCTACTGAATGTTTTATGGATCCTAGAGTAATATCAAAAATACCTATTAGACCTAGATACATGGAAAAATCATGGACAATATAGTATGGTAATTGAGCAAATACCTGTCTCTTTTGCAGAAAGTTATAGCTTCCAACCTTCCAAACCTAGGTCAACATGTATGTGCCACCTTTAGGCTCATATGATTTAATTTTGGGAATAAATTGGTTAACTGAGCATAAGGCTATAGTGAACTGTGAGGATAAGGTAGTCAATTGTTTGGATGATTATGGGAACCCAATTGAGATTTATGGAATGAAAAGACCCTTAGAGCTTAGACAAATTTCTGCTATGTAGCTCAAAAAGGATCGTCGATAGGGATGTGAAATTTATATTGTGCATATCAATAACCCTAGTAGCAAGGAACTGTATCTAGATGACTACCCTATTCTCAAGGAGTTCCAAGATGTATTACCTGATGAAATCATAGAGTTACCTCTGAAACAAGAATTTTATTTCTCTTTTGACCTTGGACTAGGAGCTGAGCCTCAATCTAAAGAACCTTATTAGATGACCACCACCAAACTCTATGAGTTAAAGGCTTAGTTAATGGAATTTTTGAACAAAGGGCTCATTAGACCCAGTGTGTCTCCTTGGGGAGCACTAGTTATCTTTGTGAAAAAGAAGGATAGAACCTTGCATCTATGTGTAGACTATCAGATGTTGAACAAGGTGACCATCAAGAACCGATATCCACTCCTGAGGATCAATGAGTTGTTTGACCAGATGAAGGGAGTGACAATGTTCTCTAAAATTGATCTTAGGTCTTGGTACCATCAGTTGAGAATAAAGGAAGAAGATATTTTGAAGACTACCTTTTGAACTTGATATGGACATCACGAGTTCACTATGGTACCTTTTGGTTTGACTAATCCACCTGTAGCTTTCATGAACCTCATGAACAATGTGTTGAGAGACTATTTGGATGACTTTTTTTTATCTTCATTAGTGACATCCTAGTTAACTCAAAGTTCATTGAAGAGCATGATAGGAACTTGAGGATAGTCTTGCAGTGACTGACAAAAAATAAACTCTTTGGGAAGCTATCCAAGTGTTCATTCTATCAATACAGGGTGCACTATCTAGGCCATATAATTTCAGCTGAGGGAGTCTTTGTAGACCCTGAAAAGATCAAGGCGATTGTGGAATGATCGGTGCCTCAGAATGTGTCAAAAGTCCATAGATTCATGGGCCTCACAGGATATTATAGAAAGTTTGTGCAAGGGTTCTCCCAGATTGTATCTCCAATCACATCACTCCAAAGGAAGGGAACACAGTTTGAATGGACCGAGAAATGTGAATAGGCATTCCAACTCCTGAAGAAGAGGCTCATGATATCACTAGTGTTGACCATCCCTGATCCTAATGGAAGATTCACAGTAATCATAGATGCATCAAGAGAGGGATTGGAAGTAGTGCTAATGCAAGATGGACAAGTGGTAGTGTATGAATCAAGGAAGCTTAAACAACACGAGGTGAACTATGCACCGAATGATTTAGAGTTGGATGCAATAGTTTATGCCTTATAGATATGGAGTCATTATCTCTTGGGATAGCCATTTGAGCTCAAGACAGACCACTTGGGATTGAGATACATATTTACTCAACCAAACCTTAATGCACATAAAAGAAGGTGGTTGGAATTCCTTAGTGAGTATGAATTTGGAATTGAGTATATAAAGGGAAAAGAGAATAGAGTGGTTGATTCTCTTAGTAGACGAAGACATCTGGCAGCCATGATCTCGACAAGGTCTAATTTGAGACAACAGGTGATACAACATTTTCCAGGGGACAAGCACTATGAGAGTGAAAATTGTCCTAGTAGAGAATCCTATAGATCATTGGTTTGATGGGTATGAGATCGAACTGGATGGAATTTTGAGATACCAGAGGAGAATGTATATTCTAGACTCTAGAGAGTTGAGGAAGTTGATTTTAGAGGAGGTTCATAATGCACCTTATTCAGTACACCTCGTATTATCCAAGATGATCACAAAATTAAAAACTATGTACTTTCGGCCTAAACTCAAGAAGGATGTGGTGGAGTACATAGCTAGATTCTTAGAGTGCCAACGAGTAAAGGATGACCATGCACATCCAACTAGGCTATTGTATCCTCATGACATACCTAAGTATAAATGGCAAGTGATCAACATGGATTTCATACAGGGGTTTCCTTTAAGCAAGAATAAGCATGATATGTTTGTCATGATCGATAAGCTGACCAAGGTTGCACACTTCATTCTATGAAACCTTAAGGATGGATGATTGACCCTGGCCAATAAAATTTTCCAGGAGATCTTCCACTTGCATAGAGTGCCAAAGACTATCATTTTTGATAGAGACACTTGAATGACCTCAAGATTTTAGATGACCTTGAATGTTGCATTGGGAACCAAGTTAAATTTCAGCTTGGCTTATCATCCTTAGACTGACAGGTAGAAAAAGATGGTGAATCAAGTAGTCGAAGACCTCCTCTGAATGTATTGCATGGACCAATAGTATAAGTGGGAATAATATTTACCATTGGTAGATTTTTCTTACAACAACTCTTATCACACATCTCTAGGTATGACACCGTTTGAAGCTCTTTATGGGTGAAAGTGTCGTACAACCATCAGTTGGGATAGATTGGAGGATAGGATCATAGTAGGACCTGAAATGCTTAAGGATATTGAAGAAAAAATGAGAATCATTAAGAGAAAATTGAAGGAGGTGGCAAACCGATAGAAGAGTTATGTCGACAAGAATAGAACTCTTAGACAGTAAGTGGTAGGGGATAAATTTTTCTTAAGAGTCAGGCCACATAAAAGTTCCATTACTTTTGGAAAGTCTTCCAAGTTGGCCTCAAGATATGTGGGACCATTTGAAGTCTTGGAAGTGATTAATCTTGTTTCTTATAGACTTTCTCTACCACCCACTCTGGCTCAAATTCATAATGTATTTCATGTTTCTTTGCTTAAGCCATATCATCTAGATGTAGCTCATGTGCTTGATTGGAAATCCTTGTAGGTACAAGATCCAGGAGTGGTGCTAGTGGAGCCCATTAGAATCCTGGATAGATGCAATGTTAAGTTGCAAAGCAGAGATATTGCTTAGTTTAAGGTCCAATAGGACTAGTATTTAGAAGACAGTGCTACTTGGGATGATACGAAAGAAATAGAATGCTCCTTCCCACATTTGCTTCCTTAAGAAAATACTTGATAATTTTGTTTGAAAATTTTGGATTGAAATATTATGTTGTTTTGGTTTGGACCAATATGATGTGATATTGAAATAGACATATATGCTCAAATTTTGATTAAATATAAATCGAGACGTCTCTTCCAAGAGGGGAAGGATTTCATAACCCAATTTTATTGCATTATTAATTATAATATGATAAATTGAATTAGTGAGGAAATTCAATATGTTGAATGGAAATTTGATATTTTTGAAAAGATTGAAAGAAGTTGACCGTTGTTAACTATGTGATCTTTTTGAATTATCTTATATTTTATCATGAATTGAATGTTACTGATGAACTTTGTAAGTGCAAGTGTGTGCAATTGCAGGGTGACAGGTTGAAGGATGAGAAAACGGTTGAAGTAGGATCATTTAGCCTGATCGAATAGTAAGATTGATGGAATATGGGTGCACACACCACAAATGGATTGATGATTGAATTTGAAAATTCATATAGGAGATTTTATCAATCTGACTTGAAATGATTATATGATTAAAGAGGTAGACTTGTGAAATTAAAATACATGTGATTTCTTATTTAAATGTCTATCTTGATCCTATGTGTGTTCGAAATTGAAAGAAAATGATAGTATGACTTAACATACAAATGGATGTCTATAATTTGGAAAAGAAGCTACTTCATTTAAATATTGATGCTCAAAACAAAGTAAAAGTTTATTTTTTATTTAAATGTTGGTATATGAAACATATAAACATCTATAAACAAATATATACATATATATATATATACATACATACATACATATATATATAATTAATGAACAAACAATGTGTGCAAATATATATATATATATATTATATACATCTACATATATCTATATTTATATTCCTTAAGAATCGAATTAGAATTGAAATTATCACTATCAAATTTATGAAATTCAATGAAATCGTGAGAAAAATCATGTAAGGTCGTGGTTTGAAACCAAATTAATGGAAAATATTCAAAATTCAGAGCATAGGGGTGGCTAAAATCGATGCCCATTATGAATTGAAATGACTTTTTGAGCGACACATGAGAAAAAGCAAAAAAAGATACATTTTGATATCATAGAATCGACAAGAGTGAAGGACATAGGCAGTTCAAGGATTTTCTTGAGAAAAAGCTGAGAGGAAATTGAACCAAACAGAGGTAATCGATGCAATTTCTTTGATTATGATTTGTTTTTTTGTTAGCTACTTTGAGAGCAATGTATGTTGGATCATATCAACATTTCTTTTGAGCCATATTAAACTTGTATGATGAACTCAATATGCATTTTCTTGGTTTAAAATTTATTGTTTCTTCTGTTGAGGCCATGGCGATCATTTTTATCCCACGTTCTTTGTGCATGTTTCTTAAATGACATGGAAGTTGAATCACTTAATCCCTTGTGAGTTAGATGTTACCACCTTTGTCATTTGTCGCTTGCATGAGAAAAGCATAGCCTTCACATGTGGCTATCGATGAAGCCGATAGCCTATGAAAAAGCATGAAACTATCCATAAGATTGTTATTTCCTTCTTTGAGGAAGGGTAGTTAAATTTCCATCGAAATATTATGTTTTATTCTGTGTAAGTAAATTTCCTTTGGGATACCCACACCATATGGGTGCTAAAATCATTATCTTCGATCTGGGATCGAAGGGTTTCCATGATGTATTTTATTTCCTCTCGCATTAAGTGATGGTTGGGTGTTTATCGCCACATTCTTTGTAAATGATATTACTTTTATCTATTTTTGTATGTTTCTATGTCGCAGTGATTCTTTGTCCTTATCGCCTCATCCATAAGGGATGATGGCTGGGCGACGTATCACTCCATCCTTATATTGGCATGGTTAGCTTGTGAGCCACTGTTCTTTGAGAATGATAATATTTTGAGTCCTTGGATGAATCGTACCCAAGCTGTGGGTCGACATGTGTGGATTCGACCCCATGCACTGATAAAATGCAAAGCACAGTCGATCATTCCATGGAACGACAATAATATAATTTGATATTAAAATAGCAAACAAGGGGTTTTAAACCCGAAAAATGTGAAGGTTGTACCCAGTATATGTGTAAATTATTTCTTGTTAAAATGAACAACATGTCATTCAAGTCTTATTACTTTTCAAGAGTTAGTACCAAGAAAATTGTTTGGTTATTTCCTTTATATGCTTATTATATACAATTTCTTTTAGAACGATAGAATCTTTGAATTAAACATGAGAATGAAAGTTATGTTGTTTTAAAATGATTTGAACATGAATGTAATGAATAGCTATGTTTTTTGAATGAGGCTCGAATGAACAAAGCATTGGTTGATATGGAACTGAATCTGTAAAATTTTGTAAACAACATCGTTCTGTTATAAGTAGTATTTATTTGTTGTAAACATCATTTTGTTATAAACTATAATTGTTTAGCTGTAAACAACATTGTTCTATTATAAATAGTGTTTATTTTGTTGTAAATGACATCATTTTGTTATAAACTGTAATTGTTTAGCTATAAACAACATCATTCTATTATAAATAGTATTGTTAAGTTGTAAACGACATCGTTTTGTTATAAACTATAATTGTTTAGCTGTAGAAAACATCATTTTGTTATAAATAGTGTTGTAAAGTTGTAAACGACATGGTTTTGTTATAAACTATAATTGTTAGTTGTAGACAACATCGTTTATTAAACATTAGTTGTATGGTTACAATAGTATTGTTTCCTATCATTGCATGGTTTATACAAATTACATAACAGTATGTGGGAAACTTTTCAAATAGACTTGTTCTTAAATACTTTACTTCTTGTAAACTGACAAACTATATGTCAATCTGGAACATTATTTGAATGTTAGAAATCTGATCTATTGGGTTTTAATTCAAAATGTATGCACAAATTTATAATTTTAGTTGGCACATATATGTGTATGCACATAGACCTTCGTCCACTATACATACGTATACTTGTGAAATACCTTCTTTTGTTACCTATTTTCTTATTCTCAAATGAATATTGAATTATGATGAATGTAATCATGTGATATGTGCTTGAAATGGATGGATAATGTATTGATCAGTTCCATTGATTCATATTTTGAATTTTAATAGAATAGAACAACAACCCCTAATAGACTAGAGCACCTAAGGGTAGATGTTGCTAGAGGGTAAATAGTTTTTGTGAGATAACTTGATGTTGAAAGTTACCTTCCGGGATGGGTGCAAAATGGAGTTCAAAGAGTATACATTTTTTCTTTATCCAAAACCTATTGTTTGTTGTTGGAACAATCTTCTTATGGTTGGCAAAGCAATTTACTTCATTATGTATGTATGGAATTTTTTATAGCAATCTCTGTCATTCCTAGCATAGATCTTGCATTTTATTTTCTAAATTATAGATAAAGATGCATGTTGATGTATGGGAATGCACCAAATTCCACCTTGCATATTGTTCTCTTGCTAAACTTTCCATGTAGGGTCAGGTATTCTTCAAGTTGGAAGAATTCTGGGGAAGCATAAGCTTCGTGGTTGGGCAGTAAAGTGCTTCAACCATATTCTTGTCCACCAATGGAGGCGAGCATCAAGAGGAAACCTTGGATGCTACAAGACTATCTTGGTCTATGATGTAACCTTGATGTAACATTTACACATTGTATTGACTATGTGGCCTTGTGAGCCAAGTCAACTTGGATATTGTAATTTGACATTGAACATGAATATATTTATATATTTGACTCATTTTAATTAGACATGTGTTGCTATGATGGATAATAGATTCTTAGTTATGTCTTTTTAAAATAAAATATTCATAATTTCATTTACAATAATATAATTAAGTAATTATTTAGTATGGGTTATTACACCAAAGCTCCTATTTTGGCACAGGCATGAAAGATGCTAGCAAAGGTTGTGAAATTTTGCTTTACACTTGCCAATTGCATTTTCTTGAAAGTTTCTAAAGAATTTTTGACAAATCCATGTTGTGCATATCCTTAAAATTTGGCTTTACACCTGCATATTTGTTCTTAAAATGGTGGCTACATCTAAGAAGGCTTATTATGATGCAACTCCAACTAGCTATCTATTTAATCAAGAATCAACTAATCAATGTCAAAATAGAGAAAATCTATAAACCTCTAGATGAGTATAAATTAAAACCCATTGGATTTACTCTCCTTGTGTTTCCTAGTCCATCATGTTATTGTATTCCCTCTTTTCCTTGTAATGACCCATCCTCCTATAAATTCAATGTTTTACACCTTGGATATGATTAAGATTATTTAGATTTCACTCCTTCCATAGGTGAATATAAATTTATTCTCATTGATTTTGATATCCCTACTTTGCATATTGAATGCCTTAATCATCATCCACCTTCTTAGTCTAATTCTTTCTCTTCTTCTACCTTATTGACTAGAAAGTTTGTAATTGGTAATAAGGTTAATTCAACAAAACATGTTGGTGAAAACTCTCCTTCCTCTTCTCCTATAATTAAAACTCTATATGGTAAATGAAATTAAAAAAAATAGTAAACTATGAATATAAAGGTCTTGGTCTTTGTAAATATAATCTAATTGAACATAGTCATTTTTAATAATTTATCTCTAAAAAACTAGTCTTTTATATTATTCTCATACATGTTCTTAAACTCATCCTCCTCACTCACTATCATATTACCCTTTTCTTAGAGTCACTTAATGGTATTCCTTTATTCCACATATTAGACCTTTCCTGGAGAGAAATTATTTAGTTGCATCTCATTATATCTATTATTCCCATTTTTAATCTATGTATCTTTACTTCCACTCTCATATCTTACATGCTACAACCATTGGTTATTTATATGACCTTTTACCTACATTGTTCACAACATAGTCCTTTCTCCTATATTTATCATAAAGACCCTATGGGGGAATCATATCATCCTCAACACTTACATATATATTTTTCACTTATTGACCATTGGACCACTTGGGGTATCCTTTTCTTATCATTGGGGGCATCACCTATAAATTTTCCCTTCTTTCCTCTACTTTCATCATATCATGTGTACCTTGGTATCACCATGGTCTCTCATGGTCCTGCCATAGGCTATGTGATCCCCTTGGATCTTCTTCCTAAATTCTCCTTTTCTAGTTAGCTACTTTGAAAATTAAAAATGTATGTGTTAAGTGTTTATTTTCATTTATGTTTGGACTATAAATTTACTCACTCATTGATATAGTGTTTTTATTTCATAAAAGCTAGTAGCATTGCATATGTTTCTTCATATAATATAAATGCATGTCTTTGTGTATTAAACTTGAACAAATACTCACATGCGTGAAAGTAAAGAAAGATCCAAAAGAGTGAAGAATCATATACTTTTAATACATCAATTGTATGCTTTACAAAGATATGTAATTTATTTTATTTTATTTGATAAATTTTTATTTAGCATGTTAATTTTTTGTAGTTGCATCAACCTATTAAATTGGAGTAAAAATATAAGGTACAAAATTACTTCCTTCAAGATTTGAGTGCCTAGGTTCATAGTTTCTTTAGGAAATTTTTTTCCCCAATTTCTTGTCAAACAATAATTATAAAAGGGTCCCACAAGTAGTCTAAAGTTTGGAAACCATTCCAAAACTTCCTATAAAGTGCCTATATTCATCTCTCAAGTCCTTATATCATGTCCACACACCCTTATATTTCATCCTATTCTATTGTTCATCATGTAGCTATGCTCACACTCATGTAACTTATATATGCACATGTTATCCACCAAGATTTAGCTCTCAAGTTCTATTTTAAGACTAGTTTGCAAGATCATGTGATATCATCCTTGATATCATGGAGTTAAAATTTGAAGACATACAAGAGTCATATTTCTTGAGATATTTACATCTAGTTCAATTATCTAAAACTCACACATAAATCAAGAAATATACATAATACCCTTACATATAAAGGGTTAATTGAACTATTATTATCTCAAATTTATGAGACTTTAGAAAAAAAATAGGAACTTGTTTACTAGACTTTAGAGTTTAGGACAAGTAGAAAATTTGGTGTCCTCATAAGAATTTATCTACACTTGACTTGGATAAGAAATATGCACTCTCACATCAAGATAAAGAGGCTATATATTGGTTTTTATGAATTATTCGCACCCTAATGTTGATTCTATTGTGTTGGCTCTTTCACAATTTCCCATTTTACCTTTTTAGTTAGCTCAGGTTCGTAACTCATTTTTACTTGATTTGCGGTAATGATGAGTTGTTCACAATGGGCTATATTAATTTCTTAGATAATGGCCCCTTCATTGCCACATATATCATATTTATTTTTGTTTTATCTAGGTTTATTTTTATCCCCACAAATTGAAGTGTATCCTCACATATTAGTTCATTAGATTCATATATAGTTTTTCTTGTTTAAAATCAAGGCAATATTAGTCTAAAATATCTACCTAGGTAGATTAGCTAGAATAATCTCTTTAAAAGCCCTCATAACTTAGTTTATCCAACTATGTCAAATTTTCCTTGAAAAATCACAAACGTGATACATTTTCTAATTCATACATTCATTTAAATGTTCAATCGTCATGTTTTAGAGCTAATTCATTTATTATTTTAGGTTGATTTATGTTGATGTACATATGCATACATTTTTTTAATTATTCTAAATTAACAATAGCTAGAAATTTCATAGATCATACATGCTGTATACATGTGCTTGAATTAAAATTAGAAATTAATTAATTTTTATGCAGTGCATCGATATAGAGGGGCTTTGGACATGTACAGATGCAAATATTCAAAGATTGCAATCAATTTTAGATGAACCTTCAACCATGGGGGTCTATAGAACTAATTGTGAGGATATTTTAGAGAGTTTAGTTAGGATTAGATAGCTATTAGGAGGTGTGTGTGCATATTTTGGGGACACTTTAGCAGTTGTACTTATCGGGATGAGGGGTGAGGTTTCTGGTGATATACCTTTGAGCACAATCCAGCTTAGAGTGCTAAAGGAAACTATCAAAATCCAATGTTTTCCCTAGTATTTTGATAGATCGCAAGTGAAGGGGTATCAAGTTACTAGATGCATGGATCCTAGGATGGCCCCATTGATATATCCATGATTTCTTGTAGCACATGGTCATTATCTGAATAATGACCAAATTCCATTATATTTTGCACAATAGTTATATGTTGAGGTCCACTTATGCCTCAAATTTAATTATTTGGATTCACCAGGTCATTTTGGGTAGGGGCATGGTAGGGTGTTGTTATGCCTTGCATAACCACCCCATTTTAAACTTGTTTAAAATAGGTCCCCCTTTGTTTTGTTTCGTTTCCTTTGGTTCTTTGGTTGGGTCTTAGGAGTTCTTTTATTTTCCTCCTAAGTATGTCTTTTATTCTGTTGGAGCCGAGTCCGGGGCTGAATATGGATGTAGAACTCTTTTAGGGTTTCAAGTTCGGATCTCGTCCCAACTCCGACTCTACCCTCTTTTGTTGTTTCTTTGTTCCGTTGGTTGTTTTCGACCAACATTTGGGTCCCTCTTTTCTGTTTTTGTTTTCCTTTGGTTTTGTGTCTCGTGCTTTAGGAATTTTCCTTTCCTCCTTGGGCCTTTTCTTTTGTTGGTGGACGGAACGAACATAAACTAAACGAATTCCTTCCAAGTTCTATTTTATGTTCCTTTCCGGTCGGTTTCGTCTCTCTTTGTTTTTGCCTTGTGCATCTTTGGTTTTTATTCGCGTGAATGAAACCATAACTAAACTCGAAACTTTGAATAGGTTCTGGTTCAGTTTAGTTCGGTTCCATTCAGGGTCTTGTTTTTTTCCTTTGTTCTTTTTTTTCTTTTTCTTTTTGGGATTTTTCTTCCCTTCCCTTTTTTTCTTTCTCATCCTTTTTCGTCATTTATTTGTATGTTGTCGGAGGCAAAGTTGGGGCGGAATCCAAACTTGAAACTTGGAAAAGTTTCAGTGTCGAATTTGGTTCTGCCCCCGCCCCCATTGTGTTTCGCCCGGGATCGGTTTTTACTCCGACCCTGCCTGCCTTCATTTTTGTCTATCACTTGTGTTTGGTCCCTTTTGCGGACATGGAGCCGGAATGTGTGCTGGACTTAGAAGTGATGGTTATTTTCATGTCTGGTTCCCGTTTAGACTCTGGTCCCGGTTCTGGTTTCATCTTGGCTTCGCCCTCGCCAGTTTTAAAGGGTAAGTTGTTTCTGGTTCGTATTTGGTCCTGTCTCCACCAGAGTTGGGTTTCTTTTCACTAAGTGTAATTGAATGAAGGATATATGAAAGGTGGGATGAATGATGATATTTTTCTATGCTTTTAGAGGACTAATGAAGGCATCATTTTGTAGAGTTAAAGCATGCTGAGAACACTCAATGCCGCTTAATAAGAAGATCAGCCTGTAGAAAAGAATAAACGAGAGGAGAGCATAAATGATGAAGAGCCGCGAGGATAGCTGGGATGTCAGTTGGAAAAAGCAGATCAACATTAATGACGATACTTTAGAGCATTCAAATTAGCTCTGCGGGAGCAGTTTTTGAGGTTGAGGTGAAGCGCGTGATGTCTTAATGGCGGACACGAGGGCTGCGAGTTAATGCGACGGTTGTAAAAGATCTGGAAACCATGCCTAAAGGTGATTTTTCATCGACATAAGTAGGGTATGTGCATTTAATGCATCCTTGACTTTATTCAAACTCTTCTAGGGCTGACTCTGCTACAAACCGACACATATTGTAAACCCTAAAATAGGGGCCGATGCATTTTGGCACGTTTTGTATATATGGTGATTTTTCCTCTTTGTAAAAAAAGAAGAAATATAGGAAGGGACAGATAGATACTCAGACACACACAAAGATATAGATTTTCTAAGTTAAGGTTAGTGTAGAGAAACTCGAGAGTAGGAGGTAGTGATGTATCTTTCAAGTTTTCTTAGTGTAGATGGACATAATCTGAAGACATGGGTTTTTTGTACACTGATGATTTTGCTAGATTTGTAAATGTCGTTTATCTATTTCACCCATAGTAGAAGCAACCAGAGTTAAATATATTTCATATTGTGCTTCAGAATGGTATTTATCTTGAGTTAATTATCTGATTTAAAAAGCTTTCAAGGAATGGAATTTTTTATCTTATGTTTTATTTAAATGGTGGTTTTCAATCTGTTGTTGAAGTTTTCACTATGAATGAATGAAACTGTGTTAATTGCAAGTTGATTTTATTCTACAGTTTTAGTTTAGGAGTTCCTTGGAAGGCAACAAGTCTGATTAATTGGATGAATTAACATTCTCTTCAATTCCAAAGCTTTGATCCATCTTTTTCTGTTTCTTTAAAACTTCAGTTAAAATAGGTTTAATGTTTGATCTTATAACAATCCAGAAGCTCAACACTAGGAGGGCCCTTGAACATTATAGTTACATCAACCATTGAGTGGAATCAACACAGTCGTGAATCGATTAACAGGACCTTGGGAGTTAGGTATCCATGTGTTATCTTTCTCTTTCAGGAGAAACAAAATAGCAATATTCTATTTACATGTACTATTTTGACCATCAACAGGTGTGATAAGGATGAATATCAATGTTCAGATTGACAGTGCCCAATTTATAGGGCCTTGGTTGGGCCGAGGATGCTTGTCATTGCTCCATCCATTAGCCTTATTAGAGATCATTTTTTCATTGCTTCCCAATGAGAAGAAATTGATAGTATTTTTTATATTGCAGTCCAGGCTCAATGAATATCTGTAGATCACATGGGTCATTATTTGAAGAGACAAACACATAGATCATCTCTTGCTGATTTAGATGTATATATGGTGACAAGTATCCCATCTACAACTGATATAGACCACATTGTACATGATTCCTAGATTCTGAGGGATACATATTACAGATTGTTTGATGACTTGATTAGAGATTATGGTGTGATCTCATCATATTTGGGGATCCCCTTGGCAGATGTTACCTTATTTATGGGTTAGTGTTATAGTGGAGATTTCCAAAGTCCAGTAGTCAGTCCCGACATTCTAATATTGATCATAGATCATATTGTGGCCTGACATATGAGCCACATACCTACCATTGCACCACTTCAACACATGCACATGATCTAGGTGCCCAATCATCTAACCCTACACCTGGTGCCCAATCTTCTGCTCCTACACCTAATACCTAGTCATCTTCTTCTACATTTGATGCCTTGTCATTTGCTTCTACTATACCAGTGGTGTCTAGTCATCTACTCATACACCTCGTGCCTAGTCATTTGTTGCTATAGGTACTCGAGCATCTACTAATACACTCAAGGTTCTGAGAGGAGGTTTTATGGAGATGTTGGTTTCACCTATGCCATCTCACGTGATTATCCCACTATACACATCATTGGAGGAGCTTGTTGAGAGTAGGATTGTAGAGGAGTTGGTGGATTGTATGATTGCAAATGCCAACACTCAAGATGTAGAGGCTATTCTTGAGGTATATACATGTATATACATATAATTTTTAAACTATTAATTTTAAGTTCTAAATAAATACTTTTAGTATGTAACTTTGAAATTAATCTTCTTTTTTTAATGTATTCATGCATATGTGTCTATGTGGAGGAAACACATGTTACTCCTAGTTTGAGGGTAGAGCATGTACACACACATTCTTTGCTTGACTATGTTAGTGGATAGATGAGTTCTTTAATTTTCCTCTAAGTTAACTACATATACATTGTACATGTTCACTTATTCACACATGTGTGCATGTGTATATATTTAATATAATTTTAATTTAATTAAAATTTTATATATGTATATACAAGGCTTAGTACATTTATCAAAGCAAGATTCATACTTGGATGGTTGCTCAACTAGGCGCCAACATGATGACCTGGGGACAAGCTGAGACACTAGTTATGTTTGAGAGATCTATAGAGATCATATTATATGTGCATGAAATACATGTTTTATATGTTTACATGTTTACTTATATTTAGATTACATTTTATTTATACATGACAAACATTTTATTTATATGATAGACATTTTATATGGGGTAAGTTCAAAAATATGAAGGGCCAAAAAGGGATCTTAAGTGGCCAGTTTTTTTCTAAAATCAGGAAATACTGACTTTGGATGAGAAATTGAGGATAGTTACACTCAAATTTTTAAGATGCAACAAAAAAAATGTAGCAAGTTCTCCGAGTCTTCTTTCTAAACTACTATTTTTTTTTTAAAATGGTATAGATTAAGGGGTTCAAAAGAGGGAGCCATAGAAATTGGTGTTGTTTTTGTCAGAAAAACATAACATAGCGACCTTTGTGGTTCCCTCAAAAGGTTAAATTTTTTTTAGCATTTTTAAAATCGCTTCAGTGAGAAATTAGCTAACAGCATGTAGTTTATGCCTGATTTTTCTAATAAACTTTTAATGAATATTTGACTTTTTACTAATTTTCAAAGTGGACACATCCTAAAAAATAGAATTTTGGTCATGCTACCCCTATAAATTTTGAAAACTAATTGAAAATCATTTTTTTTCAATGTGTAGAATGAATTCTAGTTTCTAACAATATAATTTATTTGAAATTTCAATGAATGGTTAATTTATAATGAAAAAATACCAAACACTAGTTTTTCCAAAAATGGACACAAAAAAAAAAAAAAAGATGAAAGGATTAACATTGTCAAAATGTGAAAAAAATTACATCATTAAATAGCTAAGAGAGAGCCTAACATTACCCAGGTGTTCCATTTGTTCAACCTTAAAACACATGCAAACCTGACGGTTAGCACGAACACGGTTATGTGAAATCTTGTAGAATATGCAAAAACATGTCTTTGGACATTGGAAAGGAACTCCAAGCCTTTGGGTTGGTAATCCAAAGAAAATACCAAGACTAAGGCTTGGGGATTCCCAAAGCAAGAAATAATGTGAGTGTGTTATAACGTTCTCATGTTATTTCATGGTTTTGACATATTTTTTGTGTTTGTTCTCAAGAGTTGCTTAAGAAAGACATAACACAAGTGTGTTTTAACATGCTCGTGTTATGTCTTGCTTTGTGTTCAATGCTAGTCTATTAAATGTATGTATATATATTTGTATGTATGTATATATGTATGCTTGTATGACATGTATGTATGTATGTATGTATGCATGCTTGTATGTATGCATGTATGTATGCATGTCTGATTATATGTATGTATTTAGAGGGAGGGAAAATTTTAAGAGAGAGAGAGAGTTGTCTAGGTAGGGTGGGACAGAGAGAGGGAGGGAGAGACCTGAGAGAGAGAGAGGTAGAGAGGTAGTGAGAGAGAGAGAGAGACTTGAGAGAGGGAGAGGGGATGGGAGTGAGAGACCTGAGAGGGGTGGGAGAGAAGAGGTTGGAGTGAGAGGGACTTATCTAGGTAGGGTGGGAGGGATAGAGGGAGAGAGAATGAGAGGGGGAGAGAGAGAGAGGGAGAAAAAGAGAGAGTTATCTAGGTAGGGTGCTAGAGGGAGAGAATTGAGAGATAGGGAGAGAGAGGAAGCTGAGAGAGAGAGAGAGTGGCAGGTGGTTAAGAGAGGAGTGGGAGAGAGAGGGGGAGGAGAGACCCAAGAGAGAGGGAGAGAGAGAGGGAGTGGGAGAGAGAGAATATTGGAGTGAGAGGGACCCCTATCTAGGTAGTGGGAGGGATAGAGATTAGAGGGGAGAGAGAGAGAGAGAGTTATCTAGGTATGGTTCTAGTGGGAGAGACCTAAGAGAGAGAGGGGGTGGGAGGGAGAGACTTGAGAGATAGGGGGAGAGAGAGAGGGGGAGTGTGAGAGATAGGGAGTGGGAGAGAGGTAGTGATATAGAGGGAGTGGGAGTGAGAGAGAGAGAGAGAGAGAGAGAGAGAGAGAGAGAGAGAGAGAGAGAGAGAGAGAGAGAGAGAGAGAGAGAGAGAGAGAGAGAGAGAGAGAGAGAGAGAGAGGGAGGGGAGAGAGGGGTTGGAGTGATAATGGACTTATCAAGGTGGGCTGACAGAGGGACAGAGGTGGGCTGGAGTGAGAGGGACTCATCGAGAAGGGAGAGAGAGAGAGAGAGAGAGAGAGAGAGAGAGAGAGAGAGAGAGAGAGTTTTATAGAGAGGGGGTGGGAGGGAGAGACTTGAGAGATAGGGAGAGAGAGGGAGTGAGAGAGAGGGAGTGAGAGAGAGGGGGTGGGAGAGAGATAGAGGGAGGGAGGGAGAGATATTAGGGTTGAGGTATTAAGGGTTTAAGGGTATAGGGTTGAGGGTTGAGGGATTAGGGTTTAAGGCATAGTGTCCATGGTTGAGGGTTTAGGATTTAAGGTTTAAGGGTTTAGGGTTAAGTGAGATACCTATATGGCTAAGGAGGGATGGATGGCTAATGAGAGAGAGAGAGGAAACCTTTAGAAAATCAACATTTTCATAGCATGAGCACATTTTAAAGAAGTTGAGATATAGTAGTTTTGTATAGCAAGAAAAAACATGCTCGTGTTATAAAATGAGCATGTTTTTGCTTGCTCTAAAAAAGGTAAAAAAGTCAGCACACCCATGATCTAGGTCCACATGTTCTGTTATTCTATTGGTTATGCTTGTGTTCTAACCAAAAAGAGATTTTTGATATTGTTGGGAAGTGCACGTGCTAAGTTTTCACATTCTACCACCTTTGCATGAACTTTCCACCACCTTTTTATGGTTTTCGAACTTAGGAAGGATGAAATAATAGATTTTTCACATGAAATTTGATATATATCAATTCAAGTCTCAATTTTTGTAGTGTTGCAATGTTAATTGTGATTGAATTGCAGGAATTTAATATTACACATTGGTTATTTGTATTGTTGCTAGTAATTCTATTTGAGTTATATACAATTGAATGTTGAAAAGGAAGAAAGCTTGTGAAAAACTCAATTTGCTGAAGAGTTTGATTCAAGAAGAAAAAAAGACTACATAATTGGGCAGCTCCTCCATTCGAATTTCCATTTTTAAGGTATGTCAAGTCTTTACACATTTTCTTTACATTTTCCTTAATTCTATTATGTTTCTTTATCATCCCTTATCATAAATTCTTAATACAATGCTTTGATTTTGTTATTATGCATATTCCATGTTCATCAAATTGTTTGTTTCTCATTAAATCCTTAGCCCCTCTTGGCATATTTTAAACTACACAACTCTTTACACTTCCAATTACATTTTAGACCACATATCTTTGAGGCATTTTGTTAAACAATTGACCTACCTTGTGTATGATTCCACATTTTGTATACACATTTATGGTAGTAGTTATAACTATGTAATATAATACATCATTTCTCAATCCTTTTTTATGGATGTGCACACCCCTTTCCAAAGCTTCCATTTTGGTATAGGCATGGGGGATGTCGGAAAATTCTTTGGAATTTGGTTTTACACCTAGAAATTGCATTTTCTTAAAATTTTCTAAATCCTTTTCAACAAATTCATTTTGTGCATATCTTGCAATCATTGTAGTCCACAAGGAATATCTCATTGAGGCATTTTTTTAAACAGTTCATGTGCCTTGTCTATACATGTCTACCAAAGCATTTTATCAAAAATGTTAGACAAGGAAATGAGTTGTTTGAAAAAATGCATTAAACAAATGTGGTCTCATGGTGATGGCCATCACCATCAGACCACATTTCTTTGAGGCATTTTTTTTCAAATAGCTCACTACCTTGTCTATGCTACCACATTTTTCATACATGTCTACCAAAGCATTTTATCAAACATGTTAGACAAGGCAATGAGTTGTTTAAAAAAATGCCTCAAAGAAATGTGGTCTCATGGTGATGGAAATTTATGGGAAAGTTCGTTGATGTCACAACTTGCATCATTTAGTCAATTATTTATTGAACCGGGTGTGTCTTAGAGCTATATGCGATAAGGATGGTTGTCACAAATTTTTGGGGGGTTTTGCACTGTAAAAAGTGACTTCATGTATTGATTTGTCTCCTTCAGGAGCTTTCAGGAGTTCTCAGGAGCTTTTCAGGAGCTCTCAGGAGCTGAACTGTGGCTACTAATTCCTAAGGATTATTTCTATCTTATTTCCTAAACTAAAGTTTTGTTGACTTATTTTTGACTTCATTGGATTTGATTGAGACCGATTCATGGAGAAGACTAACATTTACTTTAATTCTTAATCTAAAATATGAAATCCAAATTAATTCTATTTTTCTTTGAAAGAAATCTATCTTAAGATCTATTGGAAATTAAATGCTATTTTAAGAACAAAAATAAACTGCAAGGAAATGACAATTAATCTAGAAAACATAAATACTAATTTCCATGAACATATTTCCAACAAACTTCAATTCCATCTTTCCATAAGTTCCCATCATTGCTTCTAATTAAACTCAATAAATAATTACCAACTTAATTCCTACAAACAACATCTAAATATGATTAATTTAATAAACCTTACAACAAATCTATCAAACTAATCTAACCATGATAAATTAAACTTAAAAGCGATTCAAGCAGAATTAACTATCTAGATTTAACATCCAATAAATTGAAAAAAGACTCAACAACTTATCATTCCAAAATTGACATCTAACACTTCAAATTTAATATCAATGAACATAAATAGCATAACTCAGTAAAATACCAACACAAGATCGATCCCTTTGGTTGAGTGGGCCCTGCTCTTCCTTAGGTAAGATCTCTTAACATGGTGAAGGTTGACTTCTTGCTTTCATTCCAATTGATCAAAGTGTGACATAGAACAAAGTATTGCCATCAAATTACATAATTTTGATTGAAAATTATCTATCTCCTATCTAAAACCGAAACATGGATATTTATAAACATATCCTTATTGAATTCACAACATGGTGATTAATTGCCAAGATTCAAGGCCTCTAACTAAAAATTTAAATAAAACTAAAGTAGGACTAAAACAGGACTAAGAATAGACATGGAGAAATATGCCAGATCAGCGCTGGGAGTAGAAGTTCCTTAGCTAACTGCAAAGAAGCTGATTTTTACTTGAGTGATTCATCATCCAGTTGGGCCGATCAATGGTTTGATTGTCTTAATTAAATAGGGAATTTAACTTCATCATAAGTCTTTAAAATACCCTGTATAAATCTCTTAAGAAAAGGATAACAATTATGGTAGTAAAAGATCAACACTGCATAATTATCTCATTAATATCATCATAAAGTAACACATTTAACATAAACCATTACTTCAAATATATCTACCAAATTAGCTAAACATAAAGCAAAGTAAGTAAATATATTAGTCTATAGTCTACTACCAGTCATGTTAATTAACAAAAATAAAAAGTCTTTTAAACATAAAATGATTTAAATGAAAGTATCCCTAAGCCTCTCATCATTCTTCCCCACTTGTTATGAACCATGTCCTCATGGTTCCTCATCAAGAATTATGGTGGTCTCCTTTTCCTTGTTTAGTGCCTCCATCCAAATACAATAGTCAAACACTCCTTCCCTGTACTGGTGTGGCAATCTGCTATTGAGTGCAAAGCCATGGTTTTGGCTTAGCTTTTGAAACCATGGTCTTATTACTCCCTCAGGTACATTGGGTGTTTCCTTGAGCTTTGGGGTAGGCATAATGATAATTGGCATTTTGAACCATATGCCAACCCAAAATTCTTGTTGCTGCTCAATCAAAGTGATCACATGTCTGACTCTTATCAAACTCCATATGAGATTGTTTGGACTTATTGGCTCTCTTCTTCTTACTAACTCAGGAATGAGTTGATATCTTTCCTCACAGGAGTTTATTGCCATTTGGGGAAGTGTCCTTTCTATGTTATGGAATGTAGATATACTATTGAGCAAGTTTGAAACATAAAGAGGATTAATATGATTTAGCCTTACCATCAATTGCACCATTTTGATATATTTCTCTGCATGAGGCATTTCGGGCCTCATTTGTAAACCATACCTTTTCTGAGCCTCCTTATATTTTTCCATTCTACTTGACCATTCTACTTGATTCTACATTAAGGAGACAAAGGATCTGATTTGCAGCTCACCAACATAAACATTCAATAGAGAATCATCATTATCTCCCATTAAAAACCCATGCTAAAAAAACTCACACATTTGATTTTGAATGTTAGGGTGGCTATGGAAGTAATCCTGCAGAAAATCTCTATCATTGTAATAATCTAGGCTTCTCCCCAAAATTAATTGATTAAGTTTCCATTCCAGAAACTTCTCTCTAAGAAACAAAGCATACACCCCAGCTGGTCTTCTCATTGAAAGCATCACATAACTTATCTCTACTGCCTGCTCAAGTCTTCTTCCAATTTCATTATTTTCTTCCTCTAACTTTTGTACCTGCTTTTTCAGCTGATCATTTTCATGCTTGAATTTTAGGGTTTCTAGGGAGAGATATGCAGGTTGGGTTCTTGGTGGAGCATTTGATGGAATGTCAGATGGAATGGGAGGTAGAGCAACGTAGTGCGGTGGGGCCGCGGAAGTAGAGGCTTCCAGTGAATAAAACCGCATAGATTAATGTTTTAATTGCTCTTCTTTTTACTACAATTCCTCTTTTAATTTTTTAATTTCCTCAGTATTTGCTAATGCTTGTACACTAGCTTGTTGTAGGGAATCCTCATTTTTATTCAATTTCTCTCTATACCTTGCTTCACTTTGTTTAATTTGTCTTTCCATTTCCTGAGTTTTGTTGAGGGATTGTTGCAATTCCTCTTCTTTTCTTCTCAATTTTTCCTCAAGGAATTGCATGTTCTTCTTTTCTTGCTCTAATTCAACTTCCAATCGGGACATTTTCATAGCACTTAACAATTCCTCAGTTTCTAATTCCTCTTCATTCAATTTTTCATGGATTTATTCTTCTTCAATCAATTGTTCTTTTCCTTTTCTTTTCTCATAAGGTGGAGAATATGTAGGGGATCTCACGGTTTCCTCTTCTTCAAATTCCTCTAATGCTTCTTGCTCTTTAGATTGTGCCTCAGACTCTTTAGCAGAGTCATGGATTTCAAAAATAGGGTTATTTTTAGGAGTCGACATTTGGATTTTAGGAGGGCTTTGAGGCTGCTCAGGAGAATGCATTGGTGTGATGGTTTCCTCATGGCCTACAATAGTTTCTATTGGGCTTTCAGGAACAGGGGTTTGAATGGCAGGTGTCTCTTCAGGGGTGGACACAACAGTTTCAACATGGCTAGGGCTTTCTTCATGCAAATCTTGTTTTTTCTTTTTGGAACTAGTACGGGTTACCCTAGAGGATTCTTGTAATTTTATTCTACCCCTCTTCTATTTTCCCTTGGAAGATTCAACTTTCTCAAATTTTGACCTTTTTTCCGTGGGCCCCCTTGTGGTTCCCTTTTTGCTTTTTTATGGGTGTAGACAAAAATTCTAACCAACCTAGTTTCCTAGTTTCTTTCTTTAAGAAATGGTGCTTAATTATCAAGTGAATTAACCCCTAGTATTTTATAGAAGATTCCCCTCTAGAATTTACCCTTAAAATCATGGAAGTAATTTGTTGGAACAAAAATGTTGGAAGATTTATTCTAGCAGAGGGTTTTGTTTGTCCATACCTTAAATGTATCAATAGCCGCATTCTCGGCCCCAATATAGTGTTGTATTGTCCTTCACAGGTGAAGAATTTCATGAGCCATGTTGCAGTAGTTCTCCATGGTTCATCCAAACTGTGATGAGCTATTCTGCGTTGGTCTCCCTTATCCATCAAAGTTTCTGGCCTTCTTTCTAGTTCTTGGTGAAATGATACCACCAAGTTTTCCAATTTGACTCAACCCTTGTTAACTGGTTTCCCTTCAGCTGGAATTCTAGAAATTTCACTTATTATTACTAGAGTGACTTCAATGATTTCACCCCACTCTGGTGACATTCATGTAAAAATTTCTCACAAATTCCGCTATGATCTCTGGATGAAAACCTTCATATTTCATTATAAAATCTAGTCATCCAACTTCTCTTAACAATCTCTTGGTTCCTGAATCAAGAGTGAAGTTTTCTGGCTTTGCATTCCTCTTGTTCCCCATTTCTTTCTATCAACAATGGTGGACTTCAACAATGGCGGACTTAATTACTTAGCAAGATGTGGAATTATTTTTCCTTGTTTTTGGAGTAGCCAATTTGAATAATGATGCGATGTTTCATTAATTCTTTGCATTAACTTCCTTTACTGCTCTAGACAATTCACACGCCACAAATTATAGTTGCAATTTTAATTCACAAAGTTGGCGATGTTCCTTACACATGTCAGCATAAATGTGGAAATATTTTTGAAAAGATAGGCGAATCTCTACACGATCCACAATTATTATTGACATTATCCAATGTCACATCATTCCTTATATCAACTGTCCAGTTGCTTTTTGAAATGATTAAAAGGCATTTATTATCGTTATTAACAACAATATGGCGAAGATGTCTAGAATTATAATTATTTACCTATTTTACATTAGTCTAACTACTTTAGAAAATAATATTCACATTAAATGTGAACCTCTATTTATTTTGAGCCTTTGAGTTCTTTAGGAACCTTCAAGTGTTCTTCAGGAGCCTTGAGGAGCTCTCAGGAGCTTTGAACTTCAGGAGTTATTAGGAGCTATCGAGCCAAACAGAGTCTTCAAAGTTTTCAGGATCTTCAGGAGCCTTCAAGAGCTTTCAAGAGTTAACTTAGATAGACCACCATTTGCTAGTTTTCAATCATTTTTTTTTTTTTAAAGCAAACTGCCATTTACTGGTTTTCAATTTACTTCATTTTTTCGCAAGGAAAACTGCCATTTGCTGGTTTTCAATTTACCTTGTTTATTCATGCCTTCTTCAAAGGTTCAAAGATCTTCTCTCATGGAAAAGATGTCTTCCATGAGAAAATATTCAATTCTATGTTGTAGATCATCTAGAAATTCCTCCTTTGTTGCTGGCTTATGATATGTCTTCAGTCGATGACCATTAACTAGCATGACTCTCTTTTCTCCATCAATTGGAACCAATTGGAAAACTATATTTTCAAATACTTTTTCTATCTCATAGGGTTCTAACCATCTGGAATGGAACTTCCCTTTAAACTCTTCAAATTTGGAGTCAAATAATAATGCCCAATCTCCTTCTTTTAACTGTTTGGACACTATGTTTATCGTGAAATTCCTTCCTTTGCTTATGAATCACCTCTGTATACTAAAGTGCCTCCATTATCATTTCATGAAGTTTGTTGAGCTACATAATTCTACTTTTCTCAGATTCAGGTAAATCAATTCCAATTTCTACTGCTATTTTCAATGTTTTTAATTCAAATTCTATTGGCATGAGTAGTTTTTTCCCATACACAAGTTCATATGGAGAAAATCTAGTTTTTGTTTTCCATGTGGTATTATAGGCCCATACTGCTTCTTCCAACCTATCTACCCAGTCTGTTTTCCTCAATGAAACTATTTCTTTTAGGATATTCTCTAATTCTTAGTTAGTGACCTCCACTTGTCCATTCACCTGAGGGTGATATGGAAAAGATTTTCTATGAGTCATTTGGTATCTCTGCAAAAATGCTTCCATCATTATTGATACAAACTATGGTCCTTGGTCTAAAACAATTCCTCTAGGTGCACCAAATCTCTGAAGAATTTTCTTGTACAAAAAATCTGCAACTTTATCTTCTTTCGTTGTTGGTAATGCTTTCACCTCAACCCATTTTGTTGTATAATCTGTACAAACAAGTATGTAACGTTTCCCTTTTGAAGGTGGATCTACTGGTCCCACAAAATCAATGCCCCATTTTTCAAATGGTTCTAGAGATATTTGTGGCTAAAATGACATCTCCATGGTTGGTGTGGGTCTTCCCATCCGTTGACATTCATCACAGTGTTTGACAAAGAATGTGACATCCTTTTTCATTGATGGCCAAAAGTAGCCAGCTCCTAAGATCTTGTAAATTGTTCTCACTACTGAATAGTGTCCTCCTTTAGGCTCATGATGGGAGGCATGTACTACATCATAAACATCTAACTCAACTACACATCTATGTAAAACATGATCAGGGCATAATTTAAATAAAATACCATTAATCCATTAAAATCTAGAACTTTCACGAATTAACCTCTTTTTTTTGGTTATGATTGAAGTGACTTGGGCATTTCCCTATTACAAGGTAATTTTCCAAATCAGCAAACCATGGTGGATGAATTGATATAGAAAATAGATTTTCATCTAGAAATGTATCATCCACTGGTTCTCGATTATCCTATAAAACAATTCTGAAAGAAAGTCAACAACAACATTGTCTTTTTCAGGCTTATCAATGATAGTTACATCAAATTCCTGAAATAATAGTAACCATTTGATAATGCATCCACCTACTACAGCCTTGTTCATTAAATATCTAATTGCAACATGGTCTATATTTACGTAAACTTTGTAACCTGTAATATATTGCCTAAATTTGTTTATTGCATATACTACAACTAAAAACTCCTTTTCTGTTGTATAATTTCTTTCAGCAAGGTTTAAATTTTTGCTAACATAATAAATTGCATGCATGGCATCATCATAATCTTTTTGTCCTAACACTGCTCCAATGGCCAGATTGGATGCATTAGCATGAATGTGAAATGGTTCTCCCCAAATAGGTCCTTTAATGATTGAAGAAGTTGTTAAAGATATTTTGATTGTCTCAAAATATTTTTGACAATCCTCAGTCCATACAAATTCCTCTTCTTTCTTGAGCAAGGTAAACAATGATGCTGCAATTTTACTAAATCCTTCATAAATCTTCTGTAATACACAACATGCCCAAGAAAACTTCGAACACCAATTTGGCTCTTAGGGATCTCAATGTTCTATATGATCTCAACTTTCTTGGGATGAACCTTTATCCCCTCTTTTGAGATGTGATGTCCCATAACAATGCCCTTTGTCATCATAATGGAATCTTTTTCATGATTTAGTGATAATTTGTGATCCGTACATCATTGTAAGACCTTTTCTAAGTTCTATATTGCCTCATCAAATGTTTTAGCATGGACTACAAATTCATCCATATAAATTTTGACATAGGAAGTGGTGAAATCTACAAATATAGCAAGCACTATTCTTTGAAATGTGGTTGGCGCATTACATAGTCCAAATGGTAAGACTGTATATGCGTATGTACCCCAAGGATAGGTAAAGGTAGTTTTGTCTTGATCTTCAGGGGCTACTTGGATTTGGTTATATCCACTAAAGCCATTAAGAAAAGAGAGGTAGTTGTTTCCTGCTAGGTTATTGAGTACTTGATTGATGAATGGCAATGGGAAATGGTCTTTCTTTGTGGCTTTATTCAATTCTTGATAGTCTATGCACACACACCATGTACCATTCTTCTTGGGGATAATAACCAGTGGAGAAACCCACTGACTATCAGAGATTGGGTATATGAACCCTACTTTCAGTAGCTTTTCTTATCTCTTTTTTAACAATGTCATGAAGAACAGGATTGATACGCCTTTGTCCTTGTCTGATTGGTCTTACATCCTCTGTGTAAATGTGATGACTACAAATTGAAGGATGGATTCCTCTCATATCAGTACAGTCCCAAGCAAATGTTTCAGTGTTTTTTTCTAAAGTTTCCTTCAATTCTTTTTCTTGCATTGGAGATAAAGATGAATTAATATTGAGAGGTTTATCTCCAACTACTATAATCTCTTTGGTGTCTTTTGTGGAATCAATGGATTTTTCAATAAGTGTATTCAGAGGGCAGGATTGTTGTTCATGTAATGTCTTTTGACAAAAAAAATTCTCAATTTCTGAAGTAAACTCTTGTTCCTCACATTCTTGAACATGTTCAACTATAGTAACCATGGCTAACTCCACATTACCATCACCTTATGAATCTAAATCTTCATCCACCCAAAGTTGAGTGTTTGGTTGAATTGACGGTTGTACTGGTGGATAGAGTGACAATTCATTCTATTTTTGACCATTTGAGATGATCATGCTTCCAAATCTACAATCAATTAAGGTGGAAATAGTATCCAATCATGGTTTGCCTAAGATGATTGGATATCCAAAATCTTTCTTTCTAGCTTTAAGAACCAAAAATTCAACTGGATAGTCCCATGTGTCAATGGTAACGATGATCTCTTCTATAATACCTTTTGGTTTTGTAGTAGATTGGTTAGCTAACCATAGAATAGTTGTTGTTGGCTGAATAGTTGTCATACCTAGCATTTTAATTGTATCAGATGTGATAACATTTATGGCAGCTCCTAAATCAATTAGGACATTGTTAACCTCTACACCATTTATACTCAAGGTTATTACAGGACTTCCAGGATCATTATATTTTTGAGGAAGCAATCTTCCTGATAGTACATCAGTCAGTTTTGTCCCTACTTGTATTTTGGGAGGTAACTTCTTCTTTCTCCCTAGAGTTTTCATGTAGAGATATTTTACTAACTTGTTTATCTCTGGTATGTCCTTAATCTCTTGCAACAATGGTATTTCAATGTTTATTTTCTTCAACTCGCGAAGAAGTTGAGAATCAACAACATTCATTTTACTAGGTTGAGAGTTTTCAGGAGTGAGATTTTCTTCCTTTAATCTCTCAGGGTAAGGTGCCTGGTTGATGTTTTGTTCCTCTTCAAATTTTTGTGGTTCTGCTGAAGTGTCAATTTCTTCCCCACCTTCTTGAGCTTTTTCTGCTGATTTAGATTTCTTAGTTGAATATCATTAGCATCAATTACGTTCAAATTAGGGGGATTCACATCATTTTGGGTATTTCTTGGATTTGTAACTGACTGAGCTGGTAGCTGAGGATGATTTACTTGGTCATTAGTGGCATTAGGAGCATTTATCATAGGAGTTGTTTGTCCCCATGGACGTTTTTTCCATTGATTTTTCCATGGTTGGAATTGCATTTGATTTTGTTGCCATGATGGTTGATTTGATTGCTACTATGGCTTCTGGTTAGCCTACCATTGTGACTGGTTCCATTGGGGATTCATCCATTCAGGTTGTCCCTAATATGTAGGTGGTGGTTGTGGTTGATATGGAGGGATCCATTGGTTTTGGTTTTTCCAAGGGTTTTGATTCCAATTTGATGTAGAACCATACTATCTTTGATTTTCATTATACCATGTGTTTTGACATCTTTGGCCAACATAATTAAGCTCCTCTTCAACCACTGGTGGTTTCTTCATATTGCTTTTTATCCCAGCCAAAAGATTACAAGAACTTGCTGAGCGTGGTTTCTCACAAATCTCACATACAACAACTTGATTCAATGGACATTCTCTTAAAAGGTGTTTCCCCCTACACTAGGAGCAGTAAATAGACAATGGTTTAATGCTCTTCTTATCTCCTTGCATGTTGAGATGAAGAAGTAAATTAGTCTTCATGTTCGTAATTCCTCCATTACTTCTGACACATCAGTGGTATGAGCCTTGTTTCTTCTGAAGTTTCTAGTCCCTACCCTAGTTCTAGAGTAGTTTCTACATATCTCAACAATGTCATCCAAGGAAAGCTTGTTAATGTCTCCCTTCCCCATAAGATTCAAGGACTCTATTGATTCGTCATCAATTCCTCTTAGGAATATTGTTTTGCTAATTTCACCATCCAACCCATTAGTACACCTCTGATGCACAAACTGGAACCTATCAACATAGTCTTCTAAACTTTCATCCTCCATTTTCCTTATTTGAAACAATTCCTCCTTCCTATCCCTTACTCTGCAGTCTCCATTTGTTGCCAAGTTGCAATTGTTCATGTGCCTAATCCCATGAACCATCATAAAGTTGATTCTTTCAATGCAGAAGGAAACAACTTCAACTTCTGATTATCATTTGTGTAATCATAGGTTTGGCACAAAACTTTGAACTTGAAAAGGAATTGATCAGGATCCTCAGATGTTTCTACTCTAAAGGTAGGAAAAACTGAGGGTGAGATATTCTTCATAGGAGGTTCACCAATCTATCTTTCAAGATTGATAGGATAAAAGAAGGTCCTATTTTTTGGTGGATGTGTTGGTTGTTCACCCATTTCTTCTTCTTGAAATGGATCTCTATTCTCTTCTTGATTCTCTATCTATTGATCTTGATTATCTTCTTTATTTTTGATCTGGTATTGTTGAATATCTTCCTGATCAAAATCAAGATTTCTTCAAAAATTAACGTTTTGTGGAAGAAACCTCAATAGATGGTCTCTATTTTGTCTCATCCACAATTTAGGTTTATCTTCCTTATCAACACTAAGGCTTCACACTTAATAGCCAGATTTTTTATTCCCTAGAAAAAGTGCCAAAAATGATGGGCAAGGTCGTTGATGTCACAACTTGCATCATTTAGTCAATTATTTATTGAACTGGGTGAGTCTCAGAGCTATATGCGATAAGGATGGTTGTCACAAATTTTTGGGGGGTTTTGCACTGTAAACAGTGATTTCAGGTATCAATTTATCTGCTTTAGGAGCTTTCAGGAGTTCTCAGAAGCTTTTCAGGAGCTCTTAGGAGTTGAACTATAGTGACTAATTCCTAAGGATTAATTCTATCTTATTTCCTAAACTAAAGTTTTTTGAGTTATTTATGACTTCATTGGACTTGATTGAGACTGATTAATGGAGAAGACTAACATTTAATTTAATTCTTAATGTAAAATATGAAATCCAAATTAATTCTATTTTTCTTTGAAAGAAATATATCTTAAGATCTATTGGAAATTAAATGTTATTTTAAGAACATAAATAAACTGCAAGGAAATGACAATTAACCTAGAAAACATAAATACTAATTTCCATGAACAGATTTCCAAAAAACTTCAATTCCATCTTTCCATAAGTTCCCATCACTGCTTCTAATTAAACTCAATAAATAATTACCAACTTAATTCCTACAAACAACATCTAAATATGATTAATTTAATAAACCTTACAACGAATCTATCAAACTAATCTAACCATGATAAATTAAACTTAAAAGCGATTCAAGTAGAATTAACTATCTAGATTTAACATCCAATAAAATACAAATGATTCAACAACTTATCATTCTAGAATTGACATCTAACACTTCAAATTTAATATTAATGAATAGAAATAGCATAACTCAGTAAAATACCAACACGAGATCAATCCCTTTGGTTGAACGGTCCTTGCTCTTCCTCAGGTAAGATCTCTTAACACAGTGATTAAGTTAACTTCTTTCTTTCATTCCAATTGATCAAAGTGGGATGCAGAACAAAGTATTGCCATCAAATTACAAAATTTTGATTGAAAATTATCTAACTCCTATCTAAAACCGAAACATGGATATTTATAAACATATCCTTATTGAATTCACAACATGGCGATTAACTGCCAAGATTCAAGGCATCTAACTAATGATTTAAATAAAACTAAAGTAGGACTAAAACATGACTAAGAATAGACATGGAGAAATATGCCAGATCAGTGCTGGGAGTAGAAGTTCCTTAACCGACTACAAAGAAGCTGATTTCGACTTGAGTGATTCATCATCCAGCTAGGCTAATCAATGGCATGATTGTCTTCCTTAATTAAACAGGGAGTTTAACTTCATCATCAGTCTTTAAAATACCATGTATAAATCTCTTAAGAAAAGGATAACAATTCTGGCAGTAAAAGATCAACACTGCATAATTATCTCATTAATATCATCATAAAGTAACACATTTAACATAAAGCAAAGTAAGTAAATATATTAGTCTATAGTCTACCGCCAGTCATGTTAATTAACAAAAATAACAAGTCTTTTAAAAATAAAATGATTTAAATGAAAGTATCCCTAAGCCTCTCATTAGACATCACCATGAGACCATATTTATTTGAGGCATTTTTCAAACAACTCATTCCCTTGTCTATGCTACCAAATTTCAAATACATTTTCCATTTTTTGCATATCCTGCAATCATTGTAGTCCACAAGGACATATCTCATTAAGGTATTTTGTCAAATAGTTCATGTGTCTTTTCTATGCATCCACATTTCACATGTGTCTACTTAGGAAATTGCAACCATAACACTCATAAAAATCACCCCCTTTTATGTTTTGATAGATTTGATACCTCATTCCAAGGTCCCCTTGCTGCTATGGCTAAAAGCCTAAAACATGTCCTTTTGATCAGACTATGGATGCATGGAAAAAATCTATCAAAGCATATTAGAAAAAAAAAGCATAGACAAGGTAGTGATCTATTTGAAAATATGCCTCAAAGAAGTGTGTTCTCATGGTGATGTCCATCACCACAAGACCACATTTATTTGAAGCATTTTTTCAGACAACTCACTACCTTGTCTATGCCACCACATTTTCCATACATGTCTACCAAAGCATTTTATTAAACATGTTAGACAAGGCAATGAGTTGTTTGAAAAAATGCCTGAAAGAAATGCGGTCTCATGGTGATGGACATCACCATGAGACCACATTTATTTGAGGCATTTTTTCAAACATCTCACTACCTTTTCTATGCTACCACATTTTCCATACATGTCTACCAAAGAATTTTTTCAAACATGTTAGACAAAGAAATGAGTTGTTTGAAAAATGCCTCAAAGAAATGTGGTCTCATGGTGATTCAAGCTACAAAAGTCATCCGCAGTCTTTGGAAAGCTACAAATTGCAGCAACAAGCATCAACACGTGCACCATGATAGTCAGACTATGGAAAAAACCATAATAGAGGTAACTTTGTTTGTCATTTCCCTAGCTCTAGGTGAGGCCACTATCAACCCAAAACCTTTTATAGGGTTATTCCCAATAAATATGAGTAGTTCCCCTTATCATCTTATCATGTCATTTTGTATCACCTAGAATACTAGAAAGTGGAAATATTATGTTTTAGCTATTTCTCCTTACCTAATTTGAAAACTTAATTTCAAAATTTAATGATGATAATTATCATGTTTTTATTTGTTTGTAGTTTGGATATGATTTTAAAAATGTTGGACAGTCACTGCATGCAGTGTAACTAGAACATCATGGAGGGAGATGAGCCTCTCTCATAAAATGATTTTGTTTACTTTCCTATAGATTTAAAGTAGGTTAAAATATCATATAATCACCTTTCATTGATAATTATAGTTAAATTATTGAGTTTTAAAATCTTTCAACTAATAACTAGATTAACTTGATTTTGGTTTGTAGAAATAGATATAATTCGGGCTATGCATTTGTGAATTTCACATCGGCTAAAGCTACATGGAATTTTTATAAAGAATTCCACAAGCATCATTGGGTTGAATTTAATTCCCAGAAGATTTGTGAAGTTACATATGCCAAACTCCAGGTATATGTGATCTCTACCAAGATTAATATATATATGTTGGATTCACAACACTTAATCTTCTATTATGTCTCTGAATCATCTACATTGCAACACTAACTTGATACAAGTACATTTAATCCAACCTTTCTTGTTAGGATTGGGATTATTTACCTTGCTTGTATATTGCTTGTGAGGATTATTCTTATTTACCTTAAAATGGGTCTATTGAGAGTAAATTTCACATATCCCTCAACAATATATCCCTTCTCCTCATATCTCAACACCTCATATCCAAGTATCCATAACCACCCTTCATAACTAGGAAATGGGAAAATGACAATGCATAATTGGAGGTACAAGTAGTAGAATGCATGAAATGAAAGAAGGAACCTGCTCTTGAGAGGTTGAGGAAAGTGTGTGTGTAGTATGTCCAATGGGAAAATGACAATACAAAACTGGAGGTAGAAAGTACTAGAATATATGAAATAAAAAAGGAATCTACTCTAAAAACACTTGAAAAGAAGCAGACCAAAGTGAATGAGATAGATAATGTTTTGAATGAAGAGATTCTTCCTACTCTCGAGAAGTTTCAAGGAAGGTTCCTATATAGTATGTGGAATGGGAAAATAGAAATGGAGAAGTGGAAAACCTCAAGAGGTTTGGTATTTGGTAAGAATTTGTGTAGGAAAAGAAAGTGAGATGATTCTATAGGTGGATTTGAACAAATTTAGTCAAAGATTCTTGAACTTAAGACTTCCATGGAGAACTTAAATTTTATTTAGAGAGCCCTTAGGTTTAGATTTATTTAAGGGAAAGAGAACATGGTGGATTTTAAAAAATAAAGTCAAAGATTATTTAGTCTTCTAATTATAAATTACATGGTGGATTTAAACAAATGAAGTCAAAGATTCTTGAACTTAAGACTTCCATGGAGAAAATACATTTGGAAATAGATGATAAGGAAGAAGTGTTGACAACAAAGCAACTGATCTAAAGCTCAAAGTAAAAGATATGAAAAAGAAGTTAGAAGATCATGAAAGGGAATATTAGGGGGTGTTAATAGGTAAGAGTAGTAGAGATGATGAAAAATGTGTGGATGTTCACGTTGCAGTTACAAAAGCAATAGTTGGAAGTGTTGAAATTGAAGCAAAACAAATGAAGAATAAAATTAACCACTTATAAAAGGAATTAAAAGATAAGAAGAATATTTTATCATGAATGAAAAGGAGGTTAGTTTTCTCTAAAAACACTTTGAGGTTAGTTTTCATTTGATGGAAAATGGGTCAAATGCACTTAGTGTAAAGTTGCAAGGTGGTGTAACTTTCATTTTGTTCGTCGTCCAACCAAACCAAATCTTCCAACACATCCCCAAATGGGTGGGTTTATGCTAGGAAAGTTCTTGTTTTCACACCCAAACATGTCGGAATAGTTTGAGCTACATTGTATTGGCGAAGTCTCTTAAGAGACCAAAGTGCAAAGGGGTAGAAAACTTCAACAAATGATTACTTGGAAAATCATGTCACTTAGAAACATTATGTCTGAGGCTACTAGATCATGAAGAGCCCCTCTACAATAACCTCACTTAGTTTTTGATAGATCCAAGTTGTTTTCGCATGGTGAAGAGTTTTCAGTTGATGGAAAATGGGTTAGCTGCATGTAGTGTAAAGTTGCAAAGTGGTGTAACTTTCATTCTTTTCATTGTACAATTGAACCAATTGTTCCAACATGTCCAGATGGGTGGTTTTACGCTAGGAAAGCTCATTTTTTGCACCTAAACATGCCGAAATAGTTCGAGATACATTGTACCAGCAAAGTCTCTTAAGAGACCAAAGTGCAAAGGGGTAGAAAACTTTGATGAGTGGTTACTCAGAAATCGTGGCACTTAGAAAAGTTTTGTATGAGGCTATGGTATCATGTAGGGCCCCTCTATAATAATCTCTCTCTATTTTTTATAGCTCCAAGTCATTTTCCCTTGGTGAAGAGTTTTTAGTTGATGGAAAACAAGTCAGTTACATGTAGTGTAAAGCTGCAAAGTGTTGTAACTTTCATTCTATTCATCGTACAACTGAACCAACTATTCCAACACATCTGGATGGGTGGGTTTATGCTATGAAAATTCTAGTTTGGTACCCAAACATGCCAGAATAGTCTGAGCTACATTGTACTGGTGAAGTCTTTTAAGAGACCAAAGCGCAAAGGGGTGCAAACTTTGACAAGCAATTACTCATAAACCATGGAACTTAGAAACATTTCGTTTGAGGCTATGAGATCACATAGGGCCCCTATACAATAACCTCTCTTGGTTTTTGATAGATCCAAGTTGTTTGCCCATGGTGAAGAGTTTTTAATTGATGGAAAGCGTGTCAGTTGCATGTAGTGTAAAGTTGCAAAGTGGTGTAACTTTCATTCTGTTCATTGTATGACCAAACCGACTATTCCAAAACATCTGGATGGGCGATTTTATGCTAGGAAAGGTCCTATTTCACACCCAAACATGTTGAAATAGTCTGAGATGCATTGTACTGGCGAAGTATCTTAAGAGACCAAAGTGCAAAGGGGTAGAAAAATTTGATGAGCGATTACTCAAAAATTGTGGAACTTAGAAACATTCTATCTGAGGCTATGAGATCATGTAGGGCCCCTTTACCCTCTCTCAGTTTTTGTTAGATCCAAGTCATGTTGCCATGGTCAAGAGTTTTCAATTGATGGAAAACAGATTAGTTACATGTAGTGTAAAGTTGCAAAGTGGTGCAACTTTTGTTTTGTTCATCATACGACCAAATTGACTGTTCCAACACATATGTATGGGTGGTTTTATGCTAGGAAAGATCATGTTTTGCACCCAAACATGCCAGAACAGTCTGAGCTACATTGTACCGGAAAAGTCTCTTAAGAGACAAAAGTGCAAAGGGGAAGCAAACTTTGACAAGCGATTAATCAAAAACTGTGGCACTTAGAAACATTCCATCTAAAGTTATAGGATCATGCAGGGCCCCTCTACAATAACCTCTTTCATTTTTTGATATCTCCAAGTCGTTTTCCCATGGTGAAGAGTTTTTTGTTGATGGAAAATAAGTTAGTTGCATGTAGTGTAAAGTTGCAAAGTGTGTAACTTTTGTTATGTTCGTCATATGACCAAACCGACTATTCCAACACATCTGGATGGGTGGATTTATGCTAAGAAAGGTCTTTTTTTGCACCCAAACATGCCGAAACAGTTTGAGCTACATTGTATTGGTGAAGTCTATTAAGAGACCAAAGTGCAAAGGGGAAAAAAACTTCAACGAGTGATTACTCAGAAACCATGGAACTTAGAAATAATCCATCTGAGGCTATGGGATCATGTAAGGCCCCTCTACAACAACCTCTCTCATTTTTTGATATCTCCAAGTTTTTTTCCTGTGGTGAAAGTTTTTTTGATGCCCCAAAAACTATCAGATGCATGTACTGTAAAGTTGCAAGGTAGGCTAATTTTTTTTTTTTGTTCTTCGTGGGGCCAAATAGTTAGCACCAACACATCTAGGTGGGCACATCTATGCTAGGAATGGTCACTGCAATTTGTTATAAAAGGGTCATAGTCTTTCCTATTTGAAGGGTCACAACTTTTCGCCTTTGAAAAGTCACAACCAAATTTAGATCATCACTATTTATGAGAATCTAAATTGATTTATTTGGAAAATTTCAGATATGCTTGGGGAAAAGGAAATTCTTGAACTTTCAGTTGGTTTTTTTTCTATCATGCATGTCTCTTGAAGTTGTTTATTGACTAATGTAAGCATGCAATTTTAACTTTTAAAGTTGCATTCTTATAATTATTGGGCTCGAATTCATGTCTAGAAACAGGATGAATATCTATGAAGTTTTCTCTTGGGAGGTTGATTCATGGTCTCTTAATCTCCAATAATCCAATGCCCTTATGATATTTAATAAGACTTGCATGCCTTGAGTTTTTGTTTGTGAGACTTAGTTGTTACTTTCCATTTTCCTTTGTCAATAATTTTATGATGTTTTCTTTATCTATGAAATACATGAAGCATGAAGCATACACATGGAATGGTAGATGTCTTGCTCAATGATATAAATCATGAAGCATACACATGAAGCATGGAATATGAAGCATGAAGCACTACTATGTTCATATGATTGATTTAATGTTCAAAATTTATTATATATTTACAATTCTAGAAAAGAAGAGTGCATGGAAAACACTTGGATTTTAAATATTTGAAGTAAACCATCTAAAAATATCTATTGAAGTGTGGATTTATAATGCAAATATGGACACCATCAATAAAAAATATTTATATTAACCAAATAGCCATGTAGGCATACATCAATATATGTTGATATAAGTATAAAATATATACAAAATAGCCATATAGGATTACAATAATTCCATATAGGCATACAATGTTAAGTCTATGCAATACAAAATATGTCCAAAAATGCCATATAGGCATACAACAGAGGACCCCAATCAAAATTCATTGCCCTTCAGGTGAAGAAAACAGACGGCTAGCCTTTATTGATCAAGAGAATGGAGATTTGTATGAAACTCATCTACTTTGAATTCGAGGGTTGCTCCTCCTATTTAGTTCTTGATCAAGCTTCAGTTGTTACAATAACAAGTAAAGACATTAATATATAGAAATTACATTATAAAAAATGATATATTTAACAAAATAATCACTTATCGCCACCAAATGATCTCTCTCCTCAAGAAGAAGATCTGCATGATCAGGCTTTGTCATGCCAAAGTCTTATAGAAACCATCAAAATAAAAATTAAACTACAAATCAATAATCATTTGATTTTTTAATAATAGACAACTCTAACATTGAATGTAATTTGAAATTTACTAATCTACCTCATACCCCTGTGAGAGCTATCAAGTTGTCAATTGCAGAAGATACACGGTACTCAATTTCCCTATCAACATTGGGAGGTTTTTCTGCTTGCATCATCTAAAAACAAAATAACAAATTATTCAATCACAAAAACTAGAATAGTGATGTAGGTCATAGCTTATAATGTATGAGATAATCAACAAAATTTTGAGTACTTATTGAACTATATATTTCTTACTATTATGCTTACTATTTTCCCTATCCATAGCTTGTTCGAAAGCACCTATTTTAGGATTTTATCCATAGCAACAAAGTAGTGAACTATTTGATAAAATTCTTTGGTAGACATGTATGAAAAATGTGGTAGCATAGAGAAAGCAATGAGCCATTTGAAAAAATGCCTCAAAGAAATGTAGTCTCATGGTGATGGAATTCCACGAAAAAAATATTTGTCATGGCATTCCATCACCATGAGGCCTCATTTCTTTGAGGCATTTTTTTCAAATAGCTCATTGCTTTCTCTATACTATTATGTTGGGATGGGGTGGATGGTATAGTGTGGTCTTGGTTATGAGATGGAGGAGGATCATGACATGAAGAGGGATGGGTTTTTTTTCATGAGGGGAAGATGATCATTAGATGGGGTGGAAGGTATACTTTGAGACCACATTTCAAGAGAAATTATACAATGGAGTGGAATAGGTACTTTGATTTATACACGAAAGGATGCCATTAGATGAATTGGGGGAGAGGGGATTGTGAGAGGGGGATTGAAGGGGTATCTTTCTCTTGAGATGGAATAATATCATTAGATGATGTGGAAGGGATATGTTAACATTCTTGATTGGAAATGGGATCATGAGATGGAAGGGGATCATATGATGGAGGAGAAGGGTTTCCTTGATCTTTATATGAAGGGGAATCTATGTTAGCATGCTTTGGATTAGGAGATGGACATAGTTCATTTGATATGGATGGTGTGATGAGGGAGGAAGGTTTTATAGACTCTTCAAATTGGATAGATGGATTGATATGGGATTCATTTAAGATTTAGGGTATTAGGGTTTATCTTGATGTGGGGGTGATGAAGGTAGATGCACGATATGGGAAGATTGCACCACTTTAATTTTTCATGGGGAAACAACCACCTTTGTAAATAGTCCTTGGAGGAAGTTATTATGAGAGACATGGGATGAATTTGCTTGGTAATAGTGGGGTGATGTGGTTTTTAAGGATGTGGGATATGAACAAGTGGAATAATAGGTGGAAGCTTCCATGGATTGGTAAATTAAGGATGAGGATGAGGACCTTGAAAATTATTTGGAGGGGAATTTTGGCTAAAGGCTTGGTTTTCATTGTCAAAGGAAGAGGAAGGATACGCAAGAGGAGATGGATTGGGATTGGATGAAGGTAGGGAGGATGGAAGCTTAGCACCAATTCCAAGGAGACATCTAAGCATGACATCCTTATAATTATGGAAGTATTAGGTGAGGATAAAATTAGTGGTGGTGGATGGGGATGATATGGATGGGACTTGAGGGGAGATTTGGATGGAGAATTGGTGTAAAATTAGAGCATTCTATCTATTGAAAATGAATTCAAGGTGATCCACAATACTCTCATTATCATCATTGGGATTATATTTGGGTTGGTCAAAAAGGCTATACTGATCATCATCGATATGGTTGGGGTTGTTTGGAATAGATGAAGCTGGATTAGAATATATTAGGTTGGATGGAGAATAGATTAGATGGTTAGACATAGTGGAGGATTGATTGAAAGAAAGATTGGTATTGATTTTTGATGAGGATGAAAATTAGGATGATAGATTAGAAATTGACTTGGGGATTGGAAGAATAGGATCTGAGGATGAAGATGGAGGATGGGATTAGATTTGGGGATCAAATCCAAGACCTTAAAATGATTTGATTTGATTAAAGAGGATTATCTATTCTTAAGGTAGCAAGCTGTTTGAAAAAATTCCTCAAAGAAATATGGTCTCATGATGATGGAATGGCATTCCATCACCGTGAGACCACATTTCTTTGAGGAATTTTTTTCAAACAACTCACTACCTTGTCTATGCTATTTCTTACTATTATGCTTTGATATATTTTTTTTGAGCATCCATAGTTTGTTGGAAAGCACCTATTTTAGGTTGTTATCCATAGCAGCAAGGAAGTGAACTATTTGATAAAATGCTTTGGTAGACATGTATGGAAGACGTGGTAGCATAGACAAGGTAGTGAGCTATTTGAAAAAATTCCTCAAATAAATGTGGTCTCATGGTGATGGACATCACCATGAGACCATATTTCTTTGAGGCATTTTTTCAAATAGCTCATTGCCTTGTCTATGCTATTGCTTACTATTATGTTTTGATAGATTTTTTCCAAGTAGCATAGACAAGGTAGTGAATTGTTTGAAAAAATGCCTCAATAAAATGTGGTCTCATGGAATGCCATGACAATCAAATGCAATTGGCAACTATTCCTAGCTATTAGTTATGCTATGTGAAGTAATTGCATCACTGCTTATGTTGACTTTTTAAAAAACTATATTATAATTGAAATTTTTCCATCTATCAACATCTAGTTATTAGTTATGCAATGTAAATTAATGCTTTGAGTCTGAAAGATGTTCAATGCAATGTAATCAACGATATGATTATAAAATACACAAATCTATTAAGTACAATTCATTAGTTAAACTCTTTATTCTATTGCTTGAGTGAAGCTTTAAACTCCACCACCACTAGGAGGTGTTGCCGTGAAATCTCCAAGATTAACCTATTCAACATAAAAAATCAGATATTATAATACCATTCATATAACAATGCTATTTAGATGTAATATTTATATTTTTTTACTAGTTACATACCTCGACAATACATGTCATGGCATAATATGGAGGTGGAGGACTGCTGAAAATAAAATGAACACTATGACCCTAAAATTTCATTACAATCATTAAACTAAATTAGTTAATCTTGCATTTTAAAAATAAAATTTAATAAATTAATTCAATGAACTTGCTAACATTTACCTAAGTATCAAGGCTGAAAGCCTCATTCAAGAGGGTATCTGTCATCACCAACAGGTTAGTTGCAGATGTAACCTGCACACCTGCCTCTTGACTATCTGTGGGTTCATAACCACAAATGGACCCGCAAACCTAACAAATATGGGGTGGAACCCTACCCCTCAAAGTCTTCCCTTGATCACATTGTACTGTAGGATTGGCACACTCTATGATACTCTGGGTCAAAGAATTAATAGACTGGAGAGTCTCAACCTCAACACTCTCCTTCACAATAGAAGGGATAGCCACATGCTCATAAGCCGATCTAGTGAGTTCTCATCTTACTATCCACTGAGGATCAAGACATTCCCCTAGTTCTATCTTGTGCAAACTCACCACCTCTACCCTGGAAGTCCTGCATATCAAAATAGTTGTGGATTTTGTTGAGGGAAAACTCATAGTAGAGTTTCCTCAAGAAATATTGGGGGACCTCATTATTGTTGCATGGAGGATGGTAAAAAACCATCCATCACCTCTGCCAAAAATGGTCCTTTATCCCTTGGTGGTTCCACCAATGGATAGGAAGCTTCTTGCTTGTAGGGTATAGAGGTTGATTTGTTTGTGGGTTAGTGAAAAGTGAACACAAGTCAAATTTTGTAATTTTTTCTTTTTTGAATTGTGTGTAGGATAGTTTCTCTACATAATATTCTCTATACTCATTTCTCTTCTCCACCCAATCACTTAATTTCTTGCTAATTGAATCTACATGTTTTAACATAGCTTCAAGTGATTTTGCAAGTGTAGTTCTTTGTGAGGTTGAACTTGTAGGATCTTTCAACCTCACAATTAACTCAATTTTCTTTTTGTTATTTTCAATTTCCATCATTAAATTTTTTTGAGTTCCAAGGGGATGTTGAGGAATTGTTGGAGGAGCTTTTTGTTGGATTTGAGGTTGTTCTTCACTAGGTATTTCAAGGTGAGTTGAAGGAATATTTTGAAGATTGGGAGGTTGATTATCATTTCCTATAAATTAAATAAATTTACATCAAAAAATATATTAAATCTACCTATTTAGAAACAAAATCACAGAAAAAAACAAACAAAACTTACTCCTAACACTTCCCTGATGTTGTGGCAGCATTTTAGTGAAGACTCGGCAATGATTTGATGAAGAATTTGGCCTCTAAGAATGCGAGCATGCTTTTGATGGTTTGAAGGTTGTGGGCCTTGAGAAAAATGCATAAATGAAAGATGATGAATGCTACTTTTTTTGTTATAAACAGTTATAATGTGCTCACATTATAACACGAGCACGTTATAGGATGGGTACACTGAAGCTATAATGCCAGCATGTTATAACGTGCTCTCATTATGTATTTTTTTGTTTTTTTTAAAGTTGGCTACTTTTTGGCCCCCCATATTTTTGCACCCACCCTTGGGGACAATGGGTAGGCGTTCCTTTTTCTAATTGATTTTTTAACTTATTCACCTTTTCATCTAATGATTATTGGATATCTGTCATAGTAAAAATGATGTTGAATGATGAAGAGGGTTGTATGCATATGGTAGGGTTTGAGTTACTCTTTGAGGTTTTCCACATAATTTCTTCCATTGTGTTTTCATTCGACTCAAGGAGCCGAAATTGAAATTGAGAATGGATTCGATCCATTTTCCAAGACTTTGAAGAGAAAGACATTAAAGTTCTTTTGGACATGAATAGGGTTTCTCTTAACCATTTTTATTCATGGGCGTGATGAACTTTGTGTTGGGTTTACAAGAAAGACCTCTATTAGTCATTGTTTTATTGTTGATTTGACAAAAATAAATGTTTGTTTCTAGTTAGACACTTAGGGAATGTTTTCACTATTGGTTCACACTTTGTTCACTATCATTACACTCTTTTTTATAATCCTCAAAAGGAAGAAACTTAGTGGGTAGCCTAAGTTATACCATGAATTTACAAGAATGATAAGGTCATCCCATTTCAAGAGGCGTTTAGCTATGTGTAGCAATCATTGAACTACGTAACAATTATTTATTTACCTCATGATGGGGGATAATTTGTTGGATAATGACAACAATAAAGGAAATAAAGAAAAAAACTTATCTTATGAAAAAGATAAAGCAATAAAACAAAAACAAGAAAACATAATTAAAGAAATAAAACAAAGCTAGTTTTTCCTAAGGTTATGTAGTGGTTGTTATCATGAATATATTATATATCTTGTTGCCTTGAAGGAGAAATAATGAATTGCAATGGTAACTAGATAGCAGCAACTATGTGAATATTGTAATCAATTTCTTTGAGCAATAAGAATATTGATACTTTGTCGTGGATGTTTCTTTGACATATTGTCAAGATTTTACGACGTAAATTTGTGTCTTGTTTGTTATTTTGTTATTTTGTTTAATTTGTCCTATTAATTCTTTGCAACAAACTTGTGCTGTAATATTATTTAAGTTTGTGGGTTTTCCATTTCCATAACATGTGGTATCAGAGCAGTAATTTTGCAGCATCTATGTTAGGATTTAGTGTTTGTTTCACAATATCAAATGGTGAAGGTTTTGAATGCAAGGTTTGAGGTGGAGAAATTAAATGAAAAGAATAAATTTGAGCTATGGAACTCAAGATGCATGATTTGTTAGTGCAATAAGGATTGCACAAGTCATTGGTAGAGAAGTCAAAGAAATTTGTAAATATGACTGATGAGGACTAGGAGGATCTAGATACAAGATGTCTTAGCCCAATTTGGTTGTGTTTAGTAGATGATGTTCTTTTCAATATTGTTAGAGGAAATGACAATAGGCTTATGGACTAGTAGAATGGAGAGTCTTTATATGACAAAATCCTTGAAAAATTGGATCTACTTGAAGAGACAATTATATAGTTTGTGAATGAAAGAAGGTATCAAAATTGTTCATCTTTTAAATATTTTTAATAATCTTATATGTCAATTAGCTAGTATGGGTGTAAAATTCAAAGTTGAAGACAAAGAAGCTACACTATTTGTTCATTGCCCGAATCCTAGAATCACTTAGTCACTTCCATTAGCTTCAACACACCTGATACCCCCGAATTTGATTTTTTTGTGGGAGCTTTGTTGTTTGAATAACTAAGTAGGAAATCTAACATAGTAACCTCCACATAAGAAGTAATAGTGGCTAGAGGTCGATCCATAGAAAAAGGGGAAGATTCGACATATACATCTAGATCTAAGTCAAAAGGAAAAAATGGTAAGGGAAAATTTTGGTACTACAATAAATCAGGGCATCTCAAGAAATATTGTTGGAAGAGGAAAGAAGACAATGATGACTTCAAAAAGGAAGAAATTCTAGTTGAGACAAGTTCAGGTACAATTGATGAAGTATTATATGTTTGTAATACCTTAGAGTATCATGAGGAATGATTATTAGATTATGATGCTTCTAATCATTTGTTTCCAAATAGGAATTGGTTTTCTTCTTACCAAGATATTGATGGTGATGTTGTTCTTATGAGAAATAATGTTTCTTGTAAGACTATTAGGATTGAGGGCATTAAGATTAAAATATTTGTTGGTATTGTGAGGACATTAACAAAGATAAGACATGTACTTTAATTTCCTTAGGAGTTTTAAATTCTAGAGGCTATAAATTTACATGTTAAGGCAGATCACTGAAAGTGTCCAAGGGAATTTTGGTGGTCATGAAGGCTACAAATATTAGAAACCTTTACAAGTTAGAAGGGAGTACTATAATAAATGAATCAATGATGGTGTCTGAGGAAACAAATGAAACTACTCATTTATGGCATCAACAACTGGGTCATATGAGCGAGAAAGGGTTGAAAGTTATTATTAAACTGTAAGTTACTTTCAAATCTAAAATCTTTGAATTTGAATTTTTGTAAGCATTATGTTTATGGGAAGTAATGTACACAGAATTTTAAAGCAAGTAGTCATACAAGTAAAGGATATTCTAGATTATATTGATTGATATGTTTTTGGGAATTCTAAATTGGACCCTCAATCTAAGAAATATATGGGTGTTGCCATAATAACAGGTTACACTTTTTGGGACATCCTGATTTTTGCTGAAATCACATATTTTTAGAAAATATAATGATTTAAGCCTTGAAAGGTTTCATTTAAAAAAATTTAATTGAAGAGGGTTTGATCAAACCCCCTTAGATCAAACCCCACTAGTTTTAAACCATACCTATAATGGAGTCTCCTCTACACCTATCAAAATGTTGATAAAAAACCACTTTTGATTTAACTTTTGGGGGATCAAATGAACTCATTTAAAATTTATGTTTCATAAGTATGTAGTCCTTATTATAATCTTACCAAAAAGTATAATTTTAAATATATTTAATTTTATTATTATATTTATTTTTTATTTCTTGTGAATGTAGGCTTTTCACCGAAAATCAAGCTCTCTATTTTGCACATGTGGAAAAATAGTAGATTACCAAAAAAAATTGAAAAATATCTATGCTCTTGGTATTGATGTCCTCGATCCAGCAAAAAAAAGAATTTTGATGCACAAAAAAAAGGTTGTGTTATACAATAAACCTATGCCTAAATTGTAATTGGTTTGACTTCAAAACTTAATTAAGAAAAAATAATTCAATAAAACACTATGAAACCAAATGAAGGAGCTAGATATCATAGTTAAAAATCTAAATTCGAAAAAAATAGAATTTTATCCTTCATAGAAAAAAAGTTATGTGTTATATAGTAAACATCACTCTTTAAAAATGTTGTTTACTGTTAAAAACTAGTTATCAAATGAGATGGAAAAAGAAATACAATTTGATTCCAAAATTTTTTTAAAATATATATTTAGAATCTATAGACAAAATGTCACAAATCACTAGTTTGCATCATCTTCAAATTCCTCGTGGTTTAACAGCTATAGGTGTCCAGAAGTGAAGATTTAGTTAAAAAAGTATAACCCACTATTATGGGATCACCCATATCTTTGTTGGTTATGGTGATGGAATTAAGGGACACAAATTGTGGGATCCTACTACCTACAAAATCATCATTAGCAAAGGTATATTTGATGTATCTCCTCATAAAATTAAATATAGTAGATATAAAACAATGTTTTTACATGGATATTTGGATGACGAGATACATATATGGAACAACCAGAAGGGCTTGTTCAAACTTGCAATGGAAAATTTGTTTACAAACTCAAAAATTCACTGTATGACCTAAAGCAGTCTCCAAGGAAATGGTACAAGAAGTTTGATTCCTTCATGGTGAGCCAAAATTTTACGAGTGAGTATGGCCATTATGTTTACTTTAAAATTTTGAAAAATGGTTATTCATTATATTGGTATTATATTTTGACAATGTGCTTGTAGCAAGCAAAAGCATAATTGATTTCAATGGGTTAAAAGCTTAGATGACTAGGAATTTTTATATGAAAGGTCTAGGAGCAGCAAAAAAAATTAGGCATGGAAATACATAGAGATAGGGAACTTGATAAGCTTTGGTTATAGTAGCAGAAGTATGTGGAGATGATCCTCATAAAATTTATTATGATGAATGTGAAACCAATAAATATCCCTTTAGCTTCTCATTTTAAGTTTTCTTCAAGTTTATGTCTTAGTAATAAAGAAGAAAAGGATTATATGTCTCATGTACCATATGCTAATGCGGTAGGACGTTTAATGTATATGATGGTATGTTTAAGACCAAATATTTCACATGCAGTTGGTGTTTAGATACATGATAAATCTAGGTAAAGAGAATTGGGTAGAAGTGAAATGGGTGCTTCGATATCATAGAGGCACAACTGATCATTGTATCATCTTTAATGGTTGTAGTGGTTTAGTTTGTGGTTATGTTGATTCAGATTTTTTAGGTGATTTGGACAAAAGGAGATCTATATTAAGTTGTTTCTTTACTCTTGTAAGAGGACCTATTTGTTGGATGTCAAAGCTTCTAAAAATAGTTTCTTTACCCACTACGGAGGTAGAGTATATGGTTGTCTCACATGCATGCAAAGGAAATTTGGTTGAAGGATATTTTGGGTGAGTTTGGAAAAGTGTAGGATAAGGCGATTGTATTTTATGATAGTCAAAGTGCTATATATTTGACTAAAAATATAGCTTATCATAGTAGGACTAAGCATGTCGCGATTAAATATCATTTTTTAAGACAATTTATTGATGGAGGTGGAATAGCTCTTGAAAATTATGCAGACATGTTTACAAAACTAGTACAATTAGAGAAGTTGAAGTGGAGTTTGGCTTCTCTTTGCTTGCAAAAAAGGTGATGAATGGGCACGGACAAGTATCGGGTGAATTGTTTTCAAGGTGGAGATTGTTGGATAATGACAACAATAAAGGAAATAAAGAAAAAATCTTATCTTATGAAAAAGATAAAGAAATAAAATTTAAGAAAAAAGAAAGAAAAAATAATTAAAGAAATAAAACAAAGCTAGTTTTTCTTAAGATTAGATAGAAGTTGTTATCTTGAAGATATTATATATATCTTGTTGCCTTGAATGAAAAATTATGGATTGTAATGGTAATTGAATAGCAACAATTGTGTGAAGATTGTAATCAGTTTCTCTCAGCAATAAGAATACCAATACTTTGCTCCATGGATGTTTCCTTGACATATTGCCAAAATATGTGTCTTGTTTGTTATTATGTTATTATGTTTAATCTTTCATATTATTTCTTTGTAACTAACTTGTGCTGCAATATTATTTAAGTTTGTGGATTTTTTTCGCAATAAATGTGATATTATAGATAATTCCTCCTTGTCCAAGGTGGCAAGTATGATTCTCATGCTTGTGGCTGAAACAAATTTGCAAACAACATGTAAACATAAGGGATAACTATAATTTTTAATTGTTTGATTAACAAAACAATTTTTTGGGGGTGACAAGACAAGTGAAAGATGTGTTGGATGATGTTTGTCCAACATAGTTAAGTCTAGTATGCTAAATATTTACACGCCACCAGAAGTAGTTGGTTGAACAAAGCACTACCTATTATGCCAACATAAGACATGGGTGAACTAAAGCAACTTCATGAATCTTCAATATTTTAATATTTAAAAATATATATTTTATTTTGAATAATGTGAAAGTTTAAAAAGAAGGTAAAACTCTATAGGTAATCATATTGTCAATAATTTATTTTTTAAATATTTTGTTAAATTTTTTACTAACATTTAAAAACTTAAATGTTTATTTCAAATTGAAACTTCTAACTTGTAATTGAAAAATATCACTAATAATAATCAGTTAATTTGTTTGAATGTAATAGCATCTATCTAAACCTTAAGATAGGTACTAATAATGTATTGCTCATATAGCTATGGAAGTGACCCGACAAAGATATGGAGGTAGGGTACTCTATGGAAGATTGTTGGATCTCACAGATAGGGCCCTATAGATAGTAGGGGGTTGGCTCTGTATATAGGGCCTATTGAACCCCAATGGGTGACCCAACCAAGATATGGAGGTAGGGCGAACCCTATGGGGCCCTATCCTCTATAGTGGTGGAATCTCAGGATAGAGATATGGATGGGAATGGGAACTCCCCCAAATACCTTCCTCCATGGCCCTTCACATTACCTTTTCTCTCTACCCTGACCAAATAGAAAATAGGGGCCTGTGCCACTAGGCGACACGGTGTAGAGGACAAAGACCACTTACCCTTGGCGATATAGGATGGGAACGATATACACCCCATGATATACAACAAATATGATATCAGAACTACGATATGATACCTTCAACTACTCTACAAAGAGTTTAAAATGTACTCATAATAAAATTGTGTAATAAATTTATCTAAGATGAAGGGTTTTTTTTTCTTTCTGAAAAATAATTCATAATATCAAATTGAATAAAGATATTACATTTTGTAGAAACTGAATAAGCTTTTAAAATAGGAAAATAGAAAAAAAATTCCAAGAAGAAGGCCAAGCAAAAGTGTTGCTAGGAATAAGCAGCAGCAAACAAAAAAATCCCAAAAAAAACTGGACAAAAAACCAAAAGTGATAAAAGCCAGTAAAAAAAAGACAGCACACCATAAAATGATGTATACAAATAAGCAGAAAAAAAATGAATGTGGTTAGACTTTGTCATATGTGAAAACATGCAATGTACTAATCAATTTACTTTTCAACATTGAAATATCAATCTTACCATTCAATAAATAAACAAAAGTTTCCTTACAAATTATAAATCAAACTTTTTTTTTTCTCACGTACAAATCAATTTGGACTCTCTTGCTTCCCAAGTGATATTGATCACACGTTTTTCCCCTTCTTACAAGGCTGATAGCCTGATATCATAACGTACTGTTGAAAATCCATAATCATGTCAGTTGTGGAGCTCAAAACAGGTGAAGGAAAACTTTGGATCGATCCATGTTGATCCTTCATATCCTATTAAAGGATGGTCTAAATTACTAAAGATGAATCTTTTGAAGTTAAACCTAATCTCTAACCACCATTTTGAAAGGATCTGTTGATGGTTTTTTCTGCACAGCAACAACTCAGACAAAATACAATATCCTATCTCTCTTGAAAGGTTATTTTCAACAATAAATTACTGAAAATTACCCCAAGGTCTCTCGGGTGTCAGGTCATGACAATGCATAAACAACTCAGATAATATGTGAAAATGCTGGTAATCACAATCGGACCTTACTACAAGCAAACTGTATCTTTCCAAATATCAGATTTTATAATATGATGATCTCAAATCCTAAATCTAACCAGATAATAAAGAAATAGCAAAAGATAAGGGTGCAAGAATATGATGAAATCTAAACTATTCCTAGAATGAGTAATGCAAATGACAGATATCTGGAATGGACCAATCTCTAATAACCAATTCTTGCTTAACCCACAATGCAATCTTACAAGAACGGTGCAATCTTCTAAGGTATATAGATTTTCAAATCATAGACATTCATCCACAATTGAACTTAAGCACATGTAAATATATGGTCCAGGTTGACTTCACCAACCTACTACAATCAGATAGTTACTGGGAGTATAGACCAGAGATTGCTACAAACATTCCAAATATGAAATCATAAACACCATTCACCAAACTACAACTAATTTAATTCTGAACACTAAACCCTAAATCTTTAAGCAATTTGAAAGATAGAACAACAAGAACCATGCAAGATGAAATAACACAAGAGATTGCACCAGGAAAACCACAATGTCTTCAATTGTTTTAGACCACCAAAATGCTGCAACAATTCCACTGTTCTGTTTACAATACTTGCTTCAAGAATTTCACAAAATGCTCTAACTCTTACTTGTCTCTATTATCTCTTCTCTATATTTCTAATATCTATTGTCTTACAATGAGGCAAGAATGCCCTTTATAGCAATATCTCAAGACATGTCGGCCCAGCCAAACATTTACAAAGTAAGAACAACCGCCAAAATAGGTCGGCCTAGGAAATCAAAATAAGGCATACATTAAATGCCATATATCATCAAGGTCGGCCTAGGCATAGTCCCCAATGTAGTCCGATTCAATACATGCCCCATAATAATAGGGAAGCACAAATCTCAAAATAGGCATTAACTGTCGCCTCCCTTATCCTTGCTCTGGGCCAACGATCCTTGAACCCTCAAAAATTCTCCATCCAATTCGGTGACAGGTGGCAAAGGCAATATCCTAAGCTGACATTCTATGGAGCCAATCTCCTCCTTTGACTGTTTAACCATCTTAGCTCAATCATCATTGTTGGCTTGATACTTATCCATTACTGCCAGATATGTGGCTGCATCATCTAACTGGTGGCCAGTTATAACATTCTCAGAATCCGGGGTATAAACTTCATGCCACCACTCTCTTAGTTGTTCCAGACTTAGGTATTTAGGAGCAATCTTTCTCCTTCCAGTCATGACTTCAAAGAATGCAATGCAACCCTCATAGACTCCAGTAAGATCACCATCTATTTGTTTCTTTCGTTTCTGAATATTCTTCATGGCCTTATGCCAAATCTGCAGAGCCTCAAACCATTCCCAGGGTTCATTTAACCTAGAAGAAGGAAGAATCCCATCCACAGCCAATTGATCTTTGCCATATTCTATGATGACCCTGGATTTCTGCAGTAGAAGGTCAATGTCTTGCTTGTCCTGGGATAGCACATGCTCCAATAATTCCTTGGCCCTAACTGCATCTTTCCCAACTGACAGGATCTCTTTGATTGCATTATCTCCCTTTACCGTCACATCCTTCAGCCAATCTATTGCAGCTTGAGCAGAAGCCTTCATTTTTTCAATTTCGGAGATGGTTTCCTTGGGCAGGAAACTAGGAGTGGTAGAAGAAGAGGGGTGGAGAGATTGTAGAGGCTTCATCACCTCTTCCAAACATTTCCTAAGTCTTTCATTCTCCTTTCTCAGCTCATGCTTGGTCTGAGCTTCCTTTCTCAATCTGCCGATGATTACAACACTAGACCCTTCATACTCCTCTATGTCCTGCTCCATGGATGTCGGTCCAAGGTTGATAGTTTGTACATTATAATCTTAACCAGTGACCTCTTCTCTAGTCTTGTCTGCGGTAGGAGTGGCAATGTGAATGACCCTATTGTTTAGTTCATCTCTCTCCATTTTTGAAACCACTTTAGCTGCCTTCTTTTTCTTTCCTTTGCCAATTTTGGACAGCATCTCATCCCAATCCAAGGGAGTATCTTCAACCACTACCTGTTTCTTCCTTGTAATCTCCTTTTCAAGCCAATCCGGGACAGTAGGATCTACCCGGATTTCCTCTATTTTTGTCTCTTCCTGTTGTTCCTCCAGCATTTTCTCCTCTTCCTTTTCAGGGAGCTGCTCACTCTGATCACCTTCCTCAACCTCCACCTCCTGCACCGGTGATGGGGTTCTAACAGGGATGTCCTCCTCCTGCTCAGGCGATCTGTTTCCTCTGCCATTTTCTGGAGAATCTTCATACATCACTAGAGGAGAAGGATGCCTTTCTACCTCTTCGGCCTCAAGCTCAGCTGCCTCACCAAAGAGTGCCCCTTCCTTGAATGGCTCTGCTTCTCCGCTAGTCTCATGTTCCCCAAGAGTCTCTTGCTCATGCACGCTTGGTGGAGGAGAAGCAGCCTTAGATGGCTCCACAACTGGTGGCTTTGGAGGAGAATCCCTCTTTTGCATAGTGTCCTTAGGTGAAGGAGTCCTTGATCTTCTCATGTAGACTTTTGTCTTCTCTCCTGAACTCTCCACATCAACAATCGGAGGCTCATCCTTGGATGTGTCCTGGACCTTCTTCTTTGAAGTCCTGGTTGTTCTTGCCTTCTTTGGTGGTGGAGGAGCACTTTCTTCTTCTGCCTTTTCTAACTCTTCCTCATCAGAGGATCTGCCAATCTTCAAGGCCCGACTTCTCTTCTTCCCTTTGGGCTTCCTTTTTGGTTCCGGCTCACTTTCCTTAGGGCCTCTGATTTTGATCTTGAAAGGCAAGCTCTTTTGAGTTTTCCCTTTGGGTTCATCCTCCCCGGATTCTTCTGAAGTAGACATTGGGTTGAGATTTCCCATTAAATTGAAGGTACAGGCTACCTTCTCGCTCTCAATCTCCCAAACCTTGTGCTTCAACCAAGAAGTGGTGAATTTCATAACCGATGCCATTAGGTCCTCCAACTCTGTGACCTCATCTTCATTCCAGTTGATCTCCCCGATTGACCTATTCTTAACAGCTTCATATGCATGGTCTTGTACCAGGTTTCCATCATCCTGCAGTTGGTCGGGGATCAACTTGACATTGTACTGTCTGATCACATCAACAGGAAGCCTGGAGTACCTCTTCTTTCTGGCTTCAAGATCATCCCTAATGTTGGCCCAATAGTCTTCCAGGTCATCCTTATGACGGTACTCCTTGGTAGCCTTCTTCTGTGCCTCCCCGGTGATGTCAAAGTTTGTTCTCTTAGAGTGGAAGGAGAAACCATATGCTGCCAATTCATCTCCTATGGTGTGTGCTGATTGGATGGAAGGGCACACCTCTGCCACGCCAGTTCCAAGAGGGAAATCCCCACCAAAGCCTGTTTTATGCTTCTCCTTTTTGACTATGGCATCAAATTCACATATTTGCCTCACAATCTCCAACAACACAATGTGATCAGTAGGATACCGAGGTAACCTATATGGAGCGACTGAGCATCCATCAATTCTAATGTAGGTGAAGGTGGGAAATTGAATGAACCAAGCCCCATAATTCTTTATCAACCCTTTTGCTCCATCTGACAGTCTCACATGCTCGGCATTCTAGAGCATCCTAGTGATATGCATTATGAATGCATCATTAGCCCTTTTGTAGTCTTTATGTCCTAGGTGCAACTCCGGGTATACTTCATAGACTATGTCTTGTCCGAATGTCCCTTGTGGATTCAAGCCCCTGTATGGGTAGAATCTTTCCAACACATACATCACATAAGAGGAAATGGTGAACCTCTTGGCCTCCAGGACATCCCTCAGCTACTTATCAATCATGGTGCTGATAAGTCCTGCCCAATGGTAGTTGGTTCCTTGTTCAATTTTGGTGATCACATGGACCATCCAACTCTCCAATACTCCAACACTCTTCAAACCTGCCACCCTGCTCAGAAATGTTATTGCATCATAGATATCTTATTTGAATTTGATCCTATGCAATTGCTTGGGCAGTTTGGAGTAATGTGACTTTGGCTTTTCCAACCAAGCATTGATCATCTATTGAGCCTTGGTTGGCTCATTCTCATAATAGGTCCTAGCCATGTCCATGTTCAGAGCACACACAGAAGGAAAATCTGGCATGTCAAAGGCCTGTGCAATAGAAACCGGACTGAAATTAGCCAAGACTCTCCCTTCAGTACTGACAACCCTTTGGGTGTCAAAGTCATATTGCCGTGCACACACTAAAATCAACTCATAGCATCGCAGGAGGAAACCCTGCTACATGCACCAGTCCGGACTTCATCATCCCTTGCCTCAAGATTGACAGATCCTTTTGAGTTGTCCTCTGCTTGAACTCCTCACATCTCCAGGCTCCCACATTGGTGTCAGACACCTCGAACCACACAGAAGATATCTTTCTTTCAGGAAGTTGACTCTTAGTATCTATCCTTAATCTTTCTGCCTCTGAGATGGATGACCCCTCCGTGTCACCTTTGGACTTTCCTGCAGTAGCCTTGCTTGATTCAACCTGCACTTACAAGAAATCATCATAAGTATCAATTATCATTCATATTCCGACTAAAAGATTAGCATAAATCATATAAAGCAATTAGAAACTATCACAAATGCCAATCTTTGAAAATCCGGAAAAATAAAGCAGTCCGGGAAAACACTATAAACCGGGAAAATCCAGTCGGGGCGGAATTTCAGAGAAATCCGACCCAAATGGATTCCTGCTGCCAGAACATCATCAGTTGAATAAATCGTTAGCACAAAAGATTATGAGATAATCATGAAATTCATTCATTAGCAACAAGAAATAAGAATTTAGCATTTACTTCGTTAATCATTTCCTTAGAAAATCGGAAGAAGTGCAACCAAACAGGAAAACTGGAAAAATCCGGATGGAACGGATTTCCGCGGACAGTTCGAGGAACTCCAGAAATCGTTACGCCCCACGGAATCAGCCGAAATCGGGAAAATCCAGTCGCGAAGGAATTCTGTGGACACCTCAGAAACCTGATGAACGATGATACGCGAACCATTAATCAAACGATCATACAATCTCTTCCACCTAGATTCTAATGGTCCCAAAATCGATGCTAATCAACAAAATTCATAATGAACTTGGATCTAGACCTCAAAAGACCTCCGAATAACCAAACTTCATGGCGAAACAATGATGCCCTAAGTCCAATAACTAGACCCCGCCATTAGAGTCCGGATAAGCTAAAATTCTCACGGAAAACTATCATTTGGGCGATCAAGCAATGCACGCAAGGATCCCTCAAGGTACGAGCAGGTTGGGCTGGACATGAATCATGAAATAACGAAAACCCCACTAGACCTTGGAAAATTTGGGTAGATGAACCAAAACCCTAACCTTCATAAAATATGGCGAATGGCACGCTTAAGGGCAAAGTCCTATTCAGACGGGTTCATACTCACGCACCCACCAGTGAATGGATAAACACAAGCACGGGCGACAAAGCCTTGGTGTGGATTTAAGTCCAACCCTAATTCGATAAAACAAAATCGTGACCAAGCATGGGCCGACCCAGAACGACCACCATTCGACTTCAAAAAGAACTCAATCATCACGTAAACAAATAAGAGGGGCCATCGACAACTTACCATTGATTAATCCAGATAACTCGAGCTCGAAGAAGCGACCACAAAGTAGACACGCCTTAGCAATGGAAACCTCAATCAGCACTCCAAACAATCCACATATAAGCGACTTAAGATCAATGCTCAAAGCCCGAATGGAGAAAGCACTTATACGTCAAGGCAACAAACGAGTGAATGGTGAAGTTAAAATGATGCCAAGAAGACTTTAAATCCATCCCCATACGCGTCTGAGCAAAGGTATTGCAAGCATTAATGATCGACAAGACATGCCTGAAAAATCCAAAAACCCGAGCTCAGGATGGAATTTTGGGAAATCCCAAGATACGCGGAAAATCCGGACGAACACAGATTCTGCGGAAATAGCAGAAACTGGGATTTTAATGAAGTTCGGGATTTTAGCGTAGTCCGGGAAAATCCGCCAGGCCCGGAAAATCCCAGAGTCAAGCAAACACCCGGATTCAGAAAATTCAGCAACAACCAGACAATGAACCAAAGCCCGGGAAAATCCGCCGGAGCTGGAAAATCTCGAGTTCAGGTGAAAACCCGGATTTTGTCTGAAACTCAATTTTAGCCAACTCAAGCCTCAGGGAAAGATTAAAGCCAACAAGACCAACATGTCAAGACCTTAAAAAGGTAAATCCAATAAAACCAAAGGCCAAAAGACATCCGAAAAGAGGGTCCCTACTTCCAAGTGGGGCGTGTGTGCAAAACTGCAAAACAGGATCCTATTGCACTCAGGAGTAAAATTATAAGTAATAATGGGAATATGGAAAGTTGAAGCAATTTTTTATATGATTTGATAAGATTTGAAAGTTATGATATTGTTATCAAAATTCAACTGTGTAGTTTTTTGGTCAAATTTATTGATCTATATTTCACGAATAGTAATTAAGAGGAACCGATCTCTTATGATAATGAATAGTCCACTTAACGTTCATTGCATCTAGGTGATGCTCACAAGAACGAAGCATATGGACTTTCTAGCTAATCATCCATCTTAATATTATTCCCACTCAAGCACACTTAACCATGAAAAATCCCCAAAATCACGCCCACTTTAAAATTAATTGATAAAAAATATCATCCAATAAAAAAATGTTTCCTTCACCTGCAAACACATAAATCTTAAAAAATGATATCTAAATATTCCAGCTTAGTACTGTAGTAGTAAAGACTTTGTGGTTTGAATGTTGAATTGCTAGCAGTCACACACATTGAGCTTTATCTACCATTTATGATTTCTTATTCCTTTGAAAAAACGAATGAATGCTTGGAATTCATTCCAACCAAATCAAATCAACATTGGTTTTTCCAAACCTGTACTCTTAAAGATAAGATAGACATTGATTGATTCATACCTAATCCAGATCTAGTATTTTTTAGAGCTTTTTTCCATCATCAAAGAAACTATGTTCAAACAGACAAAAATGGGTCCCATGGAGGTCTTGTCATTCAGTCCAAAATTATGGACGACACTGAAAGTGGGTAGTTTTGTATGATTGGAATGTTGAAATAGTTGTTGTTTAGGATTCCAAGGTGAAGAGGGGGACTGGATTTATATAATTATTGTTTTTAAAATTAGTTGTCTGATTGTACTTTGAAAGAAGTCATAGGATTATTGACAAAAAAGAAATTTATAAATTGGTTCTTATTTGACTACATAAATGAAAGAATTATAAGATTTACATAGGGGAGAAGACCCAGTATCCTCCAGGGATAACTTCGCGCAACCGTAGAATTCAAACCGTATGTCGAATTGGAAAAAAAATTATGGGTCTTTTTCGCACATGAGTTAAGATCTTATAACTAAGGTTTTGGCTTTTGGGCAATTCGGTAGAGTGTGGTAGTGTCCGATATGTGCGCGGAGGTCAAAAAGACACCTTTTAGAGGTGCCATCCACTTGCTATCACCTAGCATCCCAGTACCCGCTAACTATAACCACCAAAAAGTTTTTAAATCACTTTTAACATCTAATTAAAACTCTTTTATCATTCAAATCCATTCAAAAGTCAATGGGTCTAATTCACATTAGCACCTTATAGAATCATTTTGGCGCCCATTAAAAATCACTCCTACATATTAATCTCCTTACTAAAGCACCGGACACCAAACACATTACATCCCAATTAATCTTTATTTGGGGTCCGATTTATGCATATGACTAATTTTTTTTGTGGGTATCCCATCCTGTTCATTCACTTTATTGTGCACTCTATCTGGAAGCTTCCCGGCGATGGAGAAGAATGTGGATGACGACGGCTCTTCACAACTCCTTCTTGTGTGCACGGCTTCAAATAACATCTAACATCTTTCTCCTTTGAATATGCAAACAATAGTACTAGTTAATCATTTTCTTTTGCATCTTTCATGACCCGTGAAGGGTTTATTCGATGATTGAAAAATTATTACTGCTTGTCTATGAAATAAATTATTCCCCTTACACGCTTCTCGCCATGTGCTATTTTATTTTTCTAATGTCATGGTACTGGCATTTTACACGGGTTTTTTTTGGGGTTAAATGATTTCATGTCCTCATTTTACCGCGCGCTCACAACCTGGTAAAGTCGATTGTATCATGATTTTGTCTATAGAAATGATGACGAATTTCGTGGGTTTGTGAAAAGCCTTGCTTTGTTTTTCCAAATATGGGTTTTATTGTGGTTAAATGATTAAATACGACCTGGTAAAGTCGATTGTCATGATTTTTTCTCCAGAAATGATCAGGAATTTCGTGGGTTTGAACATGTCTGCAAAATAATATTTTTTGGTTTGCTTCGACCTTTTTATAAAAAACCTATGTTACTTTGGGCATAAATTGGCAAACCCTTTTAAAATAAATATGTATTTGTGAAAACCCTTGCTTGGTTTTTTCCAAATTCGTGTGCTTAAGGAATTAATCTCATGAAACCCTTGCCTGGAATATTCTGCATCTATCTGAAAATGCACTTCTATATTCCTGCGAATGAGGAATTATTATTATGAAACCCTTGGTTAATTTCTTGTGCACATTTCTGAAAACCCAAGTATGTATGTATGTATGTATGTATGTGTACATACATACATGCATACATATATGTCTGTATGTATGTGTACATACATACATACATACATACATATATATGTATGTAATGTGCATACATATATATTAATCTCATGTCACTTTGGGCATAAATCGGCAAACCCTTTTAAAATAAATACGTATTTGTGAAAACCCTTGCTTGGTTTTTTCCAAATTCGTGTGCTTAAGGAATTAATCTCATGAAACCCTTGCCTGGAATATTCTGCATCTATCTGAAAACGCGCTTTTGTATTCCTGTGAGTGAGGAATTATTATTATGAAACCCTTGGTTAATTTCTTGTGCACATTTCTGAAAACCCAAGTATGTATGTATGTAATGTACATACATATATATTAATCTCATGTCACTTTGGGCATAAATCAGCAAACCCTTTTAAAATAAATATGTATTTGTGAAAACCCTTGCTTGGTTTTTTCCAAATTAGTGTGCTTAAGGAATTAATCTCATGAAACCCTTGCCTGGAATATTCTGCATCTATTTGAAAATGCACTTTTGTATTCCTGTGAGTGAGGAATTATTATTATGAAACCCTTGGTTAATTTCTTGTGCACATTTCTGAAAACCCATGTATGTGTACATACATATATATGTATGTATGTAATGTACATACATACATGCATATATATGTATATAATGTACATACATATATATTAATCTCATGTCACTTTGGGCATAAATCAGCAAAGCCATTTAAAATAAATATGTATTTGTGAAAACCCTTGCTTGGTTTTTTCCAAATTTGTGTGCTTAAGGAATTAATTTCATGAAACCCTTGCCTGGAATATTCTGCATCTATCTGAAAATGCACTTCTGTATTCCTGCGAGTGAGGAATTATTATTATGAAACCCTTGGTTAATTTCTTGTGCACATTTCTGAAAACCCAAGTATGTATGTATGTATGTATGTATGTACATTACATACATATAAATGTATGTATGTAATGTACATACATGTATGTATACATACATACATATATATGTATGTAATGTATGTACATATATATTACATACATATATATGTATGTATGTATGTATTGAAAGCAACGACAAGCATCCTTTGCACATTCCTCCAATATCCCATGTCTCAGGTAGGTACTTATTGTTATTTTCATTTATGCAATGTCTTCTTACTTTATACATTCTAGCATTTGTTTATATTTTTCTACTTTCCATTGCACATACAGCAAGCTAGCATACATATATTTGTCATTTTACATTTTGTGTCTCTTGTTCATTCAGTAAATCGATGTATATGTGTGTATCCTTTGCCTATCCTTTCAAAATGCAAACAATGGTACTGGTTAATCATTTTCTTCTGCATCTTTCACGACCCATTAAGGGTTTATTCGATGATTGAAAAATTATTACTACTTGTTTATGAAATAAAGCATTCCTCTTACACTCCTTTTTGCCATGTGTTGTTTGCTTTTGTTGGGTCATGGTGCTAGTTTCTTTTTCCCACATTGTATTTATGTATGTATGTATGTATGCACATACATACATACATACATACATACATACATACATACATACATACATACATACATACATACATATATATATATGTATACTAATTTCCATTGCACATACAACAGGCTAGCATACATATGTTTGCCATTTTACATTCTGTGTGTCTTTTTCATTCAGAAAATTGATGTATATGCGTGTATCCTTTTCCTATCCTTTCAAAATGAAAACAATGGTACTGGTTAATCATTTTCTTTTGCATCTTTCAGGACCCATGAAGGGTTTATTCGATGATTGAAAAATTATTACTACTTGTCTAAGAAATAAATCATTCCTCTTACACTCCTTTTCGCCATGTGTTGTTTGCTTTTGTTGGGTCATGCTGCTGGTTTCTTTTTTCCACATTGTATTTATGTATGTATGTATGTATGCACATACATACATACATAGATATATATATATATATATGTATCTATGTATCTATGTATCTATGTATGTATGCACATACATACATACATACATATATATATGTATATATGTATGTATGTATGTATGTATGTACGTATGCACATACATACATACATACATACATACATACATACATGTATGTGTGTATGTATGTATGTATGTATGTGCCTTCCAAAGAGAGTGCGCGGTAAAATGAGTGAACAGAATGGGATACCCACAAAAAAACATTAGTCATATAAATCAATCGGACCCCAAATGAAGCTTAATTGGGGTGTAATGTGTTTGGTGTCTGATGCTTTAGTAAGGAGATTAATATGTAGGAGTGATTTTTAATGGGCGCCAAAATGATTCTATAAGGTGCTAATGTGAATTAGACCCATTGACTTTTGAGTGGATTTGAATGATAAAAGAGTTTTAATTACATGTTAAAAGTGACGCATTTAGGTGTTTTTTCTGCTTTGCAATGTATATTACTGATTTTATGCAATTTATATGTATGTATATGTTTATATGAATACATGCATGTATGTTTATGTTTCTATGAATGTTTGCATGTATGCTTATGTTTGTATGACTGTATGCATGCATGCAAACCTGCAAAAAATCACAGATATATAAGGCTTCCCAAATAAACATCGAATCCAAATATAGTGCAGAATTTAGTCATATCATCTCTAAATACCTACGTAAGTGGCAGCTACAAAATCAAAAAGTATAACAAATTTATATTTGAAACACAACAATCAAATTGAATGCATTCAATTTTCATATTCAAATTTCTAAATAAGAGGGACAACAACCAATGGCATTCACAATTATTCTCCTCTACTACTATATTCACAATTGAACTTGATTAATTATGTGTTGTTGTACATGCATTATTTCAAAGGTCATATGATGTTTGTATGTTACTAGCCTCGGTTGTGACTACCCGTGGTTGTAAATCTTTTCTTGCAGGCATGGGAGAACAAGGAGAGGTGGTGCAACAATGTTCATGGTGGGTAGTTTGGTAATTGTGTTTGTCAACACACCAAATAATTAAGGATTTTTTGTTCAAATTGTTCTAAGTTTCAATTATTGTTCTATATTTTTTACTAACTAGTATATCTTTTTATTTATTTCAATAACTATTGTCCATGTTTGTTTGTTGTATTATATTTGTTTGTTGTGGCAGGCATGTCAAATGGCTAGGAGGTTGTGAAGAGCATGTCAAATTGTAAGATTACATTTCAGGTAAAGTCTTTCAAGACTTTACTTTGGCTGTGACCCGATAGACATTGTGTTCATTTATAATGTTCATTTTTATTATTCATTGTAAACTTACATTTACAATTTACAATTAGATTAATTTCCAAGTGTATGTGTTCAAAAATTTATAATTTCAAATAGATTAATTTATGGATATGTTGCATATAGATGTATATTTATGTTTGTTGGAATTGTGTGCCTCAATCCCACAAGTTGAAACTTCTTGTGAGCAATTTTGGTGAGACTGATGAGATGTTTGGTCGATCTACTAGCTGATCCTGAACTATCGCTGTGACCTCCTCAATGTCTTGGTGATCAACATTTGAAACCTTTGGCATAACCTGGACTGTCAGAATGATGTCTCAGTGACAATAGAAAGTCTTGCCGATATCAGTGTGACCTTTGGTATGTCTGGCCGATGTGATAATCGATATGACTTGCTCCTATCGGTAGGAAGTCTTGGCAAATGGGAGATGTCTGGTCAATAGTTGGTGTCTATCGGATATCGAGGAGACTTGGCCGAAAGGGTTATGTTTCGGTATGAGTCTTACCGATATGAATGTCTCACCGATAGTTATCCTCTAGAGTCATCAGAGAAACTCGTGTTTCAGGATGAAGTCTTGGCGACTTGGAAAGTCTCACCGACAGTGTTGCTTTTGGGTCATCAGTGTGACATAAGGGTTCGATATGAAGTTTTGGCGACAGGGTGATGTCTTTTCGATAGGTAACAGAGGGTTTGTTAAGACTTTAAGCGACAAGTGGTGTCGGAGAGACCCTTGGCCAAAAGGCTTGTTTCAAAATAATGTCTCAGTGATAGTCGAAGTCTTGTCGATAGTCTTCGCGGTGACAAAAGACTTCGGTGTGAAGTCTTGGCGACTTGGAGAGTCTTGCCGATAGTCTTTGCTATGACATGTTCGCTTGACGAAAGGTCTTGGCGAAGGTCAAATGTCTTGCCAACTTGGTAAGACATGAGTGCTCAGTGTGAGGTCTCAGTGAAAGACAAAAGTCTTGTCGACTCGGTAAGACATGTTTGCTCGGAGGGAAGTCTTGGCGAAAGATGAATGTCTTGCCGACTGTCAGGTGCTTTGGTCAAACTTGAGGAGACTCGATGAAACCTCTTAGTGAATGGAAAAGTCTTGCCGATGGCAAAGCTAACATTGATATGATCTTTGAACTTTGGTATGATGTCTCATCGAATGGTGATTGTCTCACCGATGAGAATGTTGAGGTCGATGTGATTTGAAGACTTCGGTGTAATGTCTGGGCAAAGAGCGATAGTCTTGTCGACTGATGAACTCTTCAGAATACCTTGTGATCTTCGGTGTGAGGTCTTGGTGACATGACGAAGTCTTAGTGATAGCTCTCTAGACTCGATGTAACCTCTTGCCGATAGGGATGACTCTTGGCGATATCGAATGTTGGTTGTGTTGGCATCAGAGAGACACGGTTAGTGTCTCATCGACATGAAAACACAAGTTGAATGCCCTTGACCATTTGAAGACTGTCCTACATGGTGCGACTTGGATCAATTAGAGGAAGCAAAATTCAAATGGTTGGCGGTTAGTTTTTTGCAACAGCTGCGACGTTGGAGTTGAACTGTATGCAAGGAAAAATCTACACATGAGTGGAAACATCTACGATGCTGGGCTAGATGATTCAATAGTTGTGATCCGACAGTTGGAAGCAAACTATTTCATAGAGGCTGTTGAGAATGAATGCATATATGTATGCATTGGACGTTCTGAAGCATGTGGGTGTATAGTGTACAATGTACAGAGAGTGTGCATGAGAGCCAAAGGTGAGAGCGATAGAGAGAGGGCTAAGAGGTTGGTTTGAGGCCGAGGCCTTGAGGCCGAAACAGAGGAAGTGAGATTTGCTACCAGTTGTATCTAGAATGAACAAGATGTAATCTTTGTAAAGGCTATGAGCCTGAAATTGTATTGTAACCGTTTGTTGCTGAATAATACAATGGCTCGATCTTTGGAGTGTGGGGTTTTTTATCCGAGAGGATTTTCCCCACGTAAATCTATGTGTTCTATTTTTCTGATTCATCTTTCATGTCTGTTGATTTTGTTTCTAGAATTTTCCATTGCTTGTTGTTGAATTTACATGTGCTTCTCTCATAAGGATCAATGTGGGAAATAAACTATGTCTGTTTCCACTTTAGGACATAGTTGTATGTGTCTTTGCGGAAACCTAATCAAAATGAAAGTTACCGAAGGCACTACTGTTCTTGGAGGTTACTCTGAGATGCACCTATATTTCCTTACATGTGGTATCAGAGCCTTCTTCTAGTTGTTGGTTCCAGATATTTCTCCTATGAAGATTTCTTAGCTTGTTAGGCTGGAAGAAATATGGAGGAATGGAATGATGTATTGATCCTTTGATGAGTGGAAACCTTGTGGTATTCTGAGACAACATGCAGCTTGAAGGATGGTTAAGATGGAAAAGGGAGTTGATCATGTTGTGATCTGTGTCTCCTGGCTAGTAGCAGTTTAACCTTGGAGTATGAGGTGGATTTCTATGCTTCATGGTTGTGTAGCAGTAAATCTTTCATATTGGGTGTCTGTGTGAAAGACTCCTTGATAATATGGAGAAGCCTAGTTTGTTTCTCATCCATGGAGGAGAGTGCTTATGCTAGGTGGTGTTTCCTGGTGTTGGAAGGCAAGGTTTCTTGTTAACCTCGAATACATAAAGGCTATGGAGTTAATAATTAGATGATTTGCAAGCTTCTGAAATATCCTTTTTCTCATTCTCGGATGCATGTACATGTTGGTGGTTTAGATTTGGCTTGAAAAGGGCCTAAATTTTCTGTACTGTTTCCTTTTCTAAGGATGTTTTGTATTTGCATGGCTCTGTGGTTTTGTAGGTTTTACATGGTTAAGCAAAAATTGTGGTCATGTGGAGTTGTTAAACTATTTTCTAGACCCTGGCTTTTGGGGTGTTGCTGGATGAGATAGTTGCAGTTCCGCATGCATGCTTTGTGCATGGTTTTGAGGAGGTGTGTTTTCTTCTCTGCATGGGAGTGTTGGTACGTGATTTGTCACTCAGCATTCTTGTGGTGATGCTTGTGGGTTTCTTGATTATGGTGCTCGTTGTATACATGCTTGGCAAATCAGGTTTGGTGTGATATGGTGTTTGAGTCATGTTGTCTACGTGGTTATCCTCTTTGATATCTCAGTTTCCAATGCTATAACGAGTTTTGCATGTTCGATGTTTGTGATCTAGGAGTTATGCGGTTGGTGGATTAGCTACCCATTGGCTGAAATGAGATAACTTGGATGTGGACTATCTTTATCCACGAGGTTGATTCATTGATGGTACAGACTTGTTAGTTGCCCTTGTCTGTGGTCACTTGTGCATTGGTGTGATTGTTTTGAGATGAGAGGATGGATATTCTTGAGTACCTGAATGGCCGGTTATGGGAATCTGAATTAGTTGGTCATGATGCTTGGAGAGCTCAGGTGTCACGTTTCAGTGGGAGCTCTAGCAGTGACTGTGGGTTCATCACATGGTGGTGAAAGGTCTTCTTTAGTGTTGCAGATGTTTCTTAGGGGAGCCCTTAGATCCTGTTGTTGTGCAAAAGGATTCTTTTGCATTTGCATGGACATTATTTGAAGATGTGCAACATCTTGGATCCATGGAAGGCGCTTGGAGTCTTTTGGCTGAGGTGTTGGTGGTGCTTGACAGGTGATGTTGGTTTTGAGTCTATTTGCTTTATGTCATGGTATACTCTTGGTGCACTGGAGTTTTGGCATTGTGCATTAGACCATGGTGAAGTCACTTGAAGCATGGTATCTCCTATGGGGATATGTAGATCATGGTGTCCTGATAAGTTCCTAATTCAAATGATTGGAGCTTTGACAGTGGTCTGGTAATTCTTTGTGTATTAGGTGCTTTGATTATTTGCTTGATACTTCATGATAGTGTAGTTGCAATTGAAGTTTAGCATGAGATGATCGGTTGCTAGTACTCATGGATACATGAAGAATAAGGTGAGGTTGTCTTTATCTTATGAGAGAGGAGTTGTTGATTGTTACTCTTGATGGAGTTTTTAGCAGAAAGTCTGAGAAGCCTACACCTTGGTTGAATGTGAGTTCAACAGAGACCAATGAGGAGATTTCTCTTGGATTAGTCATGATGGCTTGTATATCTTGAAGGAGTATTCTCGTTCCCACTCTTGGTCTACTTGGCAGTTTATCTGAAAGGTATTTGGCCCTTTATATCTTTCAAATGTGTTTTAAGTTCACTTTCATGATATGGATCTTGAATTGTTGTCTAAATGGTTCTGGAGGATTCATAGTGGAAGTTGTACAGTTTTCTTTTATCTCCTTGTTTACTAATGAGAATTGGTAGATGTTGTATGGGCTGATTTCCTGAAATGGGGAATGAAGTAGCTTGATCTTCTTTGAGGTGCTTACATCCATGTTGGTTTTAAAGTCGGTTTGATCTTGGTGATTGAATGGATGGATGAACATTGTTAAGGCTTTTCTTTTAGGATGTGAAGAAGATCATTCTTGACATAGCTAGTTGTTAGAAGTGTATGTAGGAGGATGTTCTATAGGAAGATGATGTGCAAAGTTTCTCTCTATGGCCGTGAAGGTTTGTGGTGAGAGAAATGTTTCTTGTAGTAGTTTTTTGTAGGTTGTGCATGTCATTGTGGATATTTCCTTGGTACTACATGGCTACATTTTTCTATGTGTTGTTATTGGTAGACTTGCGATGCCTTTTGATCTTTCAGATCTGGATTACTCAGGCAGTGGGAGTTTCTGTATGTGTCTTGTCGTCTTAGACTGGTTGGCACTTGGAGCTTGTATTTGCTGTTGATGAGTTGGTTCTAATTTGGCATAAGTTTACTAATGTTGATATCTGTTGAGGTATGCGAGATTGGATGGTATAGCACGAGTTGTGGGTGCTATTTTTAGTTACGTGGGTTTATCAGTTGGATGGAAGCAATCAGTCTGATTGTTGTTCTAACTGGTGTTGTTTATCTTGTTTCTGGAGAATGACTTCACTATTGTGTTCTGTTTGAAGCTTTGAAGTTGATATTGCTTTTGTATAGCGTTTTGTGCATAGTGAAGTGGTAGCAGTATCTTGTTGATGATATCACTGGGATCTTTTTCTTGTGTTCGTTGGAATGGTGCTTATTCACCTTGGCTTTGTATCCTTCTTCCACAAGTGGCATATTGGAAGATGACAAGATTGTTGCCTGAATGGTGAACATCTTGGATGTTGGAGTAGAATTCTTGATGGAGCATGAGAGCATGTTGAGATCTATGTGGTTTCCTAGAAAGCTATGATCGGTTGCATTTCGGTTGCTTTGTTGGACAGTGAGTTGCTGTTGGATGCCTGGTCTTTGTTGCAAATTGTCTGGTGGACTGATTCTGCAGAATCTGTTGGTCTGGTGTCTTGAGTATTGTGGGGTCTGAATTGGTGGAGCTAGTGTGATCTTAGTTTTTGAGTGCTTAGATGGTGCCTGCGTGATCTTCGTCAAGTGGGAGATTGTTGGAATTGTGTGCCTCAATCCCACGGGCTGAAACTTCTTGTGAGAAATTTCGGTGAGACTGGTGAGATGTCTGGCCGATCTACTAGTTGATCCTGAACTGTCGCTGTGACCTCCTAAATGTCTTGGCGATTGACATCTGAAACCTTCGGTGTAACCTGGACTGTTGGAATGATGTCTTGGTGATGATAGAAAGTCTTGCCGATATCGGTGTGACCTTTGGTTTGTTTGGCTGATGTGATAATTAGTATGACTTGCTCCTATTGGTAGGAAGTCTTGGCGACTGGGAGATGTCTGGCCGACAGTTGGTGTCTATCGGATATCGGGGAGACTTGGCTGAAAGGGTTATGTTTCGGTATGAGGTCTTACCGATATGAATGTTTCAACGATAGTTATCCTCTAGAGTCATCGGAGAAACTCATGTGTTTCAGGATGAAGTCTTGGAAACTTGGAAAGTCTCACCAATAGTGTTCCTTTTAGGTCATCAGTGTGACATAAGGGTTTGATATGAAGTCTTGGCGACAGGGTGATGTCTTGTCGATAGGTAACAGAGGGTTCGGTAAGACTCTGAGCAACAAGCGGTGTCCGAGAGACCCTTGGCTGAAAGGCTTGTTTCAGAATGATGTCTCAGCGATAGCCGAAGTCTTGCCGATAGTCTTCGCGGTGACAAAAGACTTCAGTGTGAAGTCTTGGTGACTTGGAGAGTCTCGCCGATAGTCTTCGCTATGACATGTTCACTCGATGAAAGGTCTGGGGGAAGGTCAAATTTCTTGCCGACTCGGTAAGACATGAGTGCTCGGTGGGAGGTCTCGGCGAAAGACCAAAGTCTTGCCGACTCGGTAAGACATGTTTGCTTGGAGGGAAGTCTTGGCGAAAGATGAATGTCTTGTCGACTGTCAGGTGCTTTGGAGAAACTTGAGGAGACTCAGCGAAACCTCTTAGCGAACGGAAAAGTCTTTCCGATGGAAAAGCTAACATCGATATGACCTTTGAACTTTGGTATGATGTCTCATTGAATGGCGATTGTCTTGCCGATGAGAATGCTGAGGTCGATTTGACTTGAAGACTTCGGTGTAATGTATGGGCAAAGAGTGATAGTCTTGTCGATTGATGAACTCTTCGGAATACCTTGTGATCTTCGGTGTGAGGTCTTGGTGACATGACGAAGTCTTAGTGATAGCTCTCTGGACTCGATGTAACCTCTTGCTGATAGGGATGACTCTTGGTGATATCGAATGCTGGCTGTGTTGGCATCAGAGAGACATGGTTAGTGTCTCACCAACATGACAACACAAGTTGAACACCCTTGACCGTTTGAAGACTGTCCTACGTGGTGCGACTTGGACCAATCAGAGGAAGCAAAATTCAAATGGTTGGCAGTTAGTTTTTTGCAATAGCTGCGACGTTGGAGCTGAACTGTATGCAAGGAAAAATCTACATAGGAGTGGAAACATCTACGATGCTAGGCTGGATGATTCGATAGTTGTGATCCGACAGTTGGAAGCAAACCGTTTCATAGAGGCTATTGAGAATGAATGCATATATGTATGCATTGGACGTTCTGAAGCATGTGGGTGTATAGTGTACAATTTACAGAGAGTGTGTATGAGAGCCGAAGGTGAGAGTGATAGAGAGAGGGTCGAGAGGCTAGTTTGAGGCCAAGGCCTTGAGGCCAAAATAGAGGAAGTGAGATTTTCTACCAGTTGTATCCAGAATGAACAAGATGTAATCTCTGTAAAGGCTATGAGCCTGAAATTGTATTGTAACCATTTGTTGCTGAATAATACAATGGCTCGATCTTTGGAGTGTGGGGTTTTTTATCCAAGAGGATTTTCCCCACGTAAATTTGTGTGTTTTGGTTTTCTAATTCATCTTTCATGTCTGTTGATTCTGTTTCTAGAATCTGCCATTGCTTGCTGTTGAATTTACACGTGCTTCTCTCAGAAGGATCAATGTGGGAAATAAACTGTGTCTGTTTCCACTTTAGGAGATAGTTGTACATGTCTTTGAGGCAACCTAATCGAAATGAAAGTTACCGAAGGCACTACTGTTCTTGGAGGTTACTCTGAGATGCACCTATATTTCCTTACAATATGCATGCATATACTTAGTTGTGTATACATATGTATGTATGTATGTATGTATGTATGTATGTATATATGTACATACATATATATATATTTATATATATGTATGCATGTATACACAAGTAGGGAGGTTGTAAAGAGCAAGTCAATTTGCATGATGACATTTCAGGTTAAGTCTTTCAAGAGTTTACTTTGGCTGTGACCTGGTAGACATTGTGTTCATTTATTATGTTCTTTTTTTCTTATGATGTTCATTCATGAACCTGAACAATGGGATTTGATTTATGATGGGATTTACTTATTCATTTTAAACTTACAATTTAGAATTAGATTGATTTCCACTTACACTTATATTTACAATTTATGGATATGCTACATATAGATGTATAGTTATATATATGTATGCATATACTTAGTTGTGTATACATATATATATACACACACACACACAACTATGTATATGCATACATATACATATATATATGTATGTATACATATATATATGTATATGTATGCACATACATAGTTGTATGTGTATATATATATGTACATAATTTTCTGAATTTCAATCACATACATTTCTTAATGTACATTTAAATTTTCAACAATGTTAGTTGGATGAATACAACAAACACATATCCAACAAAATGATAGATGAATACAAAAAACACAAAACTGATTTCGAATCACAAAAGCATAGATCATTAACTTGGACAGCTCCCAAAACATGCTTAGGATGAAATCAAATTTATTATAGCATAAACATGATTAAGACAAAGTTGGAAAGAAGACAAGGAGTCTCCAGTCTTACAAAAAACACACTGGCACACATCAAAGTAGATAAGTTGAGAACAAACTACCATTTAGATCTACAAAATTAGACACTAGTATCCTTTGGCTATCTAATACAACAAACTAGTATCCTTTGGCTGTCCAATACAATAGACTAGCATTCAGTTTTACAAAAAACACTCTAGCACACTTCGAGGTCAAAAATTTGACAACAAAAAATCCTAATCAGACATCCACAGATCTAATTAAGAAGTGGTGTGTCCTTGGGGGTCAACTGACTCCGCATCAACTGGAGAAGATGTTAAGGACTGCGGATTGTTCTATATGGCACTTGCTATACAAGCAAGCAATGCATGATTTTCCTCTGGAGTGAGTTGTAATTGTAGAGAGCAGCCTTTAGAAGACCCATTTTGTAGGTTGCTAAGAGCTACAAAGGCTGGAGACAAAATGTTAATCATGTCCCTTAAAATTGGATGTTGACTTGGAAGAGGAGTTGTAGGAGTACTCTTACTTCTGTTTCTTTGTGCTCTTTTCACCTGCTTTTGGTTTTCCTTCAACTGTCTAGCAATCTTTGCTTGCTCCCTTTGAAGCTCCTTTTCATGTCGCTTCCTCAGCTTCTCCTCTGCAATTTTTTTTTTTTTACAGCACGCTCCAATCTGTTTGCCTCCCTTTGTGCAAGGATTGCTTCTTTTTCTGCCTTCTTTTCAGCCATTTGCTCCCTTTTCCTTTACTGCAATTCTCGATTTCTTTGCTTCTGTTCCTCTTGTTCATTCATCAAATTGAATAAATCATCCGATGTCAAAATTTGAGACTGCCTACTAAGGCATAGGACCCCATTGCGACCTCTATTAGATGATTGGTGCACTCATTGCATTGGGAGTTGCAAAAAAGTGCTTCTCCTGCCTGATGGTTGCTGATCATTGACTTGTGTGCATGGCACATAGTCATCCTCTTCATCACTTGAGTCGTTACCATCGAGTCCATCCTCTTCATCATTTTCAGCCTCCCAATTTCTCCTAGTTGTGAAGTAATGGATGACATCTTTAGGATCAACATTTGGTGGTGATGGCATGGAAAACCCTTCATCCACTTGACTAAAATTGAGATGCACCCCTAGGTTCAAAGCTACATCTTGAAATTTAGATGGCAGATTGAGACTCTCTTCATTTTCAGTTGCCTGATTACATGATCGAACTGCCAGTTCTTGTTGAATTTATGTTGCCTCAATGTTTTCTGGATTTGGGGGAATGTTTGCAGAAAAGGTTTCCACAAACTGTCCAATTTGTTCCTCATTCCAACCTGCTATCCTCAAACAAGTCTCCACTGCCATGAACTGTGCCTCTTCATCAGCTGTATCACCCTTTGTTTCTGCTCCCAATGTGGTTCCTTCCTCTTCAACCACGAAATCTTGGCTTGGCCCCATATCCAAGTCAAGTGCATGTCGATCTAATGGCCAAATTCCTATTCTTCTAAAACCATTTGCAATTTTATTAGGAGTCAAAGCTTGTGCAAAAGCTTTGCTGGAAAGTGTTTCCAACTCTTCCCTTCCAATGTCAAGTTGAGGATTTTTAGAGAGCCATATACTCCTTTACTGTTTGAAGTAGTTCTTAAATGGTGAGAACACACTAACATCAAGGGGCTACAATTTGTGGCTACAATGTGCTAGAAGTGTGAGCAAATCTATTCCCATAGTCTTTTCTTCTTCGATCGTTTTGAATGCCACATGGCTGCCATGACTATCAAAGATGAGAAGCTGTCTATTGGTTGGTGACACACCTCCTGGGACATTTTTTGCAAAGTGTTTTAATCATTCCACAAATAATTCTTTGGTCATCCAAGAATGCTCTTGGATTGCCATGCATTCCCTTGGCTCACAGTTAACAATATAGTTTCTAATGTTCCTTTTGGACTTGAACAAATAGTAACCAGGTATAGCTTGACCTGCTTCACTAACACAAGCTAGAACAGTGATCCATTCTCTACTTTTAGCAATTAATTGTGGAACACATTTCATCCCTATTTTTGCAATAACTCTCATTGCACAATTTCTTCCAGCCTGCACACCTATTTCATCGTAGTTTCATATGTTGTTGGGCCCATAATTATGTTTGTTGTACAACTCCTCCAAGTTATCATAGAATGAAGGAACTATTTCAGGGCACAACATTATAGCTCAATCTGTGTCCACTCCTTTGGGTGTTCGAATTGTCAGATTAGGATGCCTTTGATGAAATCCAACCCACCATGACCTCCCTGGTATCCCATTTGTGAATGGGTTAGGCCTCACTCCAACCATGTGGGCCACTGTTGACTTAAGTTGTGACACTTGAAGGCCATGGCCAATATTAGCCATATCTTTACACCATTGCACAATTTTAGCTTCTTCTTCATCGGTTAGGACTATTCGTGGCCCCCTCCTTTTTGTGGATGTCACACCATTGATCCATGCTCACAAACTGCTAGGTGAGATTCCCCATTTGATCATTGAACCTCTGATTGACATTTGATTGTCCTCAACATCTGTAATGGCTTTTTCCATGTCATGCATAGACCAATTTTTCATGCACAGATCTGGGGTTGTCACATGGTCAGCAGATGGTGGTTCCATTTCTACATCAGTATTATGAACAACAAGTTCAAAACCATCATCTTCATCAACATCTGGAACATTGAATGTCACTCCATGAGGTACTCTATTCAAGTGCCTCCCACCCGATCTTTTCCTCTTCTGCCTTGGTGTCATGATTGTCAATGATCCTGTACATTGTAAGCGATCAAGTGTTAGAAAAACAATGTATAAACATTGCAAAACATAGATATAAGTACAAAAAATAGGTATAAACATTGCAAAACAGAAAATAGATCTATTTTATCATTCAAATCTGCTCAAAATTCAATGGGGCTAATTTAGGTTAGCACCTTATAAAATCATTTTGATGCCCATTAAAAATCGCTCCTACATATTAATCTCCTTACTAAAGCAGTGGACACCAAACACATTACACCCCAATTAGGGTCTGATTAAAGCATATGACTAATGTTTTTTTTTTGGGTATCCGATTATTTTGCATCATTTAATTTTGGTTTACATATATATATGTAGATATAGATGTATTTATATGTATTTGTATAAATATATGTATACATGTATATGTGGATACATATAATTACATAGTTACATGTATGCATATATCTGTACATCTACATATATATATATATACATAGATATATGTATGTATATATATCAATTTTCAAAGCACATTGTACAGACTTGGGTTTTCAGAAATGTGCACAAGAAATTAACCAAGGGTTTTGTAATAATAATTCCTCACTCGCAGGAATATAGAAGTGCGTTTTCAGATAGATGCAAAATATTCCAGGCAAGGGTTTCATGAGATTAATTCCTTAAGCAAACAAATTTGGAAAAAACCATGCAAGGGTTTTCACAAATACATATTTTTTTTAAATGGGTTTGCTGATTTATGCCCAAAGTGACATGGGTTTTTTATAAAAAGGTCGAAGCAGACCAAAAAATATTATTTTGTAGACATGTGTTCAAACCCACAAAATTCCTGATCATTTCTGGAGACAAAATCATGAGACAATCGACTTTACTAGGTCATATTTAATCATTTAACCACAATAAAAACCAAAATTCACATTTTTTTTTAGGGTTTAGGGTTTAGGGTATGTATGTGCATATGTACATACATACATACATATATATACATATATATATATATGTGTATGTATGTGCATACATACATAGATACATACATACATATATACATATATATATATAGATATATATATATATATATGTATATATATATATGTATGTATGTATATATATATAGATATATATATATATATATATGTATATATATATATATGTATATATGTATGTATATATATATGTATGTATGTATATATGTATGTGCATACATACATACATACATACATAAATTCAATGTGGGAAAAAGAAACCAGCACCATGACCCAACAAAATCAAACAACACATGGAGAAAAGGAGTGTAAGAGGAATGATTTATTTCATAAACAAGCAGTAATAATTTTTCAATCATCGAATAAACCCTTCATGGGTTGTGAAAGATGCAGAAGAAAATGATTAACCAGTACCATTGTTTGCATTTTAAAAGGATAGGCAAAGGATACACACGTATACATCGACTTGTTGAATGAAGAAGAGAGACATAATGTAAAATGACAAATATATGTATGCTAGCCTGCTGTATGTGCAATGGAAAGTAGAAAAATATAAACAAATGCTCGTCTATTGTATTGGACAGCCAAACAAAACATATTTAAATAGAGTTATAGACGTATATATTTGTGTGTTTGTGTACGTATATACATACATATATACATGTATATATGTATTTGTATATATGTGTATATGTTTTTAAATACATAATACACATATATTAAATGCATGTATATATATATATACACACACATATACATATTAAACCCTGATAAATGACCAACCCTGACAAATGACCAAAAATAAACAAATATAAATAGGTACACATATAAGAAAAAATAAATGACAAATGACCAAAAACATACAAATATAAATATAGGTACCTATTTGCAAATTCAATAAGATACAAAAGTAAATGATCAACCAGTACCATTGTTTGCATTTTCAATGGATAGGCAAAGGATACACACATATACATCGATTTGTTGAATGAACAAGAGACACATAATGTAAAATGACAAATATATGTATGCTAGCCCGCTGTATGTGCAATGGAAAGTAGAAAAATATAAACAAATGCTAGAATGTATAAAGTAAGAAGACACTGCATAAATGAAAATAACTATAAGTACCTACCTGAGACTTGGGATATTAGAGGAATGTGCAGAGGATGCTTGTCGTTGCTTTCAATTTTGCAGAGAATAACATGTAATTGTGAATGCCGATGGCTACTTTCCCCCTCTTATTTAAGAATTCGAATATGACAATTGAATGCATTCAATTTGGTTGTTGTGTTTGAAATTTGAATTTGTTTGAGCATTTGAATTTGAAGTTGCAAGTTATGTAGGTTTTTAAAGATGATATGATTGAATTCTGCATTACATTTGGATTTGATGTTTATTTGGGGAGCCTTACACCTATATTTAATTGTGCAGGTACCTACAGGAAATGAAATAAATACATATAGCTGCTAGGGAGTGTGTGAAAGACTGTGCATTTCAAATCCCATAGAGTTAAAAGGAGATTGTGATTATCTCATGTAAAGCACCATTAACTGTGCATGTATTGTTGTAAATATAAAATGTAATGAGGGACAAACATTTGCAAGTGGGGGTATTTGTAACAATAAATGTTTTTAATGAAATTGTAAATGAGCCTTTTTATGTGCAAGTTGACTTTTTTTATAAATGCAAAAGCATGTTTAGCTGTCTATTATGATTGGTGAGTTACTCATTTTGTTATGAGCAACTATTGGTGTTGTTGTAATTTTTTATTTGTTCATAAAAATTTTTTTGGGGGGTGGAGTGAGCATGGAGGTGGCGGTTATTCAATGGGTGGTGGATACTGGGTCTTCTCCCCTAAATGGAAGAATTAAAGTTTGAATACTTTCTTAAAATGTATTTGTTCTGCATGGAGAGGGGATGCTTTAAGTAAAAGTTGTTAATTGTTGTTTTTTCTTGTAAGATGCTGAGTCTACTTTCTTTCTTGTACAGTCCTCCTTTTAGATTGTCCCCCATTCTTTTTGTAATTTGCTTTTAGCTTATTTCAATAAAAAAAATTTATCAAGTATTATATGTGTTAAATCTATTCAATTTTAGTATTGAATATAGTTGTATTGTAAAAGATTTATGTTGAATATGTAATAGTGAATAGGAATATTGTTTATGTGTTAGGAATATATTGGGGTAATGGTGAAGTTCAAACGGTTACACTATCCATTATGTTTCTTGAAAATTGTAATAGTGTGTTTTGTGTTCATCAAGGATTTACTTGTTTGAGGATGATCATATTTCCTTTTCATCTTCCCTCTTAATAGTCTTGTTTCATAGGGCTTTTACCCTTCTTTAGATTTTTTTAGTTCCTGCGGAAGGAACTATAGGAACGCCTCTTCCTTAACAAGTTATTAATAACTTTGATTTAAACAAATGAGAATTCATATTTATTTTCTATTTGACAAATATTTGAAAAAGTCTAAAGTAAATATGCAAAATACTTAACAAAACAAATGTCTAAAATTAATTTTCTGAAATGTAATTGGCTCAAAAATTTTGAGCGATAAAGGAAATTTTCCTGGCTCCATTATCACAGTTTCCAAAATAGTTCATTTTCCTTTTAAGTAAATTTAATTTCACTAGTCTATTTACTTTCCCAACACTAATTCTATATATATATTAAGATTACTAAATTGTAAAATGAATTTAACTCAACTATTTTAAACATATAATTTTTTAAAAAATATATAAATTTGATAATTACAAACTTCTTTGAAAATAAACTATCTTTAAGAATTGCTTTTCCAAATGTAAATTTAACTAATGCTAATTACTTTTGAAAATGCACTTAAGTATTCAAAATATTTGAGAGATAATTGAATGAATCAAACTAAAAAAAACTAATCTTATAAACTTCTAAAAAAATATATTTCTAATAAACTAAGTTGTACTATTATCATGCCAATTAAATATTAATATTTCAAAATTTCTCTTTCAAATAAATTCATCAATTCTAGACAGTGATTATGTAATGCCCCGCTACGCAATCCTAGAGGAAGTTGCAATTCACTACTTAAACACTCCAATTTTTTTTTTTTTTAAGTACAAATAACATATAAGATGAATACACATTGCCAACAACCTCTAAGGCCACGAGACCAAGATTAGTTAAAAACCAAAACAAAAACAAACATTAATATAAACTGAAACATTAATCACTTAAGGAAATAAGACAACATATATTCCATACAAGATAAATTACAATGAAGGATAAGAAATACCAAAAGATTTCAATTTTAAACAATATTTAAACAATAAGGTTACATCACTCATTCCCCAAATGAGGTAAATCCAATAAGCATGAATACAAAATTACAACTTCCATCTTGATAACAAATGAGGGGTAAAAGAACATAAGATCAACTGAAAAGAACGAAGCCAGAAAAGCAACTGGATCCATGAGCTCTCCAACTAGAAGTCTCGTCCACACGAGCAAGAGAAAAAAACCAACAAAGGAAGGTGCACGTTCCACCCAACCAAGTGAAACCAAAAGGCTCACCCCCCATGCTAGGAGATAGTAACAAGGATTTCCTAGACAAGACCATCTACCACTAGACACGGGCTAACACATAAACTGAACTAAAACAAGAACATAACCCACATCACTTAACATCACGGTTACAATGCTTCCAAAGTACAAAATTGAGTACAATCACTGTACAAAATAAACCAACGATACAACACCATACCAATTGTTGTCATAGGAGGAGTGTCATCGCAAAGGTTGATTGGTTATCCAATGGCATTCTTCCTAGGTCCTGGTCCCCCTCTAGGGATATCCTGGTAACCTCTCACGAACCGATTGTTGTCGTACAAGCCCTTGAGCCAATGAGCGAGGCTAAATTATCTTATTAATGTTCAAAGCTACTCTATCCCTAGTATAAGTTATTTTAATTTTCACTTAATTAATTGACTTTGACACGAGTTATCCTGGAACCACTTTGGGCCCGGCGCTCATTGAAAGCCACTCCCCTATCGACAACACATAACTCAACCACATGCCAGGGGTAGACAATGCACTAACATTTATCACAAATAATTCAAACACCTCAAAAGGTAACACCACTACTGATGTCCAAAATTGAAACCAAAGTGAGCACTACCCAAGGCTAACACAAGGTTGACTAACCTCACAACAACCCACATAATGAACTGAAACATGACTCAACCTTAAGCCATAAGGTCACACAACCCGTACGAAGAACTAGGTTCCCACAAAAACATAACTAATGCACTTCCCAAGATAAACAATAACATGACACAAGAGACATAACATCAATTCAAGAAAACACAACTATAAGACTTACATGATCAACAAGACCAATAAGAATTAACAACAGACTCAAAGAGTCCCTAGCCTTAAGGAACAAAATCTAGTACTACCAAAGCACACTCATAACTTTACACCCACCTCAATATTGCCCATATCATACCAATAGGAATCACTTAAAACGACAATCATATAAACACACAATCTTTAAATAACTAAGGGTGTAATTTCGACAAATAATCTTTTCTCGCAAAACGGAAACCAAAGTACATATATGCGTCATATGCTTAATCCATTAATGGTACTTATCAGTTCTAAACAATATAAATTCCATGAACCTTATCTATTCCTTTCAATATAAAAAATGAACATCATTCAACAACCTATCGTTAGGATATTTTAAATCCAAGTAAAACAATGGTATAGCGCAAATAATCAATTAATAATTAACAATAATTGTGCATAATCAAAGACCATCAAATTCCATTGGTATTCTAGTTTCTCCATTTAATCATGACGGCCAAAGCAATATTTTAAATAATCATTTTATTCTAACACCCATTTCCACATCAATGTAATAAAATAACCATATTGAAAATTGCATATTTAAATATAAATATATATGTTAAATATATATATATATTTATTATTTAAATATATTTATATATTTTTAATATATCCAATGAATCATTCAGTTAAAATTTCTAAAGCCAATCATTAACTAATTTCCAAATATTTAAAATATATAATATATATATTATATATATATTTATATATATAATATATTTATTATATAAATTAAATAATAATAAAAATTAACATTTAAAACCATACTATATATATATTATTATAATATATAATATATATTATAAAATATATAATATATAACATATATTATAAAATATATAAAATATATATATATATTTATTTAAAAAAAAAAACAAAACACAAAAAATGAAATCGAAGAAAAGGGTTAGGGCTCGGCCGACGGCCGACCTCCGAGGAGGGACACCCGCCGTGTCCTCCCTTGGGGGTACTCCTTCCCCATGGGTGGGCCGCCAAGCCCCCTGGGGGTGGTGGGCCATGCCCCACAAAACCCCCAAAAATAAACTTTATTATCTTTTATTTGATATAAATAAAAAATGCGAAAACCACGGATGCGTACTCAGTTTTGCATTTTTCTTTAAAACCAGAATATACAAAACAAAATATATATATATATGATATATATATATATATATATTGATTCCAATAACCAGATCAAACTGAGAAACTTCATTCCATTGAATATAAAAACAAAGCAAATGTTAATCATAGATTCATGAGCACGTTTCTCAATTTTTTTCAATTTCAAAGAGTGGTTTTGCAAGATCTTGTGTTCTTCTTGTATTTTCTATGGTTAGACTTTGTTCTTTTGTTTTACATTCACCCATGATTTCAAGAGGTTTCAGATTGGTTTTCTACACTTCCATTCAAATTGAAACAAAGATTTAAAACTGCAACACAAAAACTAGAATAAAACCTGATCCAAGGAAATTGAAGAACAAATTGAGGGATCCTTTGATGCTATCATTCCTTGCCAAACTTCCCCCAAGATCTTCATCTCTCAACCAAGAATCCATCCAAAAATCCAAAAGCCCTCTTTTGTAACCAATTTTCCCATAAGAAAATTGAAAGAAAAACCCTAAATGAAAATATATTCTTTTTCCAAATTTTCCAAATTCAAATTCAAATCCACTTCAAATTAAATTTCAAATTCACATTCAAATTCAATTCAAATTAAATTGCAAATTCAAATTCAAATCCAAATTTAATTCAAATTCCAATTACAATTTTCAAATTCAAAAACAAATATCTTTTACCAAAAAAGTCAACTATTTCCAAAAATATCTTTTCTACCCCAAAGTCATTGCATTGAAAATATTTGGAATTTTAAATAACTTAAACAATTTTCAATTTTCTAAATAGAATTCAACATATTTTAAAACCTTCTTTTCACACAAACTAATTTAAATCTTTTAATACTTTTAATTCAAGGAATAACTTAATCAATTCCATAATTAATTTAATCAATCAATAAAATAAATCTAATCCAGTATTAGATTATTTTATTAACTAAATTAAATTAATTAATAAAGTAACATTCCTAGCATTATAATCAAAAGCATTTAATCAATAGTTAAGCAACATAAGCCATTTAACTTGAATTGAAATAAAGAACACAAAGACATGGCAACATAACAACCAACCCGACGACACACTGTGACTAGGGTGGTGGCTTGACATAGAAAAACCTAGCTACTATATCCCAATCGATTTCCATCGGACAAGGGACATGCTCAGACCGGTGGAACCAGGTGGAGTCGATGTCCTGTACTTGCATCCTGCAACAACACGAGTGTCGAACATACATAAAACATAATAAAACACACCGTGAAGAGGAAATCCCAAAATCACAGGGCGCTCGCATGCGAGTGATGTGATCACGTTCCCTTCACCAATACAGTATCACTAACTGACGAAGTTTACATCATTAACATAATCAAAACACAAGGCATCATAGAGAAAACATTGTCTGATTAACAAAGCACAAAATGGAGGGGTGTTACAGATAATTTTGTAGTTATCAATTTAATTAATCTTAGTTACTTTAAAAGATTAAATGAATTATAAAATTCAAACTAGTTTCCAATATAATTTTAATTAATAAATTAATAAATTTATGCTTAAAAATCATTATTATTGAATACTAACTTGAAAACTAATACCAATGATTATTATTATTTGGACTAAATTAAATATTATTTTAAAATTAATCATATGAGTTTTAGCTAATTTTAAATAGCTACCCTGAAATAAAATACTACTAATAATATTCATTTTTAAGAAAATAAATAAATAAATGTAATTTGAAAATAACAACTAGAATAAACTCAATTAATAGTGTGAAAATTTTATTAAGAAAGCAAAATAAAGATTCACTATATTTATTATAGAAAAAAACACTTAAAAACTTAAGGAAACAAAAATTCTAATCATATACTTAGATTTATTGTTTTTCAAATTTGAATTTAAACCTCCCAAATTTTAATTTATTATTTTAAAAGAAAATTTAAAACTTCTATTATTGAGTATCATGAGTTGATTAAAGAAAACTATATTATCTTATAAATAAATTGGGCTTGGATCTTGTAAGGTCTCTTCGAATTAACTCTTTAATTATTGAAGGTGACTCAATGATCCTCTTTAATGTTGTCTCAAATCAAAATATCCATATGTGGCAACTACAATATCTTCTTGATAGAGTTCTTCTCCAATTAAAATGGTTCAATCATTATTCAATCTCACATTGTTACAGAGAAGCAAATTCTATGGCAGATTTTTTGGCAAATAAGGCCATTGATGAACAAATAACCTTTAAAGAATTCAATATGGAGGATCTCCCTATTTTAAAATAAGCTTTATCTAGTTTTGTTTTTGGCCTTTCAAAGCTTATTTTTATCTCCAGATTTTTCAGCTTATTTCATTGCTTCATGGCTTCATTTATCTCACAGGTCTGCTTGATTGTTATTCCTTAGGTACTTTCGGCAACATTGCTTTTGTTGGTTTAATTGGCGGTCTAGTCTGCACCTCTTGGGTTAATGATATCTTCAATTACTTTGCTCTATGGACTGTGTATCTCTGTTATCATTAGTATTTTTGGTTTTTCTGTTGATGGCTTTGATAGTCCTTTTGGCTGCCACCTTGATATGGATTTACGTGAAGCTTTGGATAAGTATAATCTGGATAATGGTTCCTTTCCTATTGCTGGTTTTATATCTAAAAATGATTTCCTTGCTAATGGTTGTTTTGGAGAATTTTTAATGGTAATCAAGTTTGGCATCACATGTGACAATTTTGTGGAGACAATTATGGGTTGTAATCATCTTATTGTCAAGCTTTCTCCGGAGGTCTCAGCAAGGTCTCATAATAAAGCATCTTCTTCACTTAAGAAGTCAAAGGAAAAGTTCTCTTTGGAGCATTTGTTGCCTTCTTCATACTACGAAGCTAGTTCCAGTTCACGTGTTGAGGAGGTGGAATGATTTGTTCTGTTGTTGGTATTTTATTCTTGTATAAAAGTTTTTTGTTGTCTTGGGGGTAATTGGTTGGTTGGTTGCTACTTTATTCTAGGCCCTTCGATATGGGTTTTTGTATTATCAGGGTGGTGGTTGGTTTCTAGTGGGACCTTGTATCCCAAATTTTGAATATGTGCTCTTGGCTTGGAGCTATAACCAAAGGTTTTCTTCCTAGTTCTTTCCTATTGGTATGCTCCTTTTTGAACCAGATTTTTGTAAAATTTGATAATTTAATAAAATTGTTTAGTGGCATAGCCACTTTTATTTTCAAAAAATAAAATTATAAGTCAACCATGCAAGAGAAATTAAACTGTATTATTTTACTTTTATATTTGTTTTTCTATCAAATTTCCACTAAGAATAAAAGAAAATTTAGTATTGTCAATGTTTTGGAAAATGTATCTTGATTTATTTGTATTGAATAATTAATATAATTTAATTGATTATTTTTAAGAATAGATAATAAATACTTTATAAATTTTTAAAATTAAAATTTAGTTTAATTTTAAAATTAATTCTAAGCTTTAAAAATATTTTGTTGATTTTTTTTATATGATTAATAATTCTTACCCTAATAAGACTTCATTTCACATAGAAATAGAATTCTAGATTTAAATACTTATTTTTGTAATATATATATATATATATATATATATACATACACACACACACACACACATTACGGTGACTTGATTATTAATTTACTCTATGATTGGTTATTCAAATTTAAAGAACAATATACCTAATTGAACCCAAAAATACAAAAGTAGGCATGCAAAATATTTTTTGTTTTTTTTGAAGTAAAATTTAATGTAATTTTAGAAAATAAAATAATTTGGATGCAAAGAAAAAAAATAATATAAAATTTAGTCATATATATATATACATATTCTTAATTTATTCTAAAATTATAATTAATAATTGTTGAATTATTTTAAAAACAAAATTTAGTTTTAATTTAATTTATTTGTAGTAGATAATTACTATAATTTAAATGATTACTTTCAAAACTAGATTTAATAAATACTTTATAAATTTTAGAAATTAAAATTTAGTTTAATTTTATAATTAATTCTAAGCTTTACAAGTATTGTTGTGATTTGATTAATTATTTTTTATGATTAATAATTCTAACTCTAATAATACTTCATTTCACATACAAATAGAATTCTAGGTTAAAATACTTATTTTTGTTTGTAATTTTTTTCATTAATGCCGAATTTATAAACTAATGTTAAGACATTAATAATTTTAACCCTAATAGTACTTAATTTCACATACGAATACAAATATATACTAAATTTTCTTTGTTTAATATATTTATCATTAATGTCAAATTTATAAACTAATATCAAGAAATAAATAACCTTAACCCAAAGATTTATACTAGAACTTTAATTGAACCCTAAACCTAACCCTAATTCAACCTTAACAATATGATTTAATTACGGTTAGGGTTAGAGCAAGAATTTAATTATGGTTAGTGTTAGGGTTAGAATTAGGGTTAGGGTTAAGGATTCAATTATGATTATAGTTAGGGTCAAATTTATAAGCTAATATTAAGATATTCACAACTCTAACCCTAACCTAACCTTAATCTCCATCCTAGAATGCTAATTAAACCCTAATTGAATCATAATAATAAGGTTCAATAAGAGTTAGGGTTAGGGTTCAAGTAGGTTTATGGTTGGAATTATGGTTTAGTTACCTGGTTAGGGATAACATTCAATTAGCGTTATGATTAGGGTCAAGTTCAAGTTACAACTTTAGGGTTTAGTTAGGCTTATTTTGGTTAATTTTATAATTTGGGTTTAACTAGAATGCTAATTGAACCCTAATTTAACCCCAACAACAAGGTTTAATTAGAGTTAGGATTCGGGTTCAATTAGGCTTATGGTTGGAATTAGGGTTCAATTAGGGTTAGGGTTAGCATTCAATTAGTGTTATCATTAGGATCAAGTTCAAGTTACAGTTAGAGTTCAATTAGGCTTGTTTTAGTTAAGTTTACAATTAAAGTTTAATTAGAGTTAGGTTTATGGTTCAATTAGGTTAGGGTTAGGGTTCATTTAGATTAAGGTTCAAATAGGGTTTAATTAGGATTCAATTAGGGTTTGATTATTGTTTAATTAGGGTTAGGGTTAATGTTAAGTTAGGATTAAAATTATTAATCTAGAATAAAACTTGGAGCTAAGGTTAGGGCTATGGTAAGTGGTAGGGTTAGGCTTAAATTAGGGTTCAATAAAGGGTAGGGTACAATAAGAGTATAATAATATTGGTTACTTTTTAAGTCATGCCAATTTGGTTTAAAAGACCCCTTGTCAAAGCCCATAAGGCAGTTATTTCTATATACCTTATATATTGTTCAAATTTTTTATCATTGTGTTTGACCTCGTGAGAATGATTTAGAGTAAAGTACACCTTGCAAATCCACCTACACCTAGAGAACCATTCAATCTCTCAAAAAAAAATTGTTATTCTGGAATGATTATCAAATTGGATATGTCCAAATCCTTTGATAAGTTGACTTGGAAACTTCTATACTACATATACCTCTTGTCAACTTCAACCAGGGGAGTACTAATTTCATAATGAATTGTCTTCTTTTTTAATTCAATTAATCATTCCCCATAGGGTCTTCTTTACCAAGTAGGGGATTAAGTTAAAAAGACCCATTATCATGTATTTTTTCCATCAAAATGTTAGAGGTCCTTAGTACATAACTTATACTAGCCAGTATGTTACAAAAATTTACATGACTGCCAATTCTAGCAGCATAAACCAATACATACAGTTTGCAGATGTTACCTGACTTACAAGATAGATGAGTTTCTGGAGGAGATGCAAATAAAGACAACTTTTCAAATTTTTTTAGTGCCCAGTGTGGACTACTATCCATAATTTATTGTTAATTCTAAATTTGATATTGACATATATCATTGAACTGAGATTGATACTACTGTTTTGATTCATTGGCGATAATTATTGGATCTGTGTGTAAAATATGGAGATTTGTGTTTGATTGCAAAGAGTTATCTCTTGTGATTTATCAACGAATTATTATTTATGTTTGTGGGATTCTTACACAAGACAATATATTTATGCATTTCTTACAGAGTCTATTCCAATTGATCATAACAAAAAAAGCTTCCAATTTTGAAAAGAATATAACATAGAACCAAATAGCAATGAAAATCCCAAACAAAGATTGTCAAGAGTGTATCTCATTTAGCTTTTATTTAATCTTTCTTTTTATGTCTACGATTTCTTGAAGTTTGTTTGATCATCTAAATAAAACGTTGATAGATATGTAACACATTTAGTGCACTCATGCCCTAGTTCATCATATTTGGCAAAGAGCATGCCCATCTAGAGATGACCTTAGAATTTGGTTATGACTTATCCAGAGATAGTGATGTCGAAAAAAATTCAAATGAGACAAGCAGATTTGGAAGCTAAGGGTATACACATCAATGTCTAAGTTAAACAATTAATACCCTAGACAAATATCAGTTTACATAGTGATGAGTTTGCAGTACAGAATTGTGATTCTAGATGGTAGGCTTATAACTGTACTATCCTAGAAATGCATGAGCACTGTGTGGTCACCTTGAAAGGAATAAAATAATTTGAATCATCAATTTCTTGAATCATTATGGTTGAAGTATCTGATGTGTCCACCACAATATTGAGTAAAAATTGTCACATGAAGAGCAAGTTCTTTAAGGGTAAAATATTTCCAATCCAAAGAGTAGCATCAAATTTTGAGCTACAAAGGATAATTTTAAATTTAATATGGTTATTTAAAATACTAAAAAATTTTGCTTGAGAATTAGTTGTGCTGGAATTTCAACTTACACTTTATTTTGAAGGTAAGGGACAACAACAATAATAGTTAAATGTCTTAAAAAAAAAAATTGTCAGACAAAATGGGTAGATTTGAATTTTCATAGATCACTTTTCACATAATCTACAAGAAATATTGTAATCTTTATTCTCAACTGAAAAAGGATCTAGAAAAATACATATCTATAAATTTTTAAGTACATTCATTTAGTTTGCAAATAAATACACATTGATTAAGGGTGGACTTCATTTTCTCTTCTTAAAAAAGTGTTTGACATGTCAGAATATGGCCCATATTCTATTAAATAGCTCTGAAATTTGAAACATAGTAGGCAATCTTTACTTAAGTATTTATTTAAAGTTTTAAACCACGTTTCCACAAAAAAATTATGTAGACCATACCTACTAAAAACAAAAAGAATTTCCTATAGTTTTTACTCATGAAGAAGATATTCTTGTTGTTGCAGCAGGTGTGCCAAATTTGGTTCATGGCGATTGGCTAAAATCTGGTACAACACTAATTGATCTTGGCTTAAATTAAGTAGAGGTATGACACCTTCTAACTGCATTTTTCAAAAAAAGTTTGTAAGTAAAAGATGGTTAATATATAGAAAATTAAAACTATTGCTTCCACTTTTGCAAGATCCTAGTGCTAAAAGAGAATACCAATTATTTGGTCATGTTAACTATGAAGAGGCTTCAAGAATAGCTTCAACAATTAATCCTCTACCGTGTGGTCTTGGTCCAATGACTATTGCAATGCTTTTGTCCACTACTCTATACAATCAACAAAATGGGCATATGGGTTCAATTGAGATTTATGATGTTTGATCCAAGCCTTTTGCAATACACTTCACATTATAAGTTTTATGAGGCTTATAAATGAGTTATCTATTATTGAATGGAATAAAAAGATCATTTTCTATCGTAAGGCATTTTTTGGAGACATTAGGCACCTATAAGAGGACTTAGGACTATATGCTTTCATTTTCATTTGTGCAGAAAACTATAACATTTAAGCAGGTTGGTTATACATGACTCTATATACAATGAAAGTTCTAAAGATCTTTGTTTTTTTAAAGAGGATTTTTTATCATATATGTTGAATGGTTAAGGAAATATTTGAACTCATTAATATTTACATAATGTTGGAAACATGTAAATTGTGCTTTCTTCATGGCCTAAAAGCACAACCAAAGCATTTCACAATTTTGAAGTGAGCAAAATTCTTTTGTTATAAGGGTCATTTTCTAATGGAAGACAAAGTTGACTCTATCAATGACCAAATTCCTAAATTTAGGTGACAACTGCTTTATCCCGACCAATTGTTCCTAAAACACAACAAACACAACAAATACAAACAAAACTATTCTAAAAATTTCTTGCAGGAACTTCGCTGCTTTGCAGCTCTTATTTTTTTAATGCATCTTTAATGGGAGTTGGGTTTTCTAATATTGATTTTAGTGTTATGACTCGTTTTATTCCATACCAAGCATACTTGGAGGGCTATGTATTTTTAGAGGCTTTGCATGGTGGGATTTGTCCTATTGATAAAGCTTCATTGGCCTCTATTGCTAGTGAGAGGCAACTCAAACATGTTCTCTCAAGGAAGAATTAATCCTTATTGGTTGTTTGACTTTTAATTGTGAGAAGTCTTTAGTGGAATTTCTTTCTTCTTCAAAGAAATATTTTTCTTATGTTATTAAGGGCACAAGGTGGACAATCGTAGCTTCTTTAGATGTTGTCTCTATACATTTGAAAGGCTCTTGAATTTTCTCAAGGGCTAAGATGTTTAAATCTTAAGCTCTTAAAGAAGTCCTCTCCTTTAGGTTTTGGGGAGGAAGTTTTGGAAGGAGAAGCCTACTATGCAAAAAATGGTGTAATATATAATTTAATAATTTTTGGCTAGGGTTAATGTAACACCCCTCCATTTTGTTCTTTTGATCAAACAATGTTTGTTATGTATGTTTTGCTTTGTTAGCACGTTGGGTATAAACTTAATTACTTTTGTCTGCTAATTCTAAAGTGATGTAAAAATTATGTTTTGATGTGATGGCACTTTAATCAGATATTATTATTTCATATTATGGATTAAATTAGCATGTATGTGAATTATTGATGTTTATTCTTTGATTATATCAGTGATGATTAGATGCGTCTGTTAGCAATATTGTATTGGTGAAGGGGACGGGATCACATCACTCGCATGCGAGCGCCTTGTGATTCCGTGATTTCCTCTTCACGAAGTGTTTTAATATATATATGCATGTTTCGACACTCGTATTATGTGCAGGATGTAGGTATAGGACATCGACTCCACCTGGTTCCACAGGTCTGAGCATGTCCCTTGTCCAACGGAAAACAATTGGGAGATAGTAGCTAGTTTTTCTGTGTCATGACATCACCATAGCCATAGTGTGTCATCGAGTTGTTAGTTGGGATAAGTTATTTTCTTTGTTGCCTCTTCTCTCCTTGCTTGTGTATTTAAATTTGCAAGAAAAAAATGGTGTTTGTTTTATTTAATTTCATTGTCAAAATAAATAGATGAGAGCTTATTAATTAATTAGCTAATTTAATTCAATCAATAAAATAATCTAATCATGAATTAGATTTATTTATTGATTAATTAAATTAGATTAATTGTGCTAGCATTATTAAATATTGAGACAAATCAAAAAAATAGAAATTGCCTTGCATTCCTCTTTTTTGAAATAAAATTTTAAAAAAATGATTTCTATGTAAATGGGTAAATTCAATTTTGTGAAAAGAAAATGTAATTATCATTTTGTGGCAAAATAGAACTTTGTTTTAAATAAATATTATGCAAATGCAATGGAAAATGGAAATTGTTTTATTAAATTGCAAAAAATAAAATATCTAGTTTAGCAATCAATTTTGGTGGGTGAGTTCAAAATTAGGGGTTTGACAAATTTGGAGAAGGAATGGTATAAGGAAATTCATTTTTATTTTGAATTGGGAATTGTTGAATTTTGGGGAGAGCAAACAATACTTGGATTGAATTTTTGAAGAAAAAATTGGAAAGAAAGATTGAAGATTTGGGTGAAGTTGAATTGGAAAACAAAAGGGAAAACCTCCATTGAAGGATTTTAAAGCTTGGAGAAAAACACAAGGTTCCATCCATGCTTTCCTTATTGTGCAAATCTTATTTTGAATTTTTTTTTTTTGAAATTGTTCAAACTATTTATGGAATTCAAATTCTGATTTAAAATCCATGATAAAATCTCCATTCAAACTTGAACAAAAGAATTTTCAAAATATTGTGGAAACAAAAAAAAAAGGATTCAAATCTCATTATCAAACTTTCAACAAAAAATTTGAAACAAGCATGGAGAATTCAAATAGAAAACTTGTTTGTGAAATTTTGTTGCTTTGGAAAAATCTAGGCATTGTTACAGTTTCTTGGGAGTTGTTCCTCGAGAGGTTTCGGGCTAGATTTCTTTCTGAGCATTGGAGGCAGCGTTGAGGGGATGAGTTCCACACCCTTCGACAGAAGACCATGTCAGTAGAGTTGTATGAGCGTCATTTCTATGAGCTCAAACAGTATGCGGGCATAGGTGATGACGAGGGTATGTTGGTATAGCATTTTCTCAGGGGCTTAAACGCCCGTATCAGTGGTGGAGTGCGGGTTTTCGAACCCAGGACCATGGAGGTGGCGGTCGACAAGGCCAGGATCATTGAGGAGAACCTGGCGATGGCCTTAGGTGGTCATGTAGGAGTGTAGGTGGGCAGTGGTTCAGCAGCTAGGACTAGTGCTCGAGGAGGTCAGCCTCAGGGAGGTGCACCTTCTAGAGCTCAGCAGGGTCCATCTCAGAGTGGTCAGCAGTAGTAGCAGGGTTCCTAGGGGAAATGGAAGGGTTTCTAGTAGAGGCAAGGGGGTAGGAGTTGGAGGCGCATGAGACGCTTCAACTCTAAGCAGCCAGCACAAAGTTCTCATTCATCTGTCAGGGGTAGTGTGCAGTAGTCTAGTACACCACCTATAGGCAGGGGCTTCGGTAGAGGCACTGGATGTTTTTGCATGTGGCCAATAGGGTCACATAGTGAGGATGTGTCCCAATAAGGGCGCATTGGGCTATTCTCAGGGACCAGCGGCGTCAGAGCTGACTGTATGAGATGCAAGCCATGGGCATCGAGTATTCGCAGCGGTTGACAACTTCTAGGTAGAGCACCAGGGTACAGTCATTGAGGCTTATGGTATGTTGAGGGGTAACCTAGTTTCTATTCTACTTGATTCTGGAGCATCTGATTCCTTTGTTTCTTCATCCATCGTGACGCGATGTAGACTGGATGCTGTAAAGCAGGTCGATAGGTGGCAGGTAGAGTTAGCTTCGGGTGCAAAAGTTGCATCCCTTTCCCTTGTGCTAGAGTGTAGGTTAGAGGTTGGACCTCTCCAGACTACCTTGGACCTTCGTGTTATTCCATTGGGTTCTTATGACGTTGTCATAGGAATGGATTGGCTAGAGGCTCATAGTGCAGTCATTGATTGTTGACGTAAGTCAATTAGATGCATTGGGGTATCTGGTAGAGAGGTAGAGGTAGTGGGGATCCAGAGGCCGATTTCCTTGAGGATCATCTCAGCTATGCAGTTGAGAAGGTGTGTGTGGCAGGGTTGCCAATTGTTTGCTGTTACAGTGGATGATTTGGATCTAGGAGGTGGGGAAGAGAAGGTCTCTCTTGATAGTCACCCCATCCTTCAAGAGTTTTTCGATGTCTTTCTAGACAAGATTCCAGGAATGCCTCCTCAGAGGGACATTGACTTCAAGATAGACTTGGTACCTGGATCAGAGCCCATTTCACGAGCTCCCTATCGTATGACTACCCAGAAGCTGAAAGAGCTTAGGTTGCAGCTTGAGGAATTGCTAGAGAAGGGTTTTATTCGCCCTAGTGTTTCTCCATGGGGAGCACCTGTCATCTTCATGAAGAAGGATGGTTCACTTCGGTTATGCATCGATTACCGATAGTTGAACAAAGTGACCATCAGAAATCAGTATCCTCTTCCTAGGATTGACGATCTATTCAATCAGATCAAGGGTGCTACCATCTTTTTGAAGATTGATCTCAAGTCAGGATATCATCAGCTTCGAATCTTCGAGTCCGATATTCATAAAACCATGTTCCGAACGTGGTATGGTCACTATGAGTTCACAGTTGTACCATTTGGTTTGACGAATGCACCCTCAGTGTTCATGAATCTTATGAATGGGGTATTTCATACATACCTAGATAGGTTTGTCCTTGTGTTCCTAGATGATATTTTGGTATACTCTAGGACAATGGAGGAACATGAGGAGCATTTATGATAGGTATTACAGTGCTTGCAAGATAATCAGCTATATGCTAACTTGTCGAAGTGTGAATTCTTCAGGACTGAGGTCCAATACCTTGGTCATGTGATCTCAGGGGAGGGTATTTCAGTGGATTCTGCAAAGATCCAAGCGATCTTATATTGGCCTACGCCCACGAATGTGGTAGAGATACGTAGCTTCATGGGGCTAGCAGGTTATTACAGGTGATTTGTGCAGGACTTTTCGAGGCTAGGGCATCCTATCACCTCCTTTCAGAGGAAAGGAAAGAGGTTTGAGTGGTCTGAGAAGTGTGAAGCAGCCTTTCAATGTCTTAAGGGGAAGTTGACCAGTGCACCTATACTTGCGATACCGGATCCTATTGGGGACTTTGTAGTTTGTACAGATGCGTCCTTGGAGGGATTAGGTGCAGTATTGATGCAAGAGGGTCATGTCATTGCATATGAGTCACGAAAGCTCAAGGATCACAAGCTAAACTATCCTACCCACAATCTTGAGTTGGCGGCAGTGGTTCATGCATTGACAAGATGGAGGCACTTTCTTCTTGGGCATAGGTTTGAGCTGCATAGTGATCATAGGAGCCTTCAGTATATCTTCACGCAGCCCAACCTTAATGCTAGGCAAAGGTGTTGGATGGATTTTCTCTGTGAATATGACTTCAAGGTGAAGTATATCCAAGGGAAGGAGAATGTGGTTGCAGATGCCCTCAGCAGGAGAAGGCATGAGATATCTGAGTTGACTCTTATTGTTGATTTGCGGAGTCGGATTCTTTTTGCCCTCCCAGGTGACAGTTGGTATCAAGATGTTAGATTGGTGATAGAGGTAGGAATACCCCTTAAGGGTAGATATTCAGGATACTCTCTAGATGTTGATGAGATATTGAGACACATGGGACGCATATACGTTCCCCCATCATGTGAGCTTCTCGCTTTGGTCATGACCGAAGCACATCATGCACCTTATTCAACCCATCCAGGGGTGAAGAAGATGTATATAGATTTGTGTCAGTTATATTTTTGGCCAAGGATGAAGCGAGATATTGCAGATTTTGTGTCGAGATGTCTTGAGTGTCAGAGGGTGAAGGCCGAACACCAACATCCAGCAAGGCTTTTGCAGTCACATTTAGTACCAGAGTGGAAATGGGATATAATCTCATTGGATTTCATTGTTGGTTTACCCAACTCTTCGAGACGGCATGATGCAATTATGGTGATAGTGGATAGGTTGATGAAGGTAGCACATTTCTCACCTATGTGCTCTTCCTATACTGCATCGCTCGTAGCTAGAGTGTTCATGGAGGATATAGTGAGGTTACATGGTATTCTGTGTCAGATTATCTCTGATAGGGATCCAATGTTCACCTCAGCTCTATGGATTTCATTACAGCATGCGATGGGAACACAGTTGAACTTCAGTTCAACTTACCACCCAGAGATAGATGGACAGATTGAGAGGGTTAATTAGATCCTTGAAGACATGTTGTGTATGTATGTGATGGACTAGTAGACATGATGGGAGGACTATCTTTATTTGGTAGAGTTTTCCTTTAATAATGGCTTTCAGAGTTCTATCAGCATGGATCCATTCTAGGCATTGTATGGGCGACCATGTCGCACTCCCTTGAGTTGGGATCGGCTAGAGGACAGAGTAACTTTGGGTCCTGAAATGTTGCAGGATATGGAGCAGTAGGTGGATAGGATTAGAGAGCACTTGGTGGTAGCGCAGGATAGGCAGGAGAAGTATGCGGATGTGCATAGAGTGGATCATCAGTTTTCTGTAGGCGATAGAGTCTTCTTGCGTGTGCATCCACAAAAGAGTCCAATCCGTTATGGAAAAGGCTCTAAGTTGGTGCCTCGCTTTGTTCGACCCTTCGAGATTCTTGAGAAGATTGGTCTTGTTGCTTACCGTCTTTCTTTACCGCCCAGTCTCTCGCATGTGCACGATGTATTTCATGTATCAGTTCTTTGACCGTACCATCTAGACATTTCTCATGTCCTTGATTGGAATGCTTTGCAGGTAGAGGACAGGCAGCTGGCTTTGGAGCCCATGGTCGTGGTGGAGCGCAGAACGCTCACTCTTCGAGGGCGAGATATTGATCAGGTAAGGATCCAGTGGGATCCTAGGGATGATACATCATCCACTTGGGAAGATGTGGCTAGGATGAGGGAACTTTATCCCTATTTGTTTGTAGGCTTCCAGGAGTAAGCCTGACCCTAGGGGGGAGGATGTAACACCCCTCCATTTTGTTCTTTTGATCGAACAATGTTCGTTATGTATGTTTTTCTTTGTTAGCACGTTGGGTATAAACTTAATTACTTTTGTCCGCTAATTGTTAAGCGATGTAAACATTATGTTTTGATGTGATGGCACTTTAATCAGATGTTATTATTATTTCATATTATGGATTAAATTAGCATGTATATGAATTATTGATGTTTATGCTTTGATTATATCAGTGATGATTAGATGTGTTAGTTAGCGATATTGTATTGGTGAAGGGGACGGGATCACATCACTCGCATGCGAGCGCCCTGTGATTCTGTGATTTCCTCTTCACGGTGTGTTTATATATATATATATGCATGTTTCGACACTCGTATTGTGTGCAGGATGCAGGTACAAGACATCGACTCCACCTGGTTCCACAGGTCTGAGCGTGTCCCTTGTCCAATAGAAAACGATTGGGAGATAGTAGCTAGGTTTTCTGTGTCGTGACATCACCCTAGCCATAGTGTGCCGTCGGGTTGTTAGTTGGGATAAGTTATTTTCTTTGTTGCCTCTTCTCTCCTTGTTTGTGTATTTAAATTTGCAAGAAAAAATGGTGTTTGTTTTATTTAATTTCATTGTCAAAATAAATAGATGAGAGCTTATTAATTAATTAGCTAATTTAATTCAATCAATAAAATAATCTAATCAGGAATTAGATTTATTTATTGATTAATTAAATTAGATTAATTGTGCTAGCATTATTAAATATTGAGACAAATCAAAAAAATAGAAATTTCCTTGCATTCCTCTTTTTTGAAATAAAATTAAAAAAAAATGATTTCTATGTAAATGGGTAAATTCAATTTTGTGAAAAGAAAATGTAATTAACATTTTGTGGCAAAATAAAACTTTGTTTTAAATAAATATTATGCAAATGCAATGGAAAATGGAAATTGTTTTATTAAATTGCAAAAAATAAAATATCTAGTTTAGCAATCAATTTTGGTGGGTGAGTTCAAAATTAGGGGTTTGACAAATTTGGAGAAGGAATGGTATAAGGAAATTCATTTTTATTTTGAATTGGGAATTGTTGAATTTTGGGGAGAGCAAAAAATACTTGGATTGAATTTTTGAAGAAAAAATTGGAAAGAAAGATTGAAGATTTGGGTGAAGTGAATTGGAAAACAAAAGGGAAAACCTCCATTGAAGGATTTTAAAGCTTGGAGAAAAACACAAGGTTCCATGCTTTCCTTATTGTGCAAATCTTATTTTGAAATTTTTTGTTTTGAAATTGTTCAAACTATTTATGGAATTCAAATTCTGATTTAAAACCCATGATAAAATCTCCATTCAAACTTGAACAAAAGAATTTTCAAAATATTGTGGAAACAAAAAAAAAGGATTCAAATCTCATTATCAAACTTTCAACAGAAAATTTGAAACAAGCATGGAGAATTCAAATGGAAAACTTGTTTGTGGAATTTTGTTGCTTTGGAAAAATCTCCATTTAAATTTGCAAGGATTGATAAATCTTTATATGGCTGGGATAAAATCATGTAAATTCAATTTCAATACATTCTGGTTCAAGATTGAGCATTTGCCCAATCTGGGTATGGAGAAATTCTGGTTATTTGATTCCTCCCTATGTTAATTTTGGTTATATATTTATATGTGTGTATATATATATATATATACCCTATTGTACAAATATATATATACACATATATAAATATATATGTATTTACATTGAAATTCGTATTTCTTTTGAGTTTCTGGGAAAGCAATTTTTTTATGACTGTATTCTGTGTTTACCAATCATTGCTAGTCATTTTTTTTTTTCGTTTTTTATGGCGGATTTGTTTACTGGCACGAGGGTTCAAGGGAGGGGATCCCACCCCTATCGCCACCCCCCTGGATGGTGATGACCACCTGTGGAGGCAGCACCGTCGCTGCCTACATAGGCCACCGCCCCCATTCATGGGGGCTGCGTCCCCTGTTAAGGGCAGGGCACGACTGAACCCTAATGGTCGTGCTTTATGAAATATAAAAAATCCTTTTTTTTTATTACATTTATTATATTTATTAAATATAAAGTATATAATATATTTTATATTTAATATATATAATATGAAATTTGGAAATCAATGTTTTATTTTATCAATTAAAATATAATTTATATATATATTTTAATATATATGTTGTATATAATAATTTAAAATTATTTATATATAATATATGTATTATAATATATTTATATTATATTTTAATGTATGCTTAAGTGATTATCATTTATATTTAAATATTAATTATATATGTATTTTAAAATATAGATGTAATTATATATATATATATATATATATATATCAAGTGTATATATATGTATATATATTTGATTACATAGATATTTAATATATATATATATATATTTAAATGTGATTTATTCTTTTTAAAAAGAGAAAAGGTATTTGTAAGGGGATAGATGAAAATTTGTTTATGGAAAATCATTGTATATCAAAAGAAAGATTGATTTAATTTATTGTGTGTATTGCATCAACAAGAATCAAATGAATAGTCAAACTCTTATGTGATTGTGTAAGAACATAGTTTATTTAATTTGATTAAGTGTACTAATGCGATGAATGATTGGATTTACGAAATCCTAATGTAGATTACCTTATATTGTTTGCAAGCCTCTTTTCGTCATTGGGCGTCCATTCTTGTTGGAATTTGAGTCAGATTTTGTAAGTCTTCTAGATAGAACCGTCTACTATGTTTTGGGGTTGTTGTCATGTTGGTCGACCTTGTTTGCCTTGGGTAGTGCGTAATTGTGTCCAGTGTTGTACCCGGTTATCATGAATGGGCTATGTTGACTTCATGTCGTGATTAGGGATTCATTATCCCTAGGTTGCACTTGAGTACCCTTTGGTTGTGGTATAGTTCCACGTGTTGTCTTAGAGAAGTGGCTTACATTGAGGGCCGGCACACAAAGTGGTGCCAGGAGATCTCAATGTAAGTTAGTTAATTCAGTGAAAACTTAAACCAATTGATTAGTGTAGGTGGTACCAACATTTAAAAAGATTAATTTTGCCTCGCTCATGGACGCAAGTGCTTGTATAGACTTGGGATGAGACGAGAAGGCCTGGAATGGCAAGATCGTTATCTTGTCCCTTCGAAAGATAACTGATTCCGCATTGGTTTGCATGTGGGGCCGGGAGTCGTTAGAGGTTACCAGGATATCCCGAGATGGGGGCCGGGACCTAGGAAGACTTGCTAGGATATCCCATGCGACATTGTGATGACACTTCTCCTAAGTCAACAATATGTTTGTATTCGTGATGTGATCATTTACTTAAAATCTAGAAGCATTGTAACCTTTGTGTCATGTGATGTCATGTTCGTATCTTTTTCAGTTGAGTCATGTTGCCTATGTTTAGAGGTTGTTGGTCTTGACCTGAAATCCTTGTTACTATCTCCTAGCATGGGGGGTGAGCCTTCGGGTATCACTTGGTTGGGTGGAACGTGCACCTTACTCCGTTGTTTTTTTGGCTCTTGCTCGTGTGGATGAGGCTTTCATATTGGAGAGCTCGTGGAATCCAGTTGCTACCTTGGTTCTTTTATGTTAGTCATTCTTGTATTATTTTTACCCCTCATTGTTATCGAGGTGGAAATTGTAATTAAGCTATCATGTTATTGATTTACCTCATTCTGGGAATGAGTGATGTAATTGTAATTGTAAAACTTCTGTTATTGGTAACCATGAAGGATCTCATGGTCTTAAATGAAAATCTCATGTATGGAATGTATGTGCTTTAATTATTTAAGTGAATGTTGTTATGTTTCATTTCATGCATGTTGTTTTAATTTGTGATTTAAATAATCTTTGTCTCATAACCTTAGGGGATTGTTGGCTTTGTGTTGTAATCTTACATGTATTTGTAATTAAACAAAAAAAAAAATTGTGCATTTGTTTAGTAGTTTGCAACTTCCCCTAGGATTGCGTGGCGAGACATTACAGTTAATGGTTTATGGTTTTAGGACTAAAAGATTAGGGTTTACACTTTAATTTTTATAGTTAAATCTTGACCCCAAACCCACTATAAACCCTAATCCCTAAACCATTAAATTGCAAACTAATTGTAAAAACTAATACCTAAAGCATAAAATTATAAATCCTTACCCCTAAACTCTAAACTATATTTAATCAAGTATATTATAAATAAACTTAAATAATGATAAAGTTCATATATAAACACTTTTTTTATAAAAATAAATTTAAGATTTATAGATTAAGATTAAACACTAGAACCTAAACTGTAAACCCAAAAAGTGTAAACACTAAATCCTAAACCCTCTACCCTAAAACCATAAAGCCTAAACCCTAAACCCTAAAATAGTAATAATAATAATAGCACATATCAATGGTCATGAGATTATCGATGGTTTTAGTTTAAAATATAGGTTTTCTTATACCATGACATTATAGTAACTAAATTATAGGATCGTTATTAGCAACAATAATAAAGTCCTAATAAAAAATAATGTCATTGCCAATAGTTTCAAAATCTCTTTGTCCATAAAAAATGGCAAGCCACGAGTAAATTTCTCACTATTATTGCATGGCTTCACCATTTTCTTAGATGAAGTAAAAAAATGAATTGACAATGCACATATGCCAATGAAAGAATAAAACTAATTTTAAAATTAAATGTTGGGTTAGAAGCCTACCAAAACTCATGTAAGACCTTTAAATGCCATATTTTTATTCAGTTTAGGGATCTTCAATATTTGAGTATCATGCCATGTGAAGTGAAAATTTCATCATTGTGTGCTCCTTAAATTTAATCTAAGGGATAAATAACCTTTAACCCTAATTTAAAGAACAAAGCTTAAATTCCATGAATCTAATCTTAAGGCACTATAGTCTAAAGATTATTAGTTTCTTGACTATAGACTATAGCAAAAGATTTAAATGATTAAACATTTAAAACTGTGATTAAAAGGAATTTGGTAGGAAGGTGGGAAGGAATGAGTCAAAGTTGGAGTTTCGGTGGAAATTGAATGCCGCAAGTTATAGGGAAGCTTGAATTGTAAGATAATATTTGGCTTGATTATTCAAGGAGATTGCTTTGGTTATCTATTGAGTCCTCTCCTATATATTCCTTGCTGATGAAGCCATGTCATAATGTATGCATAATCATTATCCTTTTATTACATTAAAATTTAATGGGATTCATTTATTGGGATCTAGGTGGATTTCTAGAGGATTATAATATGCATGTCCTCACAAATGTCTAAAAATGAGCTCATTTTCTTAAGTATTGAATTTTGGTTTCATGTTTTGTTTTTTCTCTAATGTTGATACTCTAGGGAATTTTAAAATTTTAATATTGATATTAGTAATTTATTTTTGGTAAAGGGTTTACATTTGTTTTTTTGTGTAAATTGCTTAGTTGATATTAGTAATTTATTTTTGGTAATTGGTAAAGGGTCTAGATTTGGTTTTATGCTTATCTTTTATTTTAGCCGACTTAAGTTTAAATATAGGTAAGAAAAAATATTTATGTGTACACACACACAAAACTATATATATATAGCATAACACCATATTTTATAGACAATAGGGTTAGATTTAGATCAAACTATACTCCATAAATCAATCAAATATAAATATATCTATATGACTTAACCATTAGAGTTCAATCTAAGCTATGTTGAATATATATATATATATATTTATAATCTTAGGATAAGAACTTAGATCAATGACAATAGAACCCTATGCATAATGTTTGTATTATGACTTAAGCTATATAATATTTCTAAACCCTAACCCACGCACTATGGAAAATTAAACACAAATAAGAAACCTAAGTAGCTAATCAAACCATCCAAAATTTACATAATACAATAAGATGATTTCACACATAGGTTCAACCACTGAACACAATAATTACTTATCAAACTAAAACACTAACAATACTAGCAACATAAGGACCTACACATAAAGGTTAATCATACTTTAGCCCAATAAATATTTAAATTGAGACTATTACTTTGTTGAGAAAATGTGTCTCAACCTTGCAATTACATAAGGTACCAGGTTGATACACAAGGTACTGTTTAGCCGACGATGACTGGGGGGCATGGGGGGGGGATCCCTCCATGAAAGGTCCGGGGGGATCATCCCCCCGGTTGGGGTCCAGGGGCAACACGCCTTGGCAAGGGCTCGAAGGAAGCACCCCCGAAAGGAAAATTTTATTTATATTGTATGATTGTAAATCTGGACCATTCATCATTATGTCTCATATCCAACGACCGATATTCTATTAGCTTGACTTGCCCTAGAAGGAAACCCTATTTTATGAGGGCATTGTATTATGGTTGTGTCTTGTGATGTATTCTGATGCAGGAGCATCCAATAGTGTAGGGCAATCTTGCATCACCCAAAAATAAATGTTTTCTTTATTTTCTTTAGTTGTTTTGAATCCCATGATGGCACTGAAGGGGTATAAGACTGTCAGGCATCAAAAATAGCAAAAACTGGGCACTTACTATTTTTAGTAAGTCAGCCTAAATGGGCTCGTATGGACATGAAAATTTACCCCAAGGAGCAGAGCTGAAAAACATTTTCAGTCGCAAAAGAATCACCTCAATCCCTTGCACAGTTTGGGAGATATTAAAGTTCCCATCTTGAGAAATTTCTCCAATGCAACTTCAAATTCATATATAAAACTTTAGAGGCCCCGAAACAACTCAAAAAGTGGTCGAACTAACCTATTGTGGGTGTATGTGTTTTAGAGCTTGTCGAGAGCTTTCCAATGATATGCAATAATAGCAAATCGGACACCCAGATCAAAAGTTATGGTGTTGCGAAGTTGGTCCTCTAAAAAGTGAATTTGATAAAAAATTCTTCCTAGGCCAAAAATCAAATGGCAGGACTTTTGGCACCAAAACAAAAGGGAAATTTGAAAATTGTGGCTCTGAATAGTAGATTTTCTTTTAAGAGTTGATTTTGTTGTAATAAATCAAGCCCATGAGGCTGTAGCATGTAAGATTTGAATCTGTAATTTCATTTTCTGAAAATAATTGAAAGTGAGTCATTTTTCTGTCTCACATCTTCTGTGTTGGTATTTGTTGTTGTGATTTCTATGGGTTTTGGGTGGTGTGGCCCTTATCAAGTGTTATCAAAGTAGGAGTTCCTAAGCCTGTAATAGAGTGTCGAACATGAGGCAGTTGCAACAGGACCTATGAGTGTGGGTTGAGTTCAAGATGCCTCCAAGACTTGCCTAGTATGGTAGAGGGAGAGGTAGAGGTGGTGGAGGAAGAAGTCCACCTAGAGATGAAATCAGAGCCTTAGAAGGAAATTAGAAACCTTGCAACAAGAGGTTCAAAGAAGAGATGTGCAATGAGACAGAGATGATAGTGAAGATGAAATTGAAGAGGAAATGGAAGAGGAAGAGTAGGATCCAATGGATCCTAGAGAAAGAAGATTGCTGCGAGTGATCTAAAGCATTGGGAAGAGACCTAAAATGGAGGTTTCAAATTTTAGTGGAAATCTAAATCCTAAAGAATTGATTGATTGGATCAATGACATGGAGGAATTTTTTGAGTTTGAGGAGATTGAAGATCCTCACAAAGTGAGGTTTGCAAAGAAAAAATTGAAAGGTCATGCTAGTATATGGTGGAAAGAGGTCCAGTTAGAAAGAGGAAGACAAGGGAAATATAAAATTTCTAGATGGGATAGAATGGTGTCAAAATTGAAGAAACAATTTATTCTAGTTGATTACGAATTGGAGATGCTTGGGAAGATGCAGAGCTTGAGGCAAGGGACAAAAATGGTGAAAGAATACACAGAGGAATTTCACAAGGTTTTGATTCGGACATGACATTCTAAGGAAAATAAAGAGAAATTTACTCGTTATATTAGCGAGTTGAAGCCAAGCATACAGGAAGAATTGGCACTAGTAAGAATGACCACCATTGAGGACGCTTATCAGTTTTCTCTAAAGGTTAAAGAACAACTGAACAAGAGGTTTGAGAACAAACAATGAGGTGGAGGTCATGGAGGAAGGACCAGTGAACGGTCATATGGAGGTCGAAATGAAGATCAAAAGAAGGGTGAAGGCTCTGGTAGTAGCCAGAACCAGAAAGGAGATAACACTTATCGTCCTCATGATCAGAATAATGGAGACCAAAGAGGAAGGGGAAGATCTAGACGAGGACCGAGAAGAGGTGGATTCTATGGAACCTGTTTCCAGTGTGGAGAAGAAGAACATAGAGCCTATGAGTGTCCTCAACATCAAGGAAGGACAAATAGAAGCCCTGAGGGTAATGCATAAGTTGCACATGTTGATGAAGATGTTGAGTCTTTGTTGGGAATAGGATGCCATTTAATTGCAATCCTAAACATTATTTCATGTATCTCCTAAGTCCTTGGAAAGTGTTCCCCAACACTAGGATTAGAAAGAGATTAAATTTGAATGAAATAAACATGTTAATTGACATTTGTAATTAATTCTAAATGATAGTAACATGTGAGGGTGTCCAATATGAGATCCTAAATAATAAGCGCACATGGGGCACCCACATGGAAGGTGGAACTCACCTTGAGTTAAGTTAACTGTTTGGAGAAAAATATAACACTTCTATAATGCATGTAAAGATCCTAGAAGTTAGGGATTGTTGTTTACATGCATGAAGTTCAGTTCAGTTCAGTTCAATTCAGTTTAGTATCAGTTTAGTTTAGTTTAGTTCAGTTCAGTTATGGTTCAGTTATCTTCTATTGCATGTAGTTGACTTCAGTTGACTTGGAATGCATGATTAATGACTTGAGTTGCATGACAGATAATAGGTGATACATTCAGTTAAGTTGGGATGATCAATCATGCATCCTGTTTGCATGAATTGATGGAGAGATATGTTTCAGTTAATAGAGATTGACTTGGACCCACCTTGGGCACCCAAGTTGGCATCTTGCATTTAACACTTTTGCATGATAAGATATTTTATAAGGCTGAGTTAAGTGGGCCCATTCTTGGGTGCCAACTTTGAGGATATGCTTAGAAGATATCTTCAGAATCAACGTTGAGTTATGACTTCAGTTTGGGAAGCCCAAATGGATGAAGGACTTGTTTTAACATTGTTCTTCACGGTAGAGCTCTACTTGCAAAGAATAGGCATGGGTTTTGTGATATAAGCATTGTGCTTTGTAATTGTAAACTCTTTGGAGTTGACAAGGCTCATTATTGTCTATTTATTGCAGCAAGTTGAAGAGATTTTATCAGATTTGATTGTACATTGTGAAGAAGGATTGTTGAAGGAAAAAGAAGCATCTCAAACAAGGATTGATAAAGAATTATTGTAATATTGTTCTAAGGTTAAATAATACAAGCACTATTGATTCTGGTGGTGGAGTTTTTTTCCCAAAAGGGTTTCTCCATGGTATATGCTATGTAACTTCTATCTTCTGGTCTTATTCTTCTACAATCTTCTGTCTACTTCTACAAATTGTAAAATGAATCTAAAATATATAATCATCAACAAAGAATTTGTAACAAAGAGCACTTAATTAGATCTACAGTATAATAGTTTTACAAGTTTGAAAGCTACATAATTACCTCCATTTTCAACATTTTGTATCAAAGCTAAGGTAGGGTAGAGTTTGGGACATCTTTATCTTAAAATTTTGAAGGTTTTTTGGCTGTAGTGGGAGCTTTTACTATTGTGTTATTGCTGATTTTCAAAAATATGTTTGTTACAATGAGTTTTAATTATCATTTAGATATTGAAAGATTCAATGTATCTAATTATGAGATGTGGAAACTAAAAATGGAGGATCTCCTTGAAGAGAGAGATCAATGGTTAGTTGTTGGTAATGAGACAAATTCACCTACAACGATGTCAAATGAGGATTGGGATAAGCTTGATAAGAACAGAAGAGGGACCATAAGATTATGTCTTGTTGATGTTGTTCTCTTGAATGTTTCAGAAGAAACTACTGCATATAAGTTGTGGAAGAGAATAGGTGATATCTATCAAACCAAAAGTATTACTAATAAGTTGTATTTGAAAAGATAGTTGTATTCTTTAAAGATGAAAGATGGTGATTTTGTTGCAAATCATTTGAATGCTTTTAATTTGATTCTAATTCAGTTAGAATCTGTAGATTTAAAACTAGAAGATGAAGATAAATACATTTTATTACTTTTTTCTTTACCAGAATCTTGGGAAAATCTAATTGTTGCTATCAGTGGTAGTGGTGCAGATCTGAAGATGGACAATATAATTCCTACTCTCCTATCAAAGGAGATGAGGAGGAAGTCTAAAATGGATAGCCAAGATGCCTTGTTTGTAAAAGGTAGGCTTGAGAAAAAGGAACCTAAGGGAGACAAAGAAGGGAAGGGTAAGTCAGAAGGACAGATTAAGGTAAAGTGTTGGAATTGTGGGAAACCGTGACATGTGAAGAAGAATTGTAAGAACAAGAAAAAGAGTTCTAATTCTTCTACAGAGGAATCCTCGGATGACGGTAATCATGCATTGATCATTTCATGTAAAAATGTTAATGATGACTCTTTGCTTGATATTAAAGAGTGATCTTCATGAAGAGGATGGTAGTCATGATGCCATGTGTAGCTCGTACCATGGTTCAGTGGGAGTTGTTGGTAGTGACATGGATGCATCATTGGTAAGGTTATCTTCATGTGATTGGGGATATGTTTTTTCTTGGTTTAGAGAGGTTGCTATTATGTCATGGTTTACTCTTGATATGCATTTAGAGTTTGGCATGGTACTTATTCTCTTGAGACTAGGATGTATATATGTTATGGTGCATGTGATCTCCTAGTAGGAGATGGTTAGATCATGTTGTCATGTTTATGTTCCTGATTCATGATTGGAGTTTTGACATTGATCTTGTGTAGTTCTCTTAAGTATTGGGTACATTAATCATTTGCTTGATTACTTCATGATAGTGCTATGTTGCATTTGGAGTTTGGCATGGATTGGTTGGTTACAGGTCCTCATGGATACTTGGAGAAATAGGTGAGGCTTGAGTTCTCTTATGGTAAGATATATATGTTGGAATGGTTACTTGTAAGAAAAGCTTTTTCAACAGTAAAGACTAAGAAGCCTACGCCTTGGTTGGACGTGAGTTCAACACACTCAACAGTTTCACATGCCTCTAAAGAGGTAGTTTGGATACAAAGACTTGGGAAAGGTATTGCTTTTAATTGCAAGTAAGTTAAAATTAAATGTGATAGTTAGAGTGCTATGTGTTTAGCCAAAAATCCTATGTATCATGCTCATACTAAGCATGTTGATGTTCAGTATCACTTTGTATGAGAAATGGTTGAGAGTGGGAAGGTATTAATTGAGAAAGTTGACACTTTAATTAATGTTGCAAATTATCTTATGAAACTAGTTCCTACAGATAAGTTCTCTTGGTTTTAATCATTTTCTTGGAGCTTCATGATTATGCAGGTTGCATTTGAAGTTGGCATGGATAGATTAGTTGGTGTAGGAAGGCCATTGGCCTTGAGTCCTGTACTTGATTTATAATAAATGATTCCTTGTTCATAATAATTGCAATGTATAATGTCAAGTGGGAATGTTGGGAATAGGATGTCATGTAATTGCAATCCTAAACATTATTTCATGTATCTCCTAAGTCCTTGGAAAGTGTTCCCCAACACTAGGATTAGAAAGAGATTAAATTTGAATGAAATAAGCATGTTAATTGACATTTGTAATTAATTCTAAATGATAGGAACATGTGAGGGCATCCAATATGAGTTCCTAAATAATAGGAGCACATGGGGCACCCACATGGAAGGTGGAACTCACCTTGAGTTAAGTTAACTATTTGGAGAAAAAGATAACACTTATGTAATGCATGTAAAGATACTAGAAGCTAGGGATTGATGTTTACATGCATGAAGTTTAGTTCAGTTCAATTCAGTTTAGTTTAGTTATGGTTCAGTTATCTTCAGTTGCATGTAGTTGACTTCAGTTGACTTGGAATGCATGACTAATTACTTGAGTTGCATGATAGATAACGGGTGATGCATTTAGTTAAGTTGGGATGATCAATCATGCATCCTGTTTACATGAATTGATGAAGAGATATGTTTCAGTTAACAAAGATTGACTTGGACCTACCTTGGGCACCCAAGTTGGCATCTTGGAGTTAACACTTTTGCATGATAAGATATTTTATAAGGCTGAGTTAAGTGGGCCCATTCTTGGGCGCCAAATTTGAGGATAAGCTTAGAAGATATCTTTAGAATCAACGTTGAGTTATGACTTCAGTTTGGGAAGCCCAAATGGATGGACTTGTTTTGACATTGTTCTTCACGGTAGAACTCTACTTGCAAAGAATAGGCATGGGTTTTGTGAGATAAGCATTGTGCTTTGTAATTGTAAACTCTTTGGAGTTTATAAGGCTCATTATTATCTATTTATTGCAACAAGTTGAAGAGAGTTTATCAGATTTGATTGTAGGTTGTGAAGAAGAATTGTTGAAGGAAAGAGAAGCATCTCAAGCAAGGATTGATAAAGAATTATTGTAATATTGTTCTAAGGTTAAATAACACAAGCACTATTGATTCTGGTGGTGGAGTTTTTTTCCCGAAATGGTTTCTCCATGGTATATGTTGTGTAACTTCTATCTTTTGGTCTTATTCTTCTACAATCTTCTGTCTACTTCTACAGATGGTAAAATGAATCTAAAATAGATAATCATCAACAAAGAATTTGTAACAAAGAACATTTAATTAGATCTACAGTATAATAGTTTTACAAGTTTTAAAGCTACATAATTACCTCCATTTTCAACAGTCTTCACATTCTAAGGATGCAGAAAGAGGAGAGGTTCTTGTTACTAGAGGAGCCTTGCTAAATGAGAAGGAGCCAACTCAAAGGAAGAATTTGTTTCGCACTAGATGTAAGTGTGAGGGTAAAGTTTCAATTTTATTATTGATGGAGGTAGTACTAATAACCTTGTTTCAGAAGAAATGGTTAGTAAGTTGCGGTTGGAGAGAAAAACGCATCTGAATCTATATCGGATTGCTTGGTTGCAGAAGGACCATAAAGCCTTGCTAAATGAACAATGTCTAGTAAAGTTCAAGATTGGAAATTACTATGATGAGGTATTGTGTGATATTATTCCTATGGATGTTTGTCATATGTTGTTAGGAAGACTGTGGTAGTTTGATCGATGAGCAGTACATGATAGAAATGCCAACACCTATTCTTTGACAAAGGATGGAGTTTGTCATGAGTTGAATCCCTTGAGAGGCAGAGGAAAAGGTATATAGTAATGAAAGAATTTTTTTGGTTGATGGAAGAAAGTTCCTAGAAGGTATGAAGCATGAGCATATGTGTTTTGTATTGATCCCTATAGTTGATAAAGAAGATACTACTGAGGTACCTGTAGACATTTCAAATTTGTTGAATGAGTTTCAAGCTATTATTTTTGATAACGTACCTAAAGGTTTGCCTCTCGTAAGAAATATTAGTCATCAAATGGACCTAATTCTTGGAGCTAGTTTTCTGAATAAGGAAACTCATTGTATGACTCCAGTAGAGAGTGAAGAGTTGAACAAACAAGTGCAAGAGTTGTTGCAGAAAGGATTGATTCGAGAGAGTTTGAGTCCATGTGTAGTACTAGCACCAAAGAAGGATGGGGAATTGTGGATGTGTATAGATTCTAGATCCATCAAAAAGATCACCATCAAGTATAGATTTCCATTGCCAAGAATGGATGACATTATGGATTGTTTGAGTGGAGCTGAGTACTTCACGAAGATAGATCTAAAGAGTGGATATCACCAGATCTAGATTAGAGAAGGAGATGAATGGAAGAAAACCTTCAAAACCAAGGAGGGCTTGTATGAGTGGTTAGTCATGCCTTTGGGCTAACCAATGCACCAAGCACATTTATGCAACTTATGAATGAGGTATTGAAAGAATTTTTAGGAAAAATTGTTATTGCTTACTTGGATGATATTTTGATTTTCAATAAGACATTGGAGGAGCACTTGATGAATATCTGAAGAGTTTTTGAGAAGCTAAGGGAGGAGAAGTTGTTGATTAATTTGAAGAAATGTAGTTTTGTGAAGAGAGAGTTGGTGTATCTGGGATGTTTTGTCTTAGCAGATGGTCTCAAAATGGATCCAGAGAAGGTGAGAGCTATCATTGAATGACCTAACACAAGAAGTGTGATAGAGGTAAGATCATTTCATGGTCTAGCAATATTTTACAAAAGTTTATTAAGAATTTCAGTAGTATTTGTGTACCTCTAACTGAACCAATGAGAGGGGATAAAAAAGAGTTTAAGTGGACTATAGGAGCAGCCAAGAGTTTTGACATGTTGAAGAAGAAAGTTACTGAGCAACCTGTTTTGGCACTTCCATATTTCAATTAGGTTTTTCAGGTAGATTGTGATGCTAGTGGCACTACCATAGGAGTTGTTTTGAGTCAAGAAGGTAAGCCTGTTGCCTTTTTTAGTGAGAATTTAAATGATGCTAAGAAGAAATATTTTGTCTATGATCAAGAGTTTTATGCTATAGTTCAAGCTTTGAAGAAATGGAGACACTATTTGTTGCCAAAAGATTTTTTTTATATATTGATCACCAGGCTTTGCAGTATCTCAGTAGCTAAGGAAAGTTAAATCAAAGGTACTTAAAATGGGTTGAGTTTTTGTAGAGTTATACCTTTGTTTTGAAGCACAGGAGTGGAAGGCCAAACAAAGTTGTAAATGCCTTAAGTAGAATGAAAAATTTGTTGATAGAGATGAATATAGAGGTTGTTGGGTTCAATGAGCTCCAGAGTTTGTATCCAGAAGGTCCATACTTTGCAGAAGCTTGGAAGGCTTGTTTGGAACCTATTGCATTGGATAGGATGAGGTGGTTGGTTTTCTTAATCCAAGATGGGATTTTGTTTAGAGGAAGCTAGTTGTGCATTCCAAGGAGTTCTATGAAAGAGAAACTAATCAAGGAGAAGCATAGTGGGGGATTGGCTAGACATTTTGGTTGAGATAAGACCATTGCTCTTGTTAGTGAGAATCATTATTGGCCACAATTACAACAAGAAGTGAAGAATTTTGTACAAAGCTGCAGAGTATGTCAAATGGTGAAAGGAACAAGTCAAAATACTGGATTGTATCAGCCATTACCCGTACCTAAGAGGCCATGGGAGGATATTAGCATGGATTTTGTTCTTGGCTTGCCAAGGACACAAAGAGGGCATGATTCCATATTTGTGGTGGTGGATAGATTTTCAAAGATGGCACATTTCATTCCATGTCATAAGACTAGTGATGTTGTTCATGTAGAGTTATTTTTCAGAGAGGTGGTGAGACTACATGGTCTACCAAAGAGTATAGTCTCAGATAGAGATACCAAATTTGTTGGTTATTTATGGAGGACATTATGGAAGAAGCTGAAGATAGATTTGAAGTTTAGTCCTGCACACCATCCACAGACTAATGGACAAATAGAGGTGGTGAATAGGAGTTTGGGAAACCTACTAAGATGCTTAGTTGGAGATAAGCCCAAGGGATGGGATTTGATTATACCATAGGCAGAATTTTCTTACAAATTTTTTGTCAATAGGAGCATTGGTAAATCACCATTCCAGATTGTATATGGGAGTAGTCCAAGAACTGCTTCTAAATTGAGAAAGATGGATAAGGGGGAGAAGAGTAGTGTTGACGCTGAAGATTTTGTTGAGCACCTGAAGAATTTGCACGAAGAGATGAAGAAACATATCAATAAGATGAACTCACAATATAAGGCTCAGGAAGATCAGAAAATGAGGTATAAGGAGTTCCAAGTAGGAGATGAAGTCATGGTTCATTTACGAAAGGAAAGGTTTCTAGTTGGTACATACAACAAGTTAAAGATGACAAAGTTTGGACTATGCAAGATTCTGAAGAAGCATGATTCAGGAAATGCTTATGAGATAGAGTTGCCTAGTGGAATAAATATTTCTCTTGTGTTCAACATTGTTGGTTTGACAGAGTATCATGAAGGTGATATAGAGGAGGGTTCGATGAAAGAACAATGGAAAATTCCAGTACCTACTTTAGAGAAGGAAGAGATAAGAAGAAATCTTGGATAGCCGTGTGGGTAGAAGCATAAGAAATAGGCAATATGCAGAGTACTTGGTGAAATGGAGAGGAAGGCCTGCTGAAGATTCATCATGGTTATCTGAGGCTGAGGTTAACCATCTTGGTTTCCCTCTAACTCATGAGAAGTGACAGGGCCACTTTTCAAATTACCTTGGGTGTCTGATGCAGGAGCATCCAACGGTGTAGGGAAATCTTGCATCACCCAAAAAACAAAAATTCTTTATTTTATTTAGTTTTTTTGAGTCCCATGATGGCACTTAAGGGGTATAAGACTATCAGGTGTCAAAAATAGCAAAAATTGAGCACTTACTATTTTTAGTAAGTCAACCTAAACGGGCTCATATGGACGTGAAAATTTACCCCAAGGAGCAGAGCTAAAAAAAAAATTGATCAAGAAAGAACCACTTCAATACCTTGAACGGTTTGGGAGATATTAAAGTTTTCATCCTGAAAAATTTCTCCAATGTAGCTTCAAATTCAGATATAAAACTTTAGAGGCCCTGAAACAACTCAAAAAGTGGCCAAATCAACCTACGGTCAATCCACATGTTGTAGAGCTCATCGAGAGCTTTCCAATGATATGCAATAATAGCAAATTGGACGCCCAGATCAAAAGTTATGGCCCCATGAAGTTGGTCCTCTAAAAAGTGAATTTCATAAAAATTTCTTCCTAGGCCAGAAATCAAACGGTGAAACTTTTGGCACCAAAACAAAAGGGTAATTTGTACTTTCTAGAACATTCTAGGGTAGTTATTGGGTAAAATAAAAAGGGATATGAGGGGGTTGTAGAAGGTGGCCCTAATAGTGTAGATTGTGGCTCTGAATAGTAGATTTTCTTTTCAGAGTTGATTTTGTTCTAATGAATCAAGCCCATGAGGCTGTAGCATGTAAGCTTTGAATCTGTAATTTTATTTTCTAAAAATAATTGAAAGTGAGTCATTTTTTTGTCTCGCATCTTTTGTGTTGGTATTTGTTGTGATTTCTGTGGGTTTTGGGTGATGTGGCCCTCATCATATTCTGAGAGTCTGATAGTAGTTGTGTTGCCTCTGGATGTCTAAGTGGTGATACTCTTGTGAGAAGCTTACTTTGCAAGTATATTGTAATCTTTGTGATTTCTGAATAATATGTTGGGCGGCTTTTGGAGTGTAGGGTTTTTTTGTCGAAAGGGTTTTACCTACGTAAATCATTGTGTTGTGGTATGCATGATATTTGTGTTTATTTTTGTTTAAGTTTCTGTAATTGTTAGAGATCTATAAAAGTTTTCATTATTCTCCTCTCGAGGTTAGTGTAGGAAGTTGTTCTACTACCTTAGCTTCCTTACATACATAAGATTATAATTATGTATTAGTGTTTTGGAATCATTCCTAAAGCTATAATTTGTGGAAGGTTTATTTTATTTCAAATTATAGATCTATCCTATTTTTATTCCATTACTACATCTTGGGATCTTCCAACCCTAGGATCCATAGATATTTGATTGATTATATCTTACTCAACATAAATTATCTTCAACCATTAGCCATGACTAATATATGCATAACAAATTTTTTATGATGCAATCTTTTATGCATGTTATATGTTAGTGACTTGCATTATGGTCTATTAAATCCATGTGGTGATACATCTAATGATGAGTTTGGAAATTATTGCATTATAATTTGATTATATCCTTCTTAGTGTTTATCTTCTTATTAATAATTGAAAACAAGAAAATAAGGGGTGTGTTCCACCTATTAGGAGATGTAACACACAAAAGGGGGGTCCTCCAATTTTCTCTATTTCATTCAAGGAAACCTTAGAGATCTCTATCCAAAGGTCCAAGAGGGGGAAGAGATCTGCTATAAGGTCTCCTAGGGTGTGATTAAAGACTATTTAAGGGGGTTCACCACTAAGCCAAGGATTATAAATAAAGAGATACAAATGATATGCAAATGTAACTATGCAACCTAGATTATAGAACTCAAAACCAGAATAATAGGCTGAGAATGAATAAAGGTGCACCTGGAAATTTGAAGATGTCTAAAATAAGCTCTAAAATATTGAAATGTTGAATTTTAATGCACACTGAGACTCATACGCCAGTTGGGGCGATTTAGTCCCAATTTAGGGTTTCAGGCTAGATCCAAAATCTACAATTGGTAAAGCAAGATCTACAAAAAATCTTTAAAAATTGGTATACTAGGACTCATACACCACAAGTGGAAATTTAGTCCCAATATTAGGGTTGATCTAAAACTCTGATATCCTCTAGTGATTTGATGTAGCTTCTCTCCTTCTAGATATTTGAGTCTAAAACCTTGAATTCAGACCTATAGGTGACTTTTCGTGATCTCACAAGAAAGTTGACAACTTTGACAACTTTGCAACTTTGACAACTTTCTCCAATCTTGTTCTTCAATGGATCTTCAACCTAAATCTATAAATCACACATCAAAGAGAGGGAAAAATGTTGTTTTGTTAGTGGATAGGGGTTTACCTTGGTCAAACCCCCTTTTTGGTAATCAAACCTTGAAATGAAATCAAATAGAAAGAAGGAATGATGAATGAACAAATATGCTATATTGTAACTCACCAAACCCTTGTAACAAAGGTTGCAAACTTGTGTGAAATGGCTAGCATGAATGTAGATATTGAATCTTGATTGAATGCTATGGATCTTGACTCTCAATTCAATGTTATGGATCTTGACTTGAATGCTTGCTTGAATCATGAAAAACATACATCACAAATGTTAGCTCAAAAACACACATGATGCATGATGACTTTGACATGATGTTTGATTCTTGAATATAGCTCCAAAATGCTTGATAATCAACTCTTGAATGCTCTTTGATCATAAATTTTTAATAGGAATTCTTTCATCAAATTGCTAGGAGAAAATATGTGAAATAACCTCATATTTATACTTGTTTATGCCAAATTTCTCAAAATTACAACACTACAAGTTGACATCAGATCTAGGAGAATAAAATCCTACCAAGAATTTGAATTTATAATAGGTCCAAGCTAAGTGGGAATTATACGCCAGTTGGGGCATATGAGTCCCAATAGGCTAAGCTTGGGACAAAAATCTCAAGAAATGTTAAGTTTAATGTCAAATTCAGGACCAAGCCCTGAAGCTTAGGTGGGACCCATACGCCCAAGGTGGCATATGAGTCCCAGATCACTAAATCTAAGCCATACAATCCAAAATCACTAAATTATGATTGGTCAATAGATACATGTCAGGATTATCCTTGGAAAGATGCATTAAATAAGGCTTGTGGATGCAAAATAGGACCAAATAAGGCATAAAGAAGCCCATTTTTAGTAGGGAGGGCCCAAACAAGTCTGAAAATGTAAAGGGATAAATTTTTCTACACTATAATAATTAGCTTCATGTTTTTCATGTTGGGCATATTATTATAAAATATAATATGGCTTTATTTGAGAGAAATTCTCAGCTTAATATTTCATTTCTTCATCCTGTACATACATATGCATGATGCTACATACTTGGTTGACACATTTGAAAAGAGATTATTTTAGCAAGCTTATTGACATGTTGGATTTGTTAAATTTGTATGCATGTTGTTAGATAATAAGTATGCCATCTAAATGCTCTTATTAGTAAATATAAAATAATTTTAGATAAATATTAAAAAATAATGATAAAACTATGGAGATCTAATTGACAATTAAAGTATAAATAAATTGCTTAAAATATTAGTATATTTTGATAGGAAGGTGGGATTAGAAAGTTTGAATAGTGATAAGGAAAAATGGTAGCGGTTAGTTGCCACCAATTGAATAAGATCTACGTCCAACTTAGAGCACTCATTGAACAAATTAAATTGTAAAATTTAACTTCAGCCCCTACAAGCACACACTATGAACGGAAACAAAAAAGTTGTTGACAACATATTAGACCATTTCTAAAGTGATTAAGAAAATTATATATATATATATATATACTCTTTAACAAAATATTTACCTTTATGTATACACACAATGTTCAACATTGGATGCTATTGAACCATATACTATGAAAAGTGAAAAATATTTGAGAAAGAAAAATACCATTGAGTAATGAATTCATTATAGTAATAAAGCATGTGGATAATGAACACCATTCAATCATAAGAATTATTTATGAAATCCTACACATCAAAACTACACAAAAATCCAATAAATAAAGACCAACCCATTGATACAAATCCTAGTTGTACTCACCATAATACCCATTAGGAATAACTTAAATCTAAACATTCAAAATAATTTTCATTGATCTAATTCAAATAAAAACTATGTAAATAAGGGTGTGTTTTCTTTACAAACTTGCAGAAAAGAGGCCAATATAAATAAAGCAAGGATTATGGGAAGATCCCATAGGGCATGTAGAGATGTGTACCCCTAATTGAGCTTCAAAAATTGAGTTAGTACACAAATGAACACAAAATCCCAAATAAAAGACCACACTCATATACAACAACAATAGAATCGAAACATAAACTAAATACAAAAAATATATATATTTGAACCTCCATTGTAATAGTGTAGATGTTCTTTGTGATATTGGAATGTAGGTGCTCAAGTCGATAACATGTACCTAAAAGAAATCATTTGTGTATATAGAAATAAAGAATTAAGGGGTTGATCTATAATATTTTGGATAAGAACATGTATGGTGGAGATTTAATCTCAATGAATGACTAAGATCAAATAAGAGGAGTGGGGGGTTCTCATTGATTAAGAGTAGCAAAGGGAGTTACTAGTGGGTGAGGATAACTATCTTTACTTTTTATTGATTTTAGATTAAAAAAGGTTTGCATGAGATAAAAATAAACAAAGAATAATTGAGGGGGTTACAATATGGATATTTAGATTTGACTAGTTATTGCCAATGGATAAGATATATTATTATTATTTTAAAATGGATAAATATAAAATAAAATAGATTTTAATTATTTATTTTAGAAATGGAAGGAAATGAATTATTCAATTTACTAAAGATGGAAAATGAATTGGAGAAGTTAGAAGGGGACTAGGAAGTAAGATCAGGTTACAACTAGAATCTGACATGGTGTGATAATGTTGGGCGATGTAAGAAAATGATTAAAAATAAGTTTCTACACTTTGTGCTCACGAGATTTGAAATTTTGTATATATAGATCTTTTAACAATGTCACTAAAGGAAACAATGGCCTAGACACACAATTGACAAATAATGACTAATTAGAATTGAGTTGGATTGAACCCATAATTAAATTTAAATTTTAAAATATTAAAATCAAATATGTGGATTAAAAATTGATTTCAATCAATTTCACAAATATTAAAAAAAACTTTAATAATTATTTTAAAATTAGATAGAAAGAAACACTAAATTAATCATATTTATACTCTAATCAACTATTTAAAAAATTAATAAAAAAAATATAAAACTAGTATTAGAAAATAAAAAACATATTATTATGTCAAGAGGCATTCTACTACAATCACATTTTTTCGTGTGAAGAAAAATGTTTCGAACCACCTCTTCCTGACCGCCCCAAAATTAAAAGACGTTACTGTGTTAATGCATAAATACAATATGTGGTTGGACTCAATGCGCGCTTTGCAAAAGTCTCTTTTCTTTTCAATCAATCAATAATTCTACCCACCATTTTAAATACATTTCAAACTGCCTCTGCCTGATTGCTCCAAAATTAAAAGACGTTACCGTGTAAATGCATAAATACAATACATGGTTGGAGTCGATGCACGCTTTGCAAAAGTCTCTTTGCTTTTCAATCAATCAATAATTATGCCCACCATTTTAAATGTTTGGAACTTAAACCATTCATGAATTTAGTGATTCAAGGGGGTTAGGCCATTAAATTAAGAAAAAATCTATCAGTTATTTTATTTTTAAAATTTATGTTAGATTAAAAATAATAAAAACTATTTAAAATTTTATAAAAATAATGTAATAGTGATATATTGTATAAATTAATATTATAGTATATATTTTTTAATGAAATGAACAAATTGTTTAAAATATTTTATATTAGAGTTAAATATGATTAATTTTATAACAATTAATTGGATCATGTGTTAAAAAATTAAATGGTGAATGTGGAAAATTTGTATTCCTTGTTGAATTTGAATAGAAAATTATTTGGGAAAACTCAACCAACCTTCTAAAAAAACTCTCTATTTAAACGTCAAACATATAATGGGAAATCTATAAACAACAATCAAAAGCTTCAATTTTGGAAATAATCCTAATATTTCTTGCAACATGTGTAGGTTGAATGTTTGGTGTTTGGATGTGGAATCAGTTTCCATATTTAGAGTTTCCTAAGTGTGGACGTGTAATTCAACTTCAAAATTTTTGGAATTTAAAAAACTGCTTTGATAAGTATGCAAATGATTTTCTACTAACAACAAAGTCACAAAAAATATTATAGCATAAATAATTAATAAGGTCTTTAGAAAGATATATCTCAACGCTATTTATATATATTGCTTTAAGATATATATGCTAGTTATTTTTAGTTTTACACTACCATATAAACAAATGTTCTCATTCTAACATAACCTTCACAAGAAATAAAAATGTATTCATAAAGAAATCTCTAACAAACCTGAGTTAGAAATATATTCATAATGAAATTATGTAATAAATTTATGTAAGGTGAAGTTGAATTTGATGCAAAATATTAATGATGTGTACATAATAACCAACTACTTTTCAACATTGAAATGAAATATCAATCATGGGCGAGTGCAAAAAGATGGGGGGCCAAGTTGTGGCCAAACTTTTTTAAAAAAATTGATAGGCTATAACATGAGCGCATTATGAAGTGCTCACATTATGGTTTGGTGTGACCGAGTCTAAGGCTCAGCCACATCGATCCTATTATGAGTTCGCGTTATAGGTTATTAAAAGAAAAAAAAAGCAAATTGAATTCATTTTTACTCACTATTTTTTTAGCAGCCCACGACAAAAAAACCTTCTTGCGTGCTCACATTTTGGAGTGATATTTTTCTACATTTTCGTCATCAATTTGTTGCAATTTTGTCGCCAGTTTTCCACCACATTGATAGGGAATTCAAATAAGTAAGGATTTTTTGTTTTTTTTGTGAATTTGTTAGTTTTAGGTTGTTTTTGATATTCATTTGTTTAATTTGTAGGAAATGATAATGATCCTCAGAACCCTCCTGAAAATACTCAACAACCAGAGTAACAACAACATGAAAAAAATCCTCAACAACCACAACAACAATCTCCTCCACTAATCCCTCAACATCCTCCTGGCACTTAGTAGAATTTAATGGGGGTTATTGTAACAATAAAAAACATATTGAGGAGTTAATCACAAGGTTGAACGATCCTTTAGGTTCAACCATGGAAAGAAGAACACTTGCAAATTCACTTAAAGAAATGTTAAAACATTTAGATGCAATCAAAAAAAAATTAAGTGGTTGGCAAGATAGGAGGCAAGCGGCTAGGAATTTTTATGCAGATAAATTATCATATAAAGAAGTAAAAGATGAAAAAATTACAAAATATGATTTGTGCTCATTATTCACCAACCCACGCACAAATCAAAATCTTGACCTTAATGTGAAGAGGTTTCCTATCTATTGGTGCCACCACCAAGGGATTAAGAACTCTTTTAGGGATAGGTGGTACATGGTTTTTTATTACCCATCATGCAACAATTGCAAAGTCCCACAATATTTCATGAGAAAACTCTATTGTGAGTTCATCCTGAACAAAATCTAGAAATATTTTGATATGAGGGACTTCCAAGGGAGAGGTGGGGGTCGGCTCAAGGTAGAAAGGCGGTGCACAACAAGATCCTAGGAGGCAAGCGAGATGACCTCTTGCTAGGCTGGCTCATGAGCACATCGTTATCCCTTCCATCGTGAAGGAGAGTGCCAAGGTAGACACTTTGTAGGATATCAGCTCTTTGACCCAGAGTGTCATCCATCATGCCAGTCCTATAGTACAACACCATCCAGGGGAGTCTTCGAGTGGTAGGCTTCCATCCCATTCGTGTCAGGTTTTTGGGGTGACTTGTACATATGGCCCCACCGACACTCAGGAGGCTGCTACACAGGATACATCTGAAGCTACAGAGATGGCGAGGGAAACTAGCATTTTGAATGAGGCTTATAACATCGATACTAAGGTAAATGTTAGCATGTTCATTGAATTTAATTGATTAAATTTCATTTTTGAAATGCAAGATTAACTAATTTATTTTTATAATTGTAATAAAATTTTAGGGTCATAGTGTTGATACTGGATACACCGATCCTACACCTGCTTATTACTCCACTGCATCTACTATTGAGGTATGTAACTAGTAAACAATTATAAATTTATTACATGTTAATAGCATTGTTATATGAATGGTATTCTAATATCTGATTTTGGATGTTGAATAGGCTAATATTGGAGGTTTCGTGGTGGGAACACCTCCCAGTTCCAGTGGAGTTAGACAAACCTTTACATACGTAATAGAATAAAGAGTTTAACTAATGAATTGTACTTAATAGATTTGTGTAGCTTATATTCATATCGTTGATTACATTGCATTGTACATCTTTCAAACTCAGAGCATTACTTCACATTCCATAACTAATAACTAGATGTTAATAGATGAAAAAAATTCAACTACAATATAGTTGTTTGGAAATTCAACATAAATAGTGATGCAATTACTTCACATGGCATAAGTAATAACTAGGAGCAGCTGCCAATTGCATTTACTTGTCATGGCATTCCATGAGACCACTTTTTATTGAGGCGTCTTCTCAAACAATTCACTGCCTTGTCTATGCTATGGATGCTTGGAAGGAATATATGAAATAATAATAGTAAGCAATAGCATAGACAAGGAAATGAGTTGTTTGAAAAAATTACTCAAAGAAATGCAGTCTCATGGTGATGTCCGTCACCATGAGACCCAATTTCTTTGAGGCATTTTTTCAAATAGCTCACCACCTTTTCTATGCTACCACATTTTCCACACATGTCTACCAAAGCATTTTATCAAACAATTCACTTCCTTGTTGCTATGGCTAAAAGCCTAAAAAAAGGGTGCTTTCCAACAAACTATGGATTCTTGGAAAAAAATATATCAAAGAATAATAGTAAGCAATAGCATAGACAAGGCAGTGAGTAGTTTGAAAAAATTCCTCAAAGAAATGTGGTCTCATGGTGATGGAATGCCATTCCATCACCATGAGACCACATTTCTTAGAGGCATTTTTTCAAACAGCTCACTACCCTTTCTATGCTACCACATTTTTCATACATGTCTACCAAAGAATTTTATCAAACTACTTGAACGTCCTTGTTGCTATGGCTAAAAGCCTAAAAAAGGTGCTTTCCAACAAACTATGGATGCTTGGAAAAAATCTATCAAAGCATAATAGTAAGCAATAGCATAGACAAGGAAATAAGTAGTTTGAAAAAATGCCTCGAAGAAATGTGGTCTCATGGTGATGGAATGCCATTCCACCACCATGAGACCACATTTCCTTGAGGCATTTTTTCAAACAGCTCACCGCCTTTTCTATGCTACCACATTTTCCATACACATCTACCAAAGCATTTAATCAATCTACTCACTTCCTTGCTACTATGGCTAAAAGCCTAAATTAGGTGCTTTCCAACAAACTACAAATGCTTGGAAAAAATCTATCAAAGCATAATCGTAAGCAATAACATAGACAAGGTAGTGAGTAGTTTGAAAAAATTCCTTGAAGATATGTGGTCTCATGGTGATGGAATGCCATTCCATCACTATGAGACCACATTTCTTTGAGGTATTTTTTCAAACAGCTCACCTCCTTTTCTATGCTACCACATTTTCCATACATTGCTACCAAAGCATTTTATCAAACTACTTGAACTTCCTTGCTGCTATGGCTAAAACCTAAAAGAGGTGCTTTTCAACAAACTGTGGATGCTTGGAAAAAATCTATCAAATCATAATAGTAAGCAATAGCATAGACAAGGCAGTGAGTAGTTTGAAAAAATGCCTCAAAGAAATGTGGTTTCATGGTGATGGAATGCCATTCCATCACCATGAGACCACATTTCTTTAAGGCATTTTTTCAAACAACTCACCGCTTTTTCTATGCTACCACTTTTTGCATACATGTCTACCAAAGCATTTTATCAAACTACTCACTTCCTTGCTACTATGGCTAAATGTTTAAAATAGGTTTTCCAACTATGGATGCTTGGAAAAAATCTATCAAAGCATTATAGTAAGAAATATCATAGTCAAGGTAGTGAGTAGTTTGAAAGAATTCCTTGAAGAAATGTCGTCTAATGGTGATGGAATGCCATGACACATTTTTTTGTAATGACATTCCATCACCATGAGACCCCATTTCTTGATGCATGTTTTCAAACAGTTCACTACCTTCTTTATGCTACCACAATTATCATACATGTCTACCAAAGAATTTTATCAAATGGTTCACTGTCTTGCTGCTATGGACAAAAGACTAAAAGCAAGTGCTTTTGAACAAGCTATGGATAGGGAAAATAGTAAGCATGATAGTCAGAAATATATAGTTTAATAATTACTCAATTAGTTTTTTTGCTTCTGGATTTGATTGTGTTCTAATTTTTTCATCAATGTTTCGGATCACACTCTGTGATCCATCATCAGGATAGAGAGCTGAAAAAGGATGAGAAAATGTTAGTTGCAGACTAGCTAGAGAAGAAGATAAATAGACAAAAAACAGGGGGGGAGAGAGGGGGGAGAGCACAACCCACGAGGGAAAGAATAAAAAATTAAATAAGAAGAAAAGAGTAAAAGAGAGAAAAGACAAACATCTAAGAACACTAACCAACCAAGACAACACCACCCCAATGAAAATTTAAAAATAAAGAGAAAGGAACAAAAGATAAAGGAAGAAATATATAAAATTAATAAAAGCAACAAGAGGGAGCAAGCCACAATGGCAACGAAGAAGGTGAAAATTCAAAAATGCAGATTAAATTACACCACTAACTAACAAAATAAGCAAAAAGAAAAATGGCAACGTCAATATAAGAATGCATGCATATGTTAAAGGATGATAATAAACAATCAAGACAATTAATCATCTATATGAGCCATATATATATATATATATGACCAAAAAAGCTAAAACAAACACATAAATTTAAGTAAGAAAATAAATAAAAGAAAATAATAAAAACTTAGAAAATAAAGAAAAA